>JAYKYS010000003.1:2608000-3260000 GCA_036924285.1 Asterella californica | reverse complement strand
TTTTTATATGGAGGAAAATCCGTGGGTTTCTTTTTTTCTTAATGTACTTCTAGAAGTCGAGGCTCGTGTTGAGAGGGCTTGAAATTTTGCTAAGTGTTGTCCTCACAATATACTTGAACTTTAAAAAATAAAAATCTCTGCTGCTAAAAAAGAACTCTGAAAATGTCCTCCTACCATTCGACTATTAGTACCCAGTAGTTTGTTTTGAAGCGAATCAAAACTTGAGAAAAACTAGTGAAGAGCTTTGGTTTAATCATTTTTATAGATTTCATGTACGGATGAAGATATTCTCAGTATAAACATTATGTTTAACGGTTATATTTTTGAGTTCTCTGAAAGTGGATATGTGAACAGATGCTCCGGACTACAGTTATGTACTTACTCTACCTTCATAAGGAATGATGAACTCAATCCACCCTCTATTAGTGAATATTTGTTTGATCAATCTATAGCCGTATACAGTTCTCCAGGTTAATGTGACACCACATATGTCGATTTGTGCATGAAAGACAGTGCGCGAGGATTTTTCTTTTAAATTTTTAAAATATAACAAGTAAATAATCATCGTGATCTAGAGCTTTGATGTGGCTAGGTAACTAGGAAGACTGTCTGCTGTCGATGGAAGACTGATAAAGCAAGTATTCACTAAAGGCTTGTCTCCATTACGTCCTTGAGTGTTTTCCTTTAAGCGATCACGGGTACCTTTGACCATGCTTGGGTTGGGATCGTTATGTTCTCAATCCCTCAGCTTGTCTCCCTTGACTCATGAAATTATATTGGAGAGTGAAGGTCACCAATTAAATAGTGATTGATAAATACCGGTGAATTATCAGAACTGAATGCTCAATCTAACTTTTCATTGGAACGATTGATTATTGCATGTACATAATTATCTGATCTTTTTTAAGTCATGGACATTATTTCGCAATAGAGATAATCTTTCTGACTAGGATGCAGATGCACTGGAAATCACGAGAGGGAAGTAACTAGTACACAATGAAAATATGCTCTAAGAAAAAATGGATCGAGTTAATCATTCCTACGGGTGGAGTAAGTGAATTGTACGCATACCAGGGTTTAAGAGTATGTTTACATGAGGTATTCTACACTATCTTTTATACTTTTTATTTTCGGAAACTGTATTGTTTGTTACATCCAGTGTTAATAGCAGTAATATTGGTAAACATAATATCTTTTCATCTTAAATCCACTGTATGGATACAAAAGCATGAAGAACAATATTATTTTTTCCACACGATGTACTTTGTGCTTGAGAAAAATTTCTCTCCTGTTCCAAAAAAACACTGAAACTTTCATTACTACATTTCTCTACCAGTACTAAACCATTTGTTTTGAGATGAATCACAATTTGTAAAGCTAGTGGAAAGGTTTAATTTAAATATTTATTTCACAGATTTCATGCTTTTATGAATAAGTAATCATCGAAACCATTTTCTACTTAACGGTAAAATTTCGGAGTTCTCTGAAGCAAACTTACCAGGAGTACTTATTTGCATACCCGTGGTTTAACACTATTATGTAAGTTAGCAAGTGAGTATACAAACAAGTGATGCTTAATAGTTGTTCTTAGATTAGTGTTTATATGCAAGCACATGTTTTTCCAACATTCACATTGTGCCTTCAGTGCTCGTAACTGCAAGTTCTTTGTTTTCCATTGCTGTAAAAATCTAGAAGAAATAAAAATTTAAAGTATCTCTTCTGTTGAGTTTGATCAAACTATAATATTTACAAATCTATTCGTGGACCCAAAAATATAGACCCCAAGACCCCACTCTAGAATTTTCTTTGGCAAAAGTACACTTTTAAGAAACAATAAATTATTTCTTTATAGTAACAGACTTAATTTTCACTTTACCATTTTTACATTGTAAATAAATTATCACTTCCTTCAAGGATATGCGGGAATTGAGTTACCAATAAGGTAAGGACTCTCGCTCTTCCTGTCAGGCACCCTCCTCATACCTGCTGCGTAACCAAAAAATAAAATAAAATTCGGTCGTATGTAGTTATTGTTATCACGGGACGTGAAATACTCAGTTTCATTAGGGGTGTAAAAGTTAGTAACTTTCTCAAAGATTCTAAAGCCGCGGGAGTGAGTTACGACTTCGGCCAGACTGCGGCTAGTGTTTCACCTCCGGAGATATCTGGAGGAAAATACCGCGGGCATTTTCTTAACGGCTTTTCACTCGTTTCGTCTGTTTTCTTTTACAATGGATTCTCTATTGCTCTGTTGAGTGTACAAAACTGAAAAATAATTATGATAAAATCGTGATATCCAGTCACAGACGCGATCCAGAACGAATCGCGGTTATATCAAAGTTATTTGTGACAATTTTACAGCTATTTATCTCTCCGTCGTTGAAGAATATTTTCTCTTAATTTTGACACCCCCTATTATCAAATATAGTGTGACTAGAGGATCATTATCACGATGATCCGATCCTTGGATATCATGGACATCAAAACAGCAGAATAAACTTGAAGAAGGGAGGGTCACCACGAGGACGAATGCCGAGATCCATCGATCGGTCCGGTTCACTTCTCTTCATCAGTCAAACTGAAAAAAATCTCTCTCGTTTCTCCTGCTTGCCCTTTTCTTCTTCCTTCCAAAAGTTCATGTTGCATGCATATTATTATGATAGAAGAGGGCTGCTTCATCTATTACCTAACCTTTCATAAGAGAAGAGTTATGTGATAAATTAGTGTATACATTAATGTTTTCGTTTGGTTCAGTAGGCTCCCGTTCTTGTCTTCCTTGAAGCGCGTCGTCGTGCACTCTACGTATGGGTTTTCTGTTTACATTCTCGTTGTTCTTGAAATGGTTAATATTTAATGTTTTTGTTTTTGTTTTTATTAATTTAATCTAAAATATGTATAGCATATTTATAATATTTCTGATATCATAAAAAGAGCAAAAGGTCCGGAAGTTGATTGAGCATGGTTATTCACGACTAGCACAATAACAAGGTGCCCTGCTTGTAATAGGATTGCATATTATATCATTCAAATCTTCCATCAAGCTTAATTTATTAACTAATTTTTCCGATGAGAAGAATTAAATAATAACTTAAAACATTTTTGGTCAGTAACAGTCCAGAATTATACTTTTGGAGGCAACTTGTTATGAGCTTCACTTAACGGAAGTTCTTTGTACGTCTAATATTTAACAGTTATATATTATATTTACTTTTTAATAAAATTTAGTACATAATTTTTATATAATATATATATTTCTCCGATAAAAGCTCCCCATATGTGGTTGAGCATGCTTATTCAAGAATGCTTACTCATGGTTCAAGAATCAAGATCATTTGCTTGAGGATCAATGAATCCTCCACATTGTACATCAGATGTGAAAATGGAGTTTTTCTTCTGAACGACAATAAATATGTACTAAGTTTTCTGGCTTTAGTCTTCTTGAGCCATACGACAAAATCGGCGGTTAGCTATACAAATGCATAACAATAACATAACGACAATAATCAAGCACTAGAGGCTCTCACACATAATAAAACTACCGGATTGTTGGAGCAGAGCACGACCGTAAAACCTCGTTGTACTCATAATTGTGTTATACTCACATTTTTCGTTGGGATGGATCATTATTTTAGAAATGTCTCTTGTTATTATCACTAGCATCCGTTATATAATCACACTTTCATGAAAAGAATATAAAACTATGTGATTATAACAAGATAGCTTTTCATTGTCATAACAATAACTCTTTTATAGTTTGATGAATTTTGAACATTTTCTTTTTCCTTAGCTTTTGTTCGTGAAACAAATTAAATTTACTTTATAATCACGATAATATGATCCGTCAAAATGGATTGCTTTAAACGATTCACAAAATAAAATAAAATATGATTGACCTTTCCTATCTTTTACTCTATTTCTACTTTTTATAGTCATATTTATAAATTATTCTTCACTATAAGAATAATAAATATAGATATGAATTATATTTCTTGTTCAATAATATGATTATGAATTTACAATCAGAAACGTTATATAACAAATAGACTCACCAACTGCGTGATATAGCGAGGTTTGACTGTGACGCCCGGTAGCCGCTAGCGGCTATGCACATGGTAGGGCTATGCGTTAAGACAAAGATGCGCGGCAGTCGATGGACAGTTGTGGCTCGTGGTTTAATAAACCACAATCGGGCTAAAATTTTAAAACCACAATTTAAAGATCCTCTCGTCACCTCATCATTCTTTCGCCGCAAAACATAATCAACATAAATCCAGTAAATAGATCACTTCACTAGAAACCAAACTTAAATGAAGCGAGGGATAACGCAAACAACACCAACAGTGAGTAGTTGTAGTTAATTTTCTCAACCCTACACTATTCAAAGAAAGAATAAATGTAGGGTTATAGAACATGATAGAATGACAGTGTTTATGGTTTGGAGCGGAATTCTGGTAAAAAGCTGTAAGAAACAAGTTTAAAGTTTTATAATTCATATTATGAAAGTGTGGTAAAAATGATACTATAACATTTTATTTTTATTAATGTGAATGTAAAATTCATGTCATTCACATGTTCTAAATCTATCTTGCCGAATTACTATGATCACGAGTGAAAACTAAATATATAGGGAGTAATTAATCATGATTATATTCTGGTACAGAAATATTCAGTTAATCTTATAGTAGACATCATCTTCAACTTGCTTTATAAGTAAACTGAGATATAATTATATTATATTAGTGTCTCAGTTAAGTAATTTAATTATTCAAAAGTTAATATAAATGAGTTTTATCTTAAAGTTACATGAACATGTGAAACAAAATATATCACGTGCAACGCTTAACCGGTAATATCTCCCAAATTAAGAAATTATTAGTTTTGGAAAAAGACTACTCGAATCAAAATCTAGTCCCTCGTGCAAAATGAAAATGTTAAGCAAATCATTATTTCCTACCTAAAGAAATGAGTAAAGTTGCACGACTAGCATACAAGAATCCGAACTGGTGAAACAAAATCATCTCAATTTCATTATTTCCCTCCCTCGAGGTGGAGAAACATATGCCATAAAAAGAAGTTATTGCATGACAAGCATGCAACATTCACGTAACCGAACCAATTTATTTTGCAGACTTCGGTTTTGCAACTGCATCTTAGAAGAGAACTTGGTTTTGCAATCTTTCAGAAACTTCTTCGTTTTGTGAGAGTTAGAGAATATATAGATATAAAATATCATTTTTATATTAAATTAATACAGAAAATCAAAACTTTATTAAATTCGTTGCATGTACATTATTAAATGTTAACAAAAGAGAGAGGTTGGGATCCGAACATAACCAATAAAGCAAACATGAGACATCCGGTTCCTAAACTACAATTGCAGAACATTAATATTAATGTATTCTGCTACACTCTTATATCTTCCGATGACAAGGGTGAATAATAATGTGCATGCAACGAATAAGCATCCCAAACGCGGGGACGCGTTGTCTTTTTGTCTTTTTGTGAAAGACAATTAGGTCAAGGTCTTGTAGATAAGGTATTCGTGCTCGAGGCGTAGCTGACAGTTTTGAAAGTTATACTTCATATTCTTGCTCCTTGTTGTTTCGGCATATACAGATTTTTTTCTTCTCGAGGTTACTCTAGGAACTTTTTCTCTTCTTGTGATATGGGAAAAAACGGTTAATAGAGAAGTCCTATGGTAAACTAAAGTAAAAATTAATTATTAATTATACTAGAATCACATACACGTCTGGAGTAAACCTATAAGTGAAGGAAACAGAAACGTGCTTCCAGGACTGTAAGTTCTTCCGCTTGCCGACTAATAAATAAAATAAAATCTGAACATTAATTTCTTATCTAACCTTTTCCGCCAAGATAATAAATTAATGCTTGCTTATTCACCTCTTCCATCTTCAATTATAGATGAGTAACGTTGCCTATGGTGAACAGTTAATGATCTTTGAATGAAAGAAGAGATACTTGTGTCCATTATATACAAACCTAAAATACAAAGGTCATGATACAAATACCTATACAATATTTCCCACTTATATATATTTGGAACGTCCAGATCCAAAGAACTTTACAAAGTATAAGGACACAACGATCATGAATTGTTAAGTTTCACGCAAACCATGAAATATATTAATTTCGGGCGTCTCAAACTTCACCCCGTAACAAGTTGCAGTCGTTTTGGAATCTGGATGCAGACAGAAAGGGTACCTTGTATAAATTGTACAAATGAGGTAAGACGCAACTTGACGTAAACAATATGTTGAGGTAAGACATTCTTGATATATTATTACATTTCTGTAGAGTAAATAAAATTACTCAATTCTAAAAAAACACTAGTACGAGTAGGAGAAAGAAATTTATTTGTGTTCGTACAGTTATTGGCGAGTGATAGTACCGTTTCTTTGAGAGTACTATTAGATATTACTTAGATTCTCAGACGTGTCATTTATTCGTGTTCATAAATTTATATTATCAGACCTTTAGATACAATGTCGGACTCGATCAAACCCCTCTTATAATTCTCAGACGTGTTATTTTAGCATTCGTGCTCAGAAATTTATTTGATCAGAGCTTTAGATACAATGTCGGACTTGATCAAATCCTTCTTGTAATTCTTTACTTGATCAGACTTCTCACATGGGTTGCCAGTCGCACAAGTCATTTTGCTCAGTCAATCATCGTGTTAGTAAAGAAAAGCTACTCATACGTGTCGTCTTAACAATCGTGCTATCAGCTATATACTTGACTGGCGTCATGCGCGCAAATACTCTCTTGACAGGCCCCGTGCGCGATAAACACTACTTGACAGGTCCCCTTACCGGATACAGACAGTATGTGACCGCCAGCCTGGCATTCGAGTCTGACATGGTAGCTAGTCTGCTTGCGTGACTAGAAGGACATACTGACAAGACATGTAAGTGAGTGCGTGGCAAAAAAGGCACGCTGAGATGACATGTAGGCTGGTGCGTGGTCCTGAATTCCTGCTGAGTAGACACAGCCGCGTCTTCTTGCCACGCACTCATGGCGAGATCTCTGTCACCATGTACATAAACCATGGCGTCCATGTCATCATATAGAAACTCACTGGCACCCACGTATGTCACGCAATGCCATGTAAACTCGAGATATGTCACCCTAGATGATCGACTGGCTACCACTTCAGACTAGAATGCCACTGGCAGTCACAGATTGTCTGTACCCGGTAAGGGGTCTTGTCAAGAAACGTATATCGCGAACGGGGCCTGTCAAGAGAGTATTTGCGCGCATGGGGCCAGTCAAGTGTATAGCTGTCGTGCTATACAAATCAGTAAAGTTTTACTCCGTGGAAGGCTATGCCGCGAGTAGCTTCAAGGATGTAAGGTGCTCTCGAGGCATGTAGTGTCGATTCCGTCGAACATGTAAATCTGCTTCCTCACGGCCGTGGAAATTTTCCAGGCGCCGTTAGTGCAATCTCGGCAAGATTAAACCACTCGAGATTTATGGTTTAATCCTTGATCCCGTTTTCATTTTTGCGGCATTTCATTGTCTGACCTTGAGTGAATACAATACGACAAAAACCGGAGAGCATGCTGGGAACATTTTGTCTTTTAGCAGAGCCGAAGGATGGAGAGATTGGTTGCTAAAACCGCGACGCAATGAATAGATGGGTTGATTGCTGGTTGGCTTGATGATTCCTCAAATGATCGAGCATAGAAAACTTCAATTAAAATCCTCGAGAAGGAACGGACACTAAAAGCTTTCAGAGTCCCTGAAAGGAGAGAGAAAAAGCAGAGAATCAGCCGTGTGAGTTCCTCTATTTCCTTCTACTTTCTTAATCGATTAATTGTTCTTTTTATCAACAAGTTTGATTTTTTCAGTGCATTCTTAAACATTTCCTTCTTGTTGCTTTCTTAAAAGTTTCTATTTCAAACTTAGTACTTTCAGAGCGAATAAATTAAACCTATTGCTTCGTTTTTATTATTTCATCGACTTTGTAATATATCATACTCGGTAGAAGTTGTTACTTTTACCATTTTAAGAAGTAACTCAATATCTTGCCCCACGGCATTGGAAAAAAACAGGGAAAAGACAAGAATGATACAAATACCCAGCCGTTTCGAAGGGGATTGCACGCCAGCCAGGATGTTTAAATTTTATAGGGGTGCAGTGTAAATTTAAATATACAGCCAATACACTCTTAGGCTTGTACATTGAAGGAAGCGAGCGAGTGCAGTGTCAATTTAATAGATACACTCTTCTGTTTGAATGTTTACTGGGGTGCAGTGAACGCGCCTGGTTTCGTGAAGACGTCAAATAATAGTCTTAATTTAATAATCTAAATTTGAAATCCTAAATTTAAATGATTATACTTAAAAAGTCTAATTTAAACATCTTTAGGACAACAAAACACATGGCCTTCTGGAAACCACAAAACCCATAAGCGCAGTGTACAGCACCTGGAACTGTTCAACTATAAATCAATTCTTTTTTACAAAACAAGTCAATCCTTGAGACATAATTTAATTCACCTCATGTACACTTCAAAGTGTACATGAGGTGAATAATAAGCATCCCCAACGGCCTTGTACAGTGAATTTCATTTTCTCTTATCAGAAAACGTGTAAGTGTTATAAAATATATTGTAATAAGCTATAATAAAAAATCAAAATTATTTATAAATATTATATGTTAACTTTTCCGGGAGTAGCAAATTGACCCAGACAGAACCCATAAGTGAAGAGCGGGCTGAGGCCTTCCTGGGGGCATAAGTCCGGGAGTGAAATTGTCATTACGCGTCAATTAACAGAGACATTAATATATGTTTCTAACCTTTCCCACCGGAAGAGTTAGAAACATATATTAAACACCCATGTACACTTGAGTGTACATGGGTGAATAGGCATCTCCAACGTACTTGTACAGTGAAAATCGTTTTCTCTTAACGGAAAACATGTAAGTGTTATAAATATTTATTATAATAAGTTATTATAAAATATTAAATTAATTCATATATGTTATATGTTAACTAGTTCTGGAGTAGTCAACGCATCCGAAGATAACCCATAAGTGAAGAGAGGACTGCTGCGCTCCTGGGGGTATAAGACCGGAGGTTTAGTTCTCTAATTGCGTCATTTGCAGAAGACATTAATTAATCTTCTAACCCTTCCCGCCGGAAGGGTTAGAAGATTAATTAATGGACACCTCTGCTTTCAATGTACATGGGTGAATAAGCATCCCAAATATATGTACTGTATGCACATAATAAGAAGGTGCATATATGTAATGAGGTGAATATATATACAGTCTCAGACATAAGCACAGTGGATAAAATAAAAGAAACGCTTTGGGAAGTGGAGATCTGATAATTCCAGTCATGAGTGATTGTTAAACTCCCAGTGCCCCTAGAAGTACTCCCGGTCACCAGCAGGACTTCATTGTATGAGGTAAGTGTCGGGGTACAAAGAAATCTAACTGGTAAACCTAAAATGGTTTCGCTGATTACACTCTTCTCCGATGATAAAATCTTACAAATAAAGATTTAAATGAAAACTGTGTAATAGCTCTACAATCTGTAATTCACTCTCAAGTAAACTAATGAGTATCGATTGAAAAATGTTCAGTGAAAAATTCTTTGGTTTCTAGAAACAAGACAGAATTTTCTATTTCTTCCTTTTATACCCGCACAGGGGGTTTAAGTGGTTAGATGTGATCAAATGCCGCAATCGTGATTCTTTGATGTTTAAAATTTTTCGTATATTGTGTGAATTATTGTATAATATATATACTTGATTAACTTCTGAGATTTTTTGTTTGCTTGTTGTTTTCGGGAAAATATATAAATATTAAATAAAAGTTAGACACCAAGTGTATAAAAAAAATCAAATATTCACCTATGTCTGAAATGCAAAAGAACTAGGATATAAACATAAGAACTAAATAGACTACATAGATTCTAAAAGTAGAAGTCAGGGAACCTGTAGTTCTATATATATTAATTTAATATAAGTTTAATTAGGTAAGTTTAATTATTACCTAACCCTACGGAAAGTATTAGGTAATAATTAAACTTCTGGAGGAGGTGAATATGCACGGGTGATTGATAAGCCCGCATAATGATCTAAGTCCAGTTCAGTTCAAGTATTACAGCACTTTTGTATTTTTTGAATTTTCTGAAGACATTATTTATCTTCACAGTCAATCAGATGTCTTCTTGGAGTGCTCTAACACCGTTTTAATTCTTCAATTAGCCCTCTAAGTCCTCTTAGAAGACACAAATTTCTCTTACGTCAAATATTTATTAAATTAACACTCTTAATGATCTGCCATATGCTATCATGCACGGAGGATGGTCTATCGGGTTTGAACTCCTGACGTGATGCATCAGACAGTAAACTTGTCCGCTGGGCTAACTAGAACATTTGTAACATTTGAAGTTTTTTATCTCATATACTGATTCAAATACATGAGAGCAGTGGCGGGATTACGTGGATGGGTATATGAATAGACTGACATGTCTATTTCTATTTATCAACTAAACAAGTCCAGACGGCGAGAACCAATCCCCGTTGACTATTTTTGTACCCGGACGACACGCTTGGCATTTTCTGCCTCTCGGCCGAAACTACGACTTCGACGCATAATTATTGACTGAGTGAATTCTGTGATATTCTGAGAAGGAGCCCGTTTGCAGTTTCTGCGTTGAGGATGTTGTCCATTGATTTCCATTTTGTTGAAAGAGCGTGTAACTATACCTAAACTACTTTTGCTGATAAGATTGTCTTTTAAAGAACCGAATCTGTTAAATTAGGATTTAAATCAAAGCTCTAACATAGTTGTACAAAGATGTGATTAATTTCACAATTTATTATTCAACATCCATTGAAAGATATTAAATAATATTTTGGTGATTCTTTGAAACAAAATAATTATATTTTCTCTTAATATAAAGAAAATAGAGAAAAAATAATATTTTCTCTTTACTTTTATACCTGCACCGAAAGTTTAATATATCATATTTATAATTAAACTACGAATTCATGTAGTAAAGTTTGTTGTACATCTAAACTAGTTTGAACCGTTCTTGGAGAGATTATGCATAGCTATCACTCCATTCAAATGGATCGTGAATCTCATAAAAAATAAAGATTTTTTTCTTTGATTCTATTAATTCTATTAGATTAACGTTAGAGAAAAAAGAGAGTTTAGATTTAAATAAATCTCAAATGCATAGCGTTGGCAATTCCACTGCAAACGCAGCACCTTGTTGTCCTCAGTGAGGTATCGTGGATATCACAGTTAGCATAGCCGGCGTATGATCGCGTATCATTGGTATAGACGAACGGGCCAGATTGATGGATGGATCGCGCGAGGGACAAGATCCGAGATGCGAGATAACACTTTCACTTGAAGAATTAGGGTTTGGGTCGATTTCAAGGTGTCAGTTGCAGGGTAGCATCCAGTGTATTTACCTATCATCGTAGGCTGCACTGTCATCAAACGAAAAGGTGTTCCGGTGTCTGGGCACTGGAGGAAGCGGAGCAATGAGTCTGTGGAGGGTGGTCTAGGTGGATCGACGAGCACTATAGTTTTCCTCTTGTTCTTTTTTCTGATCAGTGTTCACGCCGGTGCGGTTTCGTTGAGGTCTTTAAACACTGTTAGAGCATGAGTTCTGTATAAGTCAGTAGACGTAGATCTCTGTGGCGGATGATGCACGAAATCGCCGTAATTATTCAGTTGTTTTGTTAGGCCGTAGACAGTTGGGTGTTTCGTCGAGTTCTTCGAGTGTCCTGTCGCTTTTTAATTGCAAGATTGTTATGTGACTTTCAATCGATGACGGAGGATAGTCACTCTTGGCTGAGTGTCGCCTCTTCGCCGTGGAACGACTTGCTCAACAGCTCTCGCTGGTCGTATAATCCTGCGTTAACGTCAGATAATGAAGCTTCGTTGAAGGCCCCTACTCTTGTAGTGTGTCTCCGAATTGGGTTGCATATTCCATAGCCCTGGGGAGCGACGTCGTCGCCTTTACTCTTTGGGATAGACCATGCAACCTACACTTTCCAGTAGATGAACGTCGTCGTCGCCTTTGCCTCTCTTGGGATGTAATGATGGAGGATTTACACTCTTGGCGGAGTGTCTCCTCTGCGCAATGGAGCGACACCGCCTTATGGCTTTCATGTCTTACAGTCGAGCGTAAACGTCAGATAGAGATCGCTCGTTGATCGCTGCTGCCCTCGTGGTGTGTATGCTCTCGAGCAAGATTGCATATTCCATAGCCCTGGAGAGCGGCGTTGTCGCAGTGACTCTTTGGGATAGACCATGCTATCTACATTGACGTTAGGAACACGCGACGCAATGAATAGCCAACGGATGGAAAGACCCATCAAGCCTTACAAGGGAAAGAAGGACCCCAAGGGCTAAGTAACCAACGCCCCAAGGGAGGAAGAACCCGTTATCAGTAGCTCTAAGGTGACCTTTTGCTCTTCAATATCATAAACCGGTAAGTCAACTCCTCCATAATTATGGAGTCCTCTCACTATTTACCAGTGTGATATTTTAGGAGCTATAGACGAGATTAGGAACAATATCTCGGGGTCTGATTTCAGTGCTAGTAATTCCTGTTAGGTGTCGGTGTCTCGCAGCTGATGTGATGTGCGGCAGGATCGCATTTCCTGCAAACTTTTGTGGTATCCGTGAGTTGCTGGCTTAGGTTTAATGCATTGTGTTAATCTGTATGTTGCAGGCTGATGCGTTCATGCCTATTGTTGGTTTGTCGCTCTTTGTCGCTTTAAGGCCTTGTTGTGCGACTATGACTAGTCGATAATCCGATCGACATATCTCGCTTGAACCTGAACCCCTGAACCCTAATTCGGAGATTGCCAGTAGTCAGCTATGGTGAGCTGTTTCACGATTGACAGTTGTCCGTCCCTCAAGCCTGGAGCTTAGTTAGTGCAGTTAGGTCTTCGGAATCCCGTAAACCCTGATCGGAAATTCGCCAGTAGTCGTACATGGCGAGCTTTTTCACTTGGACCACTTCAGACAGTCCTGTATGCTTGTCTCTCAAGCTTGAACCGCGCAGAGGATCTGAGGAATCTTCTAAGGCAAACGCATTAGCGGATTCGTCAAACAAATGTACCGTAACAGATACATCAAATCATGACTTGCTGAAGAGAAGAGACCAAGCGCTGAAGAGTTTCTGAGGCAAAGAACGTGCCTGTCGGGATGATTCAAGCCTTACAATCTAATCGCTGACAGCCATCTTGCCGCTGTAAGAGAGAAAATGCCCCCCAAACAAACTTTTAGGAGATGGTCCGACACACAGTAGAGTAACTTGCCCCTATCAGGCCCGGAACAATGCTCATAAGCGTCAAAATGATCCGCTGTATCAAGATAAAGCTTTCTATAGATCAAAATTACACGATCAGTGCAAGACAATAGGAGTTCTAACTCCAACTCGAAGAGCATTAGGATTAACTAGCATTTAAGGCATTAACACATGCTTCTGTCAAGCCGGTTCGGTTTGGACCTCTGAAAATCATACCGTCGGACGGCGACCCGGTTTGGACCGTTACATATCGGACCGTCGGACGGCGACCCCAGCCATCGAGGCAGTCAATCAAGGACATCCCCAATTTTCCCTCCACTATGGCTTCATACACGAGCTCAATGTCCTGCCCCGGTGACCTCGTCTCGGTACCGGTTAGTAGTTTGGTACCTAACGATCGTACTAACTTGTATAAGGGATAGGTCCTACAGTCATTAATTCTGTTGGGAACGGCTGTGACGCCATTGTCGAACTCCTCCCTCACCTTGAGCACATTGGCTTCGAGCTCCTTTTTCAGCTCGTCCTCGAAGACAGAAATTCTCTGGAAGATGCTAGAGCTCTCATCGTTATTGGAGTGATCAAGAGCACGACTCACTAGATACTGACGCAGTTTCTGCATGAGGGGGTATGATACTCTTGTGGCGTCGTCTATGTAAGTAAACGGAGGCGTGTCATCCACTACCTCGAGGAGATCCTTCTCGCAGCGCCGTGATGCTAACTGCGAACCTCCGTTATCGGCGAACAAGGTTCTTTTGGCAGCCTGAGAGACAGCATGCTTCACAGTCGCTTGCATATTCTCCTCCAAGTGTCGAAGATCCACAGCTTGGCAGAGCGCAACCAAATAGGTGGAGCACATGAGCTTGAAGATTTCGATAGCTTCCTCAGTTTTTCGAGCTGAGATGAGCCCCAGAGAATTCACATCCTGGTTGTGCTGCTCTGCGCTCTGGACGTGAGTGGTCACCGGATTGGCCAGGTACAAGAGCTCCGAAGTGTACGATGCCATGGCGATTTCGGCACCTTTGAATCCGTAGTCCAAACTGGGGTTGGGACCCCCCGTGAGATTCGACGGGAGTCCACTGTTATAGAAGTTGTTGACAAGTTCAGACATCTGGGCGAACATGAGCTTGCCTATCGCTGAGATTGCCAGGCGCATATTGTCCATGGAGACTCCAATGGGCGTGCCCTGGGAATTTCCACCGTTTATGGCCTTATACCGAGCCACATCGATGAGTGGGTTGTCGTTGACGGAATTGATTTCTCTTTCGATGGCGTGAGTGGCCGCGCGAATGACCTCAATTTGAGGCCCCAGCCACTGAGGAGAGGTCCTCAGAGCGTATCTGTCCTGCTTGGGCTTTTTCAACAGGTCCGTTTCGTGCAGCTTTTCTGCCCCTTCCATGTAGGAGCTCCCATCCAGCACCCACTCCATCATGGCAGCTGCTTCGATCTGCCCAGGGTGTTGCTTGAGCTTGTGGATAAGGTGGTCAGTGAATTCGGGTTTGCCCTGAATCACCTCACAGAAAAATGCTGAACACAGTACTGCGAAGACAGCAAGCACATTGGCGTCGTAGCAGGCAATGCAAGCCACGGCTGCACCGACTGCTGTGCCATTCACGAGGGCGAGTCCTTCTTTAGCCTGCAGCTCGAAGGGCTCGAGCAGGCCCACGAGCTTCAGAGCTTCTTGCGCGCTCACCACTTTCCCACATTTAGTTACAGCTTTGGAATTCGGACGTCCTGTAAGAAGACCCGCAATGTAAGAAAGGGGAAGGAGGTCTCCTGAGCCTGTGATGGACCCTCGAAGAGGCAGTTTGGGAGTGATGTGCTGGTCGAGAAGTTTCTGTAGAGTCTCGAGAATTTTCCATCTGATGCCGGAGTATCCTCGGAGCAATGTGTTGGTCCTCACCAGCATTGCTGCTCGGGTTGTAGAAACGGGGAGAACATTGGAATCGTCTTTCCCCATGACTCCAGCGTTGAGGAAGCGGATGAGCTCCTTCTGGAGGTCTACTCCCCGATTGGTGCGGCGGTGGGAAGTGGCTCCGACTCCCGTAGTAACACCGTATGTGTCTGTGCCATGGTGGTTCATCTTGTCAAGCACCCAATCGTAGCTCTCATCCACGCGTTCCTTCGCAACTTCTTCCTCAAGCACCACTCTCACGCCAGGGCGCCTCGCAATAGCAGCTACCTGGCCTACTGTCAGCGCTGATCCGTCGAGGTGCACGTGGTTAATGTCGTCATAATCCCATATCATTTCCTCAACTTCCTCCATGTGACTGCAGTTCAATGCACGGACATATGTCCCCCACGATAAGTGATCTTCATCTTCATCATCATCACCCGTCGCTGAGTCGGGGCTGAGAAAATTCTTCTGCAAATCGTAGTACCCAGGTACCTGCTTGAACTTGGAAGGGTCAAGAGGCATCATGGTGACAGGTATCCAAAAATCTCAGATCTACTATGAACTCTAACAATTTGTATGCAGACTGAATTCGCTGGTGTAGAGAGGTGTCTGTCAGTGCTTGTCTCGAGCAGGTCTTGCAGCATGAGAAAATTACAGTCATACGAAGGAGAAATTATAGATAAAAGAGGAGACGGGATCTATAGATATATAGTGGCAGTGCCAAGAGAAGGTACGCAGACGAGATGGTGAAAAGTGTGTACTAGTACGTTCTCAGCTGCCAAGTTCCGCTTTGGGGATGCAGGACTATCATATGTATCTTCTGAGTCCTGAGTCCGGAGACCATGATGACTGATCAGGGAAAATGCATCGTTTGCCTCACTTTGCCTTTCCCGTCTGGTGACCACGATACCTGGTGTAGCAAGCGGATTCTGCCCTTCAACTGTACGGTCATTCCGTCGAAGACGTCATCATTTGACCATGGTTTCCTTTTCCATTTTTCCTACAAGCACGAGCTCGAGATGGGTACAGGAACCGACGACAGAACCGAATTGTAATACGAAATCACGTCCCGAGAGCATGGGAATGGTCGTTTCGATCACAGCACTATATAATAGTTTGTTTTATCTCATCTCGACTGACTACTAGCCGCCGGCCAGTAATTTACATTTCAGCCAATAACGTTATTTGCTTGATCGGACCCTGGACGGATCCCACGGGCACCAGATGCGCATGCACATCGTTCGTCAGAAAGAAGTATCCGACTGCATCAGACAGATCGAGAAGGAAACGTGTGTCGAAGTCAAATGCCTGACGATTAGCTTCCGTCGACCGCAAAGTTAATTATCGATCCTACCGGCAAAGCCTGGTATAATGACGGAAGTTAAAGCTTTGACGAAAGTATTTTATCCTAAGCGTGACGGAGGTGCGCAGACGGAACCGGTAATCACTCACTGTTCGTATGTCCCTTTATGTGGGCGGGAAGAGCATTACAAGAAGCCAGCCACAGCCGCAGTTTCCGAACGTACAAGTTAGATACTTGATCGAGTCTTCATCCTGTATCGATCAAGAGTGCACTGTTTGCTATTGATGTAATTTGCGTTTGGGCTTCCTGTGCCCACTGATTGGCTCGTAATTCTCCTTAAGATACCGTGACGATCATTTAGCGTGCATGCAGAATAACTGACTGAATTGGACAGTGAAACACGATATATATAGCTGAAATGATGACATTCTGGTTGTTAACCAAGCCAATCTCCAGTCTTTCTTTCTATGTACTGGACTGGGCATCATTTGATCCTTTCTGATCTGATTTCAATGTTTATGGTTATATCCATGCCGTAAGTAATCAAGATCTGCCTTCGTAATGCAACTATAGGTATTCCTGTATCACAGTGTTCATATAACCCAAACCAGTCAAAGTAGGGTAAACCAAGTACTTGTTAATCAAAACAGGAATTCAGAGACGATTTCGGAATTTCCAGAATGTACCTAGTAGAGAAATTGATCGAAATTGAACTTTGTGCACTTAGATTGATTCCAATTACACCAAATTAATCAGTTTTAGAAATTTAATCATATTTTGATTAAAAAATCAGTACAATTGAGCGTCTACTGTCATAAGTAATGAAAAATCCTAATTCAGACAAATAGTCAAAGCATGATAAATCATGCATATCAAGTTGGAAAAAAATTAAGATCATGGATTTATGAAGATAAAGATGTTAAATTGAATGATATGAAGAAAACAAGACAGAGCATGTATTTTCCAAGAAACTAGAGAAATGTAAAACAGAAACATCTTCTGAGAAGAAAAGATGATTATCAATCATCTAAACTCTTCGCAACCTACATTAAGAGAGCTAATATTTCTATTTTTCAAATATATTTCTTGCACAAGTTATATTAGGACATATGTAAATCATGGAGTTAATGTATCGCTGAGAATCGTATCTTGCAGAAGTTAGCTTGAGCAAGAAGAATTATACACAGATGGGTTGGATAAGTTTAAACACAAGTTGAACACATAGTGCTCAACATTAACACTCAACTACAGAGGAAGCCCATGAAGTTCATGGAGCAACAAGATCAGAAATGAAACTGAACAATGGGACACGCTAAACGCGAGTCATGATTCTCGTAAATGCAATGAAACTAAGACTCCAAAAAGTCAATGTCAGCGTCTTTAATAACTCTTTGAAACTTTATCACTGACTATCTCATGTCCATCTTGATTTTCAATGATATCTTCATTTGTATATTTAAAAAATACACAGTGCTGATTTCCTATTTGAATTCTTATTTGATAGAATAATTAATTTATCCGCGCGCTTAAATTACATCGTGAAGACACAAGTCTTTTCTGACTCAACTGAAAATGAATTCTATCGTATCTATATTCATCTCTAATTTGCAGTGACTAATTTAGCAGGTACTAAGTAAGCCAAATCAAACTTCAAAGCATCATCAGTTAAATAATTTTTCACAATTTTCACAACTGACATATGATGTTTATTTAACACTGTTTATGATGTATTTCTGGAAAACATGATGTATCTGTGTCTTCGAATTAAAAATAGACCACCCTTTCTTTTATAAGAACTTGCCAATGTTTTGTAAAAAAGAATTCACAATACGTGAAGAAGGTACTGCATGGTAACATACAGAGAACCATCTTATGCTCTCTCGCTACATCTTGCTAAAAATTTGCAAACTTACTTCAAGTTCTGGTATATGCACTCCGTAATGATGGTCAGACTCTCTTAATCAGTCGTCATTTCTAAATTGATTAGGACATTCAAATCACCAGCTTGAGCGGTTCACAATATTCTTTTCCACAAAATACGAGTATTAAATTAATAAGAGTATTACTTAAAAAAATTAATTACATTATACATAAAACACAATTGAATTTTGAGGTTAATTGACATAGTCGTATAATCATCTGAGTCAATTTTTTTCTTGTCAAAAATGGTAAGAATCACAAAAGCTTTTAACATCAGTCTCTATAAAATCATTATTATCTTTAAATATATCTGTATCATTGAAACTTACAGTATTCTAAGTACTCATCTGTTATTTCCTATCTAAGAGTTCATTTAAATAGTCTCAATCCTTTAAATAGACATCAATAAATATTATTATTATTTAGATATATAATAAAATAGAATTTAAATCGTTACATTTTATATCACTTCATTTCTTGAGTCTAGAGTTCTCATGTTAATTATAACTTCAAAATCACACTGTGAAATAAATATCTAAATTTATATTTATTAAAAATAAAGAGTATATATATACACACGTGGTTCATGGTGCTCATAATAACAACTATAAGACCCATGAATGGGAAGGAGGAGGTCAAGTCATATCCACACGTGGTGGTAGAGATAACATGGCAAGAGAGATATGTTGTGACAAGGTGTTCACATGTTTGACATTGTAGCACTAGATGACAAACCAATGATGAAATTACAAGGTGATAAGACACTGGCATTTTATATAATTATTTTAACAATATCATGTATTTTACATAGTCATTTATAATAACATCATAAATAATAATATTATTCTAAACACAAAGCATAGTTTGATTGATCACTAAAATCTTTCATCACAATTCTTTCCATCATTTAAACTTAGACATAATATAGTTATGATTTAAACATATAATATTTATACATAAATAAGAAAAAACACTTTGTTTCATAGATGTCAGAACAAAAACACCTTTTATAAGATAATCATACCAAAAAAGTTGGTTTAAACAATACAATACACATCATTTAAACCACTCATTTTTACTAGTGTCTCTAGTAGCCTAGCGAAATACACCACTAACTTCCGCAAGGGGTGTTAGCAAAGGAGATTATGATACGTATGATGTATTGTACATAGGGTTGGATGTTTCATGTAATATTCTTATACTAACGTAAGTATATCCTTTGGGTTTAGAGTTTTAGGTACTTTTTAGTTGAGAGGATGATCTACCGGGTTAAGTCAAGACATTAAGGTGATTCGAAGTGCACAAACGATGAAGTCAACGATCAACCGACAATAATAGACCTTTGGACAATGATGTTACTCAGTACCACCTCTAAGGTTATACTGTGCAAGTATCTTGCCCGACTCACATGGTGAAGGTTCTCCGACGTCCGTCAAGTGTATGTCAGTGCGAAAATGTCTGACGTACATGGGTTTTTGTGAGTGCGCGTCCGTCAACAAGACACACTCCCTCCGTTTCAAACTCAAAGAAACCGAAAAATAAAGATAAAATGGCACGGAATCCGTTTTCTTTAGGTGGTTTTGTTAAAACGGACTGCTCCGTCTTGTAAGACGGAGGGGGCTCGACCACTTGACAGCCCGTCATGAAGATGGGCGTACGTCAGGGGGCAAAATCTGACGTACGTCAGGTTTTGCCCCTGACGTACTGTCCCGACTCATCATGTGAGTCGGGCTTCTGTTGTGAGTGACAGGAAAGTCAGACAATCTATGAAGGAGATTTCATATTCGGGACTAGAGGATTTGGTAACTATTATAAATTTTGTATTATCCCATCTGATATTACTCCATATTCGGGTCTACCCAGTGAAGGTTCTTGATCACCAACTGGTAGAGTTTGGAGCCTTATTACCTATTGAATGTACTAACAATTTGGGTTGGAGTGTATGACTTAAACTAGTGAGTATACATATATGTAACAAAGATCGGGTTACTGATATGTCATGTTTGACTAGTACCGAAGATATGTGATTATGTTCAATGTTGTGAGAGAAGTTACTAGAACTTGTTCGATGTGTAAAATGGCAAGTTAAGTAAGAGGTTTGGTCCTCAAAGACTATATAGTATCACACCTAGGTTATAACCTAGTAGGTTTGGGTGTAACCAGTATTGTAATAGAAGAAAGACTCTGTACCATCAGTTTACAATTATCATAAATAGTAGTAAGAGTGGGAGGAGGATTAATTCAAATCTAGATTGACATGCTTGAAAGACAGTAACTTGAACCAGGAAAGATCCAAAAGAAGATATACGTATATAGTAGTTCTCACAAGGTTTGTTCATAACATTAGTTGTACCCAAGAGAGTATAGAGTATAGATAAAAAAACTAAGAGTATATGGGATCAGCTCTCTTCGAATAGATCCAAAGAGAGTTAGAAAAGTACAAGGATACCAATGAAATATGAAAGATAATGTGAGAGACGAACCCCATCTGATCATGTCTGTAAGCAGGACAAATCAAGGAAATATCTCCTCTCAGCGATGTGCAAATTCCCCCAACCTATGGTAGATCTGATGAAGTCATAACGTGAGAATTTGGTAAACTAAGGACGCGTCCGAGATCACTATCTCAGCCTCGTTCCATAGAACTAATATCATTTAATATTATTTAAAGATAATATGAATCTTATTTTTTAATTCTAACAATTTTAACTGTAATTTTAATAGTCAATAACAACAAACAGGTAATCACTAATGCAAACAAGAACTTTATGTCAGTTTCTGGAATTCGCGGAATCCATTTTTCATATCAACACCAAAAAACATGAATTTGACAACTAAGGAAATGTCAAAATCTCATTTTCAGCTGACAATTTTACAAGTATGGATTAAGTGGGTGCTGCATGTTGATAGTGCTATTTTTTGATCAGAAAAAAGTAAATAATTATCAAAAATTTTACACGTTAGAACATATTTCCAAAATGTAAGAAATTGCTGAATTTATGACTTCTAAGACTAAATATGGCACGTACGTGACTAAATGTAGATGACAAAGGAATGTTCATGCTTTAGTCAGATTGGACATCCATAGAAAGAAGTTTATGGAAAGTATACTAAGACATCTAAGAACTTCATTGATGTCACCGTTTTGATGAGCATGTAGTTGCAATTCGTATAATAATGACACCAAGTGTCGTATTGGTAACATATTCAACATAACATGTGTTATATTCAAACTTGACCAAGACATGCATGAAAGTTCAAGGATGTCTTCGCTCCGTTTCAATCAACATGTGTCCACAAGCGGAACGAGATGTGGAGTCAAGTAGAGTTGTTCAATAAACAAAAAATTAATTCAATTTGTAAAAATATAAGAGATTGAACTGAATTTATAACTTCTAAATCTAAATATAGATTATATGTGACTAAATTATATATGATTGAGAGAATCTTCATGCTTTTGTCGACTGGATATCCATAGAATGAAATTGGTGGAAAGTAGAGTGAAACATCCATGAATTTCATGGATGTCTTATTTACAGTTTGTATAATAATGCCACCAAGTGTCACATTTGTAACATATTCAACATATCGTGTGTTATATTCAAACTTGATCAAGAACTTGATCATGGATTATCCGCTCTATTTGAATCAACATGTGTCAACAAACGACACAAGATGTGAAGTCTAGGGATCAAATTTGATTTAGAGAGTATATTGTTCATATTAATCCATAATTCTTTATTATTTATATAATAAAAGCACCGGGATATAATCCCAAACCTCTTTGTTTTGTGGAGATATCGATCAGTTATAAGCATCGCACTGTTAGACGTCTTTGAATTTTATGGATGACCAAAGGTAGTTAAGAGAGTATATTTTCACTATGATGTTGTTGCGGATCCAGCACAATCTCCATTTCATCAACATCTGGAGAAAAAATCAATAACGAGAAAAATGTGTGTGCTTGTAATCTTTGATTGCAACTTTAGATGTCAAAACGAATTTTTTTAGACTAAAATCTATGACCAACCTTTGTAGTGGGTTTATGCAGAATGCTTGAACCGACTACTAGAGTGATTTTCAGCCAATTTAGAGCATTTTTGCAGAAGTTGGTGTTGGACATCCATGAATTTCATGGATGTACTCTTCGTATTGGAGTAGGAGTTCATGGATGTCCTTCCCCAAAAGCTCCAAACTGGACAAAACTCATCTTGGTGGTCAATTCAAATATTATGCATAAGAAATCTTTAAAAAAGCTCGGTCTACAAATTTGACTTGATATTTTCTCTAAGCACTATATTCATTAATTACAACAGACATTTGTAATGACAAGTGACTAGACATTGATTCATGAGGTTATCAAAATTTATCGTATTTCTGATACTCTATTAATTCTTACGTGAGTTGACATAACTCAATGAAGAATTTTAGCTTTTCTTTGATGTCAACGTCAATAGAGATCTCCATGAACGAGGGTTGTCAAGAAGAACCCATTAGCGAGTCCCGTTTGTTATTAGCGGTTGTTTTTTGCATAAGCACTTAAGTTAATTAACATACGTATGTAAGTATGTTAATTAACTTACAGACGCAGTCTAATTATGTTAAACTAGCCAACTTAACTTATTGAGTTAATTAACATACTCTGTTATTAATTATAACAGAGTAAGTTAATATAAAAGCTAACAAATGATAGTTTCTTGGCAAATCTGGAAACTTTCTTAGTACTAACATGGTTAAAGCAAGATTAATTCAGAAACTTGTAAGTTAACTTTGTAAATCTACTAATCTTGTATGATACATGCACATGTATATGAAGTTGAATGAGAAGAGAAATTCTCTGAAAGTTTAGTTCAGGGTATACGTGTTAATCCACTTCTTTCGATTTGCTGTTATGGTTTATAGTTTGCTCATGAATATTTTCATTCGTTAGTGTGTGTTAGAAGTCACTCTTGGATGTTAAATTCGCTGTTAGGTTTTGATTCTTCAGACTTAACTTTTGAATGTTGAAAACCAGATGTTTCGATTCGCATGTATGTTCTAGATGTTTTGATTTGTTGTTTGTTGATGAAATCATTTTACTTGGATCATTATTTGGAAGTGGATCCAACGAAACAGTATTAAGGTTCGCTATGTATACTAGAACGAACCTTATGTCTAAACCTTTTTAGAAATCTTATTCTTTGAGGCCTTTTCAAAACTAATTCCATTTCAAATTATTCCGACTTTATAGAAGAGAAAAAATACACAGTATTGAAAAAAGAAAAGAAATATACCCCCAACCCTCATCTCTACCGTGCTATACCCGTTGCCATCACTGCTATATCTCACAAAAATCATGATATCTAGCCAATGTAGTTGGTAGCTAAACTTAATACAATAAAATTAAACAACGTAGCAACCACGTTATGAAGCAAGTTCACTTTCAGGTATAGCTTTGATTCTCTCTATTGATCAGAGTGAATTCATCATCTAGTGTAAGTCAACTACTATAGCCACTTTCAAGGTTAACTTGAAACCGTAACTAAACTTAGTAACACATTGCTCTAAGACTAGAGCCATATCCAACATGAAGCACGTTCGCTATCATAATGTTATTTTGGTTTGCTCTGTAGTTCAGAGCGAATTCATAACCAACTGTAGATTCAACAACTATAACCACTTTCAAGGTGAACTTGATACAATAGCTATTAACTATGTAACTCGTTGTTGTCTGAGACCAGAGCAAACCATGATATCATCCATAGAAAACTATATGTATAACCACTTTTAAAGCGAACTTGATCTATACTCAGGAGCGAAGCTTGTTAATATTAATCATATCAATTATGTCAGTTTGCTCCATGGATCCTTAGCACATTCATATCACCAAAAACTTAGGTACCCAACCTAAACTACACCAAAATGGTCAAGTGGAGGTTTGAGGTGAGAAAGAGAAAGTAATGACTTAATTCGAGAGAGTGGAGAAATTAGAACAAAAGTTCGGGTGGTTTTACGAAAGAGTGGAGATGTAGTAGAACCAACGATCATGGGCATTGGAGCAATGCTCACAAAGAACTTTATTGGAGAGATGAGGCCGGAGATTCGAACACAAGTGCGATATGAGAGATTGACTTCGAAGTCTTATGCAGTGAAGATCGCAACCAGGATGGAGGAGACTCTGGATGGAGACGACTTGCAACCAATGATTGTTGGGGCTGCATCTGGAGATGTGCAAGTGCAGAGCATGCCAACTCTGACATCTGCAATTGTTCTGACTGTACGGTTTCAGAATTTGACTCCAGAGAAGGATTAGTAGTGATCTATGCTTGAGAAAGTTTCGATATTATCTCATAGGAGGTAAGTTCACTATCATTATCGATCATAAGGCATTGAAATATATCTTCAATAAATCTATGGTCGAAAGACGATTAGCAAGGTGGAAGCTCTTATTGTCAGAGTACGACTATGAGCTCTACGATCAACTAAGAAAGAAGCACGCAAATGCAGATTTGCTATCTAGAGCTTACGATGACGATGGAGATGAGTTGGTGGATGACACCTTTCTTGACGAAGATTTGATGGTCTTGATGAGCAACTCTATTATCTCAATAGAATATCAAGTAATTTGGGATATTGTTATCAAAGGTGTCTATCCAGACGAGATGCGGACCAAAGAGAAGAAGGCTTTGGTGAAGCGAAGTCAATCTTATATGATGATGGAAAGGGTGTTATTTCGTGAAGGAGTTGATGGAGTCTTGAGAAGAGCTTCGAGCAAGGAGGAATACGACTCCTGGAAGAATTTCATGACGGTCCAGTATGTGGAGGTTTCACAGATAAGTTGACAGTCCACAAGATACTTGACGTAGGATATCACTGGAGGAGGATGTTTAGAGATTGCTTGACGTATTGTAAAACCTGTGATGTTTGTCAAGCTTTCGCTATCAAATCTAGTGTTTCTATTCCTCTTAGGTCTATTTCGATGTCGTGTTGTACGTGAGCCTGTACGGTGAAAATTAGTTGCAAAGAAATTTTTTTCTCTGTTGTGTAAAAGAAGCTGCCTTGTAGCTTATCAAGCTGGGCAAGAGCTAAGCTGAGGCGATGCTTGACAAGCTGCTCCCTAGCTTGAATTGAAATATCGCTGATTCTCCTACAGTGCGTTTGTCCGGATGGTTGACAGAGATCGACGATGATGTTTCTAAGAGAAGATTTTTTCAACGCGTTCGTCTTTCTGTGAATGTGGTGCAAGTGCTTGCTAATGAGCATTTGAATTACGTTCTTGAATGATAATTGCACTCGTTTTTTCATCTAAGTGTGTTCTGGAAAGAAAAAGTCTAAAAAGATATGAGTCTACAGTGTAGGAAAATTCAGTTCTTCAAAAAGTCTACATCATCACTTTGTCCAACATCAACCCGAAGTCTGGGATGACGAATGGCTCACTCTAGACGATGTCAGCCCAAACAAGGCATGTCACCTCCGACTCTGGGATGATTAAGGGTTGACTAGAGACGATCTCACACTGAACAAGATACATCACCTCGGACTCTGGGATGATCATGGACTGACTCGTCTTGAGTTAGCCAAACAAGGTAGATCACCCCGGACTTCGGCGTGATCAGAAGATGACTTGAGACGATGTCATCTCGAACATGGTTGATCACCCCGGACTCGGGATTGATCAAATGGATGACTGGAGACGATGTCAGCTCGAACTACGTTGATCACTCTAGAATCCTATATGATAAAGGGAACACTCGAGACGAGTCGAGCTTAGAACTCGAGATGAGGTACAATTGAGAATCTAGAGAAACATCGCTAATTCTTGAACCAAAACCAAACTGAGAAACATCAGAATTCTTGTCACAAAAGTAGAGAAAAATTTATTCATATATGAAATTACAATAGGCTCTCGATCCATGCTGCTGATAGGTCAATGACTTCCTCATATAAATTGCTCATGTTTTCTGGCTCGAAAATTGTATATGGTTGTCGATCATTTTGCAAGTCCATGCTTATTTCAACCCTGCATGACCTCTTGTTGTGATCTAGGCCGTGAAATTTGGAACAACATCTTGGTAAGGACTGCTGCTGTCTAACTCTCTTGGTTCTAGGTTCTGAGACTACTTTAGTAGTTGGACTGATAAGGTCACCAACCTCTATATCATCTTCAATATTGAGAGGAAAATGTGTCTATTTCTCCTCAGAGTCTACAAGATATTCTAACTCGACGTTGTCTACAACACGCTGAGAGGCTCCGCCACCACTAGGAATACACACAACCAACCTCTCTTCTTCATAGCAGCTGGTGGAGGATGACATGAGGACAACTCAGATGTCAACAACAGATAGACTCTCTGAGTAGATGACAATCAATGACTTCATATACCATATTGGATCCACAGTCCTTGTGGAGTCTAGACCCTTGTCTCTGTCTCATGTCATCAAATGAACACAAGGTCACTTCATGTCTTGTAGTTCATGACAAGTACAAACAGGCGGTACACCGATTTAACTACCCATTGTTGCTTGCCTTCATCAGTTTGAACAAGTGCACTATCGTCGTTTGAAGAACAACACACAAACTGACCTACATTACGTTCGTTCTCATCATATCTTTTTTGAGCGAATTCTGTAAGTCCATCCGTGGGAGCATCCACTTCCGCTTCCAGTGGAGAATGCACTCATCTGATAAATCCACATCTCCTCAATGATTTTGCAAGGAGCAAAATCACTAATCCTCCTCAAAGCTACATTGACGGACTCCACATGATTAGATGTCAGACATCCATACATGGGTACTGAAAAACAATAACGTGCATACTTTAGAGGATCAATTTGCCGAATGTATGTAGGTGCTTCCTTACACTTCTACAAGCGAAAGGATAAACAAAGACTGGTTTGAAGATATACGATTGCTCGTATGTATATCATTCCATGATGGATCTTGGACTGCCAATTGGATTTTGTTGCACGGTGTATGAATTGAATAGAATGATGTTTGCTGACATCCATGGATCTAGTCTTTGTTTATCTCTGATTCTCAACACGGACTTGTACTTTGTGTGCATGTGATAACTACCCACTGGAACATTCACATCCACGACAATTATGGTGCACGTCATTGTGACTTGTGGGTTGGTCTTCTCCGGACATGAAGATGTCATGAACAAGTATGCTTCAAGTCTATGAGGGTTCCTAATCATTCAGTCAGGAGAAGTCAGAAGTCAGAAGTCATTCCTAATCGTTATTGACTCCGAGTATTTACATCTTTGGCACTGAACTTGTCTAAAGCATCAATGTCTGTTACTTCTTTTCTCGGTCTCTTTCTTACTCAAACCTTAAAGACGCTCAAATCAAAGACACGTAAGGACCTAGATCATCTGCTAGGATATTAAAATCAAGCATGTCAATATTCTGGATGGGCCGTAAGGAGAATTTGCATCGTTGTGTGAAATCCAAAAATGATCTAACTCCAGGTAGACGATATGCTTGCGTATTACTTTGATGCCTTTTTATTCTTTCTACTCGAATCTCCTTTCAGGTACTTTTCATCATCCCAGTCGCATTCATCCCCACTCTGTCTCAACCTCATGTAATGTCCGAATCTGCAAACTCTCACTATGAGTTCACGCTTCGTCTTGTATTTCACATTTGCGCATAAGTTCATCACTGACCAGTTATCCAAGCAATATTTAGACTCCTCAAAAGTTCTGAATATGACTTCAAGCTTAATTCTTGTAGCTGCTTCCAGCATCTCATGGTATGATCTTCCCGACAAGTCTATTGCGTTCTCTTCATGCTGTCGGCAGAAATCTCTCCATCGCTCTAGTGCTGTGCTATCCTTATCATTTCACTTTCTGCCACTGCTTAGGTAATTCTGACTCGTCGTCCAAGAAAAACAAGTGTCAGGTCATCATCCGCGTTATCTGAACCATCCATCCTTGCAATCCATTCATTGCTCTCATCCATCATAGCTCACTTTTATAGTACTCAATAGTACTATTTCAAAACTAGGTGCGTTGCACTGTTAAGCCCCGTCGCAGCTTAATCTCGAGTGTGCACATAGAAGACTCGTTGCAGTCAGGTCTGGAATCTCAATTCTAGCTCGACCATGTTCTTTTCTCAGAATTGCACTGTTCATTAAAACGTGGAGGTCGTTTGCTACAAGCTGTGTGCAGAAGAATCTCACAGTGGCACCGAGATCACCACTTGTGAGAGATCCGTGCAAGTATTTTTTTAACATCGAGAGTCAGATCAAGTTCTGAAGTTCGTTTGATCAAGTCTTTCTCTGTCTCATGATTTATGATGTACATAAACCATCTTAGAAATATGCATAAAGGGAGTCTCAAATTTCATCCGTAACAGAACGGTAACTAGAAATTTCATCCGTAACTAGAAATTGAGGATCCTAGTTGAGGATTTGATGTACTTTTGGATGCAGACAGAACGGGTACCTTCTGTAAATGTTGCAAATGAACGTAGGTTCATGTAAGCAATCTGTTGCCGTAAATCTCTTTCCTCAAAGCGGTCGAAATTTGCCAATCGTACGTAGTGTAATCTCGGCATCTCTGACATTATCTGACACTCGAGACGTACGGTTTAATCCCGTTCTCATTTTTACGGCGTTTCCTAACTTCAGTTGTCGTAAACTCTTGTTGTTGTCCTCAGCAGCACAGTCATCATGGGCGGCGTATGATCGCGTATCATTGGTATAGACGAACGGGCCAGATTGATGGATGGATGGATCGCGCATGATAACACTAACACTTGAAGAATTAGGGTTTTGGGTCGATTTCTCGGGGTGTCAGTTGCAGGGTAGCATCCCAGTGTATTTACCGTGTCATCGTAGGTTGCTTTCTCATCAAACAAACAAGTGTTGCCGTATCTGGTCTCTGGAGGAAGCGGAGCGATGAGCCTGTGGAGAGTGGTCTAGGTTGATGGATGAGCATGATAGTTTCCGTCTTGTTCTCTTGTCTTCGCAGTTTTCACGCTGGTGCTGGTTCGGTGCGGGTTCCATGAGGTCTTTAAACACTCTTTGAGCATGAGTTCTGTACATAACTAGACGTCGATCTATGGCGGATGATGCAGAAATCGCCGTATTATTCAATTGTTCTGTTAGCCCGTAAACAGTTGCGGGCGCTTGGGGTGTTTCGTTGAGTTGTTCGATCGTCCTGTCGCTTGTAAATTGCAAGCTTGTTATGTAACTTTCAATTGATGACGGAGGATAGTCACTCTTGGCTGAGTGTCGCCTCTTCGCCGCGGAACGACTTGCTCAACAGCTCTTGCTGGTCGTATAATCTTGCGTTAACGTCAGATAATGAATCTTCGTTGAAGGCCCCTACTCGTGTAGTGTGCCTCCGAATTGGGTTGCATATTCCATAGCCCTGGGGAGCGACGTCGTCGCCTTTACTCTTTGGGATAGACCATGCAACCTACATTTTCCAGTAGATGAACGTCGCCATCGCCTTTGCCTCTCTTGTTCTCGGTTGTATCGGGGTTTCGATGTAATGACGGAGGATTTACACTCTTGGCGGAGTGTCTCCTCTGCGCAATGGAGCGACTCAGCCATATGGCTTTCATGTCGTACAGTCCAGCGTAAACGTCAGATAGAGATCGCTCGTTGATGGCTGCCGCCCTCGTGGTGTGTATGCCTTCGAGCTAGATTGCATATTCCATAGCCCTGGAGAGCGGCGTTGTCGCAGTGACTCTTTGGGATAGACCATGCAATCTACATTTACGTGAGGAAATCGTATATGGGGAGCCGAGATTCACGGCTATTTATTCTGTTACCAGGGTTGGTATCTCTTGGCACATGTGATGTTCGGCAGGATCACAATGCCTGCAATTTTTTTGTGGTATCTGGAGTTGCTGTCTGAGTTTCTTCTGGTTGTTCCTGATTGTGTTTATCTGTAAGTTGCAGGCTGATGTGGTCATGGCTATTGTTGGTTTGTCGCTTTGGCCAAAACCATCCATAATGTCCAAGGCCTTGTCGTGCTAATTCGAAAATTGCCAGTAGTCAGCTATGGTGAGCTGTTTTGACAGATTTTGCTTGTCCCTCGAGAGGACGAGCAGAATCGTCAAGAGGTCTCGCTCGAACCTGAATCCCTAAACCCTAATCCGAGAACTGGCAGTGGTCTTATATTGCGAGCTTTTTCACCTGGACCACGTCTGAGAGTCTTTTATGCTCGTCTCTCAAACCTGAACCGTAGTCTTAGGATCTCGAGGAATCCTCTGCGTGGGGATTGTCGCGCACATTATATGCTTACCAGCGATGGCTGGCTAAAAAGCTGTAATGTATACCCCACGTTGTATTACTGTTGGTGGCCACTCGGGGCTGTGATCGGTCAAATAAACGTAGTAAGGCTGTGACCCAAATTTCTGGGAATCCCAATAATCTATGATAATATCTATATCAAATTATAAGACGAGACTAAGCGCCAATGTATTATGAGGAAAGAACGTGCGCCTCTGTCGGGATGACCTTTCAAGCTTAAACCACAAGAGGCAGTACATTAGCGGTGGGATATACCACCGCTAATCAGTTTAGTGACGAACTAGTGCCGATTAGTGAATGCGGGAGTGTCCACCTGATTTGCGCCTGTACCTACTGTATTTAATTTTGAACGAGAACTTGTCATCTATCTCTTGAATGAAAGAGTAGATGTAGACCTACAAAATGAGCCCTTGATGACCTCCAGCCGATATCTAACGGCTCAGCAACGTTTGACCAAAGCTGAAATCAATCTCAGCCAATTGAAAAGAATATTTTCAAATTTTGAATTTTGAAAAGACCTTGTGCAAAACTACTGCAGGTTAGAAGAGCCAAACCAAAGAAGAAAAGAACAAGCAGCCTGCGCGGGGTGCAGGCTGCTTGTTCCTTGAGAACAAAGTAGCTCCCCGACGTCCCATTTCTCCCCGTCCCGCACTGTTTTTTATACTGGTTTCCGACGCCGGAAAATTATTTCCGGCGCCCAGAGAAGGGCCTCCTGACGCGCGGACGTCAAGAAGCTCCTGTCAGCCAAATTTCGGCTGGCAGGAGCCCCTTTGACCCTTCCAGCTTGGAGGGGGAGAGCTTGGGTCTCGCCCATAGCTCTCCTCTTTGTTCTCACTCTCTCATTTCTCTAGTTTTTTTTCAGGAGCTTATAGTCTTGTCTCTCTCTCTTTCTTGTTTTCTGCAACTTGCACAAGGCTTATTTTTTGGAGGGTTTTGCCTTGTGTTTATTAGGGTTATAGTTTTGATTCGCTGTTCTAAGCTAATTAGAATTTAGGTCATCCTTGAATTTGTATTGTTCATTACCAAATAGAGGTTTGGACCTCCGGAAGGATAGGGTTGATTACTATCAGGCTTAGCATTTATTGTTATCATGCCACCACGAGTTCATCCTAGACGCCCCGAAGATCGTCATGCACCTAGAGGATGTCCGGAGGTCCCTACGGGTATGGTGAGGGTCCCAGAGAGTTTGCTTCCACGTTATGTTCAGTTGATGAGACTATTGGGACCTACAGCTGGGCACGCTACAGTGTTGAGGTTTCTTTTCTCTACCGCTGATGCCAGAATAGATCAGATGGCTAGGGAGGCTGAAGTGATACCCACAGATCCAGATGTAATCCCAGAGGAGGGTGTTCTGGAGGTAGATGCTACAGACGCGGATGATGGAGAATTTGACGCTGATCCGTTAGTTTTACACGTTCTTGGCGTCCATTCGACCTTGACTCAGGTACATTGTTTTCCACTTTGTAAGCATATTTGTCTGAATGTTTTTCAAAATATCTTGTTTATTATTCTCATATTGTTGTTTAGGATGGACAGACCATACCGACACTAGCTGAGGTCGTACTTGATTCACAAGTGCCAGAGGTGCCGGTCACTAGGACCGTGGGGAGAGAGGATGAAAGTGTTGTAGGAGCTGAAGTTGATCCGCTCCCCGTATACGGTTTTGTGGCACAGTCTAGACTGAGAGAGCTCTTCCAACTGTTTAGAGTGAAATGTCCTCATCATGAGTGCGAGCACTTCTTCTCATAATCTCGTCTATCCATCAGAGCTGGTATGTAAAGCTTATCTGCCCAGATCGTCACACGTACGGTTGGAGATCAACAAAGATGGAGATGTACAATCATGTCTCAGACATCACTCATAGGCTTTATAGTGCAGCACTATGTGCCGGTTTAGGATTTTTCCAATTAGACTCGGTGTATAGAGAGGGAGGGTTGGCTCCAGTGTCGAGGACCCATTTTTTTTATTTCCAGAGTGAGAAACATCGTGAGATTGGATGGGTGGAGACGACGTTGGATCAATGGGCAAGACTGAACGATGAAGTGCAAAGTGAAGTGATGAGGAGACACTTTCCTGACTTGAATGAGTTACCTTCTGGAGGTAAGAACACATATTCTTGAACTTTTCGAGCGTTGACTTTAAGAGTTAAACACCTATTTTTCGTACGTATTGAGAATTTTTTGACCTCATGCGCATCTTAGCTGTATTATTTATTGTTTGTATGTTTAGAGAGATACTTTATGCATTTTGTCACACGGAGAATTATTTGATTTGTCGTTTATTTTTGTCATATGCTAGATAATTTTGTAGTGTATGCTGATCTGCGTTACGATTCTACGAGGAATGGGTACAATGGTACATGTGCATTCATTGCTGCTCATGATGGACGTGTCATTGAGATGGTGAACATGACACGCGTTGAGGCCGGCAACAACTCGTGGCTTATAGAGGATCGTGCGTTTGAGATCGGTATCCAGCGCTTGATCGCACGTGGCATCGTGCCCGATGAGGTGGTACATGACGATAAATCCTCTGTGGATGCCATATTGCTTCGTCACGGGATTGTGTCTCAAAAGGATTTATGGCACAAGTGTAAGAACGTGGTGAAGAAGTTTTTGGTGGACCTACAGACCAAAAAGCGACCCCCTGGCGGTGTGGAGGACGCCGAAGTGATTGCTGACTTGGAGCTCTTGACCAAGCGACATTTGGTGACTTGGCTTCGTCTTCAAGGAGCTCCGATAGTTGGTAACAAGCCTGTGTTAGTTCAGCGAGTGGCACAACTTAGGCATCTAGAGGAGGGAGGCTCGATGCGATCTCGACGTTTGATGTACCCAGAGCTATCTGAGCATGACATTGCTGACAAGTTGAAGGGCTAGATTTACACTTGTTGTCAACTGAATGCGCGGAGGACCGTGGGACCTGATGGTCGTTATGCTCAAGAGGAGGACGATTGCTCTACCTTGTGTTTACACATTAGGAACGCAGCAGACCATTGAGCAGTGGATCATTTATCTTGTTTCATCTTACAACGGCTGACTGGAACACAAAGACCTTGCTGCGATGGTTACGACTTGAACCGACCAGCAGTTGACAAGTATTACGAGAAGAGTAAGTTTACTTCTCTTTGATAACTCTAAACTCATTTCGGTTCTGTCAATGTATGATGTCTGCACTGAATTCGATATTCATGTACTGTAGATTCTTCGACGCATATTGCCATGGTGGCTTTTCTTCAACGGGTCATAACGCCGGCTAAGATGCGGTTCTACACACGAGCGCGAGAGAACTACATGTCTGAGACATTCAACTCAGTGATATGCAAGTTTGCCACTAAGAGGATTCACTTCCAAAAAACTCATGAGGCGCGACTTGCTGCATGCGCCATGGATTGGAATGAGAACATTGTTCGAGAGCCCATCAAGATTTATGAGCGTCGACCGCAACACACATCGATACGACATAGGAAATCCACAACTCGGGTGTTACCACCTCGATCTACCTTGTGGAAGACCACACTAAGAGAGAGATTGTTCGGTGTCCGTTAACAACTTGACAAGTAAGTTATTCTTTATCTTTAGTGTTCGAGTAATCTTCCTCTGATAAGGTGCATCTTCTAAAGACTCATTATTTCTGGAACGTGCAGGCAGATCGAGAACAGCGGAAGATCATTGTTGAACAGTGATAATGTTTTCTCTGAAACTGTCTTATTTTAATGGAGATTTTTAATAAAAACTCTTTGTTTTTTGAGCGTACATGCATGTCTGGAACAGCGAATGGTGATTAAACTTTGGCATGAATTTCTATTTTTTTTTCAACCCCTGTTTTTTCAAACTCGTTTCAAAACAGGTAACCCTAAACATGTATCAACATGTATATAAAGAGAGGTTCGGAAACAATAAATCCTAAACCTGTGTGTAAACACGTTTAAATTTATTAAAAACTTATTTATTAAATTTAATTTTTTTAAAAAATTACAGGTTTTATAAAACCTGTTGAAGAACCGGTTTTATAAACCTGTTCGTAAACAGGTTTCCAAAACCTGTTTACAGGTTTTAGGAATTTCGTTTTGGAACAGGTTTTATAAACCTGTTTACGATACAGGTTTCCAAAACCTGTTTTGGAACAGGTCAGAATAGATCAGATGTAAACACGTTTAAATTTAATGAAAATTTATTTTTTAAATCTAAATTTATTTTTTAAATTACAGGTTCCTGTAACCTGTAAGGGAAACAGGTTTTACGAACCTGTTCTGAAACAGTTAATCTAAAACCTGTTTCGGAACAGGTTTTATAAACCTGTTGAGTAACAGGTAATTAGAAACCTGTTTCTAAACAGGTAATCTACAACTTACATCTTTCGACAGGTTTTGAAAACCTGTCAATACAGGTTTCTAACCTGTTCATACACTTTCCAGAAATCTATCAGAAATACAAAACTTAAATCCACGAAACAGATATTCAAAAATGCTATAGGGGTTGAACCCTTGAAGCCCCCAAGTGGGCGTAGCATTTCATAGGAGTTGTTACAGCAACTCCTAGACTCGCTAACCGAGATGCATCATGCATGCAACTACATTAAAACAGAAAAGTAGGCAGAAAGAGAAACAGAAAAAACTCAAACACTGCCGCTCAGACTATGCTTGGAAGCCAACAAAAACTTCACCTACATCGTGGAACTCTCGTTTTACTGCCTATTCTAGCAAAGGAGGAAGTTCTGTTCGGTCCGCATATCCAAGAAAGAATGCAAGTTCTCGATAAATGGCAAAACGTTGCATTTTCGAAACAGTCTCGCTGTATGCTGCAGATACACAACACAGTAACTCATCCTCGATGTCTGGCTGATGTGCAAAAACCTCTTCCAGCACAACAGTTTGAGCCACAGCTACAGCATAGTGCGAAAAAGCTGTCCGTAACTCAGACGCACTGACTGTAAGCTGAGTGTCACCTAGACAACCCCCTGTTACGGACCAGTGCTGATGCAGCTCGTCATCTGGACGAACTCGCCGACTCTTGACTTTGTGCGGCATAGCTCGGCGGCAGTACACGAGGCAAACAGAAGCGACACTCACAGAAGCAACGAACAGAGACTCACAGAAGCAGCAGCGAGACTCCCAAAGACTCACAGAAGCAGCAGCGAGACTCACAGAAGCAGCAGCGACACTCACAGAAGCACTGAAGAGTACATCAAGACAAAAAAATATCACGTGGAGACTGCACAAAGACAAGAAACGATGTATCTTGGCCCACCAAGGAAGAAAATCGATGCAGTATACTCAAGAGCGAAAACTCCACTGTATACCCCACACTGGTGATGTCCCACCGTCAAGAAATGATCTATGTTGGCCCCACCCTGAAACGAAGTCGATGCAGCACAGAGAAACAATTGCAAAATACTCCACGCAGGTGACCACCCTTCACAAAAGCGACAGATGCAAACGATCCTACACAAAATCAAACTGAACCGTGATCGCCCACCACCACGATGACAAATGAGACACCAAACGAAAAGTCATTGCCCGCAGTGCGCCTCCTCACGTTCACGATGGTCCGCAGCGTGGCTCGAAGTAGAGAAGCAGGCTTGGAGTAACCAAACCCTAGAGAAGCTGGCCGTCGGGAAGCTCGGCCGTCGGGAAGACGCAGCGGCAAAAGCCGGTGTTCGATAGAAGGACTCGCAAAATAGCCACGTGGGGGATTGGGGGTTTATATACCCCCACTTGTGGTTTAAGAGTGTAATCACTGACGCCTATACAGTATTGCCCCTGTTAACCTAACTCTCAGAATGTGAACCGACACGCATAGTGAGGAAACGTGCCGCTGTCGAGTTCGTAATAATGATCATATGTGTCAACATGAACCGCTGCGCCAAGAGTTCGAACGTAAAGCTTTCATAGGTCAAAATTACACGATCATTTAAGAGAATAGGAGCTCTAACTTCGACTCGACGAGCATTTAAGGAATGAACTTTGTACACATGCCTATATCAAGCCTCATGTTAAGGCTCTGTATAACCCGCTGGAATGCAGACGGCGACCCAGCCATCGGGGCAGTCGATCAAGGACAAGCTATGGCTTCATACACGAGCCCAGTATCCTGCCCCGATGACCTCGTCTCGGTACCGACTAGTAGTTTTGGTGCCTAACGATCTTACTAACTTGTATACGGGATAGGTCCTGCAGTCACTGATTCTGTTCGGAACGGTTGTGACGCCATTGTCTAACTCCTCCCTCACCTTGAGCAAATTGGCTTCGAGCTCCTTCTTCAGCTCCTCTTCGAAGACAGACTCTGGAAGATGGTAGAGTTCTCATCGTTCTTGGAGTAATCAAGAGCATGGCTCACTAGTCACTGACATAGTTTCTGCATGAGAGGGTATGATACTCTTGTGGCGTCGTGTATGTAAGTAAATGGAGGCGTGTCATCCACTACCTCGAGGAGATCCTTCTCGCCAAGCCGTGATGGTAACTGCAAACCTCCGTTCTCGGCGAGGTCCTCAGAACGTATCTGTCCTGCTTGGGCTTCTTCAAGGGGTTCGTTTCGTGCAGCTTTTCTGCAACTTTCATGTAGGAGCTCCCATCCAGCACACACTCCATCATGGCGCCTGCTTTGATCTGCCCACGGTGATGCTTGAGCTTGTGGGTAAGGTGGTCAGTGAATCAGTTGTGCCCTGCATCACCCCGCAGAAAAAAGCTGAAGACAATTCACGAGGGCGAGTCCTTCTTTAGGCTGCAGCTCGAAGGCCTCGAGTAGGCCCGCGAGCTTCAGAGCTTCTTGCGCGCTCACCACTTCCCCACGTTTAGTTACAGCTTTGGCCGCCACGGCCAAAGCTGGAAGGTACAAGTTGGATACTGGATCGAGTCTTCATCTTGTATCGATCAAGAGTACACTGTTTGACGGTCAGGTGAGTTTGTATTTGTGAAGCTTAACGCTTTCTGTGTCTACCGATTGACTCGTAATTCTCCTTAAGATACCGTGACGATGATTTTAGCGTGCATGCTTAATTGATTGAATTCGACAGTGAAGCACGATATATATATTGCTGATTGATGTGATTGTTAACCAAGCAAATCTCCAGTCTTTCAATCAATGTACTGAACTGGGCATCACTAGTACTTGATCCTTTCTAATTTGAGTGTTTATGGTTATATCAATGCCGTAAGAAATCTGCCTTCTTCATGCAGCTGTGTGTTCAGAGAACTCAAAACCTCTCAAAGTCCGGTCGAAGTGAAATTCTTATACTGGAGCAAGTCTTAGTCAGAACGTCAATTGTGAAATGTTCAGAGCAGATGTCTTCCTCGAGACCAAAAACAAAACCTGATGCATTGAGGTGCGAAATACATATTAGCTTGATAGTTAAACTCTCTTCATCAAGTTCTGAATCGTTCCTCAGAGCAACGCTGAAAAGAACAAATATATGACACTACGTATATACTTAACCTTCCATGTTTCAGCTTAGATCCTTGACCAACGATTTCGTTTATAACTTGGCGAAAAACGGTTGCTCGTGTGGAGAGTCTGGAGACACTGACGGACCCAGTTTTCTGTATATTCCGTGAAACGAAATATACAGAAAACTAGCAGGAAATTGTTGATGACGATCTCGATCTGCAGTTGTTACTCTTCAAGTGACGTAATGTTTCGTTCGAGAGTGCTATGCATTTGCATTGTTAACCGTTAACTGCAGAGTTCAGACGCCAAAAGGAGGAGAACACAGTGACAAAGTGAATAATTCAAGCAAATGAACCGACACAAAACCATTCTAGAGTTTCTCTCATCCACGACGAACTGCCTTGTGTTTGCTTTCCGATAAATAAAGTTGCATCTCTTGTTGCATTGCTGAGAAACCTAAAAGATAATGGATATGTTACCATAGAGGTTTTATGGTTACTGATCTTTATTCAGTAGAGGTCATGATCAGTTATTGGAGATGCAATCTGCATCAACTATTCTGTAATATATCACTTACCAGTAAGGAGCTTGAGCTTCATAAGGTGATTGTGCTTTTCTGATTGCCTTATAGGAACTCTTCTGCTTCTTCCAGCGAGAAGAAAGCCCTGCCAGAAGCATCGACTTTTTCTCATGCCTTTAACACGGATAACATGCTAGTTCTGGAACCTAATATGCGTTGAACTCGGAACATAAGAAAATGGAAACTCGGAACTATGAGAACAGGAAAGCAACCGTTAGCTTAAAAATGCTTTCGACATAGAGTTTTCATTCAATCATAGAATCAAAACAGCAAAGATTCAGTAACTGAAAGCTATTCACTAGCTTTACACTTCGTGAATCGTTTCAAATAAATCTTTCGAGTAGTGATTGAGAACTAGGAAGTTCAAAGTTGCATAGTTTCTTGGAAGAAAACAGAATCACACAAAGAGAGACAAAAAGGGATATTCACTTTCCTTACAGTGGGATATAGTCCGGTGGACTATACGCATTGTCTTATGTCCTTCAAGTGTTACCCGCAACGATACCTTGGCAGGTTGAAGTCCGATCACGTAAATCAAATTTCTCGAGGTCCGATCAAGGAATGCTTTTGGCGCAAGGGTCCGATCAAGCAGATAACTGTAAGCGCGCGGAAGGCGGTGCCCTAGAAATTTAAATTTTGGGCGCGGGCCGATCCAGTTTAAATATCGTCGTGGACCGCCGCCGTGAGGTAGCAGTAAGTTGCTTTCAGTTGTTGACAGGAGAGAACGAGCCTCCCCTACGCTCTCGTGCTTCCCAGAGCGGGACTTAAAAGTGAACTCATAATGCTTTAGTTTGCTTTGTAGTCTTGCTAGCGACTTGACAGTCAGGCCCGTGAGGAAGTTATCTGCCCGAGACGGTTAATCAAGGCATTGTTTGTAGCGTACAGGAGGATTGTGAAAGCAGATCCATGGCACGCGCGGTGTCATTTAATCTGCGTATAATAGTTCTTGCAATTGGCTTCTCTGTCTGTGAGTCTTCGCGTGGGCATGGCATTTGAAGTTTTGTTCCTTCGGTGGTTATGTCTTTTACTCAGGTGTGTCTCTCCGCCATGTATATGTACCCACAAAACTTCAAAACAGAACGGACGTTAGCAACCTGGAATCCCATCAATGTATCGTAAGTCCTACATCACATCGTCTAACGTGCTGAAAAGACTAGGCGCCGAAATATTTGCGAAGAAAAAGAACTTGCGCCTCTTGAATATGTTGAAATATCTGAGACAATAATTTCATGGTCCCAACTGAGCAACTAATTTCGCAGCACAGTCACCTCCCAAGGACCTGTTTGAACCTGAGCGTTACACTTTGGGGCCGCGCCAATCTTTACAGAATAACAGCGGCCGCGCCTATGAGAGTTTCTAGAAGGTCGGTCGATGGGCTATAGGGTAGAGTGTTGTACTTGATAAATACCGCCATTGGGAAGTGATGAATACACAATCATTTTCTGATCCCAACTCTGAGTCATTTCTGTCATACTGTTTCAAAATACTGGAAGCATCATAGTTTCTTGACAGGAGTTCACGATGGAGGTATACTATGCGTTGAATGCTAAATGCCGTCTTGGGTGTTTCAGTCTATAGCAGCAGAGATTGTACACAGAATAGTGATGGACTACAAGTTTTCCAGTCTAATCTCTGACGTTTTTTGGGACAAGTTAAGCAGGCTATTGGGTAACAAATTAATCTAATGAAACAGGCCTTCAGGTTTGAGCCCACGCATAGTCAAGCAACTTCCGTCGTTTTGAATGCTACTTGATGAGAATGATTAGGAGCGAAGCTAATTTGTCGTGGTTGATGGCGTTTGAATGCAGGTTCAGATGACCAGGGCCAAAATTACATTCATCTCTGCATCTGCAATGAACAAAATTCCACACCTAACCAAGCCGTCGCAAGCTTATGGAATAGGACTCAAAACGAGAATCGTACTGCAACTTTTATCCACAGGTGAGCTTCGGAGACGCACATGATAGGAAGTATTGCGTCAAAATTTGAAGAGTCCAAGGAGTTCGAATTTGAAGATAAATTTTTCTATAAGTTGAACCAATGAAACGATCAGTATTTATATCACAATAGAAGCTACAGGTAACTTCTCGACTCGACGTAGGGATAAGTATGTACACATGCTTATGTCAAGCTTCATGTTACGATTCTGCATGGCTCGATGAATTTCGGACTGCCATTCCAGCCATCCAAGCATCCGAGCAAGGGCGATGCCAATTTTCCATCCGATATGGCTTCATACAAGAGCTCGATATCCTGCCCCAGTGACCTCGTATCCGTACCGACTAGTAGTTTGGTACCTAACGATCTTACTAACTTGTACAAGGGATAGCTTCTACAGTCACTGATTCTGTTGGGAACCGCTGTGACACCATTGTCGAAATCCTCCCTGACCCTGGATACAGTGTTCGGGAAGGATTTTTGAGAGAACCGGGGATTTTCCCGCACGACCTGAAATCAACCGGTAATTTTATAAAAGATACCAGAAATCGCTTCACTTTTCGAGTATTGAGAGTATTATCTTCATTTTTTAGTCGGTAACTTTCCGACGTTTTTTTCTAAACTTTCGGAAATTCACTTTCTCAACCGGTTCTCACTACTCTATCAGCCGGAACTCCCCGAACATTGCCTGGATACTGTGGCTTCGAGCTCTTTCTTCACTTCGTCCTTGCCCATCGCTGAGATTGCCAGGCGCATATTGTCCATGGAGACTCCGATGGGCGTGCCTGGAAATTTCCACCGTGCACGGCCATGTCTCGAGACACATCGATGAGTGGGTTGTCGTTCACGGAGTTGATCTCTCTCTCCTCGATGGAGTGAGTGGCTGCGCGAATGACTCAGTTGAGGCCCCAGCCACTGAGGAGACGTCCTCAGAGCGTATCTGTCCTGCTTTGGCTTCTTCAACGGGTCCGTTCATGCAGCTTTTCTGCCGCCTTCATGTAAGAGCTCCCGTCCAGAACCCATTCCATGATGGCAGCTGCTTCGATCTGCCCAGGATGATGCTTGAGCTTATGGGTGAGGTGATCGGTGAATTCGGGTTTGGCCTGCATCACCGCGCAGAACAAACCTGACGACACTTCAGTGAAGAGAGCGAGAACATTGGCCTCGTAGCAGACGCTCGAAGCCAAGGCTGAACCGACTGCTGTGCCATTCACGAGGGCCAGTCCTTCTTTAGGCTGCAGCTCGAAGGGCTTGAGGAGGCCCACGAGCTTCAGAGCTTCTTGCGCGCTCACCACATCTCCACATTCAGTCACAGCTCTAGAGTTCGGACGGCCGGTGAGCAGTCCTGCGATATACGAGAGGAGAATGAGATCTCCCGAGGCTGTGATGGTCCCCCGAAGGAGAACCATCACAGCCATCGGGAGATTCTATCACTCCATCCATGTACTTGTACTCCCTAAACCTGATTCGAGTGAAGAGATGCATCGCTTCTCCCTCTTTCTTCGTTCCGTATGTCTCCTCGAGCCAGTTCCACAGAAAACTGCTTCCTTGTCCGTGTCGGCAGACATTACAATGCGCTTCGAGAGGCACATGCAGGTACTTACACGCCATCGCTCGATTATCCTTCTTCCGCACTTCTTTCAGTCGTTATTGATCCGCGTTACTTGCTTCAGGCGTGATGAAAGGTCGTGATTCCGTACGACGACATCGTAGACAACTCTTCGGCGATCAGGTAAAAAGAAGCTTCATTAGTTTCGTCCATCCTAAGCTTGGATTCAAAACCTTTCTCCTCAATTGGTTTGAGTTCTATAGCTAGTCGGATTTGACATAGAGATTTGCTGTCGTATGAATCTCACTCACGAAACGCACACTCCTCTGATACCATGTAAATGTGCATCAGGACTGAACTCTCATTACAGACTTACGTACTGAACATGGAGTCACTGTCATGATCACAGGCCACTGTGAGAGTCGCGAGATATAGCAAACATATCTTTTGAACAGGAAGAGGGATATCAACCGACATAGATCTAGAACCTCACCATTTGCAGAGCTGAAGTGCCAATTCATTTAATGTTCCACGCTAAGAGGTTATGAGATCAATCAATGTAACTGGAGTAAAGAAAGAGTCTTGACTGAAAATGATGAGATTCCAGACGGGAAAGATTATGAAAGAGCCACTTAGTAAGAATGTAAAAGCGGCAAGATTACTACGTCAACATAACTTTTCTATATCTGGTCACAGAGATAAACAAACTAAGAAAGGTAGAACCAAACTCATTCCTTCCTACTGATGTACCTAGGCCTCAAAGTCTGTGTGTACCTTCTGGTTCAACGACTGTCGAACACTTATTCAGCCATTCCAGCTTATTCTCTCTTAGCTGAGATTATTTATGTTCCAACTCGATGCAATGAAGCGGACAGTAAATTCCGATCGTTCTCTAGAGCTGGTTCACTGAAGAATGCTGAATGATTTCATTCCTCGGCTCCAGAACGCTAACGCACTGACGATATCGATTGAAGTAAGGGAAACGCCCCAGAATACCCAAAGGAGTGTTGTCCGACAGGTACTTGATTTTGCATTTAGGACCAACTCTGCCTCGGAATACCTTCCCGTAAACTCTGGTAACTCATTTAGTTCTCTATCCCTGCGTCTAGCAAGTAATCGCTGAAAGATCATGTGATCAACTATTAACAGAGAAATCGTGTAAAAATGTACTAGACATAAGCAGCTTATCATAGAGTGTCAAAAGGAAACGATAAACCGATCCTTCTTCAGAAAAGACCACTTCAAGGTACGTACTTCAGAAAGAACTCAGCCTTAAAACTAATCTTCCACATTCACTGGTGCACGACACAAAAGACTCATGGTACAAGACCTCTTGTTCTGCAATGAAAATAACTCTAAGCGTTCCAGAGCGAGCGTGAATTTCATCATTCATCAGTATCATTCCGTCATATCATCTTTTCCAGAAAAACAACTCCTCTTCACAAGACTATGATCTCAACTTTCATGCTCAATTGGAATCATGAAGGCACTGAAACTGAAATCTAGGCACCCATCATATAGCATCGTAAATCGTCTTAGCAGTTGTGAGTCGACCCTCCCAACTAAAGGCAGGCGATCTTCTAACAGTAATCAGTAATTCCCTCTCAATAGAAAGCAGCCAAAATCTTGCTAACAGTAGTCAGTCAATACCTCACGATAAAAGGTAAAACAGTTAGTTACCGTGATATTTGTTACCCGCGACGATACCCTGGCAGGTTCAAGTCCAATCACGTTAATCAAATTTCTCAAGGTCTACTTATTAAGGAAAGCGGAAATTTGAAATATTACATTGCCCTGGAAATTTGAAATTTGGGCGCGTTAACGTTTCGCGAGGATACTGTCGCAGACCTCTGCCGTCGGGTAGCGGAAGCGCTTTCGGTTGACAGGATGAGGGAGGAAACGAGCCTCCCCTACGCTCTCGTGCTTGCGACAGCGACAGTCTGGTCTATAGTGATATAGTTTGCTTTGTACTCTTCCTATCGACGTCTTGTCAATCAGGGCCGTGAGGAAGTTATTTCCCCAAGACGGTTGATCGAGGCATTGTTTGTACCGTGCAGGATCCGGAGGATTGTTTAAGCAGATCCATGGCATGCGCGGTATCATTTCATCTGCGCGGAAAAGTTCTCGGTTTCTCTATCTGTGAGATTTCCAGATTTGAACTTATCGTTGGGTTGGTGGTCATCTTTATGGCGGAGGTGGTTCGCTCTTGGCAGAGTGTCGTCTCTCGGGCATATTTAGCCACAGGAGTTCAAAATCGAAGGAATGTGAGCAACCTGGAATCCCACAGGTGCATAGTAACAGGTATATCAAGGCTGAAAAGACTTACCCGCCGAAATATATTTGCGAAGAAGAACTAGCGAACACATAAATAGTGATGAACTTTTCAGTCTTATTTCTGACGTTGTTGGGGTACAGGTACCTGGAATGAGAATTAGCGAGGAGCGAAGTTCATCGTGGTTGATGGTGTAAGAATTCGGGATTTTGAATTCAGAAACGAATGACCCGGACCACAATTACATTCATCTCTGAATCTGGAATGAACCGATTTCCAATCCAAACCAAGCCGTCGAAAGGTGCAGGTGAAGAAAAAGGTGAGTATTCCATACAGAACCTAAGAGGACTCAAAACGAGAACCGGACTAGAAACTTTAACCACGGGTGAGCTTCTAAGCACACAGGATAGAAAGTAATGCGTCAAATTTTGATTCACTTGCGACTGGAAAAGAGTTTGAAGCTAAAGATTTCTATAAGTTAGAGATCAAACGATCAGTACATAACAATAGAAGCTGCATTTCCTCGACAAGACGACTTATTTAGGGAACTAACTATGTACACAGGCTTATGTCAACCTCATGCTACGACTCCGCGTGGCTCGATTGATTTTGGACTGCCATTCCAGCCATCCAAACACTCGAGTAAGGGCGATGCCAATTTTCCATCCGATATGGCTTCGTACACAAGCTCGATATCCTGCCCCGGTGACCTCGTCTCGGTACCGACTAGTAGTTTGGTACCTAACGATCTTACGAAATTGTACAGGGGATAGCTCCGACAGTCACTGATTCTGTTGGGAATAGCTGTGACACCATTGTCGAAATCCTCCCTCACCTTGGATACTGTAGCTTCGAGCTCTTTCTTCACTTCGTCCTCGAAGACAGAAATTCTCTGAAAGATGCTAGAGCTCTCTTCGTTCTTGGAGTTATCAAGAGCATTACTCACTAGACATTGCCTTAGTTTCTGCATGAGAGGGTAAGATGCGCTTGTAGCATCGTCTATGTAAGTAAACGGAGGCGTGTCATCCACTACTTTGAGGAGATCTTTCTCGCAGAACCGTGACGGTAACAGCGAACCACTGTCATCAGTGAACAAGGTTCTTTTGGCAGCACGAGAGACAACATGCTTGACAGTCGCTTGCATGTTCTCCTCCAAGTGCCGGAGATCCACAGCTTGGCAGAGCGCTACCAAATAGGTGGAGCACATGAGCTTGAAGATCTCGATGGCTTCCTCAGTTTTTCGAGCTGAGATGAGCCCCAGAGAATTCACGTCCTGGTTGTGCTGCTCTGCGCTCTGAACGTGAGTGGTCACCGGATTGGCCAGGTACAAGAGCTCCGAAGTGTACGATGCCATGGCGATTTCGGCCCCTTTGAATCCGTAGTCCAGACTGGGGTTAGGACCCCCCGTGAGATTCGACGGGAGTCCACTGTTATAGAAGTCGTTGACAAGTTCAGACATCTGCGCGAACATGAGCTTGCCCATCGCTGAGATTGCCAGGCGCATATTGTCCATGGAGACTCCGATGGGCGTGCCCTGGAAATTTCCACCGTGCACGGCCATGTCCCGAGACACATCGATGAGTGGGTTGTCGTTCACGGAGTTGATCTCTCTCTCGATGGAGTGAGTGGCTGCGCGAATGACCTCAATTTGAGGCCCCAGCCACTGAGGAGAGGTCCTCAGAGCGTATCTGTCCTGCTTGGGCTTCTTCAACGGGTCCGTTTCGTGCAGCTTTTCTGCCGCCTTCATGTAAGAGCTCCCGTCCAGAACCCACTCCATGATGGCAGCTGCTTCGATCTGCCCAGGATGATGCTTGAGCTTGTGGGTGAGGTGGTCGGTGAATTCGGGTTTGCCCTGCATCACCTCACAGAACAAAGCTGACGACAGTTCGGTGAAGAGACCGAGAACGTTGGCGTCGTAGCAGACGGTCGACGCCAAGGCTGAACCGACTGCTGTGCCATTCACGAGGGCCAATCCTTCTTTAGGCTGCAGCTCGAAGGGTTTGAGGAGGCCCACGAGCTTCAGAGCTTCTTGCGCGCTCACCACATCTCCACATTCAGTCACAGCTTTGGAGTTCGGACGACCGGTGAGCAGACCTGCGATGTACGAGAGGGGAACGAGATCTCCCGAGGCTGTGATGGTTCCCCGAAGAGGCAGTTTGGGAGTAATGTGCTTGTTGAGAAGTTTCTGCAAAGTCTGGAGAATTTGCCATCTGATGCCGGAATATCCTTGGAGCAAAGTGTTGGTCCTCACCAGCATCGCTGCTCGGGTTGTAGAGACAGGGAGAACGTTGGAATCGTCTTTCCCGATGACTCCAGAGTTGAGGAAGCGGATGAGCTCCCTCTGGAGGTCTACTCCCTGGCTGGTGCGCCGGTGGGAAGTGGCTCCGAACCCAGTAGTAACACCATAGGTGTCGGTGCCTTTGGTCATATGGTGGAGCACCCAGTCGCTGCTCTCGTCCACGCGTTCCTTGGCAGTTTCTGCATCGAGCACCACTGCCACATCCGACCGCCTTGCGACGGCAGCTACCTGGGCTACTGTTAGCGTTACTCCTTGGATGAGCACCTCCTTAGTCTCCTGATATTCGTGCACCAAATCCGAAACTTCCTCCCAATGACTGCAGTCCATAGCACGGGCGGCCCTCGCCCACATTAAGGGATCTTCAACTTCAGCACCCGTCTTTACGATGGGGCTGACGCAAATCTGCACATTGTATCCGGATTTCTCAACCGGCATTTTCAGCTGCTCGAACTTGGAAGAGTCAATTGCTTGCATCATGATGACAGGTATCCAAAAGTCCCCAAGCTACTATCTCGAACAATTCTTATGCAGACTGAATTTGCTGGTGTAGAGGGGTGTCTGTCAATGCTTCCTTGAGCAGGCCTCAAAGCCTGAGCAAAGTTACAGCTGACGAAGGTGGAAGCAGAACTGGCACCAAGTAGCCAAAAGGAGGAGATGAAGAGAAGGAACGGAGAGGAGATTGGACTGATAGTGACAGTAGGTATGTAGACGAGAACAGATGAGAGGAGATGGTGAGAAGTGAAAACGTCTGCAGCTGCAAAGCTCAGCTTGGGATGCAGGACTCTGAACAGAAGCTGTTGAGTCCTGAGTTCGGAGTCCTGATCGATGAGTGAGCAGGGAGATTGTGCATCGTATTATATACGTTCGCCTTTGCCTCGCTTTGCCTTTCCGGGCTAGTGACAACGAGGAGGTGGTCGAGACTCGGTGTAGCGCGCGGACTCTGCCTGTGAACTGTAGGGTCATTTCGGGGAGGACCTCTTCGTATCATCATTGACTAGAACAGCTCGACAGGTGAGACTTCGTTACAGGTGAAGGCCAACAGATAACTTGGTCCGTCTTTCCCTTGTAAGCCTTGATGGGGTCTTTCCATCCACTGGCTATTCATTCCGTCGCGTGTTTTTCTTTACTTGAAAGGTTTCAACTTTCTGGCATGGTGAGGGAAATGGACCTGATACGGCGATGGTGCCAAGAGGCTGCAATTCGATTCTGGTACAGCACACAGCTCTCACACTTGGCATCCATCCTGCACGAAACCACATCCGGCCAACTTCACCACGTTTTGATTAAGGTCATCCACAACAAACCCCCTTTGGGCCTTTTCTTCTCTTCTCCGCAAGGCAATTTCCAAGTTTGGGAGGCGTAAAAAGGATGAAAGTTTCAACCTTTATGCATGAGAGGTACCAGTTCAGACATTTTAACTTGTCACCTCTGAATCCTCGCAAACCCGAACACATAAATTCGATTACAGGAGTTATGGCTAAATACGTAAACGTTTTATATACTAAAGTGTACTTCAGAGAAACTCAATACCAAAACTTCCAGTCTTGTGGGGAGTTCCATCCGAGACTAGTCATTTCGTAAAGTTGGACTTCCAAACCAAAACTAAGAAGTCGAACATGATATTTTGTGACGGCGAAAGTCTAGTTCTGGATCCTGCACTAACCATGGATCGCAGAAATATGTGACTTGTCCCTACAGTTGTAATCGTGTCACTCTCTAGTAGATCTTTCTCATCATCTTTGGATTTCTCACGTCGATTCATTTACTATCCTGTTCAAATGACGTGTAAAGTGAGATCCAAAACTTAGACCATAGATTCAAGTATGTATCAGGTTTGGGGTCCTACAGTCTAGATCCCACCGTTTTCAGTTAGGATCGACGCTTGTCACATCAGCTCGTTAGGCACCAGAGCTGCTTTGATACGAAACTGTTTATGTGAAGCGAATATGGTCCAAAATATTAGACTGAATCGCTATGGCATAGGCGATTGACTTTCCAGAGGAGTGGGACCGAGGGTAGGTTTACTTTGTTTTTTTACAGAAATCAAAACTTAGTAGGTCTGCAAAGACTCTGTTATCTCTAATTATGGATATCCACGTGTTCCCAAGCTGTGCTCCTTTTTTCCGCTTGTTCCGCTTGATGAGATCTTCTCATCCGTTTGGTAGTCATTGCGTCGTTCTCTCTTCCTGAGATCTTAGAGGGGGCACTTACTATTCTACCAACCCCAGGGCGAGGCGGCTTGACCTTGGGTAAAAAAAGTCTTACCGTAGCACAAGGAAAACTGGAACCGCCCATTTTCCAACAAAGCGCAAATTTCGGTCTTGCCTAGGATGAGGCCTATATCCCTCATGTGTTTTGCGTGGGCTCGTTCCCCCAAACGAGTCCTCATCATCGACGCAGGCATTTAGTTCCTAGCAACATGCTTCTGTATATTTGTTTTTCTCCAGCTGACGTAAAAGTCTATGGACATTCCGTCACCGCCGCAGTTACAAGTGGACAGTTGACGACAGAGATTGACCGGTTGGTGAGAGCACTGAGAAAACGAGGAGCAGAAGTCGGCTAAGTTCACTTTCCGTAAATAAACTCTGCCCAGACCGACGTTATCCTTCACGAATCCGAATTTAAGTTGTCATAACAGAAATTGTCCATTCGACATACAAAGGGCTATATATACGAAGATAAATCAAAGTTTCTTTTTTCGCCTTTTATTTTCAGTGGTTTATATTAGATGAACCGGCGATCTTTCTCCAATGTTTTTTCTTTTAACAAAAATTTTCTTTTCTTTTTTATGTTTTCCCACACACGACTGTCTCGCTCGGAAACTGATAGAGGTTCGGTTTAGCTCTGGAAACTTATATAGCATTGTTTAGGCTCGGTTCAAGTTCAGAAAATACTAACTTACATTCATAATAGATAAATAAGCATCCAACGGTCTTGTAAAGTGAATTTTGTTTTCTTTTATTAGAAAGCGTGTAAGTGTTATAAAAATATATTCTAATAAACTAAAACTAAAAATTAAAAATATTTAAAGATATTATATGTTAATCAATCCCGCAATAGTTAACTGATCCAGATAGAATCTACGAGTCAAGAGCGGGCTCATGCCTTCCGGCGGGTATAAGTCCGGGACTAGGATTCTCAATACATGTCACTCTGGGATTAAATTTCATTTTCTGTTATCAGAAAATATGTAAATATTATAAAAATATATACTAATAAGTTATAATAAAAATTTAAATTTATTTATAAATGTTATATGTTAACTAGTCTCGGACTAAGTGATCCAAATAGAACTTATAAGTGAAGAGCAGGCTGCTGCATTCCGGGGTATAAGTCCGAGACTAGGACTCTCAGGACGTATCATTTAAGAAGGTCATTAATATATGTTCTAATCTTTTTCGTCGGAAGAGTTAGAACATATATTAAACCTCATGTACACTTCGAAGTGTACATGGGGTGAATAAATAAGCATCTCCAAACACTAATATTCCAAAAAGTATATACACAGTTCATGTTATATGCTTCAGAGGTTTATATATAGCATAAGCCACGAGCTAAAATGATGTCTCAGTATTAAATCACTCTCGGAGCACCTACATATTCAGCTCTTCCATCGAAAGATGAAGGAAGAAATATTTAGAAGTTTAATTTAAACTATGAGTAAATTAATATATTAATGAGTACAGTTTCTCAGATTTGTATCACCTGAAGTGAGATAGTGGAGTCAAGACTTATAGTTTATTTCCTGGTCTCCTTATGTTTCCAGACATGGACTAACAAATAATATTTATAAAATAATTAAATTATTTACATATACTTAGTATATATTTTTGTTTAATATTTATATATTTTCTTGATAACAATAAACGAGCAAAAGCTATCAGAAGTTCATCCAGCATGAATATTCACTCTCCAAGGTGGAACTGAGGAGAATGGAATGTTTAGGATGGAGATGTCATGAATACGATCTTGGTTTCTGCAGCGCTAGTGTAAAAGAAAAAAAATATAAAGTCTCTATCATTTTGCAAGAAGATCTAACGATGCAATAATATTTTACAATATTATTAAAATATTATTTATATTACTTTAATATAAAATCAATTTTTATCCATTTTTTATAGTTTATCCAATATCTGCTCTAGAGATGATCTATTTTACATAAAACCACTACAAAATACAAAGAAAGAGAAACCTTATATATACTTTTATATTTTGGAATCGCTTACATACTACCAGAAATATCTCGCCACGAAGAACAAGAAGGAGAACACGAATCAAAGACGGAGGGAGTGCACGAGGCATTCGATTCTAATATTTATAATTTATAAGTAAATTATTAAAATTATAAATAATGTAATATAAATATAAATATAATATTATTATTTTTTCATCTCTCACTTGAGATATCAAAGATCGTTGTCTCAAGTGGTTTAGCCTACAGTTCTCTAAGAGAAAGGTCGTGGGTTCAGTCTCTTGCGGGTACGGTTAGAGGTGCATGCGTTGTAAATTGTTAACGAAGCTTCTGGCCCGAGTACCGCTGTGGTGGATTCACATGGAGAGTTGCATGGTCCACGAAGACCACAAGGGACAAGTAAGAAAATTTTCCATTTTACTTCAGATAAAAATCAAAAACTGAGTAAAAGTGAAATCTCCTTCAAGAACACAGAAATAAATTTGCCGAGCCCAAATGGCAAGTTGAAAGATGTAAACAGTAACTAGGAAAGAAAATTTCGAACGTGCCTATACACAGACAGCTGCTAAAGTGGGGCTGCTCACATAGATAAAACCAGATTTGATGGAGAACGAACCGTTTCTCTTCAGAAAAACAAATTTCAATATTTTCTCCATTGCTAAGCATCCGTGCATATTCACCCTCTTGCGAGTTCCATTCACTCTCTTCTTTAGTTATTCACTCAAGCTTAACATTAATTTATCACTTAACCCTTCCGACGCGAAGAGTTAAGTGATAAATTAAAAGTGTAAATTAATATATCTTTTTATTTCAGTAGGTCCTCGCACTTGTATCCTCAGAAGCGCATGGCCCTGAATATGAGCTTTTATTGACGTGGCCGGTGTTTCCATAGTGACTAACATTTAATAGTTAAGTTTTATTTTGATTTTTATTGAAATTTAATCTAGATTTTTTATATAACACTTATAACATTCCTGATCATATATAAAGAACAAAAGTTCCTCAAGCTGATCGAGCATGGTTACTCTCAGGAATATATATGTGGTTCTAATTTTAGGGTAATAAATTTAATCTCGTTTAATTTCTCTATCTTTTGCTTCCAATCTCCTGGATATATACCATTGGAAACGTATTTATCTCCTTATGGGGTATGTTCCTCATCCAGGTTGATCTAGCATTTAACATTTACAAACATTCTAGTATATTATTTAAGTTTAGTATAGAAATTCATTTAATACTTAAATATTTTTCCATAACAGCAAAGAGACAACTGTTATTCAGAAGTTCATGTTGTATGCATATTCACCTCCTCTATTTTCAGATATATATATTCCGTTCGTAAACAAAAATATTCGCATTTGTAGTCTCTGAATCCCATGAGTTTACTTCTCCCTTATGAGTTATGTAAGGATCTTCTCTCAGCTCCAAGTCCAGCTAACTTTAACATTCAGAGGTAATTTTTAATTATTCTCATGATCAATTCATTACAGAATATCCGCTTAACACTTATGTTTTTGTCATAACATCAAAAGGGTCAAAAGTTCCCTAGAAGTTGATGTTCTATGGAAACAGAAAAACAATACTAGTTGAGCACATTTTATTGGACTTAAATTCATTGCAAAACCTTTCTCATGACGCAAGAAAGAGTATAGCCTCATAGAACAAGTGTTCAAACTTGAAATCTGATTTCGAGTACCGCGAGATCTGTTTAACATTTAGGAGAGTAGCATACGCATTTCACACAAAAATATAATTTTGCGATAAGCAGCAACGAGAGAGTTAGATGAATGTTCATCTCCTCTTGCAATTTATTTCTTCATTCAATCTGTCATCTCCATAGACAAAAACTACTCCGTCAAACAAACTGGAGTTCTTTGTAAGCAAAGTGCGTGAATAAGCATATTTAACCATCGTAGAAAGGAATGCATAGTCACCCTTTTCCGAGTTCGAAATAGGAGGAAATATGCATGTTCGTTTAATTTAATATCTAACCTTTTCGGCAGGAAAGGTTAGGTATTAAATTAAATGTCCGAGTAAATTGATGTATTCATGAGTATAACTTTCCGGTCTTGTATCTTTTGAAGAGCGAGAGTGAGTCAACACTTATGGTTTTTCTCTTGCTACGTCCCTGTTTCAAGGCATGGATTAACAAATAATGTTTATATAATCTTTTAAATTTTACATTTACCTAGTATATATTTTTTATTTAATAATTATATTTTTTTTTATAACAATATACGAACAAAAGTTCTCAGAAGTTTATCGAGCATGCATATTCAATCATCTTTGGAAAACTTTTGCTCGTTTCTGTTATCAGAATGTTATGTATAAATTCTATAGTGAGCTCTAATGAAAATCATAATGTATATGTAGTTATTAAATGATAGCCGTATATGTACATAGAATTGCAAAATGGTATAGAGAGAATCCATAAGTGAAACGAGGACCAATGCGTCTCCAACCTATAAACTAAAAGAATTAGTCTAATCAATAAATTTATTTATTCTCTAATTCTTTTGTAAAAAAGTTAGATAATTTATTAAACTTGCTACTCTCTTTGAGGTGAATAGTGCTTTAACAGCTATGTTCGTGAAATGTTAAAATGCACATTCTATTCAAATTCTGAACTTTTAGAATCCCTACTCTTGCAAAGATGTGTTTTTTCAAGGAACTATGCTTGCAATGGAATTGAAGGACTATGCATTAGAGATTTATCTGGATCTATTTCTTTTCATTCTCTTTCTGCTTTTCACAACGATTTCATTCCTCCGTTCCCTCTAATGTTTTTCTCTTTTCAGTTTCTATGATTCCATCTTTCCGTTCCGCTATACGAAATTAAATTTATTATTTATTATTTATTATATCTTATATCTTATATAAAAAATCGTTTAATTAAACTAGGATGTATCTTTAAACTTCCATGAGTAAAAAACATAAAAGAGAATGTTCTTTTTTTCTCTAGTGTACTTTGAGCCTGAAGACAAAATTCTCTTCTGAACCAGAAAACCCTGAAATCTTCTGATTAACATTCTTGATAAATATTAAATAGTTTGTTTTGAGATTGAATCACAACTTGAAAAGCTAGTGAATAGCTTTAATTTGATTTTTGTTTCTGCAGATTCTATAAGAAGATAGATACATAATAATAATATTAAATTTCTTCAGTTTTCTGAAAGAGGACTCGCAAAATGTGATCCATTGGGTTACCAGAGCACTTGTAGTCATACCGGGGGTTTAGGAATACTCTTTACGAGTTCTAAGAAACCGGGTGTAACATTGACAATGTGTTGATGTTATGTTTCGAAAATCTGCAAATTTTGTAATTAACTCTAAATAAGAATATCATGTTAACTTCCTACACCAGTCACATAAATCATTTACGACTAAGACGTGTACACGATAGTCCTTTCAGTCGCTTCAAACAAGTTCATAAACGAGCAAGCCCCGGGTATGACTACAAGTAACCCAGAAGACCTTATTTATTTGCGGGTAGGCGTTCTGAGAACTGAGGAATTAAACCGTTGTGCAGAAAATGCTGTTGGTGAGTAATTTTTATACCTAGTTTAGAATTGTGAAATAAAGAATCAAATTACAATTATTTATATTTATATTCACTTGAATATGATGGAAGAGGATTGTAAACTTAATTTATTACCTAATCTTTCTGACAAAAAAAGTTAGATAAAAAACTAAAGTATTTATTGAATATTTTATAATAGTCTACCACAGACAAGAGTTATATAGTTAGAGGTATGGACTATGGAGTAGTTGCTATGGACGTCATTTATGGGTTTTCACTTCACGTATTAGCATTTATCTTTATAACTAATATTTAACATTTAAATATTAAATCTGAGTTTCAAAAAAACTTAATAGAATTTCTATATAATAGTTACAACTTTTCCAATAACATATACCTAGCAGAAATCCTCCAAAGGTGGTTTAGCATGCAAATATATATATATATATTCACTAGCTTGATGGGGTCTAGAAATAACTGAAGCATTGTCCACCGAGTCATGAAGTTGCGCCTGAATACATATAAAATGTCAACATCGAATATTAAAAAGAACCGTATCACTGAAGATCTTCATTTCAAATGGTATAAAGAGTACTTGACCACAACCCTAGACTCTAGACGGAGGAGAACTCTGCATTTTAGAACGTTTTTAATCTACACGTGCAGTTTTAAAACTCCATTTTTGCCGGTCTTTTTCTTTTTAGATACAGTCTTGGGGTCTCCAAGTCTCTTTCAGTTTATGCAGTATCAAATATTTTCAGAATTCTTCGTCGTACTATGATAACAGTTTTAAGATATTGAATGAAGAGAAGTACTGTGTGTAGTCGTGGAGACGGGTAAAAATCTAGCTGGAACATTCTACCAAGTGCAGAGTCCAAATTACCCATATGAAATTCAAAATGACTCGATCAAAACTTCTTTTTGAAAGTATGAGAAATTATACGTGACATCTTTAACTTTATTCGTGAAACTGAAACTATGTGTAATCTGGGATGTTACTACTCATATGAAATTCAAATGACTCGATCAAAACTTCTTTTTGGAAGTATGAGAAATTATACGTCTTTTGTCGCATCTCCAACTTTATTCGTGAAACTGAAACTATGTGTAATCTGGGCTGTTACTACCCATACGGACTCGATCAAAACTTCTTTTTGAAAGTATAAGAAATTATGCGTTGCATCTCTAACTTTATTCGTGAAACTAAAACTATGTATAATCTAGGCGGTTACTTATTACTAACTGTTTACTGCACCAATGAAAATTACTTTACTCAGTTAAAGAAAATGCAATTAATTAACTCTTAATTTTAAATGGTTTCTTCTTGTTGCATAGTCCATGCAGTATCGAAGTTTAGACTCTTACTGAAACAGAAAATATCCAAAGATAATGAATACGAGTTAGTTTAAATCGTTGGTTTATTAAGTTTTATAATAGTTAATTTATCATTATGTGTTATTTTAACCTGTTAGATTGGTTTTTATATATTTTCTTACCAAGAAAATTCCGGCTATCCACAGTTCTAACAGCTATTCCAGCCGGTTGAAAATAAAAGAAGTGCCGGTTAGCCCCCAGCAATGAGTCCATGGGCAAGAATGCCCCTTGATTCGTTTGTCGTCTGCTATCTTATAACGACACCTGCGGTATAACTTGTCTAACGCAGGTGGCACTACTACCATAGTGCGGGATCATGTTTGTAACGTTTGTAATAGGGGGTGTCAAAGTTAGGGGGAATTATTCTCTAACGGACAAAGGAATATTTGCCGTAACTCGACGAGGGGTATAGGGTTCGTATAACCGCGGGTAACTTTGTGGAAGTACTACATCCTATAGCCGCGGCTAGAGCAGGGGGCGTTTCAATCTTACCCGTGATATTCAAATTTACCCGTGTGCGTAAACGTACACGCTTATGCAAATCCGCATTCAATCGATCCGAAGTAGTGGAGCGAGTGGAGCGAGTGGTAACCCGATCTGAGAGTGAAGGAGAGTCTTTTGAATAACTGAAACTTTTTGAATAACTGAGAAGACACGATGAGTAGTATAGGCGATGAAGTTACCGGCATAGTCGATGAAGTGGAATGTGAAGTAGACTCTGTTCGCATAGCGATGGCTCCGAGAAGTTCAGAGGTGTTGAAAAAGTCACGCATCCGTTTGAATGTCGAAGATTACGAGAAGATAGTTGCTTATATAGAGGATGAAGAGAATTTTGCTGCACTGCACGGAGCTGGTCGAAAAACTAAAGTTGGTGCGGGGAAGTGCTTGAGTAAAGCCACTGCATTTGGTATCATGGCCGCACAACTTTCTGGGAAAAGTGGGTTTCCTGTTGTGACAGGGGTAGAATTGAAAAAGAGATTTGATAGATACGTTGACATGTACAAGAAGGCGAAAGAGATTCAAGATAGTACGGGAGGAGGATTGACAGAAGATGAAATGTTACAGGGATTGACGTTGGAAGACAAGTTGAATGGAAAGTGCCCTCACTTTTATCGCATGAATGCTGTTTTTGGTAGTCGTGCCAATATTGATCCTCCTGCTGTTATCGCGTTTGGGATCCCTTCAGAAGAAGAATTCATGGGATATGATTCTCAATTTCAAGCAGAGAGTTGTCTTCCTCGGTCCGAGGCCTCATTGTTAGCCGAAGAAGACGATGGAGAAATGGATATTTCTTGCCGCGATGAAGAAGAAATGAGTCCCGGTGATGAAGAGGGAACGGTCAATGAAGGAAGAGATGGTGGACGAGACGAGATGAGCCCCGATGGAGAAGAAGATACGAGCAGAGGAGCAATACCTGAGTCCGTGCAGGAAATTTCTCGAAATCAGAGATCCGGAGTCACCAACGGCAGGGTGAATATAAAAGGAGGAGTGTTGAATCTATATGAAGAGAGTATAAGAGAGAAAGCGCAATATAGGAAAGTCTTTGTTGAATACAGGATGGCGTCACTCGAAGAGAAGAAAAGATCGAGAGAAAGTCAAGAGAAGGAACAGAGTAGGAAAAGACACACTTCTTTGTTTGTGGAATTGTATAAATCTGGTAAATCTTTCGAGGAAATTAAGGAAATTATCGAGAAGCTCGATAACATGTAACTGAGCTTTGAAATTTGGAAGTAAAACTTTCGTTTACTTGTATTGATTTCTCTGATTCGGTTTTGTATTTCATTAGTCAGTGCGACCATCGTTTTATTCCTTAGCTTTGTGCGTAACTTTTAACACGATTTAGTGCGACTTAGATTTGAGGGTCGCACTCAGTGCACCCAACAGTGCGATTATTGCAGCGGTCGCACTGAGCACTGCTATTGTGAGTAGGGGGAAGCGGATCGCACTGAGCATGTGTCGCATTGATCATGTCTATGGTGAGTCGGGGAAAGAAAGCGGATCGCAGTGAGTGGTCGCACTGCAGCAGAAGATTTAGAGTCGGGAAAGGGTTTAGGATCGCAGTGAGTGGTCGCATTGCAGCTATCGATTTAGAGTCGGATATGAAAGCGGATCGCACTGCAGCAGAAGATTTAGTGAATGGTCGCACTGCAGCTATCGATTTAGAGTCGGGAAAGAAAGCGGATCGCACTGCAGCAGAAGATTTAGTGAGTGGTCGCACTGCAGCTATCGATTTAGAATCGGGAAAGAAAGCGGATCGCACTGCAGCGAAGATTTAGTGAGTGGTCGCACTGCAGCATACGATTTAGAGTCGGGAAAGAAAGCGGATCGCAGTGAGTTGGTGTACGTTGGGATCGGATCGCAGTGAGTTGGTGTACGTTGGGATCGCAGTGAGTTGGTGTACGTTGGGGTCGCAGTGAGTCGGTGTATGTGCAGGGTCGCACTGAATCAGAAGAAGAGTTGGGGATTGGATCGCAGTGAGTCTAGGATTACCTCTCGAAGCGGATCGTAGTGAGTCTGGGATTACCTCTCGGGGATTGAGTAAATCGCACTGATGGAGAAGAGTCGGGGATTGAGGTAAGTGGGTCGCACTGAATCGAATGCGGGGGATTGAGGGCACTGAAGCAGAAGATTGCGGGGATTCAGGTAAGTGCATCGCACTGAAGCAGAAGATTGCAGGGATTTAGGTAAGGATCGCACTGAACCAGAAGAGTCGGGGATTGAGAAATGTCGCACTGAAGCTTGGCAATTGCGAGTCGGGGAAGGGATCGCACTGAGCACGGGGTACAGATTTAGATGTAGGTATTGGGGAAGGGATCGCACTGAGCACGAGGGGAGAGATTTAAGTCTTGGGGAAGGGATCGGGGATTGAGGGAAGTGGGTCGCACTGAAGCTTGGCAGATCGGGGATTGAGGGAAGTGGGTCGCACTGAAGCACGAAGGCATCGCACTGAGCACGAGGGGAGAGATTTAGGTATTGGGGAAGGGATCGGGGATTGAGGGAAGTGGGTCGCACTAAAGCACGAAGGGATCGCACTGAGCACGAGGGGAGAGATTTAGGTATTGGAGAAGGGATCGGGATTGAGGGAAGTGGGTCGCACTGAAACACGAAGGGATCGCACTGAGCACGATAGAGATTAGCGAATCGCACTGTGTCCAAATCGCATTGAGTAATCGCACTGTGTCCTCCTCGCAGAGATTAGCGAATCGCACTGTGTCGAGTATGGCAAACACGAGAAAAGAGGAGGGACCTTATCTTATTTCGTTCAGTACGCAAGATGATATGGAAGATCGTATAAAGTGGCATCGGATGGATAAGCATGATATTTGGCGAGCGCTGAACGGAGTAGATGAGGAGGAGGTTGACAAATTAGGCTTGTTAATAGCCTTATCGTTTGATTTTGCTCCTCCCGATGTAAGAGTTTTCTTCTTTCTCCTGTTTTCGTGTTACTGTTCGAACTTGCTACTTAGAGTACTTGTTTTCGTGTTGATGTTCTTTCTTGCTGCTTAGTAATCTTGTTTGCTTAGTAATCTTCTTGGGCGTCATGATGAATTGTAGGTGTGTTTGTGTAAATCTTTTTTACACACTTATAATCCCGAAACGAGGATTGCAAAGGTGGGGTCAATTGAGATCGAATTGACACATGAACTCATCAGAGAAGCTTTCGTAATCTCTCCGGGTGTTACTCCAATGCCTACGTTTGTGAGACATGTACGAATTGCAGACTGGTTTCCCGAGTACGATCGAGTAGGAAAGAGATATTTCGCGAGGGAATGTGCTTACGAGGGGTGGAGAGCAGTGTTCCAGTGTTTGAATGCTGTTTTTCTTGCAAGAAAACGACCCAAAACTGTCACAGGACAATTGGCATTGTATGTGAAGTCGAAAGTGGAAAGTCTAGAGGTAGATTTCGACTGGGCACATCTGATATTGGAGAACTTAGAAGGGGAGATTTTACATGTTCAGAAACATGTAAAACAAGCACAGAAAAGTGGAACTTTGGAGACTTTTTTGGGGATTGCTCTCACTCACGTGATGATCCACGCGGGAATATCCGGAGAAATAGTGTTCGTTTCCGTGCCACTTGAGCAATCGCAACTCGATGAAGCTGTTCGACACACCGAAGTTCCCATACAGGTTTGTTAATTCCATCAATTTGAGTACCAATTTGAGTATAAATATGAGCTCTATTCAATATGAAGTTCATAGCTGACTTTCATAGTGGTTGTTCCAATACAGGTAATCGTCACAGGAACCGAGACTTCGGAGCAAACTCTCCCCGAAGATGAATCTGACGCTGATGAATCTGACGCTGAAGCAGACATCGGACCATCGAGTGAGAGAGAAGAAGAAGTTGCAGGTACTCTATCTTGTATACATGACTGACTCTTGCACTTTAGATGTAGATAGAATCTGTTTACTCTAGATTTAGATAGAATATGCAGGTCCTGCATATTTATATTTCTACTCTTATATTTATATTTCTACTCTACCCAAGTCGCACTGAGTGCGCCGAGGTCGCACTGAGTGCGCGCGGGTCGCACTGGATGCGCACACAGTGCGAGTCGCACTTGCACTCAGAGTAAACATATCGCACTGAGTGCACTCGACATCGCACTGAGTGCGCGCGGTGCGACCGCGCGCACTCACTGCGACTCGTGGACCCTGCACTCGGGTCGCACTCAGTGCGACTCGACTCAGCGCGGTCGCACTGAGTGCGCGGGTCGCACTCAGTGCACCTAGTGCACTCGGATCGCACTCAGTGCGCGCGGTCGCACTGGCTGCGCACACAGTGCGACTCGACTCAGCGCGGTCGCAGTGGGTGCGCTCGGGTCGCAGTGGGTGCCCATACTGCGACTGTACATCGCACTCAGTGCGCCCTGGTCGCACTGAGTGCGCACCGAAGCGAAGTGTTGTGCATATACTTTCCTCACAGGATACCGTTTTTACTCTTTTCTCATAGGATCATCTAGTATGCACAATGCCGAGGAAGAAGAAGAGGTGGACATGCGAATTGCGGCGAAGAAAGAGGAGGAGAATCAAATTGACATGCGACTTGCCCGAAAGAGGAAGGAAGAGGAAGAAATCGATCTTCGTGTGTCGATCAAGAGGATCGAAGAAGAGGAGTTGTCAGAGAAGGTGAGAGCGACCGAGGATGACTTCCACGGGAGACTTGAGAGCATGGAGGAGTCATTTCACAGGAAACGAGAGGAATTGCAAGGATTGAAGGCCGAGGTCGAGCGCATACGATCTTCCAAAGTATTTTATCCTCGTTTGATCGATCCCTCGGTTGTCCGTCGCAAGACACTCATTTTAGATCTAAATGGAGTGTTAGTGAAGACAGGGAGGAACGATTTGGAGCTCCAGGGTGCAAAGGAAAGAGGATACAAAGTGGAAAGATGTGGGAAGAAAGATTTGTATTACGTGGTCCGAAGAGGTGTAAAAGAATTTGTGGACGCTTGCTGTCAAGATTTCCAGATTCTAATTTGGACATCTCGAACTATGAGCAATTGTAATGCTCTTCTCAGATCCATGGAAGTTGGAGGGTATCTATCTCCGGGGATCGCTTCAGGCCAAGTAAGTTTTTCTAATGGTTTGCATTTTATTTTGGTGACACTTTTTGTATTGATGAAGTGAAACTGATCTTTACATGTTCGATTGAATGTAGGTTTGCACTATCTTCGCACAGAACATGTGTCTTCGTTTTAAGACGATAAGAGAAGCAGCCAGTGGGAACTACCTATACCTGAAAGATTTTTCTATACTTCATTCGTGGAATCTATGCACAAGAGATTGTCTCCTCGTAGATGATTCGCCGCAGAAGAATAGTACAAACCACCCCTTCAGTGCGATTCATCCTCCAGCTTTTCGTCCAGACTCAGCAGACTTTGACAGAGACGACTACCTTGTCAACATTCTTCTGCCTTGGTTGGGAACATGGAGAACGAGTCTATCGGAAACAACTACTTTCGTACGTAGTTCTTACAAGCAGGTGTTTGGACGAGATCCTTTTGAGGGATTGAAAGCTTACTGGGGTAAATTGTCCCCGGAGGACGAAGAGGTGCTATTTAGGAGTTGTACTCTTGCGCAGCGAGAGGATATGAAGAAGAGGATCGCCTCGTATCAGTAAAGATCCAATATCAATAAAGATTCATAATGTGCATTTAAATATCTGTTCTCACGATTGTCTCCGATTGTCTCCACTCACCTCTCACACACCATTGAAAAACAGATTGTCTCCACTCACCTCTCACACATCATTGAAAAACCACATCGCACTACACAAAGTGTTAAAATGATAGCGCATACATTTGTTACTGCGACCAAAGCTAAATTTTGTTACTGCGACCAAAACTTGTTCTGGTTAGTGCGACGCGAGTTCACGTTAGTGCGACCAAACTGGTAGTTCTGGTTAGTGTGACGGTGCGCGCACGACTCGACATTCTCCTCAGAGTAAACGTACTCGACATTGCACTCAGAGTAAACATATCGCACTGAGTGCGCTGGTCGCACTCAGTGCACCCAGTGCGACGATCGCACTCAGTGCACCCAGTGCGACGATCGCACTCAGTGCGATGTCGAGTGCTCACTCAATAAGCTGCGCGCTGGTCGCACTGAGTGCGCGGGTCGCACTCAGTGCACCCGACATCGCACTGACTGCGCGCGACATCGCACTTCGCACCGAATAATTGAGGCGGGCCGCACTGAGTGCGACCTCAGAGAGGGTCGCACTGAGAAAGCTTGATTCCTGAGTAAAAGTCATCGAAATACTCAAGCGGGCCGCACTGAGTGCGACCTCAGAGAGGGTCGCACTAGTGCGGCATTCAACACTCAGTGTAATTTCAGCACTCTCGCAACAACATTCATCGACAAATCTTAATATGCGACGCACTTTTATTTTATCGAAACCACGTTTAACATATCTTAATAGAAAAACGAACCAATGTACAGAATGTAGTGTATTCGAACACTATCTAAGATTTGAATAGAAACCCACCCGGGTTTCTATTATGCTCAAGACAAACTTGTACAATTCTATTTCGGAGGAATACTCCAGTGGTAGTGTTCCGCACATTCGTTGTCCGAACTTCGTCGTCTCCATCTCGTTCGATGATCAACTCTCCATCTTCCTCAGTCCATTCGTCTCGATTCCTGAAAAGATAATTGTGTAACATAGCACAGCATCCTACCCATCTCACTAAATGCTTATTTTCCGATCTCCTTTTCAACTGGGTGCGTACTTGCTTCAAAGAATGCCATCGAGATTTCAGTATACCTATGCAATGCTCATTCGCGACTCTAGCATGAGCTAAGCAGGTATTGAAATCCTGCTTATCTTGATCTCCGGTGGCCATTCGAAATGATGGAATTAGATGCCGCAGTGGAGAATACCCTGAGTCACAAGTAAATACTGCTCTTTCTCGAATAATGGACTCTCGTTGTCATCGATGTGTTTCCAAAGAGGAGATTTCCGCAAACACGTAATATCTTGACAACTTCCTGGCATTCCTGCAAATAAGAAGAAAATCTGTTTCCTGTGACAACAAACCACTTGTGCGTTCATAGAATAGTTACATTTTCTGTCATAGTAAGTCTTTCCATCAAATCGAGGCCTCTGAGACAAAGGCAATAAAGTGCCATCTATCAATCTTATACATCCTGGAAACCCTTTTGAGGCGAAAACTTCAGAGATGGCTTTCCTTTTCTCGCGATTTGGCCACTGAATGTATTCTCCAAGTGTAGATTCCAAAGCCTGCATCACTCTCCTCGTATAAAGTACCATAGTTCCATGTCCAATCCCCCACAAAAGTAAAGAACGACCAAGAGCTGCACCGTTGCCATTATGACCAAATCTGTCCAATGCAACTGCTATTTGTAAACACACTGGAGCTTGTTTCACCCGAGCTTGATTATAAAAGACAGAATGAGTACTCACTATATCTACCAATCTAGAAAAACTCCTTCTATCCATCCTAGTTAGCTGTCTAAATGAATCATCCGGGAGATTTTGGAAGTAATTCTTGTAAAAATCTTGGCTCTTAAAGAAGGTGAACCGATCTTGTCTTTCTAAATATCGAGAAGAAGACAGAACTCCATACAGCTCGATCAATTCTTCTTCGGAATCTGAATCTAACCCTCCATCATCGGAAGAAGACAGCACCTTCTCCGCATATTCGTCCTTTCTCAAGTTACCTTCCTTCTCTTCGCTTTCGGTCTCACTCTCCTCACTCTCGTTATCATTTTCCGTCTCACTCTCCGCAGATTCATCGGAGCTGGAGGAAGCTAACATCACTCGCATCTCCACAATGTCCTCGATGGTTTTCAATAAAAGTTTCCTTTCTGAAACTCGTGGCATACTTTTGACAGAAAACTTCAGAGGGAACAACGCTTGGAATTCACGGCACTTCGACCGGAGCGTTGTTAGATCAGAGAAATTCAGCGTCGAGAAGTCTAAGCGTTCCCTACAAAGCGTTCCCTACAATTCCCTCTCCGAGAAGCTGACTTTTTGATTTCAAATTTAGAAAGACCCGAGGTACAGCCACGTGGCGAGTTTTTGATTTCAAATTTACAATGGCCCGAGGTACAGACACGTGGCGAGGTACAGCGACGTTACCATGTCACCGTGTACTGTTAAGCACTTATGTAAGTACATGTAATTTAATTCACGGCCACGAATGTTACGGTCAGAAGGATGAGAGCCGCGGACCACTTCTGCGGGTACCTCCCTGGGGTACCCGCGACTGACATGGCCGTGTCCGTAAATACAGCCCGCGGAAAGAAGAATAACCCTTACGGCCAGTAACTTTGACACCCCCTAATAGCTATCACTCCAGCTGCTGCTTACACATGGAGCCACTTTGTCGGAGTACGACGTTTTCGCAGTGGCAATGATTGATTGCTTTTTGACATTTTTATTCGTTTTTAAACCTCAATACAGTGCTCGGGGTAAAACCGGAAATTATCCGACCGCAATGAATGGGAACCGGTCTTTTTCAATCATTTAATAGTCTTCTCTGTTTTTAACACAGGTAAATAGTCGTTTTGTAAAACTTAAACCTGCAAAAAGTCCGGCTGGACACCATTTCAACCCGACTTTTCGGAATTCCATCCCGTTGAGAATACAAAGAATGCAGGTTAGCCTCTAGCGTTGCCTCAATATGGATATAAAAGCACGAAAGAGAATATTACTTTTACTCAGTGTACTTTGATTTTAAACGAAAGATTCTTTTCAGTTCCAAAAAGCTTTGAATTCTTCATATTAACATTTCTCAGTCAATCTTCAATATTAACATTTCTCAGTCAATACGTATTCAGTGGTTTGTTTTGAGATCGAACACAACTTGCAAAGCTAGTGAATAGCTTTAGCTTGATTCTTACTTTTTTGATTCTTATTTTTTTAGATTTCATGTTGGGATTACCTAAAAATGATACTCATATTTTGCATAATGATATAATTTTTAGTTTTTTGAGAGCAAACTCGCAGAATGCAATCTATTGCGTTTCAAGAATACTTGTAGTGATACTAGGGTTTAAAGGCCTTTCTTACAGGTACACCCAGGTAGGATTATATAATAATAATTCAGTGAGTGAAAGAGAAAAGAGATGAATATGAAGGAAGACTTATGAGAGAAACAATTATTACTCTGGAAAATCCTCAATCCATTAATAAACTGTACTCGGAGACTATTAGAAATGTAAATAATATTACTAGGTGGTTATCTCTGCATGAAAGGTTCTACAAACATTTGCTATGCCATTCTCAAATCAAACTTTCGAATTCTGCAAGATGACGAGAAGATGAAAATAAATCGTCTTTTCCTGCTTTGACTTCACATGCATTTGCTGTAAATATATATTTACTCCCATGCCTCTCAGTAAGTTCACTTCCTTTGATGTACCAAAGGAATATCTTTCTATGTTATGCGAGCACTATGTTTCAACCTTAATAACCTGGAAGCATATTAAACCTTTTCTTCCATTTTCCCTTTATGTTTTCCAGTCCCATACACTACAATGAGTGTCTAGGTCCGGAAAACTGATAAACCACATTATAACTTCACTTAGCTCTGGAAACTAATAGGCTATTGTTTAGGCTCGATTGAAGCTAAGGAAATTGATAAACCACTATTCAGGCTTGGTTGGAAAAATGATATGCTACTTTTTAGACTCTGTCTAAACATGAACCTATAATACGCAACGGATTCTGGAAATATAATTCAATCACTACCTTGGATCTTTACTCCGGGTATCACAATAATATGCATCCAAAGTTAACTTTTGTCAGAAAAGAAAATCATTACAGGCGGCAAAAGCGGTAGTAAAATTCACTTGCATGATTCGTTCTAAGACTATTTTATAGCATCTTATCTTCCGGCAAATATTAATATGTTTAATTTAGATATGTGACATGTGTATACTATTCTTATCTAGAATTGAAAAATGTGCATCCCCTATCCCAAAGAGAGTATTGGAGAAGTGTGAACTGTGACTATGAACTCGAAACCTCACGAACTATGGCTGTGAGCGTACAAGTTGTTGTGAAACCAAAAAACTCTTACCGTCTTTGGAGTAAATGTTACCAACTCTAGGAAAGTTCTAATGAACCCACGTACAACTGTAAAACAATCTTAACTCGGAGGACAGATACCCTTAAATATGCATGCAACATGAACTTTCTGGGAACTTGTGTTCTCCTTTTGTTAACAGGGAATTATATAAGTGTTAAATAAAATATATATATTAAGTAAAAAAATAATTAAAAAGTTCCATAAATGTTATTTGTTAGTCCATGCCTGCAAACACGGGGAGAGCAGGAAAAAACCAATAAGTCTTGTGTGGATTGTTGTGCTTTCGGAAGTACAAGTCCGAGGTACTGTAATCAATAATTAATAATTTAATCAAGCGTTTGATTTAATACCTAACCCTTCTGATCGGAAGGCTTAGGTATTAAATTAAACGGCATGCCCCCTCTTCCGAACTCAGAAGAGGGTGAATATGCATGCTTAAATTAAACCTTAATATACAGAGCGTATAAGTGTAGAGGTGACAAAGTCTACACATTCATCTTTAGATAATATATTAATTTAAAAGTTAATTTACTACCTAACCCTTTTCAACGCGAATATGTACGCTTCAAAAAGTACACCTGATTAACTTTCGCATAAACCCCACATCTCGCGATCTAGGAAAACGAATCTATGTCAGATCCCTCAGTGTATTATAAATGATCGAATTAGCTAGAAAAAAGCTTCGGGGCAAAGTTTTTTCTTTATAATTCCTCAACAAAATACATCTTTTAAATGAATTTAATTCTCTATTGTCATAAAGAAAAACCTTATAAGTTTACTGAAGCAGGTAAAAGGTCGACTCATAACTTCAGTATCTCACCAATCATTCGGATGCGTATTCATTGGGGAGCGTGTATATTCACCTCCTCCATGTTTTGGAGGAGGCAAATATCCAAGCCTTTAATTTAATACCTAACCCTTCAGGAAGAGTTAGGTATTAAATTAAACTTATAATTTAGTTAATAAATTAATGAACATAACTTCTTAGATTTATATTTTCTGAATCACGACAGTCGATTCAGGATTTATGGTTTATTTTTTGTCCTCTTTCTGTTTTCAAACATGTGCTAATTATTAAATAATATTAATATTAATTTATAAATAAATTTAATTACTAATTTGTATATATATTATATTTAATACTTATTTATTTCTCTGAGAACAATAAATGAGAAAAAAGTTCCCACAAGTTCATCGAGCATGCATATTTACCCTCTTCCAAGTTCGGAAGAAGGAGAATATACATACCTTTTAATGTAAGTCTTTACCCTTCCTCTTGAAAGGGTTAGGTAATAAATTAAAGTTATTAAGTAATTTATTATTATTAATATAGAAAACTTTACTTTTAGTGTGTTACTTTTCAACTCACTACGCTTCTAAGTTTTTTCTCGTCCCATAGTTCACGTGTTACTTTCAGCTCAGAAGTTAGAGTGGTTAAGTTTGAACTCACTACGCTTATACGTTCTTCTTCCTACAGTTCACGTGTTACTATCTCAGAATTATTTAAATTAGTACATTAAATTTAGATGTTTAAATATAGATTTAGATTTATCTTAGATTTATTTCACTGTGCTCTGTGCAGTAAGTAAACATTGCGCATGTCTGCTTATTGCACGAAAGAATTTTACTTTTTCTGCTAAAATAATCATGTACAACAAATCACTTCAAAGAATTTCAAATCTAAATTTTTTTGTCTTTTTGTGTCACTTTACTCTCACACTCACTTGGGATGCATATTTTTCATATGTATAGTATCTTTGCATTATCACCTAGCTCAGTTCGTTTTAATGTATAGAAGTATTTTTATTATTGAAATTGATTTATTTTTCATGAGAACTAATCAGATGTGGTCGTCAAAGTATGTGACGACCACATCACATACTTTGGACAATATTTAATAGTCTTGATACTCTCCTAAACTTTTAGGGTAATAATCACATTATTATGTCTTGTTATTATCTTCGTATTAATGAAATATTATTACGTTATAAAAATCTCCTCAGTCCGGCTCGAACACCGCCCCTTTGAAGTATTAGGCACTCCAGTTATCATTGTGATAACTTCATATTGTGTTTAGATTATTTTACTCTAAATATAATAGATAAATATCAGTTATCATATTTGGGATAAGTGGCTTCTTCTTATTCTGTACGTACACATCTAGATAGTTTTCAGTGAACGAAGAGCCCATCCGGGAAAATGTACACTTTGGATGCATATTCACTGTACAAAACAATGGGGAAGGATATTTAGGAGAAATCTTCTCCTACTTTTTCTGCGGAAAAGAAGTGAATTTTACGTTTTAGGGAGACAGTTCGTTACGTAACGGTAAGTATTCCCAAGAATTTGGTCCATGTGCGCCGGGAGCGGCAGCTACAGCAGAGATGATACCACCGCCATCCAAGTTCAAACTCAAACTTCAGATTCATGACTACTACATGAAGCGAAACTTATAGAATCTTTGTGAAAGAAAATAAATAACAAACAAACGAAGAAAATCCTACCGTGGGATACAAGAAGAGAAAAACCCTTGGAAAACTAACTTTGTCTAGTAAACTCCTCAACCTCCTCAAGTAAGGAGTATGACGACGGAGAGATGCTCGAAATGGATTCCCAACAGAAACAGTGGGAAGATCACAGGAGTTTGTAAATGCGGAGAGCAAGGCATGATACGGAGATGAAAACTTGTCCTAATGTGACATGCGTGTCCTCCAGGCTAAAGAGACAAAAGATCTGGAGTCTTGAAAACACGACTTTCTGACCATGTCAACAGGAGTGTCACTCCACCGCTCCGGAGTCCAGAGTCTCCAGCCTCCAGCCTCCAGTGCCATCCCGCTCCACCAGTCACGGCGGTTTGACTCAGTGCACTCACTCACGCCTATCGGACTCAGAAATAGAATTTCATACGACTGAGAAGTCTGCGCCTTTTCTCACTCTCAGGTCACGAGTTACGAGTATACATACCCCCAAGTCACAGCTCTGAATCATCAGCAAACACAGCAGCTGCTCTTCCCCGTTAGTTTCAGTAGTCAGAGAAGGAGGAGGAGGAGCTCCGAGCGATCGGTATCTTTCGAAGCTCTCGGCGGGGGGAAACCTGAGGTCTACGTAGAGCTTCTCATCAGTATCAGAGTAGAAAGTGCCATCAGCTCCTGAGCATTGCGTTAGATCTAGAGTCCCACTGCATCATCAGCTCGAAAATGGCCAACCATGTCAATGGCACAGCTTACAGCCACCAGAGGGCTGTCGGCCCAGCAGCAGTTCTTGCCATTGGCAGAGCCGTTCCCCCTACAGCTTACCCTCAGAGTGAATACCCGGACTTCTTCTTCGATGTCACCAACACCAGCCACAAGACCGACCTCAAAGCCAAATTCGCTCGAATCTGTAAGTATCAACTTTCTGGGTCTTCTTTTTGTTCATTGTCAGGCTCTGCGCTTGTCTAGTTTCCTGTCAGGATTGTATGCTCGTCTGATCATAAGTTTGGATGATTATCCTTCGAGCTCTGTCTACAAACCGCAATATCTTGTTCTGATCGCGTTGCATACATGGGCAATTTCTGTGTTTTCAGGCAAGAATTCAGGAATCAACCAGAGGTACTTCCATTGCACGGAAGAGATTCTGAAGGCCAATCCTCAGATGTGCACCTACAAGGATGCGTCACTCGACGTTAGACAGGACATTGCCATCCGAGAGGTGCCCAGACTGGCCGAGAAGGCAGCCATCGAGGCGTTGGCGGAATGGGGCCAGCCGAGAGACCAGATCACCCACGTGGTCTTCGCAACTACCAGCGGAGTCAATATGCCCGGAGCTGATCTCACCCTCACGAGGCTTCTGGGCTTGAGCCCCACTGTGAACCGCACCATGCTCTACCAACAAGGCTGCTTCGGGGGAGCCACAGTTCTGCGAGTTGCGAAAGATCTGGCTGAGAACAACAAGGGAGCAAGAGTTCTCACAGTCGTCAGTGAGCTCACTTGTGTCACTTTCCGTGCACCCAACGAAGAGCATCTCGACAACCTGGTCGGGTCTGCGATATTCGGTGACGGTGCTGCCTGTCTCATCGTAGGTTCTGATCCCGTACCCGAGACCGAGAAACCCCACTTCGAGATTCACTGGTCAGGAGAAACGATTCTGCCCGAGAGTGATGGTGCAATTGAGGGACGGCTCACACAAGCAGGGCTGATGTTCCACCTGCTGAAGGATGTTCCCGGACTGATTTCTAGAAACACGCTTCCCATCTTCAGCAGGGCAGCGGAAGTGGCCGGATCACCAGGCTGGAACGAACTGTTCTGGTGTGTACACCCAGGAGGTCGTGCCATTTTGGATGAAGTAGAGAAAACTCTGAGCTTGAAGCCAGAGAAGCTCGGGGCCACGAGAGATGTGCTTTACGACTACGGAAACATGTCAGGTGCCAGCGTTCTGTTCGTACTCGACCAAATGCGAAAACGGTCGGAAGAGCAGAAGAGCAGCACAACTGGAGAAGGATGTGACTGGGGACTTGTCGTAGGCTTCGGACCAGGATTGACAGTAGAAGTGTCTGTTCTGAAAGCAATTCTCACTGGACATTAGACTCTAGATAGGAGAAACTTAAGTTTAGCTGTAGTTCAATTCAACGACAAAGTAAAATAAACCAGAATCAAGTTTGAGGTCTTGAGCTTCTGTTCAGCTTCAGGAACTCAAACATCTGGGAACCAGTATGCTAGATACTGACGGATCCCACGACAATGTTGTTATTAGGTGAAGAGTCAAAGTGGCTCGCTCAAGGAAAAGGATCGCTTTACTAGTCATGAAAGGCAAAAGCTGATCAAGACATTTCAGTCCTATATGTGCATAGCTCCGACTGGTTAATAATGAAAGATAATTTCGTATCTTCCAGAAACTTTCCTTCGTCTGTGGACGACTATCCTTATGAATTTCTCTACAACTTGGTCCAGTTGAGTTCATTTAATTGCAGTAGCTCGTGCTTGGTAATTAGTCCAGTTGAGTTCATTCAACTGCACAGCTCAAATTAACTTCTTCCAGAAGTTTTTCCTTTTGTTCCAACTTTTTTTCTTAATTAATTTCTCCACAATCGTCGAGATATATATTTTCTACAAGTTGGTCCAGTTGAGATAACAGAAGTTTTGAGGGTTTTCGTTCTCTGTGGCCATCTTCATGGGTTTCTCTACGATCTTCAGATTTTCTCAGCGACTTGGTCCATGCAAGTTGAAGCTTTTCGTTCTCTGTGACGACTATCTCTTCAAGTTGGTTCGTCCAGTTTAGCTCATCCTCCAAAACCGGTCATGACAAGTTCCAAGTTGCCACACACTAAACGTTAAACATCCGCTCCCAACATCCAAGGGCGCATCAAAGCTCAAGTGAGTTAGTATCTATCGGGGTGTCAAAAATGGAGTAAATTGCCATGTCTATTCTATGCTTCTCATCTTTTTGTGTCTGGAAAATTTTTGAGCTGTGAATACGTGCTTCTCATCTTTTTGTGTCTGGAAAATTTTTGAGCTGTGAATACGTGCAGGTATGTACATGATTTGTCTGTTGTCAATCTCCACTGCAACGCAGTGGCTACCTGCTTGTAGAATGCACACGAGTATCGTATCGGGCCTTGCAATATCCATTACCCAATCACCTGATCTGGAGTAATCATTGATGAGTTGAGAGATAACTTTCTGTGACTTTTGGTACACATTAGCAGGTTTACCGTCTGATAACATAACTTGTATGTGGTCGTCGGAGTAATAATATCGGAAGAAGGAGGTCTACATCAAGACAAGACAAAATGTTATTAGTCAAGAGAAGGATGGATATCCATGGAATGTATAGGTTGTAAACAAAGAATGATATATCTAAACAAGACTACGCGTTAAGCTATAATGTGAATCTATGGATTGCATGGATGACACAAAAGACAAGATTAATCTTCGAGAAGCTCCGTCGTCAAAATGTCTCATCGACATCTTACCATCTTTGGACCAAAACCAATAGTGTAATATTCGTGGTTCATCATCATCTAATATCCACTAGTATTCTGACAGTTAGTCTTCATCTAGATTCTTGAGCTGACACTGCAATCAACTTTGCGTAGAGCTTCACTAGTAGCGAAAGCTTGTTGTAAATTGTGGAAGACTACGATGGTCTAATACTCCGATGTTGTAAGCAGATTGAAATTGACCGCTATGACCAAAATATCATCATGCGTAAATGCTTGTAAGTCGTCATGCATGCACTCCTTGAAATTCAAATCGTACGACCTATCGACTATCGCTAACGTGAACACTTGTTTGAGAATTTTTGTTGCAATGTGTCTCTCGTCACCTTTGAACACCTGTCACTTGTAAGATTCCGTCGACCCTCTATGAGGCTATCTCGTAAGGCTATCAGATCTCCATGTTCCTTCGTTTCACTATATTTTTTGATGCAGATCGTGAAGTCCACAACCTCATGAGGAAGAATCTGGAGTAGAGTCTTAATCTTATCAAGACGTTTTTGACTCCTTTGCACTTTGGTCCTCAATGCGCATACCTTTTGTCTATGGTGTGTGGTTTTGACTTGTCTTTCTGCACAAAGTTATGCAAGAATGAGTCAACAACAAAGAAGGTTATAAAACCATTATCAATATAAATAGATGTGAAGAATTATCACATGTCTCATGATCATCAAAAAATAGTTCAGAGCTTCGCAACTCCTCATCCAAGTTAATAAATTAATTGTATTACGAGATGCCTAGAACCATCATGTAACACATCTTGAGACAAGCATCCACAAACGTTCGCATGTCTTTTGAGCAATGAACCAAACATTATCTTGTTCAGCAGCATCCGCTCTATATCTTAGTTCTCGTGCAAGTGCAAGTTCGGCCTCACCTTCATGAGCAATCCATTCAGATTCAAGATAAGGTCTTTTTCATGAGATCTTTGTGAGAATCCCATGTACGATGAGCTTTCGAACGAAGAGTACGAGACATAAAAGATGAAGCCTGCTGCTCTTGTAATGTTTGAGTGGCTTTTCAGCTGAGCGGTAACACATGTAAGCTGCTCTGACAACGACTCCCCTCTCTTCCAAGTCAATGCTTTTCATCTCCAACTCCACCACTCAAGATGAAATGACATTCTTCTCCTCAGTCAAAATCTGCAACTCACGGGTTTTCATTGCTATCTGTTGTTCTAACCAACAGATCTTTTTATGCTTGGACCGCATGAACTCTAAAGGTCCTCAGACTCGTTCTCTCGATCCTGAAGATCATTGATCGAATAAGTTTCATACAACAACTTCATCTTCAAGGACAACTTCGTCACACAATAAATCTTACACAAAATATATTTGTAACGAACGCTTACGTGTGATATCTTCATCGTACGCATCAGCAGAATGTTGTTGCTCAACTAGTACACCAAAAACTTCTCTTACATTAATAACAATATCAGTTATTACACGTTATCGTGTCAGATTTTACGTGAAGGATGTCCAAGAAGATACGAGGTTCTTGGCTGTGGAGATTTAGTGTGCTGAACAGAAGGAGAGAAACACGCACGAAAACGAGCGTCGCAATATATATCAACTCCCAATGCATATACACTGTCGGTTCTTTCTCCCTAAGAACACAAAACTAAGAAACATACCAGAGCGATCTGTAATCTGCTTCAAAACCTCCTAAAACGAGTCTATGAATCTCAACCCCGACCCAAAACTATCAAAGCGTAGCTCAAGGCAAGAAAAACATCCCTTTGCTAACAAAAAGAGTTGCACCAGTATCACACATTACCAACTAGATCTCTAACGAACTAAAAAAGAGCAAAAATCGTAGCAAAAGAACCGAAAAAAATCTATCCAGGAAGTTTTTTCTTTCGTAAAATGATCTTCAGATGTCAATAGGGTGTTCTTCCTTGATTTCATTGGCTCAAGAAACCTTGGGTCAACGCTCTCGACAGCCGAGATATCCCCAATTTTGGTCTTAGATAATCGAATCTCCAAAAACCTCCCTACAGTTTAAAACCGCGCACACCGCCCAAACATATCGTATGAACTGATATCCGTCTTCTCTGATAGATAGATCTAATTACCTTGAATCCAACGAGACTCGAAACAAGCCATTTGGAGTTCCGCTCGCAAAACCACATAAGAAATCTGGTCGCATGATGCAAAAAACTGAGTGCATACGACTTAGTGTAACAGAGCTTGAAGTATGTCGATGCATCCTCGAGGATTGGTGTTACCGGTAGCAGAGTCGGTCGAGACCAAACCCTTCATCAAGGAGTTGGGTCTCGACTTCTTCTTGTGGGATTGGAACCTCGCAGACCAGGGTCTTCAAGAGGAGGTTTAGGCAACATTGCCTCCTCGCAACCTTGTATCTGCGAAGGCAGGAGTAGCTCGTGGAAGACCATCTTCCTAGACAACGGAATGGTGGCGTAGGGCCTTCCACAGACCAGAAGCAGAGAACAGGGGGTATGAGTTAGAGAAGAAGATCCTACCCATGATCTCGGAGAAGTAGCACATGCCTGGGAGCACAACTTGCCTCTTGTTGGAGGACAGACAGGGAAGGAATGGATGGAAGGTCGAGGCTTACCGAGAGCTGCGAAAGCGTCTTCTGGCGAAGCTATTCCTCCATCTCTTTCCCAAGGAGAAAGCACAGAAGACTAGGTATCTTGGAGACCAAGACGTGGAGTTCCTGGAAGCCGTTTGGGAAGGGCTGCCCGTGAACTGGGGCGCTTTCTTCCACGCATATGTGCAGACAGAACTGGTGTACTTGGACACCTCGGCAGGAGGACATCTTACTCCGTTCCTCTGCTATCTGTACGTTGTCGTGTCGTGAACCGGCTTCTATATGAAATTCAGACTTCGATGCTTGTCGCTCCAAAGACACTCATGAGAAAGACAAGCTAGACCTCAGCTTACGAGCTTTTGGCACCATTCGGATCTCCATTTTCATCGCATAGATGGGTAGAGCTCCTTGTCAGCTTTCCATAAGCACTTCATCTACTTCGTTTGGACGCCTAGTGGAGAAGTTATAGGACTCGAAAGATGGAGAAAACAAGCTAGGCCACAGCTTACGAGCTTTTGGCGCAACTTCGGATCTTCACTTTCATCACATAGATGGGTAGAGCTCGTTGTCAGCTTTTCATGGGCATCTAGTTTACTTCGTTTGGACATCTAGTGAAAAAGTTATACGACTCGAAAGAAGGCAAAATCAAGCTAGGCCTTAGTTTACTTGCTGATTGGGTATTTGAGGCTTCAGGCGCTATATCAAAGACGTAAGGGGCCTGCTTCATTATTATGGAGAGAACTTCGTACGTACAGAGACTGTGACAAGGGGGCAGCTTAGGGACTAGCTTGCGCTACGACCTGTCAACGGACGGTTCGGGAGATTTGGAGATCCAATGCAAGCGCGCAAAGCGTCGTTGGGTTCAGATTTTTGCAGGCTACGCACTGGTTCAAACGGTTTGAGAAGAGACGGATCGGGAGTTGTGTTCTGGGAGAAATTGAGACACAGGAAGCAGATTTGGAGTTTTCAGTTACCTGTGAAGGAGAGTTGGACCGTTCGGGCCGTTCCGGAGTCCAAACTTGCTGTCCTTGGATCCATCGGGATCAGAACAACGAGTTCTTCAGGAAATTGAAGACGATACGAGTTTTCATCGGGCGGTTTGGGAGTTCTGAGTCAAATTGGCTCGCAGGGAAGCGCTTGCGTCAAGTTTTTCACCGCCTGCGACCTGAGATTGGATTGTTCTTCGCGATCGGTGAGCCAAGCTCTTCGTTCTTGGTGTCTACGCGATAAGGGAGTCCTCATGTACGCATTGGAGAAGACTGTATGTGAATTGGATTGTTGGGTTGGGTGTGGTGAGCAAGTTTGAGCCGCAGGGAGCTGATTTACGTCAGTTTTTTGCAACCTGCGACCAAATTTCTTGCGTGGTTTTTGCAAGGGGAACTCCAAACGACTTGTTTGGAGTCTTGTTGGGTTCAGGGTAGCTAGATCTATCTGTCAGGCAAGACGGATATCAGTTTAGACGATTCGTTTGTGCGGTGTGTGCGGTTTAAGCCGCAAGGAGGAATTTTTGAAGGTTCGGTCATCTGCGACCAAAAATCGGCGATATCTCGGCTGTTGGGAGTCAGATCTGAAGGTTTCTTGGGTTAACGGAGTCAGCGGAGGAGACCCTATCGACATCTGAAGTCCGTTCAGCGAAAGAAAGAAGTCCACAGATAGTCCTTTTTCGGTTTCTTCGCTACGGGTTTTGCTCTTTTGAGTTCGTTAGAGTTCTGGTTGGCTGTATACAGCTTGTGGTAGCTAGCTTTAGCTAAGAGCTTATACATGGATGTGGTTTGGACTTGGGTTTGGATCGCGTGATACTGTTGTGGCTCTGTTTGTTAGCAAAGGGAAGTTTCTCTTGCTTTGAGCTACGCTTCGGTGGTTTTGGGTCAAGGTTGTGATTCAAGGGCCCTTTCAGAGGCTTTTGAAGCAGGTTACAGACTGCTCTGGTCTGGTTCTCAGTTTTGTGCTCTTAGGAGAAAGAACCGGCAGTGTACATACATTTGGAGTGTATATATCGCGGCGTTTGTTTTTGTGGTTGTTTTTCTCTATCTTGTCTCTGTTTCAGCACACAACATCTCCACAGCCAGGAACCTCGCGTTTTCTTGGACATCCTTCACACACAATCCGACGCGATAACGTGTCAAAGGGGGACCTAACAAAAGATCAGTTGGCGAGGTATGGACCAACAAGGCAGCACGAGATAAAGGAGGAGACCTCGAGAGAAGACGACCGAGCCGTGGCCATGACTCCCTCTCCCACTCTAGTGCCGCAGATGAGATCAGGCACTCATCAGAAGACACTTCAGGTGAGAGAAGACGACCCCAGTGGTTCGGAACATGCGACACCACTGAGGAAGATGGGATCTAAGAGCGTGCCTAGAAAGACCACCTTCTTCCAGCCACTGCGATCTTGATTTGGTCTGCGCACCTTGATGCAACAGGAAGAAGTCCAGAAGAAGGTAGAAGCGCTGGAAGCTAACCTCCGCACCACGGAGAAGCTTGCGGCGAGGTACAAGACGGAAGCAGCCGCTTCTGCCAAGGAGTCAGCACAGCTGAGGAAGAACAACCAAGAGTTGCAGACACGTCTACAGCAGCATGACCAGGAGGTTCTGCAGGTCAGAGGTAAGATCACCACCCTCGCAGAGGAGAAGACAACATGGAAGACACTACGAGAAGCCGCAGAAGCACAGGCTGCAGCAGAGAAGACGCAGCAAGAAGCAGCAGAAGCTCACGCGCAGGGATTGCTAACACAGACGGTGGAAGCACTTCGCAAGAAGTTCAACTTCACCGCGGGTAGGGAGCTTCTCACCCTAGCTAGGGAGTGGGATGACGAGTCCAGAGGGATGCTAGTAGAGTGCAAGGAGAGTATGTTCCGTTACCTGGATCGGCAGATTGAGAGCTTGAAGACGCTTTATGGTCTTCCTTCGATTCCACCACCAGTGGCTACATCTTCCCATACTCCAGGATCAGCGATCGGGACAGATTTGGAGAAAGAGGAGTTCGACCTCGCTGTCCACTTGATAGTGACAACTTTGGAAGCCGAGAAGATTACAGAAGAAGCCTCGGAAGACAAGGTGTCTTCTGGAAGACAGGAAGAAGAGTTGTCTTTCCAGGTGTTTCTAGTAGAGGAGGTGACTTCCTCGGACCACTATGAGGTCAGCACAGCTCTCAGCGTCGAACCAGTGCCACAGAAGAGCGAGGAAGTGCAAGTCGACTCAGCTTCTCAGAAGACGCTTTCGTCTTCCGAAGCATTACCAGCTGAGCCAGCCACGAATGTTAAGGAGGAAGCCACCTCAATGACACCTGAGGTACTCGCAGGACTTCTCATCTTATCTGAAGCCGAGTTAGAAGTTCAGGTAGGAGCAGATCAGGAGAGATCGCACCCCTTGAATTAGAGTAGACAGCAAGCATAGAAGACAAGTTGACTTGTCTAAACTTGGTAGGAGCTGAAATTGCTATCTTAAGAGGTGGCAGTTTACTTGTAAAATTAGATGACTATCCATGTGACAGAGTAGGCAGCGCATGAGTAGCAAAGCAAATGTCTAAACCAAGGCAAGGAGCTGACTGCATGTGAGGTGGTGGTCTTCTGACAGCCCCCCATCTCCCGGATTGCAAGTTGAGGATTGGAGAGGATCTCCCTTGCGCCTCAAGGTAGTAGTATAAGTTAGAATGCAGAGTAAGATTTTGAGCACACGTGCACTGAACACATTACTGTAAGTACACACTCGAGAGACTCATCTGAGAAACAATATACACACATTACACCCAATGCTAGAGACATACGAATAGATTTGGATTACACAGGAGGGATCTGCATTCTCGCTTCTAGCAGTGGATCGAAGATGTAGATAGAGATAATGGACAGTTTAGAGCAAAGAACGGCATCATCGTGTAGTCCTGTTGCTAAGCTGGTGTGTCGAGGAGTCGGAGCAGGCAGTAGAGAGAGTGAGCTTCCCAACACCAATGTACCTTCTTCTCGGAGAATGGATTTTGGACTTGAGTGCAGAAGCTGTGTTTGTGTCTTCTGGACAGTGGGTTTCCTCGAATTCACACCCAATTGTGCATGGGAAGCCTTCTTCTGGAGTGGCGGTGATTGTTAGAAGCTGTGTAGAATCGAAGCTTGTCTCATCCAGTGGAGCACTTAGGATCCACGTATGGACGATCCTATGGATAAGCGATCCCAGAAGACGGAGTAGTCGAAGCAATGACAGAAGAAGAAAGAAGTCTTCTTTCCACAGCAGAAGACGACATCCTCAAGTAGAAGACTGTGTAACTGTAAGCGAATTTGTTGTCTTCCTCCCCAAATTACTACAAGCACGGATAGCTTGTTAGTCAGGATCCGGACTAGAAGCCTGTCGGAGTCTTAATTTCTCATTCTTATTTTATTTTCTCTTGTTTGGATTTTCTCTTCTTCCTCATTTTCTCTCATCTTCCCATCTTCCTATCTTCTTCTAGTGAGCTTCCGAGACTTCTGTTGAGCTTTCGTGAAGATGAATGTCGTTGTAGTGTTGCAAGAAGACCGTTCCGTAGGCAGAAGCCTAGGAAGGCTACAGGGGGCATACACCTTGTGATTGATCTAACCCGTTGAGACTTAGAAGAACAATGTGTGACAGATGTTGCTAGTTTGACTTTTACGAAGCAGGAGCAGTCTTCTGGAAGTGTGAGAAGTCAAGTTGAACCCCCAGAAGCCGAGAATTGCTTCGGGAAGACTGTCGTGAGAAGACTGGAAGCCGTGACCTAGAAGCAGAAAGTGTCTTCCCGAGCTTCCCCGTACATATATGTGTGATATTTTATGTGGTAATTGTTTGTTTAGGTCTAGGGCACCTCTTGAAGGGTCTGGAAGCCGTGTGGTTTTGTGAGAAGACGAGATTTCTAGATAAAACCCGTGTGTTTGTGTTTTGAACAGACCTTAGAACTTAGAGCAGCGATACTTGTGCAAATCCTCTGTGAGAACGATATCTTGTATACTAAATGAGCAAAAAGAGCAATCCTGCGACACTACATTTCTTGGATGACATCCTCATCAAAGGATGTGTGGAGGATGAGAAGGATGAAACATTAGATTAGAAAAGGTATCAATGATACGTCATCAGTCACATAGCAGATTGTGAGAAGATCTTATCTCGACTTGAGGAAGTTCATCTCACGTTGTCAGGTGCGAAGTCTACATTTGGAGTTAGAAAAGTTCTAATTGTTGATCCTTTGTGTGGATCATTTCTGGAAGTCATACCTAAACAAAGTGGATGCGATTGGGAGGATGAAGGAGATTTACAACTCGTTCACAGAAGTAAGAAGATTTTTAGGTGCTTGTCTATTCTATCACATTTGGATTCCTCATTATGCGCATGTGGTGGATCCATTTTATGGGTTGTTATACAAGGATCATAAGTTCATATGGGAGGAAGAGCATATCGATGCAGTACAAAAGCTGAAGTCCTTACTATCATCTCTTCCAGTTTTGGGAAGGATTGATTGCAAAGGTGCTAGGTCGATGGTTCTTATTGTAAATACAGGTCTTATTGTAAATACAAGTCCGGTTGCAATCGGATGGGCAGTAGGACAAGATGATGAGCATGGAGATAGATTTACGGTTAGGTTTAGAGCGAAGGTGTTAAATGTTCGTCAATGTGCATACCGACAAGTGAAGAGAGAACTATGGGGTATTGTTTTAGCCATGAAAATTGTAAAGAGTATTTGATTGGAGAAGTAGTGGTGGTTGAAACTAATTGTTTGTCGTTATTAAAGATAATTATGAATTATACGACTCTTGATATTGCGATGTTATGATGTATTGCACATATTAAGTCGTTGAATCCGGAGTATAGACATATCACAAGGAAGGATAATCCAATGATAAATATGTTATCTCGAGCTCGATATGATGGGGAGGATGAGATGGTTGAAGATATTGATGACGTGAGTGCAAAGTTCTATTCCATTGCACACACAGGAAAGGAAGAAGGTTGTATGATGATGAATTATTGACATTGGAAGATACCTTAGCACGATGGTCAAGCACACATGTTGGACGGATGAGAGGTTTTGGAGAGTTCGAAGGAAGACCTACAACTTCATGTTGCAAGATAGATTTCTTTGGAAATGACCAAAGCAAAAAAGTGAGATACCGGTACGAGTGATTTGCAACAAAGAAGATCAACAGAAGTTGCTTAGAGCATTTCATGAGAGTCTTCCGCTTGGACATCGAGAGATTTGGGCCATTTTTACGAAGATGAAAGAGCGATATTGATGAAAAAACGTGTACAAAGATGTCGGATCTTTTATGGAGTCTTGTTTAACATGTCAGATGTATTCGGACAAAAGACAACTTAAGAGGTATGTAGATTTCTCTTGGAAGAGGTTGTTTGTCGATATGGACATTGTCGTGTTGCACGTGAGTCTATACAGTGAAAGTTAGTAACAGAAGGTTTTTTCTTCCATTGTGTACGTAGTTGTAAGGGAAGCTGCCCTGGAGCTTATAAAGTTGGGCAGGAGCTAAGCTAGGACTATGTTGGGGCTATGCTTGAAAAGTTGTCCCCTAGCTTGGGTTGAAATATCACCCCAAAAGGAACGAAAAGTTCCAGAATGCAGAGCTCGTCGAGAAGAACGACTCCATACTTTCGGTTTCAGGAAAAAGTGTTCTAAGTAATAATTAGTAAAAGCCTTAAGCTGTGAAAAATGTGAAAGAGAGAAATCTATCGATTTTAGCTCGTGACTCGAATTCATGATCTGACAGTATGAGTGCCTAGGTGTTCGCGAGTACTATAAGTTTGACTCCTCATTCACTAGAAACAGAGCTGTACATAAGAGTTAGTGTATGAGAAGCTAGTAAAGGATGTACAAAAACTTTCCTTTTGAGAAATATGTACCAACTTTGTTTATCTTTTGAACGGAAACAGAGGTCATGCTAGTGATAGGACTCCCATCTAGGAGGAAAGTGATCTCAAGATCAATCCCCCTGGCATGTGTTTCTTATTTTGGCATGTTGGTCTACTGAAAGGGAGTCTATGTTAGATATGCAGCCACGTCTTGCATATCTAGGGGCGGGATACCAGTATCTCTTTTAATCGTAGGCTTCTTGATCTAAGCCTCCACATGCCACCTTGAATATACCATGAGAGATATCTGATGCGCATATGGAGAGAATGTAAGTTCTGTGGAGTGACCCCATAAGTGTAGAGGCTTCGGCCTACATTGGATAGCTTGTGGTATATTCAAGGTGACATCAAGATGGCATCAAGAGCACGGGAAACTTTTATTAATCAAGGGGTCAGCTTAGCTAGGGGGCTGCTTTGATAAGTAGTTGTACATATAAGGACAGTAGGGGGTCAGCTTAGTTAGGGGCTTATCTTTTAGGTAAATCAACTTGCGGTGGTTTTCGACGAGGACTTAAATTGGGCAGCGCTTCTACGCCTAATTTCAGAGAGAGAAAGTTTGGGATGGAGGAAACGATCGATGGTCTTCCTGCAAACAAGCGGGGAAGCGCGGGGAACACTAAACCAGAGACGAGAAGCGATGGAAAGGAGAAAGAACATGAGAAGAACCTCAAATAGTCTTCTGGCTGCTTCTCGTAGTGCCTTCAGTCTTCTACGCGCTTACGGCCTCCACCTCAACTCCAATGCGACCTCACAGAACTGCTCCTATCGTCGATTTTGAGCTACGCCCTGCTACTTCTTCAATCGATCTTTGCTCCACCTCTAATTGCCCTTCAATGTCTGTTTCCGAGAATCTACAAGGGACTCCTCCAGCTCGATGATACTTCCTGCTCTCACAGAATCGTCCTCGCTCTCTCTCTAGCCTTGATTCGATCCTTGATGTCCACGATTGATTCACTACTCTTGCTTTCCGCACTCAATTTGGTACCTCTGAAATTGATCCTCAGCGCAGGATGCGAGAAGCAGTCGCTGATTTTGTGCTAATGTGCTTCTTCTGTATCTTCTTGCGCGATTAGGGGTTTCGACCTACATACTACCATGGGACTACCTGGTAGGTACACCAACCCCCCTACTAGGTGGTGCGTGGTTGGCGCCCATGCAGTCGCGGTCGCGGTCACTGGCGCTATCTTCTGGAAGACAAGCGTCTTCCGTCTTCCGGAGACCTGATCGAGAAGACGTCTTCTCGGAAGATGTCCTTCTTCTGTCTTCGAAAGAAGTCGACTTCTTTTACAAAAAGTTCTTAAGACCATCTTTCTTCTAAGCAAGATGTAATCTTAAGCAACAAGGTTATTTCAATTACACAGACATGTTATTAACTTCAAAAAATTCAAAAATTCAGTAAATTGTGGGCACCACAAAAAACGACATCATCTTTTCAGAGATGAAGTCCCTTAGAACTCTATTCATCTCTTTCATCATGTGTGCTACCGAGTTGGTAGCTCCTTGTGGTAGGTACACATCATAACCAACCCCAAAGATGTCCTCATTGCCGTGAAGCTTCTACTCTCCTCTGCTAGTTGAAACTGCTCATATCCTGAGTAAAAATCTCTCATTGAGTAAATTGCTTTTCCTGCAAACGCTTCAGCAAAAGCATAATCGGTCCCACTCCAACATTTTTTATTGTTACTGGATTCACCGATTGCATATCTTGGATGATTCGCAGCGATCCATTCTTCTTTGGCACTATAAACCATCTGCTCGAATAAGATGCAAACGATGGCTCCAAGATCTTCATCCGCATCTTCTCTTTCAGCAACTCCATCAGTTTAATCAAGTGAGTCCGCAGTTCTAGAATTGGTCTCAGATTTCACGACACATGCTGTACTATGAAGATAATCATGGGGGTAACAATGTATGAGTCTACACACCCAATCTCATGTGGCTCAAAGACAAATGCTTTCCCATGTCGTGAAAGCATTTTCTTGAAGCACATCCTCTCTTCTGGTAGAAGAGACCATCAGATTCAATCTTCAGCTCTTCAAGAGTCTCATAAGAGTGAACTTATGTCCTATCACTACAAGATCTCTCAAACTCTTCTCCCTTGAAGCTCAATCCATCTATTGGTTAGTGTCCATCCGGCAAGGGATCGCCAACTAGCTTTATCTTCTTATCCACTGTCTTGTACTTCGTCTCAACTCGAACCTCAAGTGCACAAGAATGATTCGATCACCGAATAGACCTTCCTTGAATGAATCTGCACAACCTTATCCATATCATCTCATCCAGTAGACATGATCTCTCGCAAAGAATCCCTTAACCCATCCTCTTCATAAACACCATAAATCCATTCATCTCTTTCTAGCTCACCCAGCTCTTTCAACATCAACTCAACCTCAAGCAAATGTTTTCGTTTTTTTCTTCTCAATTCTTCAACCTTCTTGTAAGTAGCAATCTCACACTCTAAAAACACAACAAACCCTATACAAAAGACACTTTTGTCTTCAAGCGAGAGTACCTTCTCCTGCGCATCATCACAATCCGTCAGTTCTATAGTGGTACTCAACCAAAATCTTTGAACTCTTCACTCATTCTTGGAAGCGATTTCTCTCTTAGACAATCTCAATTGAGCTCGTGATTAGACAATACAGTCAAGAATTGTACAACTATCTTCTCATCTTGACTTCAGATCCTAGCATAAGTAGATCCGTCGTCTATTATCCTTGTCTCTATCCTAGTTGTTGTGATGAAAAGTTGATCAAGAATAAGTGGGTATGAGGTTGCTTCTTGAACAAAGAAGTTTTGCTCCATAGCAACATCACCTATGAGACATGCTCCATACAAATCTCTTCTTGTGTTGTTGGCTGCTCTTATGCCCCACCCATGCTCTGTATCGATAGGTCACTTCTTCTTCTTGTACAACTCTTTCGAGATGATGTTGATTTTTGATCCGTGATCAATTAGAGCAACCATCGGCTCATCCAAATCTCCAATCTTCACCAATGTCTCTGACGTAGCTCGAGCCTAGTGACTGTGACTGTAATGACTTGAGCTGTGCTTCTCATCCTCCTCTTCATTCTCAAAATGTACTTTGTGCCTTCGATCTCTTTCTTCCTCTGAAGAATATACAATGCACTTTGCAAGCTCTCTCTCTTCATCCACAGACACCCTAGTATCCAAAGCATGCGATAAAACAATCTCACCCATAATCTGTCGCTTCCGTTTGATGATGCAGTTGATGACATCATGAAACTCACGCTTAGCAATGCGCAAAACTTCTCTCAAAGTAAACTCCATTTTCGTATTTAAAATGCGATCTTCCAAGACTCTCTTCAAGTCTGTTGAAGTCTCCATATCCAACTACAATTTGTATCTAGCCAGCTTCTCTTTCTCTTTCTGAGACTCCTTCACTCTCTCTTTCGATGGAGAAGGAGCATCATCCATCGATAGATCTTGAGCTCTTGCATCCTTGAGCTCTTGACGAACCTTCTCTCCTCAAGTCTATCTCTTGGAAGAAGTTTTTTCCCTTGGATCTTATGAATCTTGCCTTCTCTTCTCTTCCAACAACGCTTCGTGTTGATTCTTGACGATGTAAGCATGCACCGATAGAGCTTCTATCGGATCTTCTCATCCAGTATCCCTTCGGATCGTAGCAGCTGTCCTCAACAATGTCTCATATATCTTTCCTTTTTGTTTCATGAAGATGGCAGATGATCACAATCCACTTGGCTCAACATGCTCGTTAAAACTTCTCTCAGCTTGATCCTCAACCCTTGTGCCATAGGTTTCAGCCTCCACGATTGCAACTACTTGCGCTAATAAGTGGTCATCAACCAACTTTTTCATCCCTCCTCTATCAAAGTTGGTCTGAAGAAGTGCACCAGTATCTCTCAGCGCTACCTTGCCATCCTTCCAGAAGATCACCCCTTGTTGTAAGTTATCAGTGAACTCCTTGCAATCTCTGCGTGTATGATTAGTACCATCGCACCAGATACATCATTGGATCCAACCTTGCTTCCCAACGGGTTTTGCTCCACTTGTAGACCCTTGCTCCTCAAATCTTGTGAGCTTGATCTGCATGTCTCGCATTCCACGCATGATCTCCTCAAGGCTTGAATCATCCTTCCTCGGAGACATTATAGGTGTCTGGACAACTGGAATAGCTGGAGCAATTGGTACTACTTGTCTAGCAATATGAACCACTGGTTGGACTACAAGAACATGTGCTACAACAGTCGTTGTTGGTGTCAGTCTTCTAACGAGAACTTTCTCTCGTCTTCGCTCTCTCTTGGTAAGCAGACCAACCGCTTCCTCAACTTTCCTCCAACTACTGGTCAATTCATCATCTTCCTCTCGATCCTCCAGAAGTACCTCCAGCTTCTCTTGCAGCTTCTCTGCAACCCGAAGAAATAATTTTGTCTTTGTTGGAATGCAACGTTAACTTTTTCATCCTAGTCAGCCGTCAAAACTGCTTCTCAAACTCCATGAGTAACTCTGTAGCTTGTAAATCCTTCCTCGGTTGCTCAATCCACTCCAAGAATGACTTCTTGGTGACCCGATCAGAGTCCTCCAAGAAGTACTCATCCATCAAGGCACGAGCAAACGTCTCTCAAATCTTGTTAAAATACTTCGTTAGCATTTTAACATAAAAACAACTTCAAACCTCTTTCGCATCTCAACCATAAGTCCAAATCCGGTGATTTGAATAGCCCTAGAAAGCTCTTCTTGTAAAAGTTCAAATGAAACCAAAACTCCTTAAACAGAGCTCTGTGCACGGAACTACACCCGTTAATGTATCATGATATGACCCTTCTCAAGAAAAAGCTTGTGCAGCCGCAAAAGCTTTTTGCAAACTAGACCAAAAACACTTTCCTCATACCTTCCTTCTCAGCCAAAAGCTTTCGTGGACGCGCAAGCTTTGCCCTCCAAGCCTAGAAAAACTCTCGTCTTTCTTCTCTTTTGCTAGAAAGCTTCTCCGGACGCAAAGGCTTTCCTTCCCAAGACCACTATTTCAACCTTTGAAACCTTCACCCTAGCCTGAAAAATTTCCATATCAGCAATTTCCACATCAACAAAGTGCGATACTCAGACTGCCATATCAACATATCGTCTTGTCAAAACCTCTCATAACTTTTCCGTCTAACTTCTATTTGCGTCGGTTCAAAAATCAAATTTGGTCTACTCAATGATCCCTACACAATGAAGTGCTCGTGTTTGCATCTTGAGCACATTGAGAAAAAATGCTATTATCCTTCTCTTTTAGCTAATAGTTCATCCACAATGCTACAATGTTTTGCTGTCAAAATGAATGAGTGCAGAAAGCTATGACAGCGTTCCGCCGTCAAGTTTGATCCGTGAAACACACAAATGTGCATTTTATGTTAGGGATTGCAATGCGGTGTATTCAGTGTTAGAGTTGCAGCGCAAAATGTAAAAATGTGTGTTTTATGATGTGTATCCTATAAGGACAGAACGCCCCATAGGTGTTTCACGGTGTGATTTTGTCATTGCAGAATGCAGAATTTCGCGTTCCACTCTGTGTAAACATAACCATATAAGAACATGCAAGCATTCTACGGTTCTATTTCTTGGTAGATGAAAGCCATTCGGCGTTTCTCTAGTCCAATTCATCTCGTGCGAAACACCATTTGGTGTTTCAATCCTATTACGGATGAAGTTAGTTTGGTTAGAAACTATTTTGCAACTGATTATTTTAAGCAAGATGAGGGACTATGCGTCCACTTTGCTCTTTGGTTTACTTCTAATTGTGCAATTATAGAGTTTTTGAAACCTCGAGTTGAGATCAAATTCTTTCTATATATGTAAGCAACAATGTTCTTTGTAGTATTATTTGATAGAGTGCAATATGTAGTAACGGAGATATTTTCACTTACAATATATTTCTCACATATTGCTTCACTATTTGATAGGAGTGCCATTTCTTATCTTGTAAAATACTGAGAAGATAGTCTAGAAGTGCTTTCTTATCCACGTAAAGTGTACTAGTTGTATATGTATGTTTAAATTATTAAAAGATGAAATGTTGAGTGGAGTTCTTTTTTGTACGAGTGGTTATGCTTTGATGCAGTTGTTATTTATGTTATGGACGATGATTATATACGATGTGAAGATTTGAAGTTGTTGATAGTTGAGTTTTTGTGGAAAAATAGTGTATATTGTAACTTGCTTTCCAAGACATATGTAACCATGAAAAAGATTTCTGCAGTTGTTGTGATCATCCAAGGTTACTTACATTAACGCTTACATTTTGATTTTTAAATTTTTTCATAAAAGTTTATAATGTAGTTATGTTTGATGACTTATCATTTGATTTTCTTCGGATCCTTGTGTAATGGAAATTTTTCTCTCCAACATATATACTTTTCAATAAAGTATACTTTTTGTCATATCCTTTCGTGATCATACAAGGTTAGTTTAATTTTATCAATAATTTTATATGCAAATTTGGTTATATTTTGTTTAGTGATAAGGACAGCTACGAGATAGTATTATTTAGTGTATGTTTATAATATGTGTTTCTATAGAGGATCATCGAAGATGAAAGCTGGTGGTGTTCTGCATGTGACTTTTTAGTTAAAAGATTATATACATCATACATGAAAAGATGGCGTGGATTGACTGAGAAGATGTATGATCGCGTGTAGCAAATATCGATCGAGATGAACTACGATGTTGTGGACTTGATGCTCTGGCATATAACTTTGCAAAGCTTTATGTAAATATTTCAGCATATTTTGTGTTGCAAAGGTGAAAGTTTCGCTTGGAAGTTGCGAAAGTGAAAATGAGAGACCTTGAGGTTGAGGTGGGTGTGGAATGCTTAGGATGTGGACTTATGTTGTGGAATGCAGATCAAGACTTGTATGGAATTTGTCACCACATACATAATATCATCAAGAAAGCCACAGCACTCAGTCAGACATTTAGACTAGAACTCGGTCTAGTTCGTGTCGCTTTTTTGTTACCTCAAGTTGGTGCTAGTCCACCTAAGCAGATCATGAAGTGGGCTATTGCAGATTGGATCTCAGAATATGATGCCCACAACAAGTGTTATGCAAATAGTTGTATGATGACATTTGTGCAATCGATATTTCAGTTGATCGATTGTGTTCTACTAGCACGACTGAGGCTGAAGGATGTCATTGGTGTCTTCAGTTTCTATGTGAGTCGAAAGTGGATGATAATGTTATTGTAGATCTGGATTGGGCTGAGTTCATTGTGGAGAAGATAGAAGAAGTCTTAAACTTGCAAAGAGTATTTGCATGACGAATCAATCGACGTATCACCATGTTTGTCGACAGGATGATTACGCCTTTGTTTAATCTTTCGATATCATCCCAATGGACGAATAGAGCGATATAGAACCAAATACCACGAGAGCACGACAACGACTCATCTGCATCCACTCATGATGCAGTTCTGTCTCTTTTGTCAAGAGTGAATGTTGTTGCTTTAATGTAATTTATATGTTGTAATTAGATACATAATATCTAGATCTTGACGTTGTCATGTTGTGGACTGGCTCTTATCTGAAAATCTATTTCGATACTTGTCATTATCACTCTAAACACACTAATGGGACCAAAAAAGAGGCTTTTTGCACAACTTCAGATCTTCACTACATTACATCAAAGGGTAGAGCTCGTTGTTAGCTTTTAATTGACACTTTGTCTATTTCATTTGGACGCTTAGTGGAGGAGTTACTAGACTCTAGCTTATGTGTTTTTTTGCACAACTCCGGATCTTCTCTTTCATTACATCATTGGGTAGAACTAGTTGTCAACTTTCCATGAGCAGTTCGTCTACTTCATTTGGATTAGTGGTGAAGTTACGAGACTCGAAAGAAGGGAAAATCAAGCTAAGCCCTAGCTTACTATTGCTGATTGGGTATTTACGGCTCCTATGCTATACTAAAGATGCAAGAGGCCTGCTTCTTCATTATCTGTGAAAACTTGTACATACAACGACTGATGTAAGTGGGTAGCTTAAGAGGTTAGCTTGTTTCTACCATATGTCGATGGACCGTTTGGAGAATTGAGAAGTCCAATGCAAGCGTGCAAAGTGTTATTGGGTTCAGATCTGTGAAAGCTACGCGTTAGTTAAGATGGTTCGTGAAGAGGCGGATCGGAGAGTGTGTTCTAAGAGAAATTGAGACGCAAGGAAGGTTTTAGGAGACTACAATAACATGAGAAAGAGAGTTGGACCTTTCGGATCGTTCCGAAGTCTAAGCTTGCTATCATTGGATCCATTGGGATCAGAATGCCGAGTTCTTCAGAAAATTAAAAACGATACGAAGTTTTATTGGACGATTTAAGAGTCCTGAGTGAAATTGACTTGTAAGGAAGCGCTTATGTCAGTTTTTCGTCGTCCCCGATCTGAGATTGGGTTGTTCTTCGCAATCGATAAGTCAAGCTCTTTGTTCTTGATGCCTATGCAATCAGAGAGTCTTCATCTACACATAAGAGAAGACCGTATGTGGATTGGATTGTTGGTTTGGGTGTGGTGAGCGAGTTTGAGTCGTAAGGAGTCAATTTATGTTAGTTGCATCTTGCGATCAAATTTCTTGCGTGGTTTTGCGAGAGGAACTCCAAACGGCTTGTTTGGAGTCTCGTTGAGTTCAGAGTAGCTAGATCTATCTACCAAAGAAGACAGTTTAGACGATCTGTTTGAGCGGTGTGCGCAGTTTTAAGTCGTAAGGAGGAGTTTTTGAAAGTTCGATCAGTTGCGATCGAAAATCAGAGATATCTCGGCTGTCGAGAGTCGGATCTGAAGATTTCTTGGGCCAACTTAATCAGGAAAGAAGACTCCATCAACATCTGAAGACCGTTGTCGTAGCGAGAGCCTTTTCTTTGAGCAAGGGCGTACCTTCTGGCTGTGGCTAGCGATCAATGCACAGTAGAGCGACAAGTTTCCTGTAGATTTCTCTCTAACTTCCTCGATAACTAAGTACTTTCTTCCTCTCAGTAAAGGGTCAAGATAACCACACGAAAACGTTGGATGATCATGGGCACGACAAACGGAATATGTGATGACATGATCTCTCGGTAGTATTCCTCTCCGAAGTTTCTCACTACTAGGGCTTCGTACATGGCTTTGGGTCGACAGATGTCGGTGTTAAAGTTTACAGGAGGGAGTTGATTTAGATCCATCCTTCGTCAGATGAGGATATAGACGGTAAGATCTCATTCTTGGCCGTAAGTGACAACAGGTAAGATCACAAGGACAGGCGAGAGCATGATTTGCGCGGTAAAGTTATGCCCAAAGGATCTTATCAGAGACTGTTGGAAATGAACTCGTTCCATGTACATCAATTTGATCTAGAAAGGGTTTCAGAAAGAGAATCTGGGCGGTAAGTAGAGTCCTTCGTCCATCTCTCACAACATTTGCACTCCAACAACAAGGGTATCTCAATCCATAGAACACCGATACAATCTCATAGGATCATCACGATCTCTCCACGAACAATCTCTTGAATTTTCCTCAGGTCGAATGCCCTCACACAGGTCACTCCCCTTTGCTTAAAAGTTCGAACACAAAACAAGGATAGGTGCAAGCTCCCTAACCGAGCAACCCAAGCCACACGAGCTGATGAGGTGGCACACATGCACATCGCATGTTTGATACCGTCATACTCATCCACGTGTAGGTCGTCTGGGTGAAAGGTTCTAATGCATGCACCGTAACATGTCTCAATACAAGAGACTAGGCTAGACAGGTAGTCGACTTTACAGGCCAAGGATCGCACTTTGCCACGTTGAGTGCGAACCTGACAACCACATGACGTGGTTACAACGTAGGTCGCTGAAGTCTTATCTACACCTAGAATAATCCCCAAAGCAATACAAACATCACACTGGATACTTTTCTGCCAGCTGCCGCTAACAAGACTCGGGACCTGGACTAGATACCGTTGCCGATACAACTCGACAGGAAAACAGCGAACTTTCACACATGGTAGGTACAGATCTACAGCTCAGTCTCCTCTCAAACTTGCCACGTAGGTAGGATACAAGAATCTCTACTTACAGGTCAAATTTCAGGAAGATCTGACGGCTAGATCTCCTCCCACAATTAACACAAATTTACAGAAACTAACACGCACTTCCAATCTCAGATTCAGGACAGAAGCTTCTTCGTCTAAATGAACCGTCCACTTCCACTCAAACTTCCTGTGCTATCAATTCAAAAGGTAAACTCACTACTCAGGAAATTTGAGCCGATTTGACCGTTCGGATCATCCTCCACAAATCAACAAACTTGCTGCTCGAGATTGAAAGCTTTCTGCACCCCGTCGTCTTCAAATCACCATTGCGCTCAATCCGCATAACATCCGGTGGTGAAATTTGGGGTTAGAGCTTCAGCAACTGACAGACTACAAGCTCATGAAATCTGGTCTCAATCTGACGGCTCAATCACTCAAACTCCTTAATCTTACAATCGAAAGAGAAAGCTATGTACTCCCGTCACTCTATGAACTTCAAAATGTCATAACGTATGCCCTGGACCTCCAAATCGAGTGAAATTTGGGCTCAGGTCTCTAAAATTAGTCCATCCGTCGAGAGCTCTCCGTCCATGCCCTCTGATCTCCAAAATCCCTCGTGAAAGTGCCCCGATCCTCCCAGAGCGCACACTTAGGTAGATGACAAGTTATCTTCACTTTATGGAGGACCAATGAGAAGTTAAAGGACTCAACCTTGTCCTTTTCCCCCATGGAGACCCCCAGCAGATAATTGAGCATTCTAAGCTCATAAGAGCAAAGTTTTAGATCCCATTACACCACAACTTCTACAACTGTGCACAAAATGCACTTATATGCGTAATTTACATACTAGTTGGTCCCACAACATGACATTCACCTCCTCCAAACCTGCACATCCTCCGGTATGTGCCAACTTGTTATCCATAGTCATCATGGTAGCCCTCATCATGCTCTGAATTGTCAAGTTCATCATCATCTTCTCTCGCATACGGTCTAGAAAGATGAGAATCTGACTCGAGAAGTTCATCAAAATCAAGAAATCCTTCACGTCTTCGGAAAACCTTGACCCTTTTACCAGCAATGGGTAACTTCAAGAGTGTACCATCCAATTCTCGCAAACCATATGTGACGTTGTCGTGAACGACAACAACAACATACGGACCAAACCAACGTCGTGCAAACTTCTTGATTGTGCTGTGTTGGTTGTCCAAACTGTTGTCATATACTATGACCGAGTCACCTTCTCGGATCGGCTTCTTTCGCAATCGATGTGTCTTGTCGAACCGCTCCTTGTTCTTCAACCTCGCCTCCTTGAGTTTGACCAATGCTTCATCGAGGTCCTCCTCACGTCGCTCAAGCTGCTGAATTCGTAGTGCTAATAGTCCTTCTCTATCAGAACCATCCTCCCAAGGTAGACATACCCAAGTACGAACGTCTCTTTCCGCTGGCATGATAGGTTTTTGACCGGTCATCAATTCTGTAGGCAAGTAACCAGTGACAGTACTATGAGTAGTTCTATCAGCCCACAACGCAAAAGGAAGAAGTCTAGGCCAGTCCCCATGACGCCCCCTGCACGCTTTCACCAATGCTTGGATGATTGGTGGGTGCCCTCGTTCACTTTTCCCATTCGCTTCCGGGTTCATCGAAGTGGTCAACTTCAATCGTATTCCATATCTGTTGAAGAACTCACGTGCTTCATCTGCATTCAACTCTCCTCTATCTGCACGGATTCTCCCCACGCTTCCATATCTAGAAACTATATCTTCTAATATGAATCGACAGACAGGTTCAGTAGCTTTGGTGCGTAGAGCCCTCCCTTCTACAAAGTTAGATAGCTCTTCCCGAGCCAAAACTAAATGACGCATGCCCCAAATTCCTGGTGGCATGGCAACCAAATCCAAAACCCATTGGAAATGAATGGACAAGGGATAGGTGGGTCTCAATCCATCCCTATACTGTATCTTGGATTGGAATTGACATTCAATGCATGATCCAACAAACTTCTCTACATCTTGATACAATCCTTTCCACCAATACCTCTCCTTGATCTTGATAAAGGTTGCCCATTCACTCTGGATCGGAGTCCGACTCTCAGGAGGAGCCACTGAGTGCTCGAGCTGCGCAGAAGACTGCTTCTGCAACTACAAGGAGTCTTCTAAAGACTCCAGAAGACGAAAGTTGGAAAGACATTCCTACTGCGACGCAAGGGAACGCAGTGAAGAGAACCGCTTCTGCCGTGAGAAGGGATCTTTCACCCCGGAAGATGAGAAGAATAGTGTCTTCTCGCGCGCAGAAGCAGAAGACCACAGCGATGGAAGAGGTATCCTTGCCTCTGGAAGACAAAGAAGACACCTCCGATTGGATTGTGGAGATGAACCTGTCTTCCGCGAGAAGAAGGTTGGAGGAATTCAGCGCCTTCTTCTATTAGGAGATTCAGCCAACTATGGAGTTGATGGAGAAGCGTGCGATGGTTCAATGGTCTAGGATGGAGATTTCATCTGTGTTTGAATTCTGAAGAGGAGATTGATAATCATGAGTAGGGACGGGAACGGTGATGAAAATGGAACTAGTGGTTCATGTGGGTTGCCGAAGGTGCAGTTGGATCCGGCGACAACGTCGATTTTTCAAGCATTCATATTGTTCTTACGACAACAACAGTTTGATGAGCGGAAGGAAGCTTTGGCAACAAAGACCCTTCAAGCAGTGGTCAGCAAGATTGATCAATTTGATGAGAGAGATGTCTCAAAGATATCTGAGGCATTATGTGAAGGAGATGGAGCTGAAATCCGATATCAGAAGATGAGATGATTGAGACGTTTGAGTTGGTAGCAGCTGCTGAGATTACGAGACGAGGATTTACACGTGGATCAACTTTGATCTTTGACCAGCCATAGCAGGGTGTACAGATGTCCGTTGGAGAAAGATTGTCAACGACCTTGCAAGCTATAGACTCAGTTTGAGGATCAGAATTTGAGACAACTCCCAAAAGGCTTGCCGACCGTGCAAGCTTTGTTTGAAAGATTTGTTCGAGCAACTTTGTCAAGCCGCAGTTTCTAGTATCACCAGAAAATATATGTGCAAGGCTATCCATCTGTGTAGTCAGATTTGGGAACTGAAGTTGCTCGATTGGAGTAAAAGCTTACATGCCCTCACAAGCTTTTTATATAGAGGAAAGATTCTGGTAAACTTTGATTGGTCGTATTAGTGGGTACATGATTTGGTTATGAGACTTCTTGGGATCTTTGGAGAGCATTTGCAAAGAGCTTTTCAACAAGATAGCAAGCACTGGATTAGGACTTAGGATGAAAACCCTGCAGGAGTTTGAGCTAGCAAAGGAAGATAGAGAATTGGGAATCTACACTTAGAGACGTCTTTGGCTTTAGAAGCCTACATTACAGGTCTTTGGAGTAAAATGTTACAAACTCTGGGAAAGTTCTACGTATATACACGTACAACTATAAAACAATCTTAACTCGGGGGCAGATACCCCTCCGAGAGTATAAGTGTAGAGTATAAGAGTAGAGGTGTCAAAGTCTACACATTCATCTTTATATAATATATTAATCTAAAAGTTAATTTATCTAACCCTTCTCAATACGAATATGTACGCTTCAAAAGTAGACCTGATTAACTTTCGGGTAAACCCCACATCTCGCGATCTGGGAAAACGAATCGACCTCAGATCCCTCAGTGTATTATAAATGATCGAATTTGCTGGAACAAACCCTTGGGGCAAAGTTTTTTCTTTCTACATATTTTAAATGAATCTTATTCTCTATTTTCATACAGAAAAACCTTATAAGTTTATTGAAGCAAGTAAAAGGTCGACTCATAACTTCCGTGTCTCACCAATCATTCGGATGTGTATTCATTGGGGAACGTGTATATTCACCTCCTCCAAAAGAGGTGAATATACATGCTTTTTAATTTAATACCTAACCCTTCAGGAAGAGTTAGGTATTAATTAAATTTATAATTTAGTTAATATGTTAATGACTATAAATTTATAAATTTATAGATTTTTTGAAGCACGATAGTCGATTCAAGATTTATGGTTTATTTTTTTTTCTCCTCGTGTTATCAAATATTGGCTAATAATTAATATTTATAAATAAATTTTAACTATTTATATCTACTTAATATATATTATTTATTAATTTATTAATATATACTATTTATTAATTTATTAATTTATTAATTTATTTCTCTGAGAAGGATAAGCGAGAAAAAAGTTACCACAAGTTCATCGAGCATGTATATTTAAGAGAAATCTTCTCCTACTTTTTGTGCGGAGGAAAAAAAGTGAATTTTATATTTTAGGGAGACCGTTCGTTACGTAACGGTAAGTATTCCCAAGAATTTGGTCCATGTGCGCCGGGAGCGGCAGCTACAGCAGAAATGATACCACCGCCATCAAAGTTCAAACTCAAACTTCAGATCATGACTACTACATGAAGCGAAACTTATAGAATCTTTGTGGAAGAAAATAATATAACAAACAAACGAAAAAATCCTACCGTGGGATACAAGAAGAGAAAAACCCTTGGAAAACTAACTTCGTCTAGTAAACTCCACAACCTCCTCAGTAAGGAGTATGACGACGGAGAGATGCTCGAAAGGGATTCCCAACAGAAACAGTGGGAAGATCAATGGAGTTTGTAAATGCGGAGAGCAAGGCATGATACGGAGATGAAAACTTGTTCTAATGTGACATGCGTGTCCTCCAGGCGAAAGAGACAAAAGATCTCGAGTCTTGAAAATACGACTTTCTGACCATGTCAACAGGAGTGTCACTCCTGTTGGCACTGTTGGCTACCCCATCCACGGCCGTGGCTGTTGCCCCCCACCACGGTCTTCTTTTTCAGCCTTCATTCGCGATGCGAATAAACGCGGGAGAGAAGATCAAGTCCTTAACTACAACTTTCGGGGCGGCGGAGAACTTTCGGGGCGGGCTCCGCCGCCTGTAGCCCGGGCGCCGTGGGGTCGAAACCTCCCGGCGGGGGGACTCATGCTGTGCAAGGGCAGCAGCATACGGTTGCATAAAGCCCCAGCGAAAAGAGGCCTAAAAACAGAAACCAAAGAAAAAAACAGGAGTGTCACTCCACCGCTTCGGAGTCCGAGTCTCCAGCCTCCAGTGCCATCCCGCTCCACCAGTCACGGCGGTTTGACTCAGTGCACTCCCTCACACCTATCGGACTCAGAATAGAATTTCGTACGAGTGAGAAGTCTGCGCCTTTTCTCACTCCCAGGTCACGAGTTACGAGTATACATACCCCCACAAGTCACAGATCTAAATCATCATCAAACACAGCAGCTGCTCTTCCCCGTCAGAGAAGGAGGAGGAGGAGCTCCAAGCGATCGGTATCTTTCGAAGCTCTCGGCAGGGGGAAACCTGAGCTCTACGTAGAGCTTCTTATCAGTATCAGAGTAGAAAGTGCCGTCAGCTCCTGAGCTTTGCGTTAGATCTAGAGTCCCACTACATCATAAGCTCGAAAATGGCCAACCATGTCAATGGCACAGCTTACAGCCACCAGAGGGCTGTCGGCCCAGCAGCAGTTCTTGCCATTGGCAGAGCCGTTCCCCCTACAGCTTACCCTCAGAGTGAATACCCGGACTTCTTCTTCGATGTCACCAACACCAGCCACAAAACCGACCTCAAAGCCAAATTCGCTCGAATCTGTAAGTATCAACTTTCTGGGTCTTCTTTTTGTTCATTGTCAGGCTCTGCGCTTGTCTAGTTTCCTGTCAGGATTGTATTGCTCGTCTGATCATAAGTTTGGATGATTATCCTTCGAGCTCTGTCTACAAACCGCAATATCTTGTTCTGATCGTGTTGCATACACGGGCAATTTCTGTGTTTTCAGGCAAGAATTCAGGAATCAACCAGAGGTACTTCCATTGCACGGAAGAGATTCTGAAGGCCAATCCTCAGATGTGCACCTACAAGGATGCGTCACTCGACGTTAGACAGGACATTGCCATCCGAGAGGTGCCCAGACTGGCCGAGAAGGCAGCCATCGAGGCGTTGGCGGAATGGGGCCAGCCGAGAGACCAGATCACCCACGTGGTCTTCGCAACTACCAGCGGAGTCAATATGCCCGGAGCTGATCTCACCCTCACGAGGCTTCTGGGCTTGAGCCCCACTGTGAACCGCACCATGCTCTACCAACAAGGCTGCTTCGGGGGAGCCACAGTTCTGCGAGTCGCGAAAGATCTGGCTGAGAACAACAAGGGAGCAAGAGTTCTCACAGTCGTCAGTGAGCTCACTTGTGTCACTTTCCGTGCACCCAACGAAGAGCATCTCGACAACCTGGTCGGGTCTGCGATATTCGGTGACGGAGCTGCCTGTCTAATCGTAGGTTCTGATCCCGTACCCGAGACCGAGAAACCCCACTTCGAGATTCACTGGTCAGGAGAAACGATTCTGCCCGAGAGTGATGGTGCAATTGAGGGACGGCTCACACAAGCAGGGCTAATGTTCCACCTGCTGAAGGATGTTCCCGGACTGATTTCCAGAAACACGCTTCCCATCTTCAGCAGGGCAGCGGAAGTGGCCGGATCACCAGGCTGGAACGAACTGTTCTGGTGTGTACACCCAGGAGGTCGGGCCATTTTGGATGAAGTAGAGAAAACTCTGAGCTTGAAGCCAGAGAAGCTCGGAGCCACAAGAGATGTGCTTTACGACTACGGAAACATGTCAGGTGCCAGCGTTCTGTTCGTACTCGACCAAATGCGAAAACGGTCGGAAGAGCAGAAGAGCAGCACAACTGGAGAAGGATGTGACTGGGGACTTGTCGTAGGCTTCGGACCAGGATTGACAGTGGAAGTGTCTGTTCTGAAAGCAATTCTCACTGGACATTAGACTCTAGATAGGAGAAACTTAAGTTTAGCTGTAGTTCAATTCAACGACAAAGTAAAATAAACCAGAATCAAGTTTGAGGTCTTGAGCTTCTGTTCAGCTTCAGGAACTCAAACATCAGGGAACCAGTATGCTAGATACTGACGGATCCCACGAGAATATCGGTATTAGGTAAAGAGTCAAAGTGGCTCGCTCAAGGAAAAGGATCGTTTTAGTAGTCATGAAAGGCAAAAGCTGATCAAGACATTTCAGTCCTATATGTGCATAGCTCCGACTAGTTAATAATGAAAGATAATTTCGTATCTTCCAGAAACTTCGTCTGTGGACGACTATCCTTATGAATTTCTCTACAACTTGGTCCAGTTGAGTTCATTTAATTGCATTAACTTCTTCCAGAAGTTTTTCCTTTTGTTCCAACATTTTTTCTTAATTAATTTCTCCACAATCTTCGAGATATATATTTTCTACAAGTTGGTCCAGTTGAGAGAGAGGCTTGAGGCTTTTCGTTCTCTGTGGCCATCTTCATGGGTTTCTCTACGATCTTCAGATTTTCTCAGCGACTTGGTCCATGCAAGTTGAAGCTTTTCGTTCTCTGTGACGACTATCTCTTGAAGTTGGTTCGTCCAGTTTAGCTCATCCTCCAAAACCGGTCATGAGAAGTTCCAAGTTTCCACACATCCACGGACGCATCAAAGCTCAAGTGAGTTACTATCTATCGGGGTGTAAAAATGGAGTCAATTCCCATGGCGATGCTATGCTTCTTATCTTTTTGTTTCTCCGTATGCATCTGGAAAATTTTTGAGCTGATGAATACTTGCGGTACGTATATGATTTATCTGTTGTCAATCTCCACTGCAAAGCAGTGGCGACCTGCTTGTAGAATGCACACGTGTAGTATCAGGCCTTGCAAAATCTATTACCCAGTCACCTGGTCTGGAGTAGTCATTGACGAGTTGAGAGATAACTTTCTATGACTTTTGGTACACATTAACAGGTTTACCGTCCAACAACATAATCTTGTATGTGACCGTTGGAGCAATAATATCGAAAGAAAGAAATTTACATCAAGACAAGACAAAATGTTACTAATCAGGAGAAGGTTGGATATCTATGGAATGCATGGATTGCAAACAAAGAATGATATATCCAGACAAGACAACGTTTTAAAGTATAATGGGCATCTATTGATTGCATGGATGACACAAGGGACAAGATTAATCTTCGAGAAGCCCCGTCGCCAAAATGTCTCATCAACATCTTACCATCGTTGGACCAAAAGCCAATAGTGTAATCTTTGTGGTTCATCATCATCTACGATCCACTAGTATTCTAACAGTTAGTCTTCATCTAGACTCTTGCGTTGACACTGCAACCAACTTCTCGTAGAGTTTCACTAGTAGCGAAAGCTTGTTGTAAATTGTGGAAGACTACGATGGTCCAAATATTTTCTGGTGATACCAAAAACGTATGGAATGGATGTCGGTAGCGTGAGTTATGACCTACCAAGTCTTGCTCTAAAGCCTTGGTGCGTAAAAGCTTCCACGATCACGGAAGCTTTTTGCCTAAACAGCTTACTTTGCACCTGTAGTTAAGAAAAAACTTCTCCAAATCCAATGTTCTCAAGTGCAATCGGAAGCTTGAGCTACAAATTTTCTGGTGATATCTGGAAATATTCAATTGGAGCTCGAGCTATAAATTTTCTGGTGATATCTGGAAATATCCAATTAGAGCACTGTAGCGTTAATTGCGGCCTGACAAAGTTGCTTGAAAACTACCTTCCCAACAAAAAGCTTGTACGGTCGGCAGACCTTTTGAGAGTTGTCTCAAAATCTGATCCTCAAATTGAGTCTATAGCTTGCAAGGCCGTTGAAAATCCTTCTCCAACGGACATCTGTATGCCCTGCTACTGCTGGTCAAAGGTCAAAATTGACCCACGTGTCAGTGTCACTTTGTTGTGTGTGAATAGGAGGTTTCAAACATAGACCCGTAACGAGTCACGGATTTATTCGTAATCATTCGAGACAGACTCGACAGCTTAGTCAGACGGGTACCTGTCAAAACTGTCTTTCGTTTAATCACGGATTGGACTGTTTAGTCCATGACCGTAATTAATTATGTTGATATAAGACACAAATGAAAATTCTGTCAATGTAAGTCACGTAATCATATCTGCCACCAATCCATATGACGTCAATGAACGATCACTTTGGACTTTGCTCCAGAATCCATCTGTATATGACGAATCCCTATGTTTGAAACCTCTATTACGTAACATTTGTCAAACTACGATATGAATCCCAGAAGAACTTTCGGACCCAGAAGCAAGAAATGGATTCACAGGAAAGATCTTTTCATGTAATAAAATTCAGAAGAAAGAACATTTTCATGCCATTCGACGAAAGGATACCTACCCTTTGTGTTCAAATGTGACCGTCAAAGGTGGTGCCGGCTGAGGTGTGAAAAACACCGATTCTGAACTGATTCGGTGGAAGTCAAAGGTGCAGGTAAGTCAAATCAGTCAAGTCAGTTTTAAATCAGAAGTAGGAGTTTTTTAAATTGCAAACTGGACGACGTACACTTGAACTGGACCGTTTCGGGTGAAGATCGGTTTATATTATCCAATATTTACGTTGGGAAAGGGTAGATAATAAATTAATATTTAATTTAAATTAATGTATTTTTGTTAGCAACCCTTTCCACTTGTAGTTTCATAAGTTTGTTCGTTCTCGTTTTATGAGTAATATATATTTGGACCATTTTGCAACTCTATGTATAATTAATTCTAATTTTTATAAATGCAGTCATTTTTTTTGACATTTTAAACTCCTGTATGAGTAGAAAAGCATGAAAGGGAATATTTTTTCTCACGGTGTACTTGAAGGCTAAAAAAAGATTCATTTCAGCTCCGAGAAACCGTGAAATCTTTATATTACTATCTCATTTAGTACTAAGTTGTCTTTTCTGGAATTCACAACTTGTAAAGAGAATGAAGAGCTTTAATTTGATTCTTACTTTCGCTGTTTCGCTGATTCTATGTCAAGATGATCACATAATCAACAATTATTTTGACATATCGGTTAAATTTCTGAAGTTTCTGGAATCGAACCCACAAAATGCGATTTTCTGTGGTACCAGGAGCACATGTATTCATACCGGGGATTTAATGCAGAATTTTGACATAATATTCATATCTTTTTTGATAATAAAATACGAGCAAAAGTTACCGGAAGTTATTAATTACAAACCAAATAATTTAAATTTAGAGCATTTTGGAACAACCCGTTTTAAACTCGAACCATTAGAGGACAAAACCATATAGGTTTTATCGAACGCAGCGCTCGCGAAACATTTTGGGCAAGTTCTGAAATATTTCGAATGTTCTCGAAGTGAGCCATATTCTGAAAAGTATGTCTGCTGGGAACTCACTTTGTCAGCGCATTTCCTACTCTTTGTGATAAGAACCTAGTATATTTTTCGATAATTTTACTCGATGTGTGGCTTTTTTCCATTAGTTCTGGGATTCCATAAGGTCATAACGGGATATCGATCGATAAACTGGTTATTACATGGTAGAGTGGATATTGTTAAATATCATTAGAGGATAACATCTAAACTCTACAGAAGGTAAAAGGAGAAAAGAAAAAAAGAAGAAGTGACTTGTGAGATACTGTGACAACAGTTAGGTAAGTCACTTTGAGGTTACAGCAATTATGTACTAGTAGTATGTTAACCCATATTTTTTGCAGAGTAACATAAATCAAGGTTCTTTCTGTCTATACCAGTTCTGAAGTCTAAGTAAAGTTGTGCACATTCCATCACGATATTCTTATTAAATTCTAGTTCTGATCAGTTTAAATAGGCTGATATGTTATCAGTTCTAACATGCTGGTAAGATTTTGTTGTGGGAGATAAAGTTCTATATTCTGAGAAACTTTGGAATACAATTCTCAGTTTTGTAACCAATATTCACCGATAACACAAGAATTTCTTCTCGATCACTCGCTAGAATGTCTTATGCGCAGTAATGAAAGCTTACTATTTTACTTAACATCTTGACTCGGTACCATAACTGTTTTGGAGCAGTCCGTTGGTTTCTGAAAATTTTCCATCTGCATTCGTGGCACTTTCCGAGCATTTTCTTCATCTTTCCCTTGTTCGAGTTGATGGGTCTTTCCATCCGTTGGCTATTCATTGCTTAGTGGGTTATCTTTCTATCTTCCTTATGTATTATAAACTTTCCGTTCATATGGAAAGTTTAATTTATTATGTATTTCTTTTGGCAAGAAAGGTTAGATAACAATTAATATTAACGATTAAACGAACGGAAGTAAATTTTAAAGTACATCCATCTTCTCTCTCTTTATGAGTTATGTTGGGACTTTCCTGCAAACTCTAGATGCGATAATTATTTATTTCTTCAAGTAATTTAGTAACAAATTTTAAAAAATACATATATTTTTTCTGATAACAGATGTTTCCTAATTTGATCTAGCATGCGATATTCTTCGCTCTAGAAAATCAGCAAAATCTCTGTACGGAAAATACAAAGTATACCAAAAGGTAACCATTGATCGAACCTGAACCAAGTTGAACCGTAGTTGGGTTCCACTCAAACCGAACGGGAGCAGACACCTAGCTGCTACCCATTTTCTTTCGGCCAGCATGTGTACGATATTCGGGTTCTGAACCTCTTCCCGTTCTCGAATTTACGGGTTTAGCTTTCACGAGCACTAAATCCTGCGAGACGAGTAGGTATAGAGCTCTAGTATACGGGCAGGACCGCTAGCGCTAGCGTACTCATGACATATCCTCTGACTCAGAGGCGGATTGTTTCACAAGAAGACATACTATTAGTTACATGTTGTCTGTCGATCGACATATTCTTTACCACCACGCCCAGATCGAAGTGATGATGATCAATCCTCCTACTCACTCACCGACGAGAGAATCTGCTCCTCTTTCGCAACTCATAGCTAGGGGAAACACGAATCGCAGCAGCTGCATGCCAGTACTAGTGGATGATCGTTTATACAAGTAGTACATATCTCTCTCTAGCTTGGCTGGATCGATTACCTCGAACTTGGTCTTGGCGATTTCGACCACTAATGCTTGCGTCGATTATGTGGACCGACGAACATTATTCGTCTCGGCTGAGACGATTTCAACCGGGTTTCTTCAGCCAGTGACAGGGAGGTTCAAGAAACCGGCTAGAGCACGCTATGTGGCACTATGGGCACTTATCCCCGGAAGGTTATCCCTTCCCGAGAGTAAGGATGGAGAGATCAGGACGAAGGACGAAATATGCTGTGCAAAGCAAAAAAGCCGTATTTACCACAACCGAATCAAATTAACTGACTTTGGTGAAATGAGTTGCGGTTGTCTTAAATGCTTTTGTCTCTGTCTTCTGTAGGACAAGAGATATGACGGAATCTCACTGGAACCGGCAATTCCCGGTTCACTGTAGGACTCAGGATCACCACGACGGATCGACGAGGACGCGAACTGGTCGTTATTTCTGGTCAGATCGGCTTTTGGTGACGGATGGAACGGGGAAGATTGATCGTCCGTTCGTTCCTACCGGCCCCGCTTGTCGGTGCCCAGTGTTTGTACGGGCTTTCCACTGTGACAAGTGTTTGAGGTCACGAGTCCCGTTGCTTTGGACTGTCGAGCTCGACAGGAAAGTAGTCTTAGGCCCAGCAAAAACACGTGACGGGAAAAGAAACAAACAAAAGTACAGTATTCGGTCACCGTCTCTTCTGACGTTGTGACCCTTCGGGAGCGGATGTAAACCACGTACACGGGCCTGTAGCCTTTATAGAGTCATTTCCAACCAAGGAGTCCGGTAGCTAATGAGGGACCTATATATATATATGTATACACACAGTCCAATGGCTTTCCGTGAGGTGACTGACCTTGATTCATGGTTCTGATCATGATGAGCTTGAGCAGCGTGGCTTGGGACTACTTGATTCCTTCTCCCTGTTAGAAATCTGGCTCTCAGGTCTGGTCTTCCAACCTTTGACCTGGAGACTCCGATACGTTCGGACTCTGATGTGAACCAGACCCAGAATCACACACGTGCAGGTTTCTGAATCAGGACCCAGAGCTAGCTAGCTTTTCAGCGGGACTAAGTGCAGTGTGTTAAAGATAATGTATAGGTTCAGATATCATTACTTACTAATACTGCTAAGTTCAATCCCAGTCTGATCTCTGTGTGACTGATCACTTACCTCTTACGTAACCTTCTGTAATATAGGTTAGAGTATATATTAACAACCCCTCTAGCTATAGGGATATGATTACTCTTCTGATCCCTTTACTAATGTGTCTTGAGTTCGAGAGAGTATGTGCTAACTTTGTTTTCACACAAACTCTGCATTCTCAGTATCAACTATTGCTGTTAGGCTTTTCGACTCATTGATAGCAGGATGCATTGTAACTCAGCACGATAGGGTAACCCGATACAAATCCATCTGTGTAGCCTCGGGAACTGGCTGGGATGATGTGAGAAGAGAGTACTTTCTTCGAATTCTTAGGGCCCCCACCAGATCCTTTCAACGTACTGTCTACGAACAGTCCAACTGGGCGAACTCGAATCTCTTGATATCAGAGTAGGGCCGGGATCTGCACAATATACCGTCTCCAATCAGCCTGGATCGAAGAGACTGCTCGGTTTCTCTGCCTCAGAAAAACATGGTCGATGGCTGTGCGAAGATGGCCTCTGTCAACCACGAGGATATGTTGCGTGAACGCGGCTGTGATGGTCACGGTCTGCGCAGGAGGAGCTGTAGTTGCGTGCACTATGAATGATTGGATCCCGCGCAGGGACACTCGTGTGCTCATGACCGGTGGTGAAGTGGGCGGCGGGTGGACAGAGTCGAATTTCACCAGTCGTGTATTTCGGGTGGTGGGCGATTTCCGTGTATGGTCATGAGCCATGCTTATACAGTAATGGGGAATCCATACCAGTTTTGTGTCTTGCCATATTCATCCGGCCCCGAGTAGTCTCACCAACTCACTCTGGCTTTTGAAGGCTGTGCCTCAAATTACAAATTGATCTTTTCCTTCAAGAATTTGACTGGCATCTGCAATATAATCATGTCTCTTGGATTTCATTTCATGGCGGTCGTTGTGCCTGCCAGTATTTGGGGAGAGTTTGAGTGGTGATTTGGATATATTTCTGAATCAGAATCTGATCATGAGTCTCACTGCATTCGAATGCAAACGCTCGTACATGTACCCGCTCACCCAAGTCTGATCCCTGTACCGAGTAGGACGCACGTGCTTCTTTTACGAATGCATTACATCCAAACCACGAGATCTGGTGGTTTGCGTGTAATATGATTCTGAATCACAGAACTTGAGGGTGTGATGTAAGAGCAAAGCTACATGGCGAAAGCAGCTAAAAAACAAATAGTAAATATAAATAGTAAATGATCACAAAACTCTGTCTCATAAATGTCAGGAGTTCAATAAATTCCAACACGAATATGTTGGAAAAGCTCCCACCGTGGAGGAAAAGTGAGAGGAGATGGAGCAAAAAGACAAAGAGAAAGGGGCAAAGCTGGACAAACGAATAACTACATACTACTAGGAGGAATAACACGCCAGAAATAAGTCGTGCAGAAAAGATAAGATGCAGAAGCATATTAATATGGTAAACATGAAAGTTAATATTAGATCATGATAGTTAATTAAGTATTGGTGATAGCAAAGATGTTCAACAAAGTCTTAGGTAGGAGAGAGTATAGTAGGTGAAAGTGTAGGACTAGGAAAGAGTTAGGACCACAAAAATGAACTGTTGCAGTTCTAAGCACCATTCAGCTTTAAATTTGCAGAAAGTGCGAATGTAAGAAAGACAGTGGAGGTGATGCTGTGGTATGGATAAAATGGATAAAATCATGATGATCATGGCATGAGCTCTAGTGATCTTATGTCTCAATGGGTAAGAAACTAGACGGTAATATTCTTGCTCATTCTGTTGTATGAAGATGCACTGTCTTCATACAACAAACTTTAACAATAGAAAATAGAAAATCAGAAAGGTTAAGATATCTTTTAGAGTCATGGAGATGCTGTTCATGAAAGAGTGTGAAGAAAACCAAAGTCAAGATATATATAGACGGATTCCGAAGCAAATTGTCGAGAAAAGTGAAGTAGATCTGTCTCAGAGCATGACGGAAGTGGATTCTTGTACCAGAAAATATTAGTTAATGAAGAATACATCTGGGATCATGACACAATGGACACAGAGGCTTTTCACCTTTCCAACTTTAAAAACCAACTTATCGACGAAAAAATGACGAAACTTGAACTTAAAAAGGAGATATAGAAACCTTCCGTCAAAGGTGAGGTAGGAGAGGTCAAGCTTGGCTGAGCTAGGCAATCTAGTGATCCGAGAAGAATCATTTGGAGGTAACTTGGCAGGCAGGATACTTGCTGGAAGACTTTTGATATATATCTGTTTGACCTTGTACCTTTTCGTTGTAACTAACTCCAAGACTAAACCTCTTCAAGTTGGTTACGTCTTTCCTTTCTAAGGCAGGGGTCTAAGCTTCCATACGTGCTTAGGGACACCTAGCCATGCTATGTTTGTTGGGCCCTTGGTGATTCTTGTAGGTGAGTCTACCCTACTTCCAGAGGTAATAAGATTAAATTAATTAGTACTTAGCCTACTTTAAAACCTTGTAATATATATGATAAATTAGTGGTCTGGCTAAAAATCCTAGTACTACAGTAAAACCTTGTAAAAATGACATCCGAAGCTTCCATCTCATCACTATTAACAAGCAATTGGAGTCATAGCATACGAACCTTAGACTTCATCACCATTAACAGCGAAGGAATCAGAAGCATCTACTTCGTCAGGATTAACAGGGTTCCTTGTAATAAGATTTAAATTAGTGATTTGGCTAAAAATCTGAGTACAGTGAAACCTTGCAAAAATGGCATCAGAAGGTTCTGTTTCATCAAGATTAATCATATAACAATAGACCTCATAGAGGTACGGTGATACCTTGTACAAATAGTACTATCTGGAACTTCCACTTCATCATGATTAGCAGCATTAGAACTGCACACGCAACTTAGAACTACTTTGGAAAAAAACACTCCTCGTATGGGTTTACGTAATAGTGTGCTTAGGGTGTTTGAAATTCTAATGTCTTAGAAAATAATAACACCACTCTAGGGTGCTTGGAATCTCGAATGCCCTAGAAAACTCTAATACTTTAGAAAAAAGAAATTTATGAGTTTATGAAATAGTGTGCTTAAAATCTCTAATGTCTTAGAAAAAAAATACTCATAGTCTGAGTTTACAGAATAGTGTGCTTGAAATCCCTAATGCATTAAGAAAATATTTATTTGAAAAATACCCCTTGTTTACAGAGCGAAATAGTGGATTCAGAGCGCTTGGAATCTCCAAATCACAACCTTCTAAATGGCTTCTTTAAATGCCTTAAATTAAATTAAAAATTCAGATGATGGTCTAAACCCAGAAGGAGGGGTGACCCTCGTCTTGGTTTTGGAGTATCCGGACAAGTAGACCTGAGCCAATCTTCGAATTCTACTTCGTTACCAAGTTTTGACTTCATCACTTAGACTTCATTTTGACTTGAACAACAACATCAGGAGCACCTGCTTCATCATGGTTAACTTGGTCCCAAGTTCCACCTGTCATTAAGAGCTAACTCTAGAGGCTTCCCACACTCCCTACCTTTTGGGAAAAGCACTCTTGCTTAGGCTGTTTCAACCTTACCTCGTAACTTGCTATTATAGCTACCCCATTAAAGGGTATCTTTACATGTAGAGGAGCCCCATAAACTTTAAGAATTACAAGAGTTGCGATACTTATTAAGCAGTTAGTCTCTCCTAAACTGGAATATGAATCTCTCCCTTATGAGACCGAACTCTGCATGCTCTGAGATCTTGAAGTCCCGAATGAATATTCTAGTCCCGGATTCACCTTTATGGGTGAAGACTGACACCACCCCCATAAACACATGCTCAAATGCACGGAAAACAGTAACGGAGTCTTGAGTGCAGCAGTAGTTTTCTCTGTCCGGGATTCAGTTAGATATGATGAAGCTCTCAGCATAGGCTTCATCATCTACAGCCTGACAAGTAGCAATTTAGAACGCTATTCCTAGTTCTTGGTCAGTGACTATGTTTTCGATCCTGGTCGCTTGGATGGACTCTTTCTTCTTTTTTGCAGAGCAAAGAACAGGATACGCGGTGAGATGATACTACTTCTCCTTAGCTTCGAGCCGTATATCAATCCGAGCTTGGTTAGTCACAACTGGAACTATCCGAGTTCTGTAGCTCCGATAAATTTTACAGAATTATTTGAGGATAGAAGTGCACGTAGCACCAAGAGTAAATTTTCGTCGGTACACAGGGTCGATGAACGTGACCCTAAACCTTTCATGGTGTGCGAAGTGTTCGGTTAACCAGCGATTTCCGCTTGAAAGTCTTTGGAGAGGTCGTGCTGGTGTAGATTCAAGGATTTATCCTCCTTGGAGAACGACTCTTAATCCGGTTCCAATTGCAAGCAGCAGTCGTCACTTCCAAACCTACTTCTGGGAGCTGAGGGAGGGCATTGCTATAAAATTATACTGTCAGTGAGAGGAATGCCGTATATCCAGATGCTTAAAAACGTCTTATTGATCGATGGCTTCAACGAGGAAACCAATCGGAAGACATGAGCTTTATATACATTCTATAGCAGTGCAAGATACATGTCTTGAGGAGCTTTTGCTTTCCCAGACAAAAAATTAATCCTACGCTTTCTGTCAGAGACAGACACAGGACCCGTGGTGGGATTCAACCATCACTACCCTAGAGTATAATTTAGTTTCCCGAAAACTACGAACCTTGAATCAAATCAAGACTGCTATCGCGAAGTGCTAATCAGAGTCTAACTTCAAGGTCGGACATCCTCTGTTTATCGATCTGGGGTTCAGTTAGCGATGGGAACTGCTTTCAGAACAGACACTTCCACTGTCAATCCTGGGCCAAATCCTACGACGAGTCCCCAGTCACATCCTTGTCCGGTTGTCGTGCTGTTCTGCTCAACCGACAGCTTCCTCATTTGGTCGAGTACGAACAAAACGCTGGCACCTGACATGTTTCCGTAATCGTAAAGCACATCTCTCGTGGCTCCGAGCTTTTCTTGCTTCAAGCTAAGAGTTTTCTCTACTTCATCCAAAATGGCACGACCTCCTGGGTGTACACACCAGAACAGTTCGTTCCAGCCTGGTGATCCGGCCACTTCCGCTGCTCTGCTGAAGATGGGAAGCGTGTTTCTGGAAATCAGTCCGGGAACATCCTTCAGCAGGTGGAACATCAGCCCTGCTTGAGTGAGCCGTCCCTCAATTGCACCATCACTCTCGGGCAGAATCGTCTCTCCTGACCAGTGAATCTCGAAGTGGGGTTTTTCGGTCTCGGGTATGGGATCAGAACCTACGATGAGACAGGCAGCTCCGTCACCGAATATCGCAGACCCGACCAGATTGTCGAGATGCTCTTCGTTGGGTGCACGGAAAGTGACACAAGTGAGCTCACTGACGACTGTGAGAACTCTTGCTCCCTTGTTATTCTCAGCCAGATCCTTGGCCACTCGCAGAACTGTGGCTCCTCCGAAGCAACCCTGTTGGTAGAGCATGGTGCGTTTCACTGCCGGGTCCAAGCCCAGAAGCCTCGTGAGGGTGAGATCAGCTCCGGGCATGTTCACTCCGCTGGTGGTGGCGAAGACCACGTGGGTGATCTGGTCTCTCGGTTGGCCCCATTCTGCCAACGCTTCGATGGCGGCCTTCTCGGCCAGTCTGGGCACCTCTCGGATGGCAATGTCCTGTCGAACGTCGAGTGACGGGTCCTTGTAGGTGCACATCTGAGGATTGGCCTTCAGAATCTCTTCCGTGCAATGGAAGTACCTCTGGTTGATTCCTGAATTCTTGCCTGAAAACACAGAAATTCCAAGATGTGTATACAAGACAATCAGTACAAGAAGTTGCGAGTTTGTAGACAGAGCTCGGAGGTTTATCATCCAAATTCATGATCAAACACCGATACTGACAGGAAATTGTAGCTAGACAAGCGCAGAGCCTGACAATGAACAAAAGAAGATGCAGAAACTTGATACTTACAGATTCGGGCGAATTTAGTTTTGAGGTCGGTCTTGTGGCTGCTGTTGGTGATGTCGAAGAAGAAGTCCGGGTATTCACTCTGAGGGTAAGCTGTGGGTGGGACGGCTTTGCCAATCGCCAGGACTGTTGCAGGTCCAACAGCCCTCTGATGCTTGTAACCCGCAGCGTTGCCATTAGCAGCCATTGCTTTCCAAGTGAAGCTTGACAAGCAAGAGCTCTGTCAAACACTCAGTAATTCCTTCCACAGAACGAGAGATCAGGGACTCTTAGAAGGAATGAGCAGTTCTCTCTAGACTTCAGAGAGTGGTAGCCACGCTTATTCGAGCTACTTCTGCTCTGAGTACTAAACCTGGCTGCTGTGAGACGAAGAGAGAAGTGCTCGGTATTTGTACCTTGGGCAGCATCTGCCTGTGAATGTGGGTCCTCTCATGGGGGGTGGGGGGCCAGACCAAGTACTACTGAGTCTGCTGCATCGGAGTCTACCGAGTCAAACCAGCAGGGCCTCCCGATCTCTGCAGACTGAGTGCGTCCGGCAGAGAGGACGCCAGACAAGATTGACTAGTCGACACGGTCCTGAGAATTTCGAGGAAAAATGAGAGTCTTGTGGGGACCTCAAACAGTACCTTAGCAGACAGTCAGAACGGGCGTAAGGGACAAGAGAGCTTAATAGGCTCACAGGACTAGAAACTAGATGTACGTACGTCCTACTGATGTCACTGATCTTTTCGATTCAACAAATCAAGTTCTAGTTTTGAAAAGGAACAACGCGACGCAAGGATGGAAAGACCCAATCAAGCCGTACAAGGGAAAGAGGGAAACGGGCAGCCAATGCCCCGAACGTTTTGAAAGGTATTTCGGAACCTTTTTCGTTCGAAAGTAAAGTGAACGAAAACTATGGTGGACCGCCTGCCCGCCCTTCCTTCCTTCCTTCTTCTAACGCGACGCTTTTTGTGCACTGGACTCCCTACCGGTAGATGATCCCCCTTTCTGATCCTTCTGCATGCAATCCTAGCACTCTGATCGCTCGTCACCGTTCGCGTTCCTGCATCCTTCGAATGCGTGTAGATTCGTTTGTCCGGTCTCATAGAGCTGGGCAGGCCACGAACTCTCTCTAGATCTACTTCTTTCTGACGGAGGCGTAGATCTATTCGAGTGGTGAGGTCAAGCCTTCCACACGTCATGTGGTTGCGGCTTGTAACTTGTAAGAACTATATTTGGTTCTTCTCCTCTTGAAGGGAATTCGTGTGGGTCGAACGCTCCGTAAGTAAAAAACGACAGTCACTGTCTAAATACGAATACCGTAACATGTAGATTGGTTCGAACCACATTAATATTCTACCCTGCTCAGGAAACTTCTACAAGGGAGAGATTCGTGGGTGTATACTTGTTCATGATAAATATATAGACAGATAAATTTCACTCAAATGCCTGCCTCTGCCTAAGAGCTGTTTCATTCAGTTTACTCGGACCCTCTTCGTTGTCCCTCTCTCGGGAGTTGATCATGAAGATGAGATTGCTGTAACTTGGTCTGCATGAGATTGCTCTAACTTCGACCAGAACGTCGTTCCAGAAGCCAGACGTCGACCTGACAGTGAATGGAGCCCTTACGTTCTTCGGTTACTGTGAGTCCCTAAAAATAACATGCAGAGGTAGCAGGAGGTGAACGAGTTAGCGAGAGGATACCGTGCGGACGGATGGAGTTCTACTACAGCCTGGTTCGCTGACGAGTTTGTCAACACTTGGGATTTGGTTTTACTGTATATAGCACGTTGATTTAGCTCAAACTCGTCAGACCCCGGAAATAAGCACGTTGAGTACTGGGCTCCGCTACTTTAGTCGGGGCTCGTTTGACGCGGTCCTCATTGGAGGGACTCTACAATCAACTGCGACCAGTGGGTTGTGGGCAGAGTCAGCACGCTACGACGTTACGGTACTCGACCGTCTTCAGAGTCCACTCAGTGGGAACTGAGTCCTCCACAGTCAGAACATCGGTCACTCCCCGTTGTACACAGCGAAGGGTATCCTTTATAACCTGAAGAATGTCAGTAATCAATCATCATCCGGAGGCTCAGGAACCCTTTCTACGGCATGCAGTTCTGATGACCTTATAGTTGATATATGTCACTCGCCAAGTACGTTAGCTGAATTCGAATTCTGACGGAGCTCACACCTTCTTCTTCCTCTTCTTTCTCTCTCTCTCTCACCGAAGCCCTTGGTCATTTCTGTCCTCGCGCTTCCAGCTCACTTGCCTGCATGCTTCGGATTCACAGACTGTCAGCTCACTGATGCAGTGAGTGAATTCGCACCCACAAACAGCCCGAGAGTACCCGTCTGCGAGCGTTTGGACGGGAGAGCGTTCGGGACGTCTTCTCTCGGCCTGTCATCATGATGCAAGAAGAAACTAACTCGGCCATGTTCGAGCAGCTGAAGCTGCAAATGCCGGTTGAGAAGACTGGCTACAATGTGAAAATCTGCCTCAGTCCCGTCCCGAAGACGACGGCTCCTGCTGCTGCAGCTGATCCTCTACGCTGGGCCAAAGCCGCCCGTGCTATGGACGTCAGTCACTGGGAGGAGGTGTGGGATCTGGTGCGCGAGTTCCAAGAGACGAAAGAGGTTCTGATCCAGGGAGTGACGCTCACAGTAGCCCAAGTCGCTGCTGTTGCGAGGCGTCCGGATGTGGCAGTGGTGCTCGATGCAGAGACTGCCAAGGAACGCGTCGATGAGAGCAGCGATTGGGTGCTCCACCACATGACCAAAGGCACAGACACTTACGGTGTTACTACGGGGTTCGGAGCCACTTCCCACCGGCGAACCAACCAGGGAGTAGACCTCCAGAGGGAGCTCATCCGCTTCCTCAACGCTGGAGTGATCGGGAAAGACGACTCCAACGTTCTCCCCGTCTCGACAACCCGAGCAGCAATGCTGGTGAGGACCAACACTCTGCTGCAAGGATACTCCGGCATCAGATGGCAAATTCTCCAGACTCTGCAGAAGCTTCTCAACAAGCATATCACTCCGAAACTCCCTCTGCGAGGAACAATAACAGCCTCGGGAGATCTCGTTCCCCTTTCGTACATCGCAGGTCTGCTCACCGGCCGTCCGAATTCCAAAGCCGTGACTGAATGCGGAGATGTGGTGAGCGCCCACGAAGCTCTGAAGCTCGTGGGCCTGCTCAAGCCCTTCGAGCTGCAGCCCAAAGAAGGACTCGCCCTCGTGAATGGCACAGCAGTCGGTTCAGCCTTGGCTTCGACCGTCTGCTACGACGCCAACGTTCTTGCTCTCTTTTCCGAAGTGTCGTCAGCTTTGTTCTGCGAGGTGATGCAGGGCAAACCCGAATTCACCGACCACCTCACCCACAAGCTCAAGCATCATCCTGGGCAGATCGAAGCAGCTGCCATCATGGAGTGGGTTCTGGACGGGAGCTCTTACATGAAGGCGGCAGAAAAGCTCCATGAAACGGACCCATTGAAGAAGCCCAAGCAAGACAGGTACGCTCTGAGGACGTCTCCTCAGTGGCTGGGGCCTCAAATCGAGGTCATTCGCGCAGCCACACACTCCATCGAAAGAGAGATCAACTCCGTCAATGACAACCCACTCATCGATGTGTCTCGAGACATGGCCGTGCACGGTGGAAATTTCCAGGGCACGCCCATTGGAGTCTCCATGGACAACATGCGCCTGGCAATCTCAGCGATGGGCAAGCTCATGTTCGCCCAGATGTCCGAACTCGTCAACGACTTCTATAATAGTGGGCTCCCGTCGAATCTCACGGGGGGTCCCAACCCCAGCTTGGACTACGGATTCAAAGGTGCCGAAATCGCCATGGCATCGTACACTTCGGAGCTCTTGTACCTGGCCAATCCTGTGACCACTCACGTCCAGAGCGCAGAACAGCACAACCAGGACGTGAATTCTCTGGGGCTCATCTCAGCTCGAAAAACTGAGGAAGCCATCGAAATCTTCAAGCTCATGTGCTCGACGTATTTGGTTGCGCTCTGCCAAGCTGTGGATCTCCGACACTTGGAGGAGAATATGCAAGCGACTGTGAAGCATGCTGTCTCTCAGGCCGCGAAGAAGACCTTGTTCACCGATGACCGAGGTTCCCTGTTACCGTCACGCTTCTGCGAGAAGGATCTCCTCAAGGTAGTTGATGACACTCCTCCGTTTACGTACGTAGACGATGCCACAAGTGCATCGTACCCTCTCATGCAGAAACTACGTCAGTGTCTAGTGAGTCACGCTCTCGACAACTCCACGAGCGATGAGAGCTCTAGCATCTTCAAGAGGATTTCTGTGTTCGAGGACGAGGTGAAGAAAGAGCTCGAAGCGTCTGTGCCCAAGGTGAGGGAGGAGTTCGACAATGGCGTCACAACTCTCCCGAACAGAATCACTGACTGCAGGAGCTATCCCTTGTACAATTTCGTTCGATCGTTAGGAACCAAGCTGCTCGTCGGCACTGAGACGAGGTCTCCGGGGCAGGATATTGAGCTCGTGTTCGAAGCCATATCGGATGGCAAACTGGCATCGCCCTTGCTTGAATGCTTGGCTGGGTGGAACGGCAGTCCGAAATCCATCGAGCCACGCAAAATTGTAGCCTGAGAGTGTGACATATATAAAAATAATACTTGTGTATATACCACTTCTGAGAGTCCAGCTTGTGATTGTAACGTACTGATGTTTCGGATCCATTTCAGTGGAAGTGAAAATTTCTTCTCGATTCCATTCGGACTTTGGGAAGTCCATATTCTCGTTCTGGAATTCATCGATCTGAAATTTGGACTATATTTTATGGGTCGAGATTTAAGACTCTTGCGAAATGCAGAAGACATCCACGAATCTCGTTCTGGAGGAGACCCCCACACTCTTAAGCAGTTTGACTGCTTCGGAAAGACAGACCCGCAGTAGAATCAGAGATAGAACCTATGAACGACTGGTCCTTCGATCTGAAATTTCGACTATATTTATGGGTCTGGACAGTGTTAAGACTTTTGCCAAGTGCAGAAGACATCCACGGCTTTCAACATAGAATGGTTGTTCCAGTAACATCCGATTAGAATGATGTCGGAGAGAGTCTGCAAGAAAAGTTCTGACACACGAAATGAAGTTATAGGTGAGAACTGTCGCCTCGGCTGGATCATTATGCCTTGCTAGGCATATCATTGATTGCTTTCTTCCTTTAGTTGTGCACGGTTTACAAACGAGAGAGGACAAGTACTACTTGTCCATCACGGTGATATTAGATGAACTATCGACATTAAGATTAGGCAATTCATGCCATGGTTGTGGGTGGGGAAGGAGCACCGGTCGTTCGAGCAAACCCTCGAAAGCTCGACCGATCTGGAACCGAGTCCACTATATTTCGATGGTCGATTGTCTAGTTACTTCTTTTCTTGGACGTCTTATTTGCTTTCATTTCCCCTGAGAAATTGCAGTACTGGTTACAGGTTTACCTCTGGCTTCATCTTCACTCCGCAGGCGAATTCATATCAGTGGACTCGATCGGACCCCTGATTTGCTAGAGTCTGTAATTTCGATACTCTAGCTATCTCGTCTATCATGACTATTTGCAGAATTCAGATGATATTGATTTCAAGTGCAAGATCGTAAGATGTAACATTGATTCCTATCATAAATTGGCTTGATCATACCTCTAATACGAATGCTTAGCTTGATCATACCCCTCTTCACGTTTGGTCCCTTGATCATACCCTCAACCTCCCAACGATCGTTCTCTCGGTTCCTAACTCATGTCAGATCATCATCGAGACTGCAGTGTCGACATGTACACCAAGTAGAGACTACCATGTCAGCATGTATTCCAAGCTCACTCACTCTGACATGTCAAGCGTGACACATCAGACTAAGCTTGAGATACAAGCTGACATGGCGTAATATTCGGGAGAACTGTCGCTGGCAGGTTGGGGTATGATCAAACAACCAAACGTAAAGAAGGGTATGATCAAGCCCAGCGTTCGTAGTAGGGGTATGATCAAGCAAATTTCTGTGATTCCTATCGATCTTGCAAGTTCACTACGTAATGACGTGTATCATAAAAGTTGATAGGGATCGTCTAATCTGGCCCGAATACCGGAACTACAGCCCGTTGCAAGTCCTCAAGGACCCTATCATGTGACGAAACGTTAAGGAAGATCGGATAAAACTTGACAAACGTATTAAAGGCCTGACCAAGCAAATTTCGGTGAGTGGTGAAACATTCTAGATATGGAGAAAACTGCATTCGTTCAGAGGAAAGGAAAGCCCCATTTCGTTATTAATCTAGTCAAACTTATTATAAGCTATTCAGTTGTGACTAAACTATACTGCACTAGCATTACGATAATAAAATTATACGTTATTAAACTTTGAATGTACCAAATGCATAGCTTCGCAATGATGCTGGTAACTTCTTATTTAAAATACATTTTTACCCAATAAGTTTATTATTATCACCAGTCAAAATCTACTACAATGGATGGAAGATTTATTATTGAACGTATAAAAGACTGAAAAGAAAAAGACTCTTACAATGGACGAGCTCGCTCAGCAGGAAGACTCTTGTTCCCTTATCCATATGCTCAGAATCATAAGGGATGCTCACCATGGTTTAGTGTGATAGTCAATTCAGTTCTTATATTAACAATGATGCTTCGGGTTCAACTGATAGCAAAGGAACTGAAGAGTTTAATTTTTCGGTGACACCATTCATGTTTCTGTGACACCATTTATAGGCGTTGTTAAGAGCCACCCGTATAGAGATAAAGACCTCCTTATCTCTAATTTGCAAATGAAGAGTGAAAGATCGTTATCTTTAATGGAAGAATTTCCTCACAGCACTCTTCAAATAAATCTCTAAAGAATACCAGAAATGAAACTTTTTCAAAACTGTTACTCAAACGGTTTGAGATGGGGTTAAAGGGTCTTTATTGCAATCTTTAAGTTAGAGAATCGCTATAGTGTTTAGTGAATTCTCTAAATTGAAGACTAGTATAAAGATCAAAGGTAAGCAGTAGGCGACCTTAGAGCTACTGATAGCGGGGTTTAGCCCCGGTATTCTTCTTTTCCGGGCGTTAGTTGCTTGGCCCTTCGGGTCCTTCTTTCCCTTGTAAGGATTGACGGGTCTTTCCATCCGTTTGCTATTCATTGCGTCGCGTGTTCTGTATAAAGATCAAAGGTGAGAAGGTTTTCCCCTAGTTTGCTCACTAACTGGTTAGGGGAGCCTTTAAAGACCCGTGGTGGAGATGCTCGAAGGAAGTGAACAGGATCTGTATTACATCATATCCCAAGAATGACGAGATATAATGCTCGAGGTGGTCTCGGCAATACTCAGATAAGGAACTGAAAAAAGCTGATAAACGAAAACTGACATAGCAACTACTTAGATAAGACTAAGAGTCTCTTCAGTGAGTTAAACTGGCTGTCACAATCAAAAGTTTTACATAACTATATAGAGCTGACCTTGATTGCATTCTTAACATGCGCTTCATACCCCCAAGTTACCCCATTTTGACAAACTTGACGGCGCAAAAGTCCCGAAAACGGGAAGATATAAAAAGAGACAAGGTGCAATCTAGTATGGAGGGCTCCATTTTCGACCTTCGTAAGCTGATGATACTACTGGTGATTTTCATACGTTTGTAAAGCGATCACCAATGGTCGCCAGTGACCCACGATGCTCAAACGAGAGACTGCCATCCGTTCATTTTGACAGGCGTGGCTCATTCTGGAGCATTGCACTTCAAGTTCACTTCAAAAAGGGTACCTGGATATATTTCAACCCCTTGTCCTCCTCCTTTTTTTTCTTTCCAGTTCCACAGTAATTTATGCAAGTGGTCAATAATTATTTTCGACGTTGCAAATGCAACTGCTTGGACCACCCAGCTCCAGGCTTCAGCTCTCCTTAGGCCGTTCGTGCGAATACATAATTCTCCACCCGAACTCGCCATGCTGGAATTCAAATACAAGAGAACGGTTCGTAAATGTAGATTCTTCCGCTCCTTCAATAGTTCAAGACTTTACTCTAACTCCGTGTTAACAATGGAACATACGTTATATTTCATTCTTTTGCTTGATAAAGCAAAAGCATAAAGCCGTGGAGCTTTGCTCTTACACGGATTTACGAGCCTACTCACCTCATGAAGTGAGTTGCTTGCTGACAGTTAAAGTTGTTATTCCCAAGGTGCCTGGATGACAGATTGGGCATGTCGGCAACAAGAATCTCGTTGCTAATCATTTCGGAGCCCCCAGGTGCAAATGATCCATTTTGATTCTCTTGGGTGGGACCCTAGTGCTCCAAGACCTCTCCTTCTTACTTTTTGCAACTGTTGCTGGAGTACAGTTTGGCCAGTGACATCATCAGTGCTGCGTCACATACATGTCGGTTGTATGGCGATCAACTATGGGACCTCTTCCTCCTCGTAGAGTGTACGGAGCGTGCTGAAAAAGCGAAGATCTTCCTTCGTATTCATGCCTGATCGGTGTCATATGTATGTACAGTACAACGTTTCACCTGAATTCTCGTCTCCGGGATTTGTTCCTATGCATTGTGGCTAGAAAACTACTACAGTCCTGCACCGCATCGCATCACATCACATCATTGTACGATCGAGTCTAATGTAGAGTAGCAAGGATGATGAAAGCTCATGTCTTGCCCTGTATGTAGCTGTTCCCACACTTCCCTGCCTCCCAGGATGGCCAGGAGTACAGCGCTGATTCCCAGAATGAATGCGACCAAAAATATTACTAACGACGCTCGGCCATATTTGTTGATCGTTCTCTGCACCAGCAAGATGCCCACAGCTGAACAAAGTGCAGAAAGTGCTGCCGATATGAGTGCCCAGTCCAGCGGAACGCGGCCCATCAGCCAGTACTGCACCACCGACATGGAGGCGGAAAAGACCACCATGAATCCTGACGTCGCTGCCGTTACCTGGCCATTCAGACCTCATCAATGCACTGTGCACATTTTGATTATCGGACAACTACTGGAGCCGGGTCCAGTAGTTGTTCAAACTACACAGCGATTGAGCTGGGGACAATATAGACCGACAGAGCATCTGAGAGAGTTTGGAGAGAAATCTGCAGGTCACAGTCTGGAATAAATATATACTATGCAGGCTGGCTGGCTGGCTTACAACGGTAGGCCTGGTCAACCTCATGCAAACAGGAAGGAAAAGCACTTACCTGAGGATGCATTCCGGCAGACATGAGCATGGGATTGATTATCACAGCCCCTGCAATTCCAAGCATTCCTCCCAGAACACCTGTTATCAACGCCATTTTGGGGAAGAGTGACCTGACCTCAGGTCCTATTACGAAGGCATCATCCTGCAACAAAGCAGAGAAAGAGTCCATCATTCTCAAGCAGAACGGAACGAAAACATTTATCAAGAACGTGGTAACAACGCTTCTTCTTCATGACAATGCACAACGAGATTTTCCTAGGACACGAAGCAGCACAGACCCTCTAGTCTTCCCAGAGCCATATCATCAGTTTCGTGATCGAAACATCCATCAAAGTAATAATGTAAGACGAGCCTAAACATGGAACCCTGATCCACTGCTACAAATAGCATACACGTATAGAGAAGTGCTGGTAAACCATAAACCCATGAATCGTCCTATACTGATGTCGCACTGTGCAAAGATTGAAGAGGTGGCTGCAGTTAAAATATCATCAAATACCGTGAGTCATACAGATAGTATTTTGCAGGAAAGTTACCGAGGAAGGGATTTTATGGTTTACTGATAACCCGGAAGCACCTCTGGCAGTTGAAGCAGACCCCCGTAGATTCTCAACACTATAATTTACAATCAGAGCCAATGGTATTTGAGAAGCTGTGAGCAGCCAGTACCCTACGCCGCACTTACTCTGCAGACGAATATCATGGATGTCAGCATAAAGTTGCATAACTAGGTAGACAAAGCGCCGATAAACTCTAAAGGGGAAAAAAACGAGATTATTTTTCGCGCAGAAAGACACAAAGTTCATCCTAGCTGCTACAAAATAGATGGAAAACTGCACGGATGCAATCCAACTAAAAATCATTACTCCAGTAGGTACGCTATAGTCATGGTAGCACTCGGTAAAGGAAGCACGTGAACCATCTCTTATGCAGTTAAGCATTCTCCTGTTATATAGCTGGCTGACACGGAAAGAGCAATTTCCCTGAATCTAGTGCATTGATAAATTGGAATGATTAAAGACATGAAACGACGTGCATACGCTTAGAAATGCCGCGCCTGCTCCAAGCTTTATATTTACCTTTTCAATCCAGAACTTCTTGACTGGTTTTACGGAACAGACACCTTGAACATGCGTGGTTTGGAAAGGCTAACGACAGTTGTCTGGATTCAGAAACACGTACAACTTCCGGGAGTCTCGTGGGGGAAAGCGATTTTTAAAAGCACGAGGTTACGCACGCACTTTAACTCAGAACGAACTGGTGAATAGGACACTTCTTTGATTACCTTGCCCCCTTGGCTTTCCCGTACGAACTGCACTGAACCGAAGGCTAGCCATACAATCGCCAGAGCTGCGATTTTATTTACTGGAAATCGAGGACGACAGTGACGCTCTAGAAAAGATTCCATCAAGTTTTCACCCGATCCGGAGGAGGAACTTGAACTGTCTGTCATAGTCTTTTTACTAGCTGTATGATCCGGAAGAGCAAACCGGTTAGACTCTTTCGCCCAGCGTTTTAACCCACTCTTACAAGAGTATAACGTCATGAACGATAGCACCAGCGTCAGCAACAATGTGATCAACCAATTCGGGAAGACGACATTCAGAATTACTCCCATACTGATGCCGAGCAGTAGATTGGGCTGAAGGAGAAGAGCTGCGTCGAAGTCTAAAAGGGGTCGTTCTGGATAAAGCGGGTGACTCTGTGCGAGATTCAGAAGCATAGTTATAAACTGGCCCCCAACCATCACGAAACTGGACAAAGCTGCAGAAGTTTTGGAATCGAATTGCAGGAGTATACTGAAAAGGGGCACGAATAGACCTCCACCTCCAAGTCCTGCCGCGGTAGTGAGACTGGACCCTATACCCCCGAGCGTGATTGCAGCCACGGACCGTGTGTCCAGCTTCAAGTCAGGCCATCGAGCTTCCTCCCCGCTTTCACCCACCACCCGAAATACACGACTGGTGAAATTCGACTCTGTCCACCCGCCGCCCACTTCACCACCGGTCATGAGCACACGAGTGTCCCTGCGCGGGATCCAATCATTCATAGTGCACGCAACTACAGCTCCTCCTGCGCAGGCCGTGACCATCACAGCCGCGTTCACGCAACATATCCTCGTGGTTGACAGAGGCCATCTTCGCACAGCCATCGAATTGGAAGGCTTTCCTAGTACTTGTTCCATATTCCCCTGCTCGTCAAATCCTCCAAGAACTGTCCGTTAATTCAAATTGCCTCAGCTGCATGGCGCGTGCAGCTGATGCACGTTCTTAGGTTTCTTTCAGCTTTGGTTTCTTCCAAGGCCTAGACTCGTAAGCATCCTACTCCTCCTCCTCCTTCAACGGAGGACAGAGAGAGCATCCAAATTCCCCCGCACTCGATCTTTCTTTCACGCTCTTGGCAACACGAACGAGCGAATTGCCGCCAACCATTTCCGAGCCTAGTCGTCGGCCTGCCCTGCAGCCTTGACAGGAGGAAAGATGTCAACCGCTCTTCTTCAAAGGTAGAAGATTATGACAGCTAGCGCATCTCTTGCTTGCTTCCTACCTTCGTGACTGTAGTTACCTACAGTGCTCTACTCCTTTCCATGGATGGACTTTCTTCAGTCGAAATTCCGAATTCAGCTCCGCGGATCATGCCACCTTTTCTGCTCAAGACTCAAACTTGTCGCGCAAATTGGAAGTCCTGTTTCACTGTAGACACTACTCTGATCGGCTCCATTGTCTGTCCTTTCCAGAGAGCGAGAGTTCACCGTTCAAAATATGCAGCGTCTGGTTCTCGAGTGACAAGCCAACGAGACAAAGTCCATCGACGGCTCATGTGTTGGAACTCGTCGTCCGAAGAGGGAGACGCATGGAACGAGAGCATGCTAGTGGCCAGCAGCAACTCCGATGAATTTACATGAATCTCGATTTCGTTTGTTCCGTGAGAGACGAAACCGCTATTCTCGTTCTCCGTAGAGCCGAGCTCTGACACTACCTCGCGCCGGTGCGAGGGAGGTGAAAACCGTGTTGCTCGGTTTTCAGCGATACAACTATTTTCGAAAGGAGAAAGTGGCCAAATTTAGTTAGAGGTTTCAAACATGATGGATAAATATACATATGCGTGTTTCCTGGAGTTCGAACTCGCCAGAAAGAAAGGTAACATCTGGGGCTCATTTGGACTCATTGAGCTGTGTGTGGCGCCCGTGCATATTTCCGCCCTCTTCCGAACTTGTGGTTTAATTTATTATCTAACTCTTCTGTTGGGAAGGGTTGGGTAATAAATTAGATGTCTGCTTAGTTTTCTGGTTTTTCATTTTTGACTTCTCGTACTTATATTCTCGAGAGCATATTGTCTTTTCTTGACTTATGGGTTATGTCAGGATCTTCTTTCCTCTCTAGTTCACTTAATATTTAACGTGTAGAGATATTTAGATTTCTTTTTTCAATTTAATTATAAAATTTTCATTTACCAACAAGCGGGTGACAGTTCCTCGGAAGTTCATGCTATATGAATATGCATCTAATGTGGCACCCGTGAATATTCACAATTTATTATTTAATTTTTTCGGTAAATTTATTACCTAACCCTTTCGGAAAGATTATGTAATGAATTAAATATACATTATATTAATGTATGATTAGTGATTGGATCTCGTACTTGTATTTTGAAGCATGCCAGTCTGCTCATGCTTTATGGAATATGTTTTTCTTCTTGCATCACTCTCCTCAGTTAACATTTAAATATTTATCAGTTTTTCTATTATCAGTTCTAGTTTATTATAAAAATATTATCTAACATTTATTTATATATTGTTAACATAGAGTAAACATAATATCAACTAAGATTAATTTATTCAAGCGATTTTATATGTATTACGTGAATCCAAAACCTACTCCAACCATGACTTGAACCAATTTACATCAGGATTTATGTCCCTATCTTTTTGCTTGTCTCTACAATTTAGGGAGCAAGAATATTTGGGTTATTCAGAGTAGAAGGAGAAGAGAAACGATCATTATACCTCTTCTACAGTATTATATATATATATATAATACTATTAAACCCTGGGTATGAGTATAAAGTAGGAAATAGAATATTTCATTTTTTGATAATGTGATTTGAATATGAATAAAAGATTCTTTTTTGCTCCAAGAAACCTCGAAACCTTCATCTTGCCATTTCTCTATCAGTACTAAGTGGTTCTTTTATAGATGAATCATAACTTGTAAAGTTGGTGAACAGTTTTAATTTGATTCTTTATTTCACTGATTCCAAGTTGGAAGGAAGATGTAATCACCAAAAACAATTTCTGCATAAAGGTAAAATGTCTCAGTTCTCTGAAAGTAAACTGGCAAAATAAGGTATTCTAGGTAACCCAGGAGCACTTTGTAGCCATACTTGGGGTTTAAGATGGTGTTAAACTCATGATGATGATTTAAGATGATTTAAGATGTATCACATTCTGACTGCTACTCAGCAATCGCCGCTGCACGACCAAGTTGCTCAAATGGATACAGTCCAACATGCTAGACGGGGACGCACATCTGCAGAAACGGTTCCTACTACCCTCACTAACTCAAGTAAGTGACATAACTATTACTCCAAGGGTCGGAGGCCCCACTGCCTCCTCTCTATGATGACACTCCCTTATCGCTATCGCTTCCCACCCTCCTCAATTTTCTTGTCTACCTAGAATATCGGAGGTCTTAGGATCCCGCATCGTAAGTACTCATTGCGTGCTTTCTTTAAGGCCTATGAGCCACTGGTCTTGGGCATACACGAGTCAAGTATTACAGCTGGTCAGTTTCGTTTCTGCTGCATACTATTTTCGACCTGTACACTGTCTTGGCAGCTGATGCTAATGGTAGGAGTGGGAGATTGGCTCTTCTTCTGCATAAGGAGTGCTAAGTGTTAGATGCTGCAGTTTGCCCAAGATCTCCTCATCAGTGGACGTCCCCGTAGGTGCCGAAGTAAACGGAGATTCTCCATCACTAACAAGAAACAACAATATGAAGTTTAAACCGAAACAACATGATCGGAACCTCATTCTCGACGCCGTTTTCAGTGTATTGTAGCCCGTCGTCTGCTCGTAGTGGACAATCGACGTTGAAAGGCGGAGAGCCCCATTCCGCAAGTCGACGAAGAGACGAAGAAATAACGACACAATTTGTTCCACGATTGCACCGAGATAAAGTCCAAATAAAATAAAAGAACTGCACATATATAAAACACATTGATGATGCAGGTTGGATCCGACCTTAAGTAGACTAAAAGGACAATCGAAACGAGAGGAAGAGTAAGGAAAACGATGGGGTCATCCACCAAAATCGTCGATAGGATTTTGGCAGCAGCCGGCTCTGGAGACAGCAGCATATAGTGAAAACCAGGTTAGCGAACCTAGAAAGCAAGGAAGAAGAGCAGATGGCAAGCAGACACAAATGGTCGGGCATCCTAGCAACAAATGGTCGGTAAGTAGGTTGGTCGTAACATGAAAATAAACACACGCGAGTAAGCGGGTGTACCAAGACGCAGTCCGTTAAACTGGTGAACATGTAGGACTCATGAATGTGAGATCTGTCGCAGGAATCCTATAACTAGTTGATCAAATACACGACTCAAGCGTCGATCAAGAACCATAGCTATGCCATCGTCGATAATCTAATATTTTGCCAGTCTGATCGATGAGACGAGATGGCTGTCAGAACACGCCTGGAATCCTCTTGATGTTCCACAACGTATTGTGTTTTACTTCCTCCGCCAGAAAATTGAAAAGGTACAAAATAGAAATAATAATAATAATAATAATGCATGCTTCCCCAACTTAATGCCAAAAAGTTTAATACTAAATTAGGGTAGTTGCATATTGGTATTTTTAGTGACAACCTTCGCAGAGACAAACCGAGCATAAAGTAGACGAAAAAGACGCGTTTTATTTCGGTCGATGCACGTGAAAAGTCAAGGTAACGCGGGCCCTAAGTATCAGGAGAAGGGGTTTAAATATTGACGGGGCCTCAGGGGGGTCTAAACATTAGCCGGGCCTCCGGCTACGAGAGGCGTCCTGTCGCCTGCAGTAGACTTGGCCGAAACTATTGCTCGTGTTTGCGCGACTTGGACAAACATCCCTTGCCCAAGAACGAGCCCCGGGCAGCCGACAAAACGACTTGTAAGGGGAGTGGGAGCTTCTAAAGTGCAACCAGTGATGACCTGATGACTATACAGTATCTCCCCTGTGGATGACCGACTGGGTTTCTTTTTTCTCTCTCATGGATGTTTAATTTAATGTTATTATATATGTTCACTCAAATACGTATTTGGCTGAGGGTTTGCCTTCACGGAAGTCACTCATGCCCACAAGCATAAGTGAAGGTTCGGAGGGTCGTGAAAACCGGACATGATGTGATGGTTGAATGGGGTGGGGTGGTAGATGATCGAGTTTAGCAACGTCAAATCTCTGCGGTGTTCAGAAAAAGATGGAACCTTAAGGAAATCGGACAAGTATGTCGGGTGCAGTCTTTAGTCTTTTCCCAGCGTTTTGCAGCGTGCATTTCGCTGCAAATGGTACAGTTACGTGTACAGTCACCTGTCTGGTCATCGAACACTCGATGATTTCAACAAGGACCCAGACAAGTAAGACTTTTCACTGTAAGCACGCTCGACAGATTCTCGAAGCATCACGAAAGCTGGTTTGGAGACTCCTCTTGTCAACACCAATCACCAGATTAACTACTGCTGAGCAGCGACTACTACTAACAGATAGCTCAAGTCCTGGTGGCGTACAGAAAAGAAAAAGATTTGTTGTTGGACCCTTGTCAGAAATAGTAAATGAGCTTGACTGTTCTCTGATGGTCCGTCATCCATCACTCAATCTCCGGAACAGTCACGGTGAGAAAACATCAAAGTTGTAAGACCATATCTAGTTAGCCCAGCTAGAACCAAGACCTTAACAATGAATTGCGAACACACATTGGATGACTCAGTCAATATCCATGCCGAGACTTTACACAACCCGAAGATGGAGGCTACCAAACTGCTAGCTATTTCTGTCTCAGCGATGCTTACCTCCCCACCTGCTTACCCGCTGGAAAATCTCACCACTTCGCTGACGTTCCTCGGTCAACTTGCTGAAATCAAGCCAGTTGACGCTGCGAAGACCACTCAAACATGGACCTACACCATCTAAACCCCCAAGTGCCGCTGACTTTCTAGCACTCTGCTTGTACACAACTCCAATTTAGACTTGTGTAATACGATATGAAGGTCAGCGGCCAGTTGCACCTGGCAGCGTAATCCTACTTCAAACCCGGTTGAGAGGGTACGAAACACCAACGAAAACTTAAAAGTGAGAAGCCCCGACTGTTTCATCCAAGTAGGAGAACGATCTAAACTTTCCTCTCCGGAGACCAAGGAGGAATGCAGTAAGGAATGGGTGAGGTGAGTATTTCACACCCAAGAACTCATCCAACTCCTGACGACGACACTAGGATGAACTCACTTGGTGGAAGTTTGGTCTGTCAATCTTCGGGCTCGAGCTGCAGAAGGATTCAGCATCAGGACATATGCAAGAAAGACCTTTGTTCTAGCCGTCATCGATAATCCCAGACCTAAGACTGTCCTAGAACAACTTCCCTGGAAATTTCAATCAGCTGTCTCCCGACTAGTAAGGCGTGCATACCGGAGTTCTCGGTAATTCTACGATCGGATCAGGTCAAATCCATCCAAAAGTGTCATAAATAGACATAAGAACATTTCTGTTTCCGCGTTGATAATAATCAATCGAATTACTGGTACAAATATACAGCTTACATAAATAAATCGAGAGCGAATTATTTACAAAGCTATGCTGCCCTACAAACCACTCTCGCGTGGATCATGCATGATTCAGTGGGTGGTGAGAAGAAAGCAGAATGAAGGGGCGTTTTCCAACTCACTTCAACGCTCAAGTGTCCCTACCACCTGAAGAATTTCTCCCCAAACTAGAGGGAAATGAGAAATTTCTGCTTGCAGTGGCAAGTCGAAAGCAAATTATCTACAGACATTTCCAACCGTCCAGCCACTACCTCATGAATAACACTTACTTTAATTAGGTGGTGAGAAGGCAGAATCAGTTGGTGTCTTGCAACTACCTTAAACGCGCAAAATAATCCCACCTACCTAATAACATCTTTACTCCTAAGGAAAAGGAAATTACCGAAAAACAATGAAGGAAAACCGACGAAAGGGTGCAACAACAAACGGCACGCACCAAAGCGGTTGCTAGACAGGGTAGATACTTCTCGTGTGAAGGTCGGACTTCCAGACTAGACCCCGGGGATGGTTAAGGGGCGTGTTTGAGCTCCCGCTTTGTTCGGCCACATCAGACTTTGCTGACCGCAACGCTGACACTGCATCGAGTGTAAACTTCAGTACCCAACCAAAAAAGCTATCAAACATGAACAGACGTTGTTCCTTAAACACAGTTTGTGCTGAAACATAATCCAGTTAAGCTAGGAACCACCACTCGCTGAAGCAGACCCTAGAACAAAACAGAACTGATGTTCCGGATCAAATCATTTAAGGAGCAAAAACGACAACTTCCTGTGCAAGACTCTGAGTACGTGAGACAGTGCGATGTTTGTGGAGCACCCTGTTTTGCCAGGGAAACTTTCATTATACAATTTGGCTAAAGAATAGTGATGCCCTTTTCACGCCATTTACAAACGTTGGTTGGTTGAGTTATAAAGAATGGGCTTTAACCCTTATGATGGAGTCCGACGAAGACAGTCAAGCACATAACTACAAATATTCCGGATTCTGCTGATCTCTAAGTGTGGTCTTCGAATATTCCTCATATAATCGGCCACAGACGAGTAGCCTGCATGGACAAAAAAGTTTGAACCCCGGTCCATAGAAGGTATTCGAGGTGCTTCGGCAATACATTTTGGAGGGAAGAGGGCCCATTGCATGGCCCATATCGCCAGAGGCCGCATGTAAGTCAACGATCGATAAGCCCCGTTCATAGTCCAAGCCTCCGGCGTCTGGAACCAATATCTGAACCAAACAGAGAACGATAATCAGTCTTTCCTTCGTCACTTTAAAATTAGTGGTTTGGACAGTGTAGCCATGGACTCCCCAAAAATGGCCACTCCGCGTCACTAAAACTTCAAGAAAGTGCCTCACTGCAAACGTCAGATGACACACGTGATTTCTGGTTCGAAGCTTCACCAAGTTCTTACCCGTAATCAGACCAGCCACCAATGAAAATTCCCTCTGCTGTGGTGAAGGCCTGGTCAATCATGCCCTCGTGAACCATGGCAGCTGCTGCCGCATAGGTTACTCCTGTCCAGATTTCTCGTGATTGCATGCATGTTTCGTCTACACGTCCATCTGGGCGCATTCCATTCACTGCACCCATTCTTCCTCCCTTAACTTTCATCACGTTGAAGTCGTACACCTTCTTCAAGGCGCTGCGGGCTTTGTAGTCTTCGAACAGCGGAGGTAGCCCGGAGGCCCACGCATACCACTGCCCTGCCAACTGATCCGTTTGAATTGAATTGCTGTTACTTGCTGTACCACTATCATAGTTGAAGTACGTGCCATTCCACAGCTTCTTCTCGTACATGTCGCGTGCCAGACTGAATTTCGTTCGAAAGTACTCGGCTGCCTTGGGATCCTCGCAAATTTCCGCCATACTCGCAGCAGCTTGCAGAGCAGCTAACCACAGACCACCACAATAGGCACTGACACCATGTACCGACCAGGTATCATAGGTTTGGTCAGGGAAGCCATCATTTTCAATCAGCCCATCCCTATCCCTGTCGAACTGGTCCATGTAAGCCATGGCTGCAAACACTGCTGGCCAACATGATCGAGCGAAGTTCTTATCCCCTGTAGCAACCACATCCCTGTACACCTGCAACAGGAACAGTAAAACTACTACTTAAGGAACACAATCTTCGAACAAGACGACGCTATTATCAAGAGAAAACGTACGGGCTCAAAGTATTTTCCGCTCAACAACGAATCAACTGCGTCAGAACCAAAAGACTACTTCAGGTGCCACTCTACCTGCAGTACAAACTTGGTGTTGAGATCCTTCCACTTGCTCGTATCGTGAATATTGTACGCGTTTACTTCCACCCATGGATCGTGGGTACCCAAATCATGTGGCACTGAACCGAACACCTTCTTAATACCCCATTGTCCTTCCGCCAAAAACTTTACTTTCTCCCCGCTATGTGAGAGACACGCTGCTGCGAAGTCCCTCTGGATGGCCAGCTCGATTTTTGGGAAAAGCGAAAGCAGCGCAAAGGAGGCATAAAAGTGGACATCGTACGTGTTCCACATCACATACTCTACCCCTTCGAGATAGAGGAACTGCCCAATATTCTCCTCTCCTTCTTGAAGGAGAGAAACCCCACCTGCCGGGAACTGTAAGTTCCCGGACTGATCTTGGGGTAACTGCGCCTTCATAGCCCTAAGAATCGCTGCAGAGGTATCATCGGTTTTCACCCCCATCTCAGTTCCTTCATCGTATTTTCTATTAACAATATTTGCCCTTTCTGGACTAGAAGCAAGCCGATCACCGTACTCAGATACTCCTACGTAGCGAAAACTTTTTTCCCCTGATCCGTCATTCCTTCCTACAGCTCGGTCTCTACCAAATGACTGGGATCTTAAATCACTGGGTCCACGAGACATCCCATATACACTTTCATCGTCACTATTGGTCTCTGACGCTTCACCGGTGGATATGAACGACTCAGGAGAACCAGGAGCTGAAAGCACTCCCCTTCCCTGCAGAGAAGGAAGGCCGTCTGCAAAACACTTGTGTCAGCAAAGACTGCACAAGGAGCTTAAATCTCTGTAACAGAAAGTTTCGTGAAGCACAAGAGAGACATAAGCAGGAACGAAAGAAACTGAACGAAACCTCTGCTCACCCGTCCAGACAGTGCCCCCAGCAACTAGGTAATATAGCTCATTGAACAACGTCATGCGATACCTGTCACCGCAAAGAGACGAGAAACCCTGGTCATTACGAAGCAAAAGGAACCAGAGCAAGGCTGAAGCAACTGATTATCAAAACAAGCCATAATCGGACGGCAAATTACACAATGACATCTTTCACAAGGGTATACCATTCTGGAAGACTCTCGTCCCTAAGAACCGATCGTTGCCAACCCTCGATATCCATCTCCCACTTACGATAGCCTGCGTTGATTGTACAACAAACAGTTTTAAGTAACGTTGATACACGGCTGTAATAACCCTCTAGTTTCCTTAACTTGATTATGAGAGGGATCTGCCCTTTCCTCCTTAACCCTGACCTTACGTGACAGCTCTGAACTCTGTTTTTCCAGTATACATAGAGAAATAGACGTGAAAACGTTATGACTATATTTCGAGTTCACATGCACGACTTCAAATCCTAAAACACTTCCCACTCCTAATACGAGAGCGTGAACTGACATTCCACGATTCCCTTGGAGTCTAGCGACTAGACACAGTACCGAGTAAGGCATCATGGGCAATCTTTGAAGCTGCGTTCCCGGAAGTTCCGTAAAACTGTGTGTAGCGTCTGCATCCACAGCCAAGTTCATATCCAGCTCATTCTTCTGAATTCTCAACCGTCGGCGCAACAGATGCCATACAACTAAGAGGAATCCAAACCACTGGCTGTGTCGGATACAAACTTTCCAGGAAGCAAAAAGGTAGTCCACGCTTTGAAACCGAGACGAACCTGTGGTACGATCTGCCTTTCATGAATTTGACAACAGGGGCATCCCAAGCTAAAGAAAATACAATGTTCCTCTTCTCGCCCGGTGGAATAACAACGTGCGCTGCGACAGCAGCACCAATCTCTTCCCCTTTATGTGAGGCAATCATAGGTCGTAACAAGTTTGTCTGGCTGAAGGAGCCATGCTGCAACATTACCAAACCGTATCAGGTTATTTCCTCTCCGAAAGACGTACCCTAGAACACACACACACTCCAGAGGCAGACAACAAGCCCTAAACTTTCTCAGCCAATCTTCCTCCAGAACGAAATGAGACCTAGTTTTCGTATTTATTCCTCATGGGAGAAATTGAAGGTATAAATACTGTCAGCACTAGAATTTAGACAAATGCAAGAGAAAAGCATTCGCAACCTCTAACCTGCTTCATTTCCACCCACAAATCCTTAGCAGTGTAATCTCCTCCTTTATCTGTAAGAGAAAAGGTGGGGCAGACAGAAACAGTGACTCCAGGAGTCTGCCGAGCAGCAATTGCAAAAGTGACAGGCGGGTTTCCTTTCGTTCTGCACGAAGCGGGTGTCATAAGTTTTCGAACTTTTCTCAACTGAAACTAATCTACACTCGTAGCAATTCACGTGAATCAATCACAAGTACACCAAGCATCTGCAATGCATGTCAGGAGGATGCACAGAATGGTTACTTGTGATGAAGCCGAACACCACTAACTCCATCATCCTCCCTGTAAACCCCAAAACAACGACAGAATCAGGACCTACAACAAGACACCAGCAGGGAATTTCTACGCAAAATATTTTTCCTTTTCTAATATCTCTGCTTGGCGACAGCTTCTCTCTACTGATCACTCACATTATGAGTTACTTGTAAACCCTCACAAGAAGACTTTAAAACACTCAATAACATAACCGTAACCTAACGGGGAGGCAAAAGCAGGTTATGCGTGTGCTCTCATCACATAATGCTTGGTTGTCCGCCACCAGTTCCGTGAGAGCTTGGAAACTGCTCTTGAAGACTACCCCAATGTTCTCTTCGTTCTCGAGCGAAAGAAGTTTTCGTCCGCTCGGATTAAGCGTGTACTATAGCTGTGCTGTAGTCTGTAGTAGCTCCTCAAGAGACCTAATCTGAGACTACTCTCTAGATTTCTGTTTCACTCGTTTACGTTGAACTACCACTAAACATAAAGCTGTGCAACCTCAGATCAAATCTACTGGAGGATCCTTTTATCCCGCAAATCATATCTGATCCCCTCAAGCACTTCCACAACACGAAGATCTGGTAGGTAACATCATGTTCTCTGCGAACCCCCACTTTCCACTGAACACCCAATGTTCCATAACACGTGAATTCAAGTGTCACTTTCATCCGAAGACAAGTCTTTAGTAACAATGGTACTCACTCAAATGGCTCGTTGAAATGACCTCCCGTCAATCCCGTATTGCCACCAATGGAGTTCTGCACAGCGACAGGAAGAGGAGCTTCGAAATTGCTACAAGAATTCACGAATCTAGCGAACCAGAAAAAAATCATACAGACACGAGTACATGACGGTGATCTTTCTCAGATAAGACCAGAAACCCAAGACGACCATTTGAATTCAATCCACGAGAGAGACTGGTCATAAGGTTATGGAACTCCTAACAAAGATTCCCCAAGCCAGCCGATTTGTGTTGTTTCACATCCTGACAGAATTGTCAACCACAAAAGTACTTGACGAGTTGGAGTCTAAGAAGAGGGATTCAAGAAGGTAGCTTACCGCCCAAGTAAACATCAGATTAACGTTCGCGGTTTCCTTTCCAGCATTGACGAGCTGCAAGTACATTAGCACATTAATGTCAGCCACATTAGCACCGCAATTGCAAGGCAAAAGCGACGTAGCCATCATCAACGGAGTTGTCTGACTTTCTCTCTAGTTCTGGAACTCAAACCTCGTTCTATATTCCATCGTTCAAGCTGAACCACAAACAGATAGAATCTTTCTATGTTCAACTGTTAAAATTAACCACAAGCGAACATAGTGATGAGCATGTCCTGTCGCAACAACAAATGGCAAATCCAAGCAGTTTTCCATCATGAAATGCAGAATTCAATGGCGCAGCATCACAGTTTTTCAGAACAAAATGGTGTCCTTCAAGTCGCTCAGAGTTCACATCTAAGTCAGTCCCCAGAGACACGACGAGACGACCCGCGTAATGCTTCCACCTTTGATAATTCCAGTCACTGGACACTCATCTGTACCACTTCAAGGTCAGTGAGCAGACCGACAACAAGTTCACACGTCTTACCGTGTAGGCGAATACACAAGTCGGGTAGCTACTCTCCTGGTAGTTGTGCGGGATGAATGGAGATACTTGACGACATGAGATTCTCAAGTCTGGGTCAGGTTCACCTGCACGTATTGGTGAAATGCAGAGGGTAAGTTTGGATTCCTTGTCGTTCACAACGAGGTCCAGAAATATGTCAACTTTCGTGGCCTGCTATATGAGTTCTGTATTCTATACTGAATTTGGAATATGAACCTCAGTACGATCTCATCCTCAGTGCGGACCGGTCGCTCGAACAGACAGAGCTATAAGGAATATGCCTATTGACCCTGGCTTGTCTAGACTGCCTCCGGAGCAGCAAGCCAGTTGTAACTTGTGATATGCGGCTAGGACTATAGGATATCGACAAGTGGACAGAGGATGAAGTTTCATTCTGACAATCTAAGATGTGAATCATTTGAAAAAGAAAAAGAAAACCTATCTCAATGCTTCGTCTTATAAATTCTTCTCGAGTTAAACCTTGTAACGAGAAGCCACATGACTGCCCAGGGAGCACCGGAAGAGCGCTCCACAGGGGACATGACACTGACGGCAATTCGTTGCTACATCCAAGTTCCAGGATACTAACCGTCGTAGATGGTCCAGGCCCTGGGAAAGAGAGCGTGGTAAGTAGAATGTTGACCGTCAAGATTCCAGTCCCAATTCGAGATACCGACGTCCATTTCTTTGTCTTTCTCCCTGAAAGAAAGAGACGAAGGTATAGGTCAGACATGTATCAGACATGTACAACAGGGCAAACTGCAGTATCCAACTTTCCTGCGGTACCACCACGACTTCATGAATGATTTAGGTCACGTACTCCAAATCAAAGGGCTTCCCAGGAGCTAGAACCGAAGATATTTGCTTCTTCCCTCCATGCTCCTTATCACGGGTTATGAATACCTGCATTTATCGACATAGATAGTTCAGCTAGCTAGTAGTGGTGAATCCAAAACAGGAACCAACACAACCTCGTTCAACGACAATACCAATTTCCCAATGTGTGTTTAGGCACCAGGTTTTGGCTACAAAGCGAGTGTGAAACACTTGACCCACCCACCGAGAACTGATTGGCAAGCTGCGGTGCTTCTTCGCAGACGCCGGGTAGGAGCTGCCACCTCCTGAATTCACCTCTAAAGCCTCGGCCAATACTTCCACCCCTGCATTTAAAGGAGCCTCAGTTTTGTTATCACTCAGGCCCTTGAGAAGAACCCTCCGAGTACAGCAAATAGGGAAAAGCTCTACCAAGCCTTCTTCTCAAGAGCAGAAGCGAACTGGAAGCGAAGAGGCGAAGAGGCGATCAGAGATTTCATTAAATCACTTACCCCATTCCTCCCATAGGTATTCCATGGCAAGCGGAAGGTCTGGTTGACCCCTTGTTGTAGGGATCGATAGGAGGCACCTGCGCCAAGACGAACGTCAGGACCTGGATGAGTTTAGTCGACTGGCGCCTTTATCTCGAGGCAAAATTCGGTTGAATCAAAAACTTGAAAATCGAGCGAAAGTTAAACCACAATCGCAGAAAGGACTTACCCGTCCTTGAGCACGTTCTGCTCTTACGTAAGTCCAAAGTCGCAACCCCAACCCAATCTGTTAGACACAACAGGACAACCAGACTTCTTAAGCACTTGAAGCAATTGGGAAGGTCGATTTCGTGCCATTCCTACAATCGATCTGAAGCCGGCCAATGCTTAGGAGATCATCTTAGTAAAAGCAATATACAACAGGCGGGCATGAGCACAACTGAAGCTGAAAATCGAACAAAATTGGGACTATCTCATGCTAGACGTTGTCACGGAGCTTCAACGCTGACCGCACCTCCAGGCAGGGTGGCCAGAGGACAAGAAGTATATACCATTTTCATTGCCTCCCTAAAAGTAACACTGAACTCCTTCAGGAAGCCAGCGGTGCAGTTCAACTTGCGTCTCCATGCTATCTTCGGAGGAGCTCCGGGGTCCGACTCCAACTGTTTAGTAGCAACCACAGGACAACAACGAAATGTCAACATCCGAATTCATCAATTTCACCCCGACGATGACCTGCGCAGTAGATCGTCTAACTTGTACAAAATGTCGAGTTTACACAAACATCCGCCCATCGTCCCTGAGAAGTCGATAATTATCCTACCGTCGCAGCTTCTCGCCCAACCTTATCCGAAAGCCTTAAAATTCTTGGTGCTGAACGCTGCTGGACGTTATAGGCACAAAATCGAGCCTCTCGTATCGCTTTGATGCACCGAACAGTTATTAATCTTCCGACAGCTGAAAGCCCAAATTTCCACTGCTCTCAACCACCAGTCTCGCTCAGAGATAGACGCACGGCAATGCGCCAAACTCAAACCTGAGGGCGCGCCTTATTAACAAGTGGCACCGACCATAAGGCAGACCACGTCACCAGAGGACATGAGAATGAGCTACACTCATCCTATTCAGGGACTAGGGAGAGGACAGAGAAAGTTCCATATGGCGGGGGAGGCATGGAAGGAACGGAAGACACATCGAGAAGGTGGTCCCAAACCGAGAAAGGACATTTTCCGTGAAAAGACCGGCTTTCCTTCCGCGGAACTAGAGGGAGAAAACGGATTCCTGGAGAACTGCACGGTGTAGTTTCTGAATGACTGACTGACTGACTTTGCCGAACCTGATCACGTTGTGACTCGAAGTGCAAAAGATCGATCGTGGATCTTATCCCAAGAGCTCTGGAATTCGACACCAAGCATAACCTCTGTTCGCATCTGAAATCCATCTGGGGTGCTACCAGTTTATTTGTTTGAAGACGTATAAGATGATGCAAATTGGTGTGGTTCGGAAGTCGCCCACAACATCTACGGAACAAGAGCATAGCGGGCACTGGACAAACGAGAGGAGGAGGAAGGATCGACCTTTCCGACACCGTTTTCTGCTAGCCGATCAGTCAAAGACCTAGCCCAAAACTTAGCATTCATCACAGGAATCAGAGCGATCAGACATTTACCAGTGCCAGAGTCGGTTTGTGCACAAAGTCGTTCAGGGGCCATGAGGGCCTTCGGTGGTGGCGGTGATGGTGATGGTGGAAGATCCTTGGGGTGCTAATCCCTGTCATGATGCCAAACTAAACCAGACTTTCCTCCTCTGATCGGCTACTGCTGCTGTTGAAACACCTGTTCTGTGAAGTTTTGCTGCAACCCGTCAACCTCTCTCTCTCTCTCTCTCTCTCTCTCTCTCTCTCTCTCTCTCTCTCTCTCTCTCTCTCTCTCTCTATTAGTAGGGAGGACCTGCAACATGGGAAATCCGGAATTTTCCCAATTTGGCTGTGCAAGAAGACTTAGCAGTCCGTGGCAGCATGCTCCAGGAATCCAGAGGCCGAAACAAGCCGGCTCTGCCGAAGTTTATAGCTTCATAACGAACTCCATGCCAACCCATCTTCATACGATCATCCACAAATTCTGAAGTAATAGAGGCTGAAATTCCCAGACTCCACTGAACAGGCGCTGTTCCTTGAAAACCACTCCGCTTCTGGATCACATCAACTGTATGTCGATCCCTTTCACCATTCTCGTTACTCCACTCCACTCCACTCCGCTCTATCTCAACCCACTCCACTTTATTTACACTCCTGTACTGTACAGCTCACACAGGCTTACCATCGAATTTATAATCCGATACAAAAATGCAGACTTTGAGCTGGGGGTCCTGAGCTCCTACGTGCAGCAGGATTTGCTCAGTGCAACTTCCGAACTGACCTCGGGTTCCACACATCCCTGGCAGGAACTCCTAGGAGCAGGAGATGAGACGAGTAGAGGAGGGCCCCTGCAGCTGCTAATGGAACCGAATGGAGCTCCCAAGAAGGTGGAGAGAGTGAACCATGGCACCAGGTCACTCTGCAGGCAAGCCAGGGCAGCCAAGGACTCCCTCTACCTCTGATAGGTGCTGCTGTAGCTTCTCTGGTGGAACAGCTTTAGAGAGCTTAGGGAGGCAGACGCGACTCCCCTATACAGTGTGTGGAGAATTACATGGCACCCGTAGCAGGTTCCACTTCCTCCCTCCTCCAAAGCTCTTGACCCGAGACTTCTCCCTTGTCTTACAGCAGACACTTCTGCACTGATTCCCTTTTGCAGCTCCCCAGTGGATTCACTCCCGTGGGCATCTTCAAGGTGGGAAATGGAAGGAAGCCATAGAGGACACTGAGAAACTCACGGTCCCTGTCTGTCTGTCACACTTGCGACAAGGACTGCACGTCTGTTCTCTTCTCTCCTTCTATTCTGTTTCTTCTTTCCTTCCATCTGGACTCTCTCAACGCTTTCAAACGATGGCTTTCCACATGGTGGACCTAAATTCTTCACTCGCTTAGCTTGGATGCTGAGCTCTTTAGAACTCAGTCAATACTCTCTCACCCTCCTGTTCATTTCCCTCCAGAGTCCATACCCGCTCCTCTGGCTCCACGGGAGTACGCGGGCGGGTTGACCGACTACCATCATGTTCTACGGATTCTTACCTAACAAGTCAAAACTCGTACACCTGTATGTTTCTCATGTTCAACTCAGCATACGGTCGATGCAAGTAGCCCATTACATACGACTTCTCACAGTAACGTTCAAGCTCGTCTATGTGCCTTGTAAAACAAAAAGAAATTGTGCCTCGTAAGAACCAGCTCGTACACATGTAATTTTCTCATGGTTCAGATGAGCATCTTGCAGAAATTTACTTTACCCCACCCTTATTAAGGTTACATTTACTTGATCATAACTTTGATGGGCTATAGAAGGTTCAGCAGGTCAAAATTCCATATCTATCTGAATCCGAGAATGCATTCCAGCTTGTCATGTATCTGCATAGAGAGTTCAGTTTAAGTTATCCGTGCAACTTCTTATCAACCCATGCAACATCTTGCTTGTCTTGTGTAATTTCTTCATATGAGATTAAACTTTTTGAACCTGCAATCTTAAGAAAGATAAATCAAGTCCGAGAAATATATTAGAGTTGCAGTCAAGTAAATTTCTGGAGCATATTATCAAGTAATCCATTCGGCGTATCAAAGTTAAAAAGACAAATTCTTTAACGAGCGAGGCAAAAAAGTCCATAACCTCGCTATGGACGTTGTCCATTAATCGACGGATAACTTTGTTTTGATATCGGATTATTTCTATTGTACTGATGTAAATTATTTCACATGGTGAAAAATTTCATTTTTTTGGTGAGGAGTTAGTCTATCTAAGTCAAGTTGAGATCTCAAAAAAGCTGATTTTAGAGAAAATGTACATTCAAAAATCTAAAAGTACAACGATGTAGATCTCATCACGTTGATCCTCATGGTATGTACAAATTCTATGAACAGAGTTGCAAGAGAAAAGTTATTTGGTGTACTTTTGTAAGATTTCTGAAATCAAAAATATATCATAAATCTGAGTAAGTTTGAAATTAATATTTTAGATTTCTGTTGTGTAGAATGTAGAATATGTTTGTGACTACAGTTGTACAAAATGACCATGTCTAGAGATAGTTATGGTGGTTTAAGTTATTGAAGGGAAGATGAAATAGTGCAGTTCACTAACTTATTAGTTTAGAAACTGATCTCTAGACCAGTTGTGAGATTGGTTCCCGTGTGGAATTGAGTAAACTTGTAAGGAGGAAATCTATGGATCAAATCCTCTTAGATTCACAATCGACTTGGAATATGCAGGCCTTAGTGGGAATATGTGGAGCACCATGTTGCTTAGAGACGAGACACTAGATGTCCCTAAAACATTATCGTATCAAATTTTGCATGAATGTTGTATAAGAAAATGTGAGGTTCCTGACTGTGAAGATAGCGTGTGTTGAACAGAGGCAAGAAAGAAAGAAAAAACCATGGGAACAAACGTGAGATATATCAACCTTATTTTATAAACACTCCCTTTTCTTTTTCTCGATGAACATAAACTGAAAAACATACTCGAGTGATTGTAATCTGCACCCAACTCTTAAAACAAGTCCCTTGACCCAAGTCTAGGACCAAACCTACTGAAGTGAAACTTAGACCCAAGAAAATTCCCCTTTGCTAACATGAAGCTTCACAACAGTTTTACATAATCCAAACCATGATCCAAAATACATCCATGTACAAGGCTCTAGAAAAAGCTAGCTACCACAAGCCACACACAGACCACACATAACCAGCTGGAACTCTAAAGCGTCCAAAAAGATGAAAATCATAGCAAAAGAATCATAAAATATTTATATGAGAACTTCCTTTTTTCGTCAAACGATCTTCATACATTGATAATGTTTTCCTTCTTGACTCTGTTGGTTCTAAGACCCTTCAGATCCGACTTTTGATAGTCGATATATCTTCAATTCGCATGCAATAGAACCTCCAAAATCTCCTCTTTGAGGTTTAAAACCACGTACACCAACAAAACAAACTGTTTGATATCATATCCGTCTTCTCTTATAGATAGATTTGATTATTTTGATCTTAATGACACCTCAAACAAGTAGCTTGGAGTTTCCTTAGGAAGAAAGAAAAGAAATTTGTTCATAGGAAGCAAAACACTGACATAAATCATTCTCCTACGGCTCAACATGACTCATTACACACAACCACAATAATTTGATCGATGTACGGTCTTCTCTTAGGCATAGATGAAGACTCGTTAATCGCATTGCACCAAGAACGACGAGCTTGGCTCATTAAGTGTCTCTCTACGAGTCAATCTCTCTCATATCTCTGAAATCATCCAAAGAAGCTTCATAACGTCTTCAATTTCCTGAAGAACTCGTTGTTTTGATCCGGATGGATCTAAGGATAGCAAATTTGGACTTTGAAATAGCTCAAATGGTCCAACTCTTCTTCGCATGTCATAGAAGCACTCTAATTTCTCTTCCTTGCATATGAATTTCTCCCAGAATACACATTATGATCCACCTCTTCAAGAATCATCTTAACTAGTACATAGCTTGCACAAATCTGAACTCAACATCATCTTGTATGTATGCATTGATCTCCTAATCTCTCAAACCGTCTATCGACAAGTTATAAGTACAAGTTAATCTCTTCATCTACCTTTTTATCCTAGTTCAAAATATGTGCGTTCAACTCAGATAATGATCAAGCAGGCCTTGCATCCTTATTATAGCGCTGGTGACCGCAAATACCTAGAGAGCATAGACAAACTAGAGATTAATTTGATTTTTCTTTTTTTGAATCTCATAACTTTGTCATTAAGCGTCCAAATGAAGTAAAGGAATTGCTCATGGGAAGCTTACAATGAGCTCTATCATTTGATGCAATGTGGATGGAGATTCAAAAGTTGTGTAAAAAGTCTATTTTTATTCTATGGACGTCTTTGGAGCGATAATGCATAACATCAAAATTTGAATCTCAGGTAGGAGCCAGTCTATCCACAACACAACAACATATCATGAATGTGGGACGACTTCATCTACCTTAGCTATAAAAGTCCATTTGATCAAAATGACAATAGGTGATAATTAACTCCAGGTTGTCTCGAGAGGAAAACCAAAAGTACACAGAAGCTGACGGATCGTTCTGTAAACCCTCTGCGGTCCTATCGATCAACTACCCCCCCGATCTCTCAACCTCCACGATCGTCATCCACGAATCTGCAACATGTCGGGCCTGTCTCTCACTCAGGGGTCACCTCTGATGGCTTTGATGGAAGCACACCATGAACTTGAAGGGAAAATGCTGAGTTCATTCATTCATACACCCACAAACTTATCAATTAGAAATCTCTTTAAACACCTTAACTAAAATCTTCCATTCTAACGACGTCTCTCAAGTTCTCATATGCTAAAAATATCCCACACTCTCTATGTTACTCAAGTTGTCATTAAGACAATGTGAAAACAAGGATGAGGAGCTCTTCTCTACTCCTCTATTTATACATTCTAGGTTTTTACTTTGGTACCCTCTGGTAACTCAGCCGTAACTACTTTTACCGGGTTTTACTAATATATTACTTAAGGTAAAAGCATTGATCACATGGGCTTTTTACCTTTTCACATGGGCTTATTCTTTCAAAGTCAACAACTTCTAGAATGATTCTGGAATATTCTCAAGGAATCTCGAATTTCCACCCCCCTCTACACTAGGACCCACTAAAAAGGAAACATGTGGAATCTCTTCTTGTTTTTAATGCCCACAAAGTCCACAACTTTAATCCAACCACTAATATCAAGTCAAAAAGGAGATAATGGATACTTTCCACCCCCTTTCTACCTTTTAGACAAGATGACAAGATAGTAGTGCTCACTCTTTAGCAAATATCTGAATTCTGCCAAAAGTACAGCTAAGTTTAACCATAACTAACTTTTAGCTAGTCATGACTAACTTGATACCTCCTTAAAATACTTTGGCAGCAAATAAACATTCTCAACACTTAGTTATAACTAAACACCTTACTAATAGACAAACTTCCTATGTGTAACATAGGTCGTTACAGTTCCACATCAGAAGATGTTGTCGAGTGATGTGTTTTCTTATCACTTGAATACACTAGGTATCTGACTGTGGAATACGTGCAACACTATGCGACTCAAAACAAGCGACCACTCAAACCTCTTTTTGACTCCAAGTACACTCTAAATCTATCCCACTGTGATATCCTCACGTACTCTTGACAATCTCTCTCTCACTCAACTCATAGAACCGAGATAACAAACACAGACAACATATTCTTGCCATCACCGCAAGCACTCTTGGGTATGCTGGTCATCACTCCAGTCTCATCACAAGAGAAATACCAACACTCCTAACGAAAAAGAAAACTAAGTGCAACCCCCGCACACGAATCTAATCCAAACCTACTGGGCGTACACATGCATGCGAGTACAAAGAGGATCCAAACACAGAAAGTACTAACAACAACTCTCTATACCCATAATTAAGTGCCTTGAAGCATTAGCAAAATCTCCAAGTAGATCTGTTCACCAAAAGAATCTGAAATCTTGCACCTTTTGAGACAAAAATCTCTCAATTTTATCTCACAGTCACTCCTCAACTATGGTTCTAAACGAGATGAAACCAAGGTCAATAAGTAGCATGTAGAATAAGCTCTCTATTAAAGTATTACATGCAGAGAGATCATCTCTGAATTGACAATTACGTCTTTCCAAAGTACGTTGTTTCTATAGCATTCACAAAACTACACGTTGCTATTTTTGCAGCTCTCGGCTTCTATACTAGTCACCTGATAACAACCTTTCCATCCTCAGAAACTTCATCTCCTCAGCTCTCCAGCAAGATATGGCATGCAAAAATCCAAGTAGTATTGAGTTCACAACATGACACCAAAGATGATGAAATTTGTGCATCGAGAGTTTATCCGAAATTCCTCACGATAAACTCTTGATGGAATTTCGGATAAACTCTTGATGCGTCACTTTTAATCGATTGTAACAACGTATTTTGACGCAAGTGTTGAACAAAACTCTCGCTGAAAACTTTAGATCCAATCGATACCACATCAGAGTAAGATGTTGATCATAAGATCTCAAACAGCGTCGTAAGTGACTATCAGAAAAATGATAGGACCTGGAGTAGCCATTACCGCAACCATAAATGACTCTCCTCAATGAGCCACCATAAACACTCGAAAGTGAACACGCGATAGACAATAGAGCTTAATGATGAAAGAGTTCGCAAGTGAAAGATCATGAGCACGAAGTGCTCTCGGTTCATGCTTGTCACTCTTACTGCTCCTCACTCCATACGATGATACTCATAACACTCACGACTAGACTTGGATACTCCACACTCGATGTCCAAAGCTTTGCACACCTCTCTTCGTATATAGCAAACTCGCATATGATGACAAGAGTACGAATCCTTATCTCCACTCAGCAGAGAGTACACGTCCACATGGAGCCTTATCTTTTCACACGATAAGGTCCTGATAAATCCACAACATCAAAACATGTACGATAAAGATATGTATATGTTTCACACCCTAGCCAACCCATAACACGACATCCACCCCCTCTAAACCTATGCATCCTCTGGTATGCATCAACCTAATCATCCGCAAGGGTGATCAGCATTGTGTGCAGTGAGTTCTGAGTTTGTGACATGGACTTAGAGACTCTCAGAAGTCCGGAGGAGGTCATTCCAAATGATGTGAGCCTCTAGAAGTCTTAGCGAGACCTGAGAAGCGCAACATCCTCTCTTCATGAGTTTGTTGTATTGAGTAGTAATTGACCTATCTAGCAGTAGCAGTGTTCTATGGGTGTTAACTGTCGAGTTGAACCACCAATTAGAAATGCTAAGGTGGGGTTGATTGTGAATGAGTTTGCTGTGGCGTTTGCATGAAAAGCGATTTACTTAATGAGAGATCTTTACTCAAGATATGACCAATTTCAACTAGCAAAGGAGAATAGAAGATTTACAACAATGAGGAAACCTTTGGGGTTGGTTAAGATGTGTACTTTATCATAAGGAGCTACCAACTTGGTAGCACACATGATGAACGGATGATAGAGTTCTAAGGGACTTCATTCCTAAGAAGATGATGATGTTATTAGATGACATTCCCATCAAAAGATGTATGGAGGATGAGAAGAATGAAGTACTAGAATTGATCTCAAGTTCCATGGTACATGTCATACTGTGAAGATAACCATCGGCGTAATAGCATACGCGTCTACACATCCAATCTCATGTGGTTCAAACACAAATGCTTTCTCCTGTTGAGAAAGCATCTCCTTGAAGCATTTCCTCTTTTCTGGCAGAAGAGATCTGTAAGCCGGCATGTCTCTCACTCAAGAGTACCTCAGATGACTAAGATTACTAATGCACAATAATTACAAAGATTCAGTTACACCTATGCTCACTTCACTCAACGCTTTGATCCGTATGATCACATCAAGTGTTTCTAATAGCGTTCCTGCAAACAAGTTCTAATTCCGCTCTCAACATTACATCTCATAATACTCAAAGACTCCCAAGGTCTCCAATACTCACTTTACTCATAATAAGAAAAATGATAGTGTCTTCCATCCTCTCAACTCCTCCTTATATACTTTACAATTTTTTACCTTGGTAACTTTCACTAAGTTACGTTATCTCATGGTAAGTACGCAATCCAAAATAGTAAAACTTCTAAAGGTTACTAAGACTTAAGAACAACGCACACATTACTTGTTCTACTTTATTAAAGTAAGAGATTCTCCTACTTTAGTTTTTCTAAAATGTTAACTTTCCATGCTATCCAATAGGAAAACGACAACAAACTAATACGTCTTTTGAGGAGCATCTTTAGATATTTGTGATGACTTTTCATCATGCATCCAATCAGTGATGGTCAACAAAGTTACATACTTTTTAGAAGCATATTTAGAGCTTCGCACTTGTCACATTGTGTCATAGTGAAATCTCTAATAGCTTCCTCAACTTAGTTGTAACTATCTCAGCTAGTTATGCTTAGTTTTGATCACTCTAGATTTGGATCTTCGAACTAGAGTAATCTATAAGATAGTCATACTTATCGAAATTTATATAAGCAAACACACAAATAATGAGATACTTGTGATGTGACATTTACCTCGAGACTTAATTTTCACTACGTCCTCAGAGTGAAGTACCACATTGATGAAACTTCTTGAGCTTGTCGTGATTCACTCAGCAAAGAACGTACCACTCCTTTCTTGAAGATCATAGGTGTCATTACTCCACACTTTGGAGATGATGAAAAACTCAAAATATCAACGTAAGAACTTCTTTTTAACTCGCTTGTGTCTAATACCATCCCATAACATCACCCACTCACCCTTTTGAAATGGCCGTAACTTCATTTTGTTCTTTTCTAAGCGCTTGTCATAACTCTTCTTCTGTTGTAGCTGAGCCATCTCCATTCGTTGAGCTACATTGTTTGTGTTCTCCTCTAGCTCCAACAAGATTTCTCTCTAATCCAGCTTGCAAGGTCTGAAAAGTGGTTGACTCGAACTGGATTGATAATATAGATTCCAACCCATACACCATCTTGAAAGATGAATATCTCGTAGACGTCTTCACTGTTGTACGACACTCCTATAAAACCGCATGAAGACACTTGTTCTAGTTGTGTTTGACCTCTTCCATGTCAGCATCATTTGCTAACATTTGGCACAAGGTAAAGTTTGTCCTCTCTACCAAACCGTTTGAACTAGGTTTATATGAAGTAGTAACCCTTTGATAAATAGAGAAGCATGTGCACATAGCAATAGTCATACCACTCAAGAATTCTCGACCCTTATCAAAAATTAACTCCAATGGACATCCAAACCTAGTAATGATCAGTTCATAGAGAAATCTACCCACCTCAACTTCTCCAATAGTTACAAGAGGTCTAGCTTCTACCCACTTTGTAAAATAATTTGTGGCTACAAACATATACTTATTGTTGCGAGGGGTGTGATTCAAATGTCTAACATAATCTATTCTTCATTTCTCAAAAAGTCTAAGAACCAGAATATACCTAAGAGGAGTAGAAACACTAGATTTGATAGCGAAAGCTTGACAAACATCACAAGTTTTACAATATGTCAAGCAATCTCTAAACATCCCCTCCGGTGATATCCTACATCAAGTATCTTGGGGGCTGTCAACTTACCTACAAAATGTCCTCCACATACTAGACCGTCATGAAATTCTTCCATGAGTCGTAGAGACTCCTCCTTGCGCGCAACTCTTCTCAAGACTCCATTAACTCTTTCACGAAATAACACACCTTCCACTCCTGTGTAAGATTGACTTCATTTTACCAAAGCTTTCTTCTATCTGGTCCGCATCTCGTCTGGATAGACACCTTCGGTTAACAAAATCTCAAATTTCTTGATATTCTATCGGGATAATAGAGTTGCTCATCAAGACCATCAAACTTTTGTCAAGAAAAGTGTCATCCACCAGCTCCTCTCCATTGTCATAGTAATCTCTAGATAGCACATCTATTTTTTCTGATCGATCGCATATCTCATAGTCGTACTCTGACAATAAGAGCTTCCACCGTTGTCGTGTGACGTGCTTTCTTATCTGGGAATACACCGGGTATCTAGCTGTAGAGAGTACGTGTCGCACTCCGTGACTCAGAACCAGCAACCACCCAAACCTCTCTCTGACCTCCAAGTACACTCTGAACCTATCTCGGTACGATATCCTCACGTCCTCTCGACAGATCTCTCTCTTACTCGACTAGGAATAGAACCAGGGTAACAAGCACGGGCAACCTGTTCCTGCCATCACCGCAAGCACTCTTGGGTCTGCTGGTCATCACTCCAGCCTCACCACAAGAGAAATACCAACACTCCTAATAGAAAAAGAAACTAAGCGCAACGCCCGCACACAAATCCAAACCAAACCAACTGGGCGTACAAACAGGCATGCGAGTATGGAGAGGATCCAAACACAAGAAATACAGTCAACAACTCTCCATACCCATGATCAAGTGCTCTGAAGCACCGGCAAAACCTCCAGACCGACCTGTTCTCCAAAGAATCTTAACTCTTGCGCCTTTCGGAGCAAGAACCTCTCAACTTTAACTCGCTGTCACTCCTCAACCACAGCTCAGAATGAGATGAAACCAAGGCCAGCAGATAGCCTGTAGAATAATCTCTCTATTAAGGTATTACATGCAGAGAGATCATCTCTGAGTTGGCATCTATGCCCTTCCAAAGTTCGCTGTTTCTATAACATGATACTATTTTAATAGAACTTTGCTGTTCGATTCCTCACAAACCACTCGATCAAAACAGCTCAAACTTCTCAGGAAGCTAATGTGTCACCATCACTACCACTCTGTAAAATTTCACCAGCAGATCTTCAACCAAACTCTTGGAACGATCAAGCCCTTATCGCTGTTTTTATAACATGATACTATTTCGACAGAACTTTGCTGTTCGATTCCTCACAAACCGCTTGATCAAAACGGCTCAAACTTCTCAGGAAGCTAATGAGTCACCATCACTACCACTCTGTAAAATTTCACCAGCAGATCTTCAACCAAACTCTTGGAATGATCCAAGCCTTTTTTGTCAATGACACAAGGCGATATGCAGACCCTTGTGCACAAAAATAACGTTTCCCTTCAACCCAATAATCCAAATGGTCTCAAATTTCACAGGTAGGTAGCTGACTGTACCTTCTCAGACCCTGGAAGGTTTCATATCGAAATTCGACCTCAAACTCTCCATATCTCTCTCAATGTCTCATGTTTACAGTCGCCTACTATCATAGCCTCCGATTTGAGACACCCAACTTCAGCTGGCCATAACCTTTTCACTCCGGCTTGGAATCGATCGATCTCGGAGTCCATCGGCAAGCCCATCTCAAGAGCTTTCCAGCAACAGTCAATTCATCTCCAGCAACCTCACAGAACTCCCAGAAAGTGAGAAAGACTTCACGGAAATGAAATTGGTCATGAATTTGACCCCCTCAGCTTCAATTGATCAAAACTTTCTCATCCGCGCTTCAAATCCAGCAACCATTGAGTCTACGGGCATCCTCGTCTCCCAAGCTTTCCAACCATATCTCACACTTCGCGAATGGACCACGGGAAGTGCCTCTAACCCTCAAAACGTGAAAGAAACTTGGTAGAAGGTGATTGGTCAAACTTTCGACCAATGAGAAACAAGTTGACAAAAAGGTTTTTGTCTTCACTCACATGACAAACACACAAAGAACGAATTTTTATCCAAGAGTACCATTTAGGCCTCAAAGTTTATATTGAACAAACTACAAACACGTGCCGTTGACGATGTCGGCCACGAAGCACGTAAACACGAAGTACAAATTACGCTCAATAGAGAGTCAGAATCCCGACTCTAAAACGGTTGACAATAAACGGAACTACAAAGGGAACAGATGAAGCTATTATCTGGTTGTAATAATCCTCACCGAAGTTCCTCACGATAAACTCACGATGCGCCACCTTTGGTCGACTGTAACATCGTATTTCGACCCAAGTGTTGAACGGAACTCTCGCTGGGAAGTTCAGATCCAACGGAGGATCCATACCACATCAGAGCAAGATGTAGACAGTAAGATCCCAAACAGCGTCGTACGTGACAATGAGCAGAACGATAGGATCCGGAGTAGCCATCACCGCAGCCATAAACGACTCTCCTCAATGAGCTACCATAAATACTCGAAAGTGATCTCGCGGCAGACAATGGATCTTAATGACGAATGGATGCGCAAGTGGAAGATCAGGAGCACGAAAGGGTTCTCCGTTCATGCCTACCACTCGCACTGCCGCCGCTTACTTCATTCGATGATACTGATCACACTCCACTAGACTTGGATACTCTACACTCTATATCTCAAGCTCCGCACACCTCTCTTCTTATACATCAATCTCCCATGTGACGACAAGAGTACTACTCTTATCTCCACTCAGCGAAGAGTACACGGATCGTCCACGTGGAGCTTTATCTTTTGACACGATAAGGTCCCAGTGGCTCCTCAACACCAAACACGTACGAAGGATATGTGGTGGTTTCACACCCTAGCCAATCCACAACACGACATCCACCCCCTCTGAACCTGTGCATCCTCTGGTATGCACCAACCTAATCATACGTTGTGGTTGGCATCATACCACTTCTTCCTCATCTTCTTCTTCGGGAGTCTCCCCCTCGGGCTCTACGCTCTCATCTGGACTCTCTTCTTGATCTTGAGAGAGATCAAACTCGACACTGATCTCCTCAATGTCTGGGTCTTCATCTCGTCGCTTAAAGAGTTTTATCCGTTTTCCTGCAATCGGAACTTTAAGCCATGCACCATCCAACTCACGTAGTACGTATGTGGCGTTGTCATGAATACGAACAACCACGTAAGGCCCAAACCAGCGTTTAGAAAACTTTCTCAACGCTCTATGCTGGTTATCCAAGCTGCTATCATATATCAACACCCAATCATCTTCCTGAATCTTCTTAGGTCGTAGTCGATGTCGCTTATCAAATCTGTCTTTGTTCTTCAAGCGAGCTTTTTGTAACCGTTCCAGAGCTAGCTCCACATCCTCTGGTCTCCGCTCCAACTGACGAATCCTAAGAGCGAGAAGATCCTCTCTAGAGAGATTATCTTCCCAAGGTAGAACACTCCAAGTAGGTATTTGCTCTTCGATAGGCATGATCGGTTTTTGCCCTTGCATTAGTTCTGCTGGCATGTATCCGGTCACCGAGCTATGAGTTGTACGATCGGCCCATAGAGCAAATGGTAGAAGCCTTGGCCATTCTCTCACCCTTCCGTTGCAAGCTTTCACAATCGCTTTCCTGATGGGAGGATGACCGCGCTCACTCTTCGCATTTCCTTCTGGGTTGTAAGCCATGGTAAGAGCTAACTTGATTCCCCGCCTCTTGAAGAACATATCAGCTTCGTGAGCATTCAGTTCTCCGCGGTCTGCTGTAATCTTCCCAACACATCCGTATCTGCAGATCACATCTTCAAGTAGAAATCTGCACACCCCTTCTGTAGTGTTTGTGCGCAGAGCGCGTCCTTCGACTTGGTTCGATAGATCCTCCCGTGCCAAATCCAAGTATCTCATCTGCCATATCCCAACCGGCATCGTAACCAGATCTACTACCCACTTGTAATGCATTGCAAGTGGATACGTAGGATGAAGCTCATCTCGATGCCGGATGTCAGAGTACATCTGGCAAGTTACACACGTCTCCACAAATCGCACTACATCTCTGTACATGTTACGCCACCAATATCTCTCTTTGAGTTTGGTAAAGGTGGCATAAATACCCCGATGTCCAGCCCATAAGCTCTCATGGAATTCTTGAATGAGCTGGGTTTGCATCTCTTGCTTACACACAACCCGTTGCGGCATCTCGCCACTCCGCTTGGCGCGCTTCCACAGATAGCCCCCTTGTTGTATGTAGTTGTAAGCCTTCCTCCTGATCTGTTTGAACTGAGCATCATTCCATTCTGGTTGCTTGGTCAGTGAACCAAGATAACACCCAATGTCTAACCATTCTCCTTCGTATAGCTCCTCCATGAATGAGTTTTGATGTTCCTTCATTCCCTTCTGAGCTCTACAAAAGACGGTTGTGCCTATATCCTCTGTGTCTTCTGTCAAATCCTCTTCATCCTCATATCTGGCCCTAGACAACATATTTGCTACCGGGTTATCTTTTCCCGCTATGTGTCTAAATTCCGGATTCAACGACTTGATATAGGCAATCCATCGCAACATAGCGATATCAGGGGTGTTACAATTCGTAATCATCCCTAACAGTGGCAAACAATCCGTCTCCACTATCACCGGTGCTCCAATCAAATAGTCCTTCTCAACTTTCATCGCAGTAACTACCCCCCATAGCTCTCGCTTTACTTGTGGGTAGTTTCGCTGTCGCTCACTCAACACTTTGGCTCCAAATCTGATTGCAAACCGATTTCCATCCTCATCATCTTGTCCCACTGTCCATCCAATGGCTATCGGACTTGTATCAACCGTGATTATCACGTGTTTGCCATCTTCATAACTCACCCTTCGTAGCACAGGTGGAGAAGACAACAACTGCTTCCGCTTCTACACCGCTTCGATATGCCTCTCCTCCCATCTGAACTTCGTGCTCTTCCGTAACAGACCATAGAGTGGATCTGATACATGAGCAAAATGAGGAATCCACACATGATAAAACACGCAAGCTCCTAAGAACCTTCGCACCTCTGTTGTTGAGCTACATGTGTCCTTCATCCGCTGTATGGCATCCACCTTGTTAGGATCAGATTTGCGACCAAACCATCCGCATAAGTGCCCCACAATCACAACCTCTCGAACTCCAAACGAAGACTTAGCACCAGATAGTGTCAAGTGAACCTTCCCGAGCCGTGATAAAATCTGATCACAATCTAAAATATGATCAGCCACAAATTTTCGACACCCCCTCTGATCGACTCTCTCATCCTTCTGCTCCTCTACACATCCTTTGATTGGAATGTCATCTAAGAAAGGCATGGTCTTCTCCGGGATGAAGTCTCGAAGAACTTTGTTCATCCCGTTCATCATGTGTGCAACAGAATTTGTTGCCCCCTGCGGCAATGTGCACATCCTCACCAAACCCAACAGTGTCCTCATAGTAGTGACATCTCTACTCTTTTCAGCAAGCTGAAACTGATCGTATCCAGAGTAGAGGTCTCCTATCGAGTAAATGGCTCTACCAGCGAATGCTTCAGCAAACTCCCCCACAATAGGTCCGATCCCCGTATTTCTGATGGTCACCTGATTCACCGGTTGCATATCCTGAATGAACCGTAGCGCTCCGTTCTTCTTCGGCACTGTAAACCAGCGGCTGGAATACGGTGCAAACGATGGCTCAAGGATTCTCATCCGCATCTTCTCCTTTAGAAGCTCCATAAGCTTAGGCAGATGTGCCCTAGGTACAGGAATTGGTCTTAAGTCCCAAGGCGTATGCGGTACCGTAAATATGATCATCGGTGCTACAACGCTTGGATCTACACACCCAATTTCTGAAGGCTCAAAAGAAAAAGTTTTCCCATGCCTACTTAACATCTCCTTGAACTCCCTCTCCTCAGCAGGTAGAAGAAAGTCTGTAGAACCAACCTTCAACTCCTTAAGCGTAGCTTCTGTAAACTTGTGACCTATCTGATCAGGATACCGTAAGCTCTTCTCCTTTGAGGCTTGTTGAACTCGTTGGTCAGAGTCGCTAGGTAGCGGTTGTGCAACCGGCTTCACGTTTTTATCCACCGTTTTATACCTGGTCTCAACTCTGACTTCAGGTATCTGGAATGACTCTATAGCCAAGTAAAGCTCCATAGAACGTATGTAGACAACTTGGTCTTCATTCCCTTGTTCAGCCTTACGAAGTTCTTCCAAAGGATCATCCAAATCCATCTCCATGGAAACGCCCTCTATCTTATCCTCCTCACTAAGCACACCAACTCTTTTTAGATCTTTTTGGGTTCTTTGCACAGCTTTCTTCTCCCATTTCTGAAGATCAGCAAGTTGTGTATACACAACAAATCCACTCTCCGAATATCTCACCACTCCTGTACAAAAGGCACTATCCTTCTCCAACGAGAGTACCTTCTCTTGTGTATCGGTACCACTATACTCTCGCTCTATAGTGGCCCTCTGGAAAATCCTTAAACTCTTTAGTGACTTTGGGTAGAGACACGCTCCTCAAGTAATCTCGGTTACGCTCATGATTAGCAGACACAGTCAAGAACTGTACTGTTGTTTTGCCATCCTGACTCCTGATCCGAGCATAAGCAGAACCGTCATCCAACACCTTAGTCTCCATCCTTACAGCTGTAATGAATGGTTGACCAAGAATAACTGGATAGGAAGTAGTATCTTGAACAAAGAAGTTTTGTTCAAGTACCACATTCCCTATCTTAACCTTCACATCCGGACAAGCACCATAGAGTTCTCCTCGTGTGTTGTTTGCTGCTCGGATCATCCAACCATGATCTATATCAACAGGCCATCCACTCTGCTTGTAGATGTCCTTAGAGACAATATTGATCTCAGATCCATGATCGATGAGAGCAACCACCGGATCTTTCATCTCTCCTACATTCACTAAGGTTTCAGTAGTGGCTCTTGCCCAATGCCCTCTAGTGTAATGACTAGAGATCTTATCGTCCTCTTCCTTATCCACATCAAACCGAACTTTACGAGTGTTGTAAGAATGAACCAACTCTCGCTCCTCTTCCTCTGTAATCACTGTGTCTAGAGCACTGGACACTGCGGTCTCTCTCATCAATTGTCTCTTCCGCTTGATAATGTCAATGATGACATCATGAAACTCCTTCTTCGCAATCCCGAGGATCTCTCGCAAGGTAAACTCAATCTTTGTATTGAGCACCTTCTCCTGCAGCACCTCTTTCATGTTGGTTGCTGCTTCAATGTCTGATTGCAGCTTATACATGGGAGCTTTGCCCTTCTCCCTACCCTTACCCTTCTCTGCACTCCCAGAAGGTGAGACGTCATCCATAGCTTCTTCTTGTAGAGGTGTAGTCTCCTGTCGGAGTCTATCTCCTCTTAGTTGCCTCTTGGGAGCCGCTCTCTCCTCACTTGGACCAGCCTCGTCTCTCCTACGCTTCTCTTCCATGATAGCTTCATGTTGAGCCTTGGCTACGTAGGCATGAACGGACATAGCATCTACGGGATCATCCCATCCAGTAGCACTCCTGATTGCTGTGGCTGTTCTGAGCAACTCCTCCCTTGCCATTTTCCCCTTTCTGTTCGTGCTCACAGCGTGACTCCACATATCAGTGGTATCCTCATGTTTCAAAAAGGCACTCTCCTTTTTGCTAATCACCTCGACTCCATAGGTAGAAACTTCTACCGATGCCACATCATGCACTGTTAGATGATCCTCCAAAACTTTCTTCATCCCTCCTCTACCGAAGTTGGTCCTCAGAGTCTCTCCGTTGTCTCTCAAGGCGATCTTTCCTTCCTTCCAGAAACTTATACCTTGCTGCAAGGCATCAGTGAAACTCCCGCATTCCTTCCGTTGATGGTCGGTGTTGTCACACCAAATACACCTCTGAACATATCCTTGTTTTGGTGCAGGTCTCCCTTCAGGTGCCCCATCCTTCTCCTCCAACCTTGTCAACTTGATCTGTAAGTCTCTCATCTTCTTCTCCAAATCTTCCATTGCTTGATTCCGCTGTGGTACAACCGTAGTGATAGGAATAGTAGGAAGTGAAATAGTAGGTAGAGGAGCAGTCTGCACCGTTGGTTGCCTTCGTGGTATCACAATAGGCGGTGGTCTTGGTGCTTGAGTCACAACCACCTTCCCTCTTCGATATTCTCGCTTCGCAAGTACTCCCACTGCTTCGCTAACGTTCTTCCAATCAGATGTAAGACCATTGTCTTTCGTCCGATCTTCCAACTCTAACTCCCTTTGTAGCTCGCTGTTGGCTGACTGTAAAAATAGCTCCACTTTGTCATTCTCAAGTGTGAGCTTCTTCATCCGAGATAGTTGAAGAAACTGTCTCTCAAACTCCCGAAGTAGTTCGGTAGCAACTAGTTCCTTGTTGGGTTTGTTCACCCACTCCATGAATGACTTCTTAGTCACTCGATCTGCATCCTCCAAAGAGTATTCCTTCTTCAACTGAAGAGAAAACTCCTCCCAGTTAGCCCCATGAGCTTGAATGAGCCCCTTCACATGTTCTCGTAACTCCGGGACAACAGCGAGCTCAAACGTCCGTACCATCTCTCTCTCTGGTACCTTACTCAGCTCCATCTCTCGAGAATAGAACTTCAGGTACTTGGAGATGTTTCTCCCTTCAAACTGATCCAATGTCCCCACCACCGAATGCAAAGCCTTGGTAGCCATCGCCTCCTTCCGCTGAACAGCTTGTTGTTGATCCATGTACAGAGCAAATGCTTGGAACATTTGTCCTATAGCAGGATCAAGCTGCAGCGGAATCGTGCCCGAAGGGTTTCCAACTCCTTGTCTCTCGGCCATGGTAAAGTTCTGAGAAGAACTTCACTAACTCTCCACCCCAGAAGTTTCACGTCGAGTTCACCAACTGTCGTGTGACGTGCTTTCTTATCTGGGAATACACCGGGTATCTAGCTGTAGAGAGTACGTGTCGCACTCCGTGACTCAGAACCAGCAACCACCCAAACCTCTCTCTGACCTCCAAGTACACTCTGAACCTATCTCGGTACGATATCCTCACGTCCTCTCGACAGATCTCTCTCTTACTCGACTAGGAATAGAACCAGGGTAACAAGCACGGGCAACATGTTCCTGCCATCACCGCAAGCACTCTTGGGTCTGCTGGTCATCACTCCAGCCTCACCACAAGAGAAATACCAGCACTCCTAATAGAAAAAGAAACTAAACGCAACGCCCGCACACAAATCCAAACCAAACCAACTGGGCGTACAAACAGGCATGCGAGTATGGAGAGGATCCAAACACAAGGAATACAGTCAACAACTCTCCATACCCATGATCAAGTGCTCTGAAGCACCGGCAAAACCTCCAGACCGACCTGTTCTCCAAAGAATCTTAACTCTTGCGCCTTTCGGAGCAAGAACCTCTCAACTTTAACTCGCTGTCACTCCTCAACCACAGCTCAGAATGAGATGAAACCAAGGCCAGCAGATAGCCTGTAGAATAATCTCTCTATTAAGGTATTACATGCAGAGAGATCATCTCTGAGTTGGCATCTATGCCCTTCCAAAGTTCGCTGTTTCTATAACATGATACTATTTTAATAGAACTTTGCTGTTCGATTCCTCACAAACCACTCGATCAAAACAGCTCAAACTTCTCAGGAAGCTAATGTGTCACCATCACTACCACTCTGTAAAATTTCACCAGCAGATCTTCAACCAAACTCTTGGAACGATCAAGCCCTTATCGCTGTTTTTATAACATGATACTATTTCGACAGAACTTTGCTGTTCGATTCCTCACAAACCGCTTGATCAAAACGGCTCAAACTTCTCAGGAAGCTAATGAGTCACCATCACTACCACTCTGTAAAATTTCACCAGCAGATCTTCAACCAAACTCTTGGAATGATCCAAGCCTTTTTTGTCAATGACACAAGGCGATATGCAGACCCTTGTGCACAAAAATAACGTTTCCCTTCAACCCAATAATCCAAATGGTCTCAAATTTCACAGGTAGGTAGCTGACTGTACCTTCTCAGACCCTGGAAGGTTTCATATCGAAATTCGACCTCAAACTCTCCATATCTCTCTCAATGTCTCATGTTTACAGTCGCCTACTATCATAGCCTCCGATTTGAGACACCCAACTTCAGCTGGCCATAACTTTTTCACTCCGGCTTGGAATCGATCGATCTCAAAGTCCATCGGCAAGCCCATCTCAAGAGCTTTCCAGAAACAGTCAATTCATCTCCAGAAACCTCACAGAACTCCCAGAAAGTGAGAAAGACTTCACGGAAATGAAATTGGTCATGAATTTGACCCCCTCAGCTTCAATTGGTCAAAACTTTCTCATCCGCGCTTCAAATCCAGCAACCATTGAGTCTACGGGCATCCTCGTCTCCCAAGCTTTCCAACCATATCTCACACTTCGCGAATGGACCACGGGAAATGCCTCTAACTCTCAAAACGTGAAAGAAACTTGGTAGAAGGTGATTGGTCAAACTTTCGACCAATGAGAAACAAGTTGACAAAAAGATTTTTGTCTTCACTCACATGACAAACACACAAAGAACGAATTTTTATCCAAGAGTACCATTTAGGCCTCAAAGTTTATATTGAACAAACTACAAACACGTGCCGTTGACGATGTCGTCAGCCACGAAGCACGTAAACACGAAGTACAAATTATGCTCAATAGAGAGTCAGAATCCCGACTCTAAAACGGTTGACAATAAACGGAACTACAAAGGGAACAGATGAAGCTATTATCTGGTTGTAATAATCCTCACCGAAGTTCCTCACGATAAACTCACGATGCGCCACCTTTGATCGACTGTAACATCGTATTTCGACCCAAGTGTTGAACGGAACTCTCGCTGGGAAGTTCAGATCCAACGGAGGATCCATACCACATCAGAGCAAGATGTAGACAGTAAGATCCCAAACAGCGTCGTACGTGACAATGAGCAGAACGATAGGATCCGGAGTAGCCATCACCGCAGCCATAAACGACTCTCCCCAATGAGCTACCATAAATACTCGAAAGTGATCTCGCGGCAGACAATGGATCTTAATGACGAATGGATGCGCAAGTGGAAGATCAGGAGCACGAAAGGGTTCTCCGTTCATGCCTACCACTCGCACTGCCGCCGCTTACTTCATCCGATGATACTGATCACACTCCACTAGACTTGGATACTCTACACTCTATATCTCAAGCTCCGCACACCTCTCTTCTTATACATCAATCTCCCATGTGACGACAAGAGTACTACTCTTATCTCCACTCAGCGAAGAGTACACGGATCGTCCACGTGGAGCCTTATCTTTTGACACGATAAGGTCCCAGTGGCTCCTCAACACCAAACACGTACGAAGGATATGTGGTGGTTTCACACCCTAGCCAATCCACAACACGACACCGTGCTAATCGTCCTTCAACCATAGTTTTATTGAAGATGTATTTCAGTGTCTTATGATCGGTAACGATAGTGAACTTGTTTCTTATGAGATAATGTCAAAAGTTTTTCAGAGCATATATCACTGCTATCCTTCTCTCTCTGTCATAGAATAATTTCCCTCTACCTTGATCATTTGCCGACTAGCATATGCAATAGGATGATCTCTGCCTTCAACATCATACTGACTTAAAGTACATCCTATTACTATATTTGAAGCATCCGTATATAAAATAAAATTTTTATTCCAATCGGGCTTAACCAAGATTTATCTTGCAAGCTATAAGCATAGAAGATTTCAAGTTCTTACTCTAAAAACTTAAAATATGAGAATGACTATAAACTCTTTCCTCAGAGCTCACTACTTGGTACGGAAAAATCTCCTCAACTTCTAAAAGACATAACTCTCTCATTACAAATGATCTCTCAGAGATATAAAGCTTGTTGGAAAGCTTATCTTGCCCTCTATAACATAGTGTATGTACAAAGGTTTTGAGCTCATTTTCAAAAACTGACATGAATTGTATTAAAGACTGAATATGAATCTTTGTATCGAGGTCTCGGCAACGGAACCAAAATGTAAGTCAACTTGTCTCTCATCTAGAGGTATTTCAGATGACTAGAATTACTAGTGCACAAATAATTATAAAGATTCAGTTACACCCATGCTCACTTCACTCAACTCTCTAACCCGTATGATCACCTCGGTTCTTCTAATAGCATTCTTGCAAACAAGTTCTAATCTCGCTCTCAACATTGCATCGCATAATACTCACTTTATTCATAATAGGAATAATTGGAGTGTCTTTCACCCTCTCAACTCCTCCTTATATACTCTACAACTTGTTACAATGGAAACTTTCACTAAATTATGTTATCTCATGATAAGATGCAATCCAAAATAGTAAAACTTCTAAAGCCTACTAAGACTTAAGAATAGCACACACATTACTTGTTCTACTTTATTAAAGTAAGAGATTCTCCTACTTTAGTTTTTCTAAAGTGTTAACTTTCCATACTATCAAATAGGAAGAAAATAATAAACTAATATGTCTTTTGAGGAGCATCTTTAGATATTTGTGCATGACTTTTCATCATGAATCTAATCAGCGATGGTCAACAAAGTTAATTACTTTTGATAAGCACATTTAGAGCTCCGCACTTATCACATCCAGAGGATACCCGAGTGACATTTTTACAAGAAGCTGCATCCGAGCTTATCAAGCTAGGTAGGAGTTAAGCTAGGACAGAGCTAGGCAAGTTGCTTCCTAGCTTGAGTTAAAGTATCACTTTGAAGAAGAGTGAAAGTACCAGAATGTCGAGCTCGTTAAGAAGAGTGCCCTCGTGTCTTCAGTTGTGAGAAGTAGCATCTTATGCAATAGTTAATGCAGTTATTAAGTTCAATGTGAAAGATTGAAATTCGTCAATTCTTGCTCGTGACATGGATCTATAATATGAAGATACAAGTGCGTATGCGTTAATGAGTACTATAGTTTTGACTCTTCATTCATTTAAAATAGAGCTATATAGAAAAGTTGACATAGAGAAAGTTAATAAAGAATGTAGAAGTAACTTCCTTTAAGTTTATGTATGAGTTTTAATTCTCTTTTTAAGGAGAACAGAGGCCATCTTCAATGATAGAGGCGTCCATCTAGGAAGAAGAGGTCTCAAGATCAAATCCTCCTAGCATGTGTTTCTTATTCCGTCATGTTGACCTCCTAGATGGGAGTATATGTTGGATATGTAGCTACGTCTTGCGTATTTAAAGACGAGGACTTGTATCTCTTTTAATCGTGCACCATTAATTAAGCCATGTGGGGTGGCTCCATAGTTTCGTTCGACATTGAATGACATGTACTACAACAAAAGTGTTATCAAGATGACATCAAGAGTCATGTGAGGTGGCTCTATAATTGGGATTTCGGTCATTGGATGACATGTACTATAGCATAAGTCGTATCAAGATGACATCAATAGTCGAGAAATTTGTAATAAGCACGGGCTTAGCTTAGCAAGGGGTCTTCTTGTTTGATACGTGAGTTTGCTCATAAAACCCTAGCTTAGCTGGAGGGGTGCTTAGCTGAGATGTTAGTTAAAAAATGTGCCGCATCATGCGATTAAGGGTATTGTACTTTTTGTTGTCTAAGAGAGCTATCGATGCATACGGGAGGGAGAGAAAGATCAAGAGGTTCATATTTTGGATACTTGAGAAGGTTGTAGGAAGAGAAATAAAGAATTAGGAGTACGAATTTTATCTATTGTTGTATTGGGAAATTGCTTTCTAGTGAATGAAATTTGATTCTTATTGAGTAAAGATTGATTGTCAAACAAAAATCAGTATTTGTCAAAGACTCTGGTTGTTGTATGCAAGATAGTTGTCTCTTGTCTTCTCATTCAATCTTTACCCTTGCAAGTAGTCATAGTTAGAAGACTCGTCTTTCCTGAGAAAGACTCTCCTCGACACCACGATATCATAATTATCATCAAGTGTGAACCAGAAGATTCAAACTTACGTGCAATGTTGCTCACGGACAAAAGCCAACGAGTGAAGTCTACAGTCACCTCAAGAGGTGTTCGTAAGAGTTTCACCCGAAGTTGCAACTCTTGTTGAGAGTAGAATCATTCTCAAGATTCTAACATCTTTATTACATACAACTTCTTACATTAACGTTCAAGCTCATCTTAAGAAATATACATTTTAGGAAAGTAGTGAGTTAAGTAAAACGAAACTAGAGTAAGTAAAGCATTCTCTATATGTTACAAACAGATTAGTAGAGAATTAAAGAAGGATTGCAAGCTTCACGGTGCCATTTTACCATATGAGCAAGGCATAAAGTACTCTCCTTTTTAGAGCAAGTAGTGAGGTTCTAATGTCTCACCAGTCAGGATCCGAAGCTACCTCTCAAAAATAAATGACTGAATCCAAACTACTCATCGGAGCGTTAGACCTCTAAAGATAATTAGTAAATCTATAAAATATATTCTTTCTCATTATTATTCTCTTTATAATATTTTTGTAGTTATTGATGAATGCAACTGCAACGCTTGGCAAGTTCAACAACTTGTTTGTTGTCAACAAGCAGGAGTTTGTTTGCAACCCCATCCGCCTGTAGCCCGTAGAGCGAGAGATCGAGTTCTCCTAGCGGAGAGACTCATGTTGTGCAAGGGCAGCAGCATACGGCTGCAGAAAGCCCCACAGTGAAAAGAAACCTAAAAACAAAACTAACTTGTTCATTTGGAAACACAAGGAAGAGCTCAAAATGGCTTCTTCGTTGCTTGTGATATCTATCTTCTTTCTTACTTTACACTCGTGGCAGATTAGTACAGTTTAGCGTTTCTAGTCATGTTAAAAACATCCCATGCTTACTGAAAAGTGTCCCGGTATGAAAATGAGTTGACATTTGAAAATCGGTTAAAGTTAATTTGCCTACTCAGTAGCATATCCCGTGTAATTATATGTTTACAAGTTTTAACTAGGCATGATCAAAGATTGCATTAGATCCTATATTCTATGCTTGTTTGACAAATGTGATACCCTTCAGTTAAGAAATCATAAACATCTAAAAGAGAATTCAAAATTGCGTTAACTACCTCAACGCTTTGCTTTACAAAGTTTTATAGTTTCTCTACTTCTTCTTTTTCTTAACCATATAATATGAAGTTAATGTAAATTACATTGACACAACCGAGTCGATATGAAAACAACCCGTATATATAATCTATTAACCTACCCGTTCTCATATACCGCTTATAATATTTCGTGTTACAATCTACCGTGATCTATCTATCAAGGTCGGGCAACTGGTATAACGAACCATCTAAAAATCAAAATAAAAGGACTAGCGTGCTGCTGGGGTATAAATCCAGAGCACTGTTGAACAATAGAGAATCATCTTATGAACACATTAATTTAATCATCTTAAGCTCATGTACACTTATGAGCTTTCTAAGTGTACATGAAGTGAATATATATAAGTAAAAGTTTAGAGAATATGAGACCCACATGGAAAAAGGGAAACCAAATGAAATGAAAAGCTAAAATGAATCAAATGAGAGCTCAGATTTGCATGTCATCCAAAGCTCTTTTCCCCCTTGAAATCGCTTGCAGTTGCACGTTTGGTTGCGTACAGACGTCATTTCGGTTGCTTTCGAGCTTTTCGAAGTGGTGAGTACGCAGTGGATTGTAAGCCACTTGCGAACAACGGCAACCACAACTTGTGAAGTTGACAAGTAAAATCCAGTTGTGCAAGTTTGGAGTGATTTGATTTCGATCACCGTACGTTACAACACTCCACCGTGAATATAAAGTTGATATAAAATAGATGACACCAGTTGAAGAATAAGAGAAGATATCCATTCCCTTATTCAGGCTGTTACAACTGACCTCTTTAGTTATGTATAGCGCATACGGTTTAGAATACTTTATGGCATGAATCAACGATTAACAGCGAAATTATTGTGATTATATAGTCTCATTTATGGGTTATGTCAAGATGTGCTAGTAACTTTGAGAGTGGTTAACATATATTAGCTATAGATAAATATAATAGTTTATTATAATATTTATATATAACTCTTACATATTTTTTGATAAGAAAAAACGAAATTCAATGTACAAGGCACTGGAGAAGGATATTCTCATTCTCGAAAAGAAGTTGGAGACATAACAAGAAATACTATATCATAAACCATCATGATTTATTCTCATTACAAGTAAAGTGCTTTCAACATCGAACAATTAGCAATGATTGGTGATATCATTAAGTGTACAACGGATTAGGATTGTTCAAGTAAGATTCAACAATACTACTTAGCTACCTTTGAAACTAGCTTACAGCCAATTTCCATGCATAGTTTTACAATATGTACTGTAACTATAAAGGATGTTAGCCTCAAAGTATCATTCATGCAGTTTTTGAAATGACGAAAAAGTTAAAAGAACATATATAAACATAAAAATAAATTTTATAATATTGAGTTTTAAGAACAGCCTATTTTGTCTAATAATTGTCATCTTCTTAAATAAATTATTTCTCATAATAAAATAGCATCACTTTCTTACTTTTATGTATAAAGTAATAAAAATATAAAGCATTTTCTATTTAAAATTATATGTTAGGTTTAAGTGTCTAGATAAGTACTATAATTTGTATCCTTAAGCTTGTGGCATGTGAAGGAGTGAAGTAATCTGTAGATTGTCAGGAAACTATTATACTGAAAGTAGTAAAATAATAATTTGATTACTATGATGCTAATTGTAATAAAAGTTTGATTTCTATCTTCAGTTACTATTTGTTTATAGTAATCGAACTCTGATTACTATAAGCATGTAATATACACTGATTTCTATAGTGTTTTATAGTAATCAAAGTTTGGTTATTATCAATATTGTGTCAATTTTGATTGGATATTTTATGAAATAATGAAAAAATATAACTTAATGAAATAACTTAAAATATTGAATAATATAAAGAACTATTTCATTAAAGTTTCTACTCAAATTTTATATTGTTACTATGATTATTATGCTTACTATAATTAAAATTTCTGTTTTAATTTATTGCTTTAGCATTAGTACTAATTTTCTTGTTTGATTAAAATAGAACATAGAAAGTAAAATTGCACAAACAAACTGTTAATAACTTTTTCTTTTAACTTCCAAGTTTCTAACTTTGTTTATATTTTATAAATTCCTAACTAATATGTCAGAAACCATATCTAAACTAGCCTTCTATCTTGATGGTGAAATGGTTAACACTCGAGACGCAAATCTCGTGCTTACGGCATGGAGGTCCGATTAAGTTCGCTTGTTATTTGTTTTTGAATTTCTTTAATATTTCCTTTTCTTACTAATGCAACAGTTCTATCCCTATTCTTGTTTCTGTAGGTGGTAAGAATGCTGGTTACTCTAATTAACTGTAAGGATGGTGGTTAAACCTCGAGTATTACTACAAATGCTCCGGTTATCCTATAATACTTTATTTTGCGGGTTTACTTTCAAAAAAATGATTATGATGATTATGTCTTCTTCTCTGTTTAAAATCTGCAAAATATAGGATCAAATTGAAGCTATTCATTAGCTTTACAAGTTACGATTCATCTGAAAGCATAATATTTAATATTAACAGATAAATATTAAGATGAAGATTCCGAGGTTCCTTGGAACAAAACAAAATCTTTTCTCTATACTCGAAGAACACTATGAAAAAAAGAATATTCTCTTTCAGTTTTATACTCATGCGTGAGATTTTAGCATAAAATGTCACTCGAATCCGCAGCTAGCTAGTTCTCTCAGAATCCTATTTTCATTAACAATTTCTCCAAAATGTGAACATTTTCTTGGATTTATATCTCACATTATAATATTAAACTTTGATTATTGAAAACTATTACCTCTTTCCCCAAGCGAAAAGAAGTCAACAATTGTAGCTTGATGTATTCTGTCAAGTTTTAGTTTTGCTTTAGAATATTCATGGCTTTGATCCGCTCTTTTAGACTTCATTTTCTTGTACATTTAAGTATTGTTTCGCACATATTCGCATGCACTATAATGTGATTTAATAATATTTTTATTATTCAGCTACCGAAGATCGGTAGCTGAGTTGGTTGGGTCTCAGACCTCTAAGCGAAAGATCTGTGGTTCAAACCCGCCTGCTCCCGATTGGAGGTACATGAAGTCGCTGTATGTGCTGTATGTGCAATCTGATCCGGGTACGCTGTGGTTACCCACAAAAGACATTCCGATGCCTCTTGAAAGAATAAAATGGATAAGTTAACAACTTTAACTTTATATAATAAAGGTTTATTATACTATTGTTCAAGTTCTGTTCTAGGTGCTGGTCGGGTCGCCTTCCTTTGCTAGAAAATCCCAGTAGCATGCATATTTTCCTTCACTTTACCTTTTCCATACTATTCTTCTAGTTCTTTCTGCTTTTTGACGTATTAACCTGACTGTATCGCCATCCGTCAGACATATAAATGGTATAAAATCTAAATAACATTTCATTTCTTTTAGGTAGTGAGTGTTGAGTCATCTTATCGACTTAACTCATTACTTGCAAGATCCATAGTGTTTCATGCCTGAAGTGAAGGCTTATCTTTCTATTATAAACATGAAGTTTTGTTTCTTAAATAGTCATGTGATTCCATAAGTCGTTAATGAAACACTGAAGTGAAGGCTCCTCTTTCTATTATAAACATGTAGTTTTGTTTCTTAAATAGTCATGTATGAAACACTTAAGTGAAGGCTCCTCTTTCTATTATAAACATGTAGTTTTGTTTCTTAAATAGTCATGTATGAAACACTTAAGTGAAGGCTCCTCTTTCTATTATAAACATGCAGTTTTGTTTCTTAAAATAGTCATGTGATTTCATAAGTTGTTAGTGATTCAAATGAGAATAATATTACATCTAACCCGAGATTCCCTAGAAACCATGAGCACCGATTTGGTGATGGAAGAATCTGCATGTATCATACTGCACTTCCTGTTCACAGCAGATGGTTTACATGTCACTATGGAGAGTGATTGATTTCATTGTCGATTGTTCGTCAAGGGTGTGATTAAAGCACTATCTCGCTAAGAACGATGTGATTAAGCACAACCAACCTATCGGGAATGTGATCAAGCAAATTTTTGCTAATCTTCACGCCGAGAGAATTTAGTAGAGAATTATATATTGCTTATAATATGCATCCCAAAATAAAGCCACTGCTTGAGTGAGATATATGCATATAAACCACTGCTAGAGGACTTGGCTTCTCCCTTGTTGAGTTTGATCACACTCCTCTTATCAATGTATTGATTTATCATAAAGTTAAAGTTGTTAACTTGTCCGCTTTATCTCTTCAAGGGGCATCGGACTGTCCTTTGTGGGTAACCACAGCGTACCCGGATCAGATGCACATATAGCACATACAGCGACTTCTTGCACCTCCAACCGGGAGCAGGCGGGCTTGAACCCCAGACCTTTCGCTTAGAGATCTGAGATCCAACCAACTCAGCTACCGATCTTCGGTTTAGGGTTTAGGGTTTAGGGTTAAACTAAACCCTAAACCATACCCTTGACACGTTATTGAACATAAAATTATTCATTTTTTCTTGTCATTTTTCATTTCACTATTTTTGACTATGGTTAAATATCTCTATCATCTAAATCGTCTAACAATTAAATATACTAAGACGATACATGCTCAGAGAGCTAAAGTGTATATCCAAAATATCATTAACATAACAAAATGACTGGTTTCACACACGATCTACAACCACTAAGAGTGTGATCATCTTTAAATCACACGTCTCCGTATAAAAAACTTAAACTCTCCTTGTATCAAAGGTGCAGTAGCTCAGGTGGTGTGGGTCCATGTCATGGAAGACAGAGGTTGTAAGTGTGGTGATAAAAATGTGGTGATAAAATTTTTACCGGAAAATTTAAATATTTTCATAAGTTCAAGTGAAACTTAGAAAATATAATTCTGATGAAACATATTTTCAGTTTCATGCTGGTAGGTCACTATAAGGAGATTACTATTCACCGTAATGAGAGTCTGCTCAATAGAGGAACTTTTCAAATTTCAGAAAGACGCATATTCTGAGTCTGTGATCTACATTGCACCTTAATTTTTTTCTTACTTTCCAATCATTAGATCTCAGTTAGAGAACATCTATGATGCATTTCGTAGCTCTTAAGATTCCAGTCATCAATTTTTGACAACAAATGAGAACGTAATATAAATGCAATTTCAATGCACTACCTCGTCAAAATTTATCATAAAAATTATGAACGGATAATAATTTCGATGAGATATTTACACTGATAATATACTAAGACTTGTGATTTCAGAGACATGTGATAAAGCTTCACGAACCTAATAGGGGTGTGATCAAGCAAATTTCTGAGGTATAGTGGCGTGGTGGCGTGGAGCATTCCAAGGTACCTGTATCGGTTCTTCCAGCCGTCCGACCGACCAGGAGTATGATCTGCCGGATTGTGTGGGACGGTTGTCGTACTATGACAGCCTTTTGCCGCAGCGAGGTTTCCACCGCAGGCGGCGGAGTAGGTCAATCAGCAGTATACTACAGTAGCGTAAGCCCGAAACTCCTTCTCGGGACAAGATACATGTTGCTGGTCTGGGGGATGCTGCCGTAATTGAGGATGAACTGGAGCGCATAGCCATGGCTAAAGTAAGCCTATCATACTCCGTACTGGTACACGCGACCTACGCGTGTCAGCCCTGTACAATACGCTCGTGCAAGCAAGTCCGAAACACGGGCACGTGTTCCGGCGTAGCCCCGAGTCTCCGAGACTACGAATTTCGCGACAGAGTTTGTTGGACGGTCTACGTCATGGTCGGCCTTTCAGAACGTCATGAAAGAAAAACGGAAGTGCTGGTATTTCGCGGTTTCTGATCCGAGACAGACCCGTTCCCGCCTACTGTAGTACTGCCGCTCTATCTGCTGAAACCAGCCGTGATATCCTCAATCCATGGAAGGTTCATGGGGGCGAATATCTTTATATACTTGAATCTCTTGTCTATCTATATGTATATGTGACTATATGCTAGTGACTTTCCCAAGGAGGGAAAGTCACTAGCAAGTGGGTGGAAGTGAAATCCAATAGCAATCGCTTCTCGATCTTCACAGGGAGCTCCGAGAGCGACGACCAACAAGAACAACCAGAGGACAACACGCAACCATCTGCACAGAAACCGCAGAGGACAGAGGTGCTCAGTAAAGAAACCTCTTCTCTTCCATTACTCGATGTGGATCGTGGCATAGTCAGCTTAACGACAATACCATCAAGGGGATCAGAAGCTGCGACGCGAACTGCCACAAACGGACAGGAACAAGAGAAGATTGGTATCCCGGACCTAAATGAAAGTGCGCGACCTGAGAAGAGGGGGCTCGACAGAAGAGAGGATGACATCCTTCAGCCAATACACAAAGAAAAGGGTCAGAAGAAAACACAAGAAGGAAGTCAGAACATGAACTTAGAGAGGACAACAACTATAGTAGCCCAGACAAGTTCACTGCAGGAACAGGTAGGAAGCCTAGCACAAAAGAGTCAGGCGACAGAACGAGACAACATACTGGAAGAGACAGAGGACATGGCAGAGGACGAAAATCAAGGAGATGAGACGCCTGCAGAGACGGAAGAGAGGACGGAGGAAGTGGACATGGAACAGAGCGAGAAAATTAAAGACCCTCCTGATCCAAAGGAAGGAGTTCCAGACATTAGCCAGTGGTGGGGAGGACCGCGAAGTTCACAAGGAGAAGGGACAACATCGGACCACACCAGCCACCACGACACTCCTCAGTTGTCATCCCCACTTGAGGGATTGGAGAGAGAGGCTTTGAGGGAGATTGACACGAACCTGATGGCAAGACGAAGACCAGCCAAGAAGTCCAACCCTTCTTTTGCACCTACAACCTCAAGGGGCAACTTCACAGGAGCAGCGGGCAAGGCAATATCTATTCAGGGAAAGATCAGAAAACCCGTGGGTCCCCTACGATCTAGAGGAGACCTGACAGGGAGCTCACGGATTTGATCTTATAATCTCTCGTGCTAAATGCAGACAAATATTAAGATATCATCGTGGAACGTTCGAGGAATCGGGGATCCACATCGAGTAACCATCATACGACGGTGGATGGGAAGAGAGAGTGTTCCTGCAGACATCATTGCACTTCAAGAACTCAAAACAGAGAAGCAAAAGTTAGATTTCAACTTAAAGCTCCTTCTACCACAAGGCACCGGAATTACAGATTACACTGCAGAAGGAAGAGGAGGGGCGACATTGCTCCTAAGGCCTCACCTCCAAGTGCTCAACCAAGGAGTGAAGGGTGATGGCACCGTGGCATGGGCCATTATCGCCTCGGAGGTGGGCCCTTTAGGCATAGCTTCGGTGTATGCTCCTAACAATCGAGAACGAAGACGACAACTTTGGGACTGGATAGCTACAAGAACGGCAGAAGGGCCATGGGTACTAATGGGAGATTGGAATATGGTGGAATTGCCAGACGATAGCATAGGACCATCACCTCTGCTACATGGAAGTGAACTAAGAAGATGGAGGAATACGCTGATCCAGTCTGACTTAGTGGATGCATACTTCTGTGCCGTGGCCACGGAGGGCCCAATCTTCACCAGACAAGTCAGGACTGGAAATCGTCTAGACCAATCTAGACTAGATCGATTTTATCTGAATAACAGCGCAGAGTGGTGCAAAAGTATAACAAAAGTTCTGCACGATGGCAGACAAACTTTGTCAGACCATGTACCCATCACAATAGTTATCCAGGTGAAAGACAACAACAACACGGTTGGCATCCGGAAATCGACGTATTTCAAGATGGATGCAGAAATGCTGAAAGACCCACGTGTGAAAGCAGAAGTGACAGAGGCTTGGCAGAGCCACCAGTCTCACAACTGTGATCCACGAGTCAAATGGGCTCTGGGTTGGGGAAGGATCAAGCAGATTTTAATGAAAGAGAAGAGGGCAAAGGCGGCTAGATCCCCCCCGAGGGCAAAGTTAGAAGCAGAACTCATGCAGGTGAGGGTTAGAGCTTCAACCGACCACTCAGAAGCCACGAGCCTCGCCCTACAGGAGGCAGAAAGTCAGTTAAGGAAAAGAGAACACCAAGACGCTAACATTTGGCGGAAGAGAAGTAGAATAAGGTGGCTGAAGGAGGGGGAAGCCCCATCTCGTTATTTTTTCGCACAGCTAAAGGCAAAGCACAACAGAGAGGAGCTAAAGGTCATCACTCAAGAGGATGGACAAATTACTGAAAATCATCATGAGATCATGGAGAGGATCCATCGGTTCTACTCTAGACTGTATGAGGAAGATGTGGAGGTCACAAACAACTTGGATAAGAGGAAAGAAATACTAGAACTTACCCCGAAATTTGTGACGGAAGAAGAGAATCAAGACCTGATAGCACTGCCGACTGAAGAAGAGCTCGAGACAGTGATAATGAACTTCCCAAAGGAGAAATCTCCAGGGGTGGACGGAGTAACCTACGAAATGCTCCAAGTCTGTTGGCCTTTCATCCGACATGAATGCACAGAGATGACTCAAGCATTCTGGAGGAGTGGGACCATAGATGAGAAAACACTGCATGGAATCATCAAACTTATCCTAAAAGGGGGGAACAAATCAGATTTAGGCAACTGGAGGCCTATCTCTCTCCTCACGGCCTCCTACAAGATATTGAGTAAACTCTTAGCAGAAAGACTCAAAAGGGTGGTGGGTTCCGTAGTGGACGAGCAACAAACAGGTTTCATCCAAGACAGAGATATTTTTGACAATATTCTCAGTTTCAAGATGGGTCAAGAGCTGGCAGAGACAACAGAACAGGAAGCCTTGTTTTTCAAAGTAGATTTCATGAAGGCATACGACAGAGTTTCACATGACTACCTCCGGGATACAATGACAAGTATGAGGTTCGATCCTCATTTCATTAAACTCCTAGAAGGGTTAACATTCAAAGGGCAGTCAAAGGTTCATGCTAATGGTGCCTTCACTAATAGCTTTGACCTGAACAGAGGAGTCAGACAAGGCTGCCCAGTTGCACCTTACATATTTGCCATAGCAACACAACCACTAATGAATTTGTTTAAAGAGGCTCAAAACCAAGGAAAAATCGAAGGACTAAAGGTGGGTGACGGAAGAACGCTGCTTCACCAGCTCTTTGCCGACGATACAGGCCTCATCATAAAAGGGACTGAAGATTGTTTCAGGGCAACTCAAGAGGTAATACAACGATATGAGGAGATCTCTGGGGCAGCACTAAACCTAAGGAAGTCCCTTGTAGTGCCCCTAGGAATGAAGAGCACTCCACTCTGGCTAGAAAGGACAGGGTGTCCTATCGCAAGACCAGGACAAATTTTTAATTACTTGGGAATCTCGATCGGCGTTCAGCTATCAGAAAACCAGGTGGTGGAAGCAATAGTACAGAAACTTCAGCAGAGGCTGCAACATTGGTCCAACCGTTTTCTCTCTTGGCCAAGTCGGGTAATCCTCCTCCAGCACGTGTTAAGAAGCATACCAGCTTATCAACTTACTTGCCTCAACTGTTCACAGGGAGGATACACGAAAATGGAAGGGATCTGTAGGGCCTTCTTATGGGGCAGGAATGAAGAAGGCCGCAACAAGACAGCCTTAGTGGCTTGGGACACCATCAGCAAGCGTAAAGAGGATGGAGGGCTAGGAATTTCACCCTTCAAGGAGGTAGCCCAGGCGTTGAAGTTGAAATACTTGGGCAAATTTCTAAAAGGAGGACCTCAAGAATGGATGCAGATAGCCAGATGGGCTATAAGCTCTGCCCTAGCACAAGGATCCCACAAGAGGCAAAGAAGAGAATGGTCGCCAGAAGAAGGACTTCTTATGATCCCAAACCTGCAGATCAAGGCGATACCTACACTCAACAGCATGCTACAAACCTGGAAAACGGTCTACACTAAACTGACCTTTACAGGAGATCGAATAGAGCTTCCAGCAGACTTGAATGCTAATCTGGTAACAGAACTCTGGTACCGGCAAACAAACGCCAACCATCAAGCACAAGTTGTGGTAAATAAAGAAGTTCAGAAACTCAAATTGACATCCTTGCAATGTATCAAACGCATGGACCTCGAGGATGCTTTGGCGAATGTCTCGCTTGGTACCGGCACTACTATGGTCAACAACGAACCGTCTACACCTCTACATGATTTAATGGGATGGGTGAGGGAAGTATACCCGCTCCGTGAAGGCTTGCAGACGAGCCAAAACTGGGGATGGGCAGGCCAAGGTACCACGAACAGGGGGTGGATCCAAAGCTTGCGCACTTGGAAACAACTGTTACCTAAAACTCAACAAAAGGAACAGGAGCTAAGCGGCAGATGGGGGACCTCTGACTCAAGGGACAGGTGGGAAACTAGATGGCGACGATTGTGGTTCAAGGGAGGCCCACCTAGATTGAACCTTTGGATTTGGCGCATCTTAAATAGAGGCTTTTTCACTAATCGACGGGCCAAACAGATGAATATAGGTGATGGGACCTGCCCGAGATGCAAGAGAGAGGAGGAAACTTTAGAACATCTACTGTGGAACTGTCCCATCATAAAGAAGCGATGGGCCAGGCTCAAGATCCAAGGAACTCAATGTGGGGTGGACTATCAGGAAAGTGACGATTTGCTAAGCACAATCGATAAGGCTTTGAAAATTCGTCATCTCAATCCAGCCCTCCTCTACTTGATTACTGAACACACGCAGGTAGCATGGACGGAAAGAGCAAGCGTGGTTTTTAAGAGCCTCCGACCAGATCGTCCTGCAGTGCGACTCGTGACGGAAGCTGCTAAGAGCGCCTGGGCCGCCTTGACAGAAGATGCAAGTGAAGAGCGGAAGCAGGCTTGGGCCAGGGCCATGAGCACTTTCGCATCAATTCAAAACTCTCTTCAACACAGGCCTGAGGGAGAGGTAGAAGGAAATCTACAGAGCAGGCACTTAGACGACCCCATTGTACTGGAAAATACTCTCCCTTCAGGATTATCTGGACCACATTACTGACCTTCGATTACGGAAGGAGAGAAGCACGCTGGGGTACTGGATCACAAGGCACTCAGCGCTCAGTACGCAGACGTACTTGGATACCAGAATTGGCACTACGTCGCTTTGGAGATCGCTGCTGGTTAGCATCAAGATCAGCCCCGAGACGCTCCCAGTCACCAAGCGTAGACAATTCCACAAGAAAAGGAACATTGAGAATATGCATCGGCCTTCAGATAACGAACGAACCACCTCCTGCAATCACACGAACGAGAAAGCTGAGGACCTTTACATTCATCGTCTTCACCCTTCTGACAGACTGCAGAGTGGCGGTAGTACCGAGATTCGCTTGGGTGGCCAGGTGAATTTTCCTCGTAGGACTCAAGAGAACAGTCAGTCGAGGGCTAGTAGCTTCTCCTCTATTTCCAGGTTAGATTTGGACAGTTCTAGTGCTGCCCTTCGTAACGCTTGTAAGGAGGGGAGCAGATTCCCTACTGATAGCTGTATGTATGGGAGTAGCTCCCCTGATAGGAAAGAAACACGGCAGGAGACCCTCCAGATGGGTCCTCCCGCCGGGAACAGCGTGAACAGAACTTGGGACCCCGGTGTGTGGGGTACCAGTCCCTTTTCAAACTAATAAAGTTCTCTCGGGCGCACCGTCGCCTTTCAAATTAAAAAAATAAAAAAATAAAAAAATAAAAAAAAATAAAAAAATCTATATGTATATGTATGTAATTCTCCTCCGATCATGTAGAGATAATATTATATGCTTGCTAGCATGAAAGTATAAATATATATTTTCATTTTATCTCAATAACTGTGTATGTGAATCCAATCGTATACCAAAATGTAATATGATGTTTCTCGTCTAAATATTATAAAATGAAGATAAATTCTTTTTGTGAATTTTAAAACATGAAAGAATTCTTCATGACATCAAAAGTAAAATTTACAAGAAAATCTAAAACTGTACCAATCAAATTGTCATTTTTGTCCAAGCATGATGTGAATACGGGAAATACAACTGCAGTAAAAAGAATCTTTAATAATATCCAAAGTGCCCTTTTGGTCCAGTGAAAGAAAACGACAAAAGCTAATGAAGTAAAATAAATAGTCAAATGTTATTGGTTCATAAGAAGCTTCCAGAGAAATTTCAAAGAAAACCGGAACTGAAAAGACTACTTTAATAGAATAATAGAAGACTTGTACAACTTGAGAATAAAAAGACTTTCAGATGGTGCTCAACAATGAGATACTGGGTTTCAGAAAGATTTTCAAGGCACGTAGTGCGAAGATCATCGAGAGAAGTTTTTTTTTTTTAGTTTTTAGATCCAAATAGATCTTTTTTTTGTTGATTTATGTTGCGAATAGAATTAAGAAATACAGGGGAAGCCAAGAAAATTCCGTTATTAGATAACAGACTATCAACCGATCTTGACGATCAAGAGATACGAGACTCCGTTATTAGACAACAAGCTATCAACAGATCTTGATGATTAAGAGATGTCAAAGTATAAATAGTCATTCGTGTAGTACGTTTTATGTTTTGCACACCTGGATCTTGAGAAAGAACAAAACTGTAAACGTTGCACGCGAGAAGACTCTCATCTCACCTTAAAAGATCTCGTTTGCAAAGTAATAAAATATAATTTAGAATCACATAACCCTTCCAGCGGGGTTAGATGATAAATTAAACTCCTTTGCATATTCTTCTCTTCTGAACTTGGAAGAGGTGAATATGCAAGAAGTCACACATAAATAGCATTAACCTATCAACCTTACGTAACTTTCCATTGGTCCTCTAGACTAACTTGGAGTTGCAAGATCTCTTAACAGAGGATGAAACTTGCTATTCGTTTGTCATTATTTTAATCTCACAACATGACGAAGGAAAATTTCATTTATTCTTTAGCTTAATGCAGGTTTTGGGCAATTTTACGAGAAGGCAAAATGTGGAAAACATGAAAAGACTTGTTCAGTTCCGTTAGATCCAAACCCAAAATCCTCGAAAGGATTTCCTCCTGTCATGTCCGTTACTGTAGTGACGTTAGCGTTGGTGGTGGTAGAGTGCAGTGATGATGATGCCCCATTCGAAATGATTAATTTTCCCCATTCTCCAATATTAATGTTTGATATGTTAATTGGACTTTTAAGAACAAAATGCATTATGGTAATGTTATTTACTTTGAAAACATCTTCCCCAATAGCAGTATAGAACAACATTACAGATCCAACTGAAACATGAGAAAATACATATAATAGACATAAATCATATATGAAGGACGTTGTCGAGAAAAAGAGATAAAGTCATCGAAATTTAACTTTCCCGTTAAACGTCAGCAAGTTCAAAACTACCTGAACGATCGTCATGTCTCACTCCATGATGAGTGTGAATCCGACGGAGGAAAAATATTCATGTTCTCCAGGATTTCAAAAATCTTAAAAATCTGAAGTAAGCTATGCGCAAATGCATAGCAAAAATATCTGATTCGTTTTGAATAAAATAACATTTTTGTAGTAAGAAAACATATCTGATTCATTCTGAATAAAAATAATTCATCTTTGTAATAAAAAACACTCTGATACATAAAATGAACCGAGTTCATATGATTATACAGGCTCATGAGTCTCGATACGCATATAGTATGAAGTAATAGTTACTGGACTTTAATTATAGTTTATTCAGATAGAAATCCTTAACATTCCCTAGACATGAAGCATAGTATCTCTCTCCATTGCAATATAATCCTCCGCCAACAAGTGTTATCTTTGTATCTCATGGAAACTTCATCTCTTCCGTTTCATTATTCTAATAAATCCCAAGGTATTCTCATGTTACAGTGAGAAAGAGTTTCATCATTATTTGATTTGTTTCCTAATGTCTTTCAGAGTGGTAGATAATGACACTGAGCTGGATTATTCTAATATTATATTTATCACATATAAGAGGCTGAAATCATGAAAAGAAATATAAACTTCTCACACAAAACAAAAACAACATTCAACTTGGAAGAGCGATCAGAGCAACCTAGTGCATGCGACATGGACTTCTCGGGAACTTTTGCCCGCTTGGTGTTATAGGAAAAGAAATAAGTATTAAGAAAAATATACCAAACTATACCAACTTCGGCTATCATTTAATATTTTTAAATATTAAATAATAGCTAAACTTAGAGATACAAAAAGATCTCCATATAATCCATAAGAAAACTCATGAGTTTTCTTATGGATTATATGGAGTTTCAAAGACTCATGTTTATTTAAGATATATTACATTTGATAATGTTCAATACAATAAACAACTAAATTAAACGTTTGCATATTTCACTCCTTATTCGAAATATAAAGAGGTGAATAATATACGAGGAATGAACATTCAAGTTCAAGCATGCATATTCTCTCTCTTCCGAGTTTGGAAGAAGAGGAAATATGCATGTTAGTTTAATTTAATATCTAACCATCCGACAGGAAAGGTTAAGTATTAAATTAAACGTATGAGTATCAGAAAACATGGAAGTGTTATAAAAGTTTATTTTAATAAGTTATTATAGAAAAAAATTAAATTAACTCATAAATATTATATGTTAACCAGTCCCGGAGTAGCCAACTCATCCGGAGAAAACAGATAAGTGAAGAGTGGACTGATGCATTCTTGAGGGTATAATTTAGAGACTTTCATTGTCAATACGTGTCTGTCTGGATAGACATTAATTTATATTATAACCTTTCTCGCCGGAAGGGTTAAAATATGGATTACATCTAAATGTATACTTCAGTGTACATGAGTGAATATTCTCCTTGGTATGCATTCTCGATGAACTTCTGAAAATTTTTGTTCGTTTATTGTTATCAAGAAAATATATAAGTATTAAATAAAATATATATACTAAGTAGATGTAAAAATTTTAAAAAAATTTATAAACATTATTTGTTGACCCATGTCTAGAAACACGAGGAGAGCAAGAGAAAAACCATAAACGTTGACTCGGCTCTCGTGCTTCAGAAGATACAATATCGGAAAGCAATATTCATGAATACATCAACCACTGTACAAGAGCCGTGAAGAAGGATATTCACTACTACATTTCTTCACCTTTTGGTATAAGACAGACGATAGCCCGGCAGTATAACTGCATACGCAGCCACGTGTTGCCATCTCATCGTTCAACTGATATTTCATTCGAAGACATTTGGAGTCGTGAAAGCCATAGTAGGTTAAGAAATAACCCACATAGATGACAAAAGAAGCGAGCTAAATGACAAAGTCAAGCGAGACAGAGCAAGACAGGGTGTACAACATTCCTTAAAAAGCCTCCAATCATTTACCAAGCGCTTGTTCGTAGGAGATGATTATAATGATGTTCTGAAGATAAGATATCATTCGGTTCTGTCGTGAGGTGCTATATCGGATATCCTTCTCCTAATTTCAGTAGAATAAAATAAATAAATAAATAAATAAAACATCACTCCAAAAAATACTAACACATGACGGAAAACACTAATGATGGTATAATTATAATGATGTTGTGAAGATAAGATATCATTCGGTTCTGTCGTCGGTGCTATATTGGATATCCTTTTCCTATTTTCAGTAGAATAAAATTAATAATTAATAAAAATATTTCCAAAAAATAACAATAACATGACGGAAAACACTAATGATGGTATAATTTAGCAGAGTATGAGAAATAGGATAGTTGAATGGGTAAGGTGATCTCCACCTCAACATACTACTCTCAATCTCTCTATAGTTACAAGTACTTTTACATTGGAATTTCAGAGAATTCATTTTACAGGAATTTGTTTGATTACACTTTCAGTAGATTTGTCGTATTTGATCACACTTTTCTTGACGATGTATTGTTTGATCACACATATTATTGACTACTGATGTAAAACCAATCACTTTGTCATGTCTTTCATCGTTTCACTACCTTGGTCTATGACTCAATATCTTTGTTTTCAAATAATTTCAACAATACATACACGTAAGACTATACAAGCTGGGAAAGCTGATGTATGTGTCTGACATGTCACTAACATGGCAAAATGACTGGTTTTCAATAGATAGCGAGTGTGAAACCGACTTAAGAGAAGTGTCATCAAGCACAACAAACTCACTGGGAGTATTATCAAGTAACTTTTCTGGTTCTTCTTACATCAGTGCAGCTATTTCGTGATATTTGTAAATCTCACGCATCTATCATCAGTCACATATCTTGGTACGTAAAATCTAGTCAGTCTACTTAGAGATAAGATTATATCATTATACTATATATAAACCTTCCATTTTCTAATTTCTTTTATTTTATGTCATTGCCTTTTGTCTTTTCCTCGAGATTTCTCTGACATTGTTTTGCACACAAACTTATTTAATGATCGACGTGTTCGGATAAAAATCATTTACCATGCAAAAAGTGACTAGTGTGCTGTAGAGGTTCGCAGTGGATTTAGAATGACCGTGGGAGAAATTTAGAATGACCGTGGGAGATCTGACTGTATAAATTTTATTTGATATTGCTAAATAATTATTCTACGTGTTAATTTGGTATATAAAATAAAATAAAATAATTTTTATTTTAAAAATCTATCTTCTTTTAGATCTATATTATTGTAATCTTTAGTTTTGAAAAACTAAAGATTTAAAGGCTATTTGATATCTCAACTACTCTAGTACAAAATCAAACTACACATAGTTAAGGGTGTGGTTCTTTCCCTGATTCAGTCGAGAAAAATAAAAGAAGATTTCGCGCGCTAATATTGTAACTCTAAATTCTCCCAAAAAGAATAACTACGTGGATTAACACGCACGAAACTGCGGAGAACTAGTTTAAGCGTGGTTTAAATTGTCACTACGGTAGTCTTTCAATAAAGCACATGTAGATATAATACCAGTTCCTTTTTTCCCTTGTCATTGCTATTATTTATGTAAAGGATCTTCGCAGAAAAAAACCAAAAAAGTTACTATATAGTAGTTTTCAGCTGCGGCCTCTTTTGGGCGTATTTCGCCGGGCAGTTTGCTGCTTGTTCTCCGTCGTTATTATTAATAAAGTGTACCGGCATATCTTTCTCCGTAAAAAAATAAAAAACAAAAAGTACAAAAAGAACGTATATCGTCAGAAATTGACTTGATCACACCCCAGTAGGTTCCCTGAGCTTGATCATACCTCTCTTAACGATGTATGGCTTGATCACACCCCTGGCTGACTATTGCCTATAAAAGCAATCACTTTGTGATGTTACTCACATGTGAGACTGCACATATTAGAAAAATGAGAATATACATAATCTAACATATCTTTAATGTTAAATATTTTTACTTATAGTTATATATTTTGTCAAGGTTGAAAGTAATAAAATGATGAACCAAAAGATAAAATGACTGGTTCTACTATGAATAACCTTTCAGGGGTATGATAAAACTCACGGAACCTACTGGGGGTATGATCAAGCCAATTTCTGCGTATATCGTTGAACCCAAAAAAAACCCAAAACCATAACAAGCAAACTCGTTAGACGCACGTACTTTTACGTCGTCTGTTGTTGTTACCTACTGTGTACAGAATATTCCTACTGCGTGATGATCAAAGCGATTATGTAACACCTTTTGCTTTTTCCCCAAACCAGATGGCATTCGGGCAGTGATTAACCAAAAAGTGGCAGCTGCATGGTCATAAAGCAGGCTCAAGGAGACTAGATAAAAGAGTGTCGCGAGCCCTAAAGGGGCCATTCTCAGTTTCAGTTTTTGGGAGAAGAGCACTCTTGGTGACGAGGAGAGAAGACTGTATTTTCAGAATAGAAAGATTGTATCTTGGAGTTCAGAAAACAGAGAGCATGCAAATCTGATTCCTTGGAGAGTAGACTTGGAGAGCAGATCTGGAGAGCAGACTTGGGGTGTTGATTAGATCGCTGACTTGGGGTCTGATCTGTTGAGTAACAGAAATCAGGGCGTTCAGAGTGAAAGTAGGTTCTCTGGCGAAGTCTTAGTCACAGCAGAGTTGCTGAGTAGTGAAGGATTGCCGGTCCAAGAGCGCTGCGTGACCTTGTCAGCAAGTAAATGCCATGTAATGTATATGAGCCCGTGAATTCCTCCATTCTGATAAGTAGGCTTGAGTTGTGTGCCAAAACTGAGTTGGGCGCATCTGGTGTCGTGTTGACTTTATTTCAGTGTAATTGCTTTGCCTTCCTACTTCCTAGCATCTACTAGGTCTCCTAGTCTTGGCGGTTGCTCCTTGTGGGTCCTGGCGTTCCGACTTGATCACCTGTAGCGGAAGCGCTGCCCAAATTTTATGCAACTCAGGTCTAGAATAGTTCCACCTGTATTTAGTAACCTAAGATTGACCAGAGACCTACAAAAGACTAGTTGGTTATTCGAAACTCGTTCAACAGTTATTGAATCCTCTGTGCTTATTAGCGGATAGTTTAAAGAACTGGATCTGGAGACACAAATAAAGTATACAGGTCTCCAGGGAGGTTCACGTTCGGCAGTTCATTGGTTAGAGATTAAAGAATCTGTTTCAAGTTCTGCGGTCGAACGTTACAGTTGGTATCAGAGCAAGCTCAAGTTGAGTCTTTGCTAAACACCATCGACAATGGAGGCTGTGTCGACCGAGTTGGACAAGATGAAAGCATTGCTGAGAAAGTTGGAAGGCCGACTTGAGCAAGTAGAAGCTGAGAACAAGGTGCTTAAGGCGGATTTAACTCAAGCAAAAGCGACACAAGAGAAGGAAGCGGAGGTCCCTGTACTGCAAATCGAGCAAGTCAAGGATTTAGGACTATCAGGCGAAGAAGCAATTGATATTGCTCAAGCAGATAAGAATGAAGATGGATCACAGAAGGTGCAAGAGAATGTTGCGGAAGGCAGCTCAGCCAAAGAAGGGCACAAGCGGAAAGTGAAGTGGGCTGAACCAGCGACACCATCAGCCTTCAACGGTGAGAAAAGCTTTTCCAGGTTTGAGTTATGAATTACTGAAATGGAGAATTACCTGGAGAATTCGATGAGCGTAGTTGGTTCACCTATGCTGTTAGTAGACTGGAAGGAGAGGCTAAGGAATGGTATGGAGGTCAACAACGGATGAGGAGTTTGAACGGTACAACTCCTATGTCCACTTGGTCGGAGCTGAAGGATGAACTCCGACGACATTTGGTACCAGTGGATGAAGCTACATAGTTTCGACTAGAACTCATTCATCTGAGACAGACAGGGAGTATCAGACAGTATCTCCAGCGATTTTCTGAGTTGGTTACTCGTTTGCACATGGTGGATCGTACCGACTTGCTGTTTCACTTGAAGAAAGGTCTGCAAGGTTTCTATGCTAATGTGTTTGATAGCTGGGTTATGTTTCATAAGTCCGAGGACATGCAAGACTTGTTTGCATTTCTGGAAGCCGCAGAGAACACTAGGGAACGTAATTACACCGTGCAGCCCTCCAAGTTTCAGCGTGGAACAAGTGGTGGCGAGCCTAGTAGAGGATTTTGGCGCAATCCTCAAGGACAGATAGCGTCCTCTCAGAGTAGAGGTGGTAGAGGACGTGGTGGTGGAAGATTTGGTGCAGCGGGAAGGAGGTTTCCTCGTGGGTCTCAACAGCAAGGAGTTACTCGTGGTCTTACTCAGACCCGACCTATTGGATCTTATGCATCCAATGCAGGATCCAACCAAGCTTCGACTTCAGGTGCTAGGAGCAGTGGAGCTAGCAGTGCTACACCTTCAAGGACGATCATCTGTTTTCGATGCGGACGAGACGGTCATATTGCTCGTGAGTGTCCTCAACGTTCAACAGCGAGCAACGTTCGTGGGTTGACAGCTGAAGAGACAACCAATGTTGAAGAACCAGTTGAAGCGACTACTGAAGCAGAGGTATGTGCTGGTGAGCATTTGGTAGAACATGGAGATTTTCTACCGTGGATTGAAGTAAAAATAGGAAATCACCGGTGTTGTTTGCTTATAGATACTGGAGCAGATGTGAATGTCTTGGATGAAAAGCTGGTAAGGATCTTAGGGATGACTAGAACCAAGATCATGAGCCCGCTGTTGGTAAGGTTTGTGCAAGGCAGCACAACCGGTACAGAGAAGCTCATGAGTGTTCTTATTATTGTTGGAGGGGTAACTAGAAAGCATGAGTTTTTAGTTATGAGCTTAGGTGACACGATGGAGGGTATCTTGTCCTGGTCTTGGTTACAAGAGACCAAGGCAAAGCTAGATGTTCAAGAAGGGAACATCATAGTCATGGATTGATGGGGCTCGGGTCAACCACATCCATTGGTCATCAAAGAGAGACCTAAGGAGCCAAACCATGCTGTCCGTAGGTTCCAACGAGCCAAGGTGGCATTTCAGATCTGCACAGCTAGACAATTTGGAAAGTAGATCAAGTCAGTAGACGAAGCTTGGGTTGCAGTGATGTCTAAACCCAAGGTGGAGACGGATGAGGAAGAACGTGTTGCTGCTCTTCCCATACATCCTGATATGCAAATGTTGATTGAGAGGTATTCTCATATAATGCCGGATCAGTTACCAACAGGACTTCCTCCGAGGAGAGCCTTGGATCATGCCATTGATCTGGTTCCTGGGACTACACCTATCGTAGTGCCATCAAGACGCATGTCGTTTGATGAGCTAACAGAGCTGAAGACTCAGTTGAAAGAATTGATAGCTCAAGGCATCTTATGACCCAGCATATAACCTTATGCTGCACCGGTCTTGTTCGTGGCCAAGAAAGATGGTGGTATCCGCATGTGTGCAGACTACCGTGCACTTAATAAGGTTACTGTCAAGAACAAGTATCCTCTTCCTCTCATGGATAAAACCACAGATCGGTTGGCCACAGGAAAGTACTTCACCAAGTTGGATCTTCGTTCTGGATATCATCAAATCCGGATCAAAGAAGGAGATGAAGAAAAGACGGCTATAAGGACGAGGTATGGCTTGTTTGAGTATACAGTGTTGCCGTTTGGATTGTCCAATGCACCTGGTACTTTCTGCAGGCTAATGAACGAGATCTTCAGAGATCTCTTGGATGAGAGTGTTATCGTGTACTTAGACGATATCATCATCTTCTCATCCACTTGGAATCAGCATCTAGCAGATGTTGAAATGGTGTTTAAGCGTCTAGAAGAACATCAACTCTACCTCAAGAAGAGCAAGTGCTCTTTTGGACAAGAGAGTGTGGTGTTTCTAGGATGTTTGATCGATGCGCAGGGTATTCATCCTAACAGGACTAAGATTCAAGCCATTGTTGAATGGAAGAGACCTGAAAGTGTTCATGAGCTCAGATCTTTTCTTGGGTTAGCCACATATTTTCGGCGCTTTGTTTATCAGTTTGCGCATAAAGCCGCACCTTTGTTTGACTTATTACGCAAGACTTCCAAGGTTGTTTGGAATCCAGCAGCTGAAAGAGCGTTTCAGGAGTTGAAACAAGCACTGACAGAGATGCCCGTGCTAGCTCTTCCAAAGATGGGAGAACCTTTCGAGGTTCACACAGATGCTTCTCAATGGGCCATTGGAGGAGTGCTGATGCAAGAAAAGCATCCAGTGGCTTACGAAAGTCATAAGTTTTCAGAAATAGAGGCAAAATGGCCTGCTCATGAACAGGAGATGTTGGCAGTTGTCCACTGTCTGAAACGTTGGGAGCATTATTTGTTACCAACCAAAGTTACTGTTGTAACGGACTGTGAGGGTAATACATACTTTCAGAGTAAACCTCGTTTGTCACGTAAACACCAGAGGTGGCAAGTGGAGCTTGCACGTTTTGATATCGAATGGCGGTATCAAAAGGGGAAGGAAAATATTCCAGCGGATGTGTTAAGCAGACGTGTCCAGGCGTTAACAACTCAAGACACAAGTGAAGAGCTTTTGGATCGAATCAGACAAGCATTGCCAGACGATCCTCAGGCTCAACGTTGGACCAGTCAACAAGAGAGAGATCCATTGGTACGTAGTCTCTCATTTCGCAATGGCCTTTGGTTTTATAAGCAAACCAAGGTCTATGTTCCAGCTGGATCTCTAAGGACACTCGTCATGCAAGAATGTCATGATTGTGAACTGGCTGGACATGGAGGACAAAATAGAACATTGCAACGACTTAAAGAGCAGTTTTATTGACCAACCATGTTGGAGGATGTGATCAAGTACGTGCAGACTTGCTTGACATGTCAGCAACAACGAACTGAGCGGAGGAGACCTGCAGGATTGCTGAGACCATTACCAATACCTGATGGGCCTTGGGAAAGCATAAGTATGGACTTATGCATCGGTTTACCTGAGTCAGGAGGTTTTGACACTTTGCTAGTTGTCATCGATCGTTTCAGCAAACAAGCTCACCTCATCCCTTGTAGGGAAGCAGTAACGTCAAAAGGTGCTGCTGAACTATTCATTCGATATGTTTTTAAGTATCACGGGATGCCTAAAGACATTGTTTCAGACTTGGATAGGAGGTTTGTTGCTGAGTTTTGGAAGGGTTTGTTTCGAAGACTCGGAACTACCCTCAAGTTCAGTTCTTCCTATCATCCTGAAACTGATGGTCAGACGGAAAGGACGATACAGATAGTAGAGCAAGCGTTGAGAAACTATATCATGCGAGATCAAAGTGATTGGAGCGAGCACTTGGACTTGGTGGAGTTTACATATAACAACACTAAGCATTCGAGTACAGGATTTAAACCATTTGAAGTGGTTTATCGAGGCTCTCATGCACCTTGGACTCCTATAGCTCTGGCTACCAAGGGGCATGAAAACACAGGAAGGTCAAACCAGGATCCTCCATATCTAGAGACTTTCATACGTGTTCAGGGTACTGTGTTTCAAGAAGCCAAGAAACACATGGAGAAGGCACAACAACGGTATGCCAAGTATGCAAACCGTGGTAGGCAAGACGTACAATTCGAAGAAGGGCAGAGGGTCTGGTTGAGAACCAAGAACTTCAGAATACCAGCAGGGGTGGACTTAGCCAAGAAGCTTCTTCCAAAGTGGGCCGGACCATTCTTGATTGAGAAGAAGTTAGGTCCTGTGACTTATAAGTTACGTTTTCCAGCTAGTATGAAGCATTATCACCCCATTATTCATGTTTCTAACTTGAAAATGTTTCGTGAAGAACTAGAATTGTTGCCTGAAAGATATCAGAAATGGCATCCAGTGTTAGAAGCATTACCAAGAGCTGATGATCTTGAGTTGATTGAGATAGTAGATCATCGAGCATCACCGAATCCAGATGGAGCTGGAGAACCCGTTACTCAATACCTATGTCGTTGGACAAGTAGAGTTCCGGGATTGGTAAGTGAAGCTTCGGAGTATCTAGATGATCTAGCATTGTACAAGTTCCAGGAACCACTGCGAAGATACTTTGTGAGACGACAGTCCGCAGTGTTTTCTGTCAGCTAAGCGGTGGATTGAATCGAGTCAGAAGAGTCATACCAAAGGGCCCTTCAAGGACACTGGAACCGAGTAGATCTGGCCAATCTGCTCGTCTAAAGGTGGAGTTGTGGTCTGCTGACTGCTTATGGCTGTCGGATGTCAATCAGGTTTAGGCTGACGCTACTATGGTGTATCATAGTAAGGAGGTGGATAAAAAGAAACTGACGAGTTCACCACCTGGAAGCTAGGGTTCTGTCTCACCCGAAAGCTTCAACGGATGCTCGGTAATGGAGCATAGCCTTGAGAAAGGGCTTAACCTTACCCTGGATGGGGTAATGTTTCTCTGGATTTGAGGAAGTGTTGTTCCTAATGTGGTATTGTAGATACCGCAGTTCAGTGGAAGAACTGCGTTTTGCTGGTTGGGGCGATTGTAACACCTTTTGCTTTTTCCCCAAACCAGATGGCATTCGGGCAGTGATTAACCAAAAAGTGGCAGCTGCATGGTCATAAAGCAGGCTCAAGGAGACTAGATAAAAGAGTGTCGCGAGTCCTAAAGGGGCCATTCTCAGTTTCAGTTTTTGGGAGAAGAGCACTCTTGGTGACGAGGAGAGAAGACTGTATTTTCAGAATAGAAAGATTGTATCTTGGAGTTCAGAAAACAGAGAGCATGCAAATCTGATTCTTTGGAGAGTAGACTTGGAGAGCAGATCTGGAGAGCAGACTTGGGATGTTGATTAGATCGCTGACTTGGGGTCTGATCTGTTGAGTAACAGAAATCAGGGCGTTCAGAGTGAAAGTAGGTTCTCTGGCGAAGTCTTAGTCACAGCAGAGTTGCTGAGTAGTGAAGGATTGCCGGTCCAAGAGCGCTGCGTGACCTTGTCAGCAAGTAAATGCCATGTAATGTATATGAGCCCGTGAATTCCTCCATTCTGATAAGTAGGCTTGAGTTGTGTGCCAAAACTGAGTTGGGCGCATCTGGTGTCGTGTTGACTTTATTTCAGTGTAATTGCTTTGCCTTCCTACTTCCTAGCATCTACTAGGTCTCCTAGTCTTGGCGGTTGCTCCTTGTGGGTCCTGGCGTTCCGACTTGATCACCAGTAGCGGAAGCGCTGCTCAAATTTTATGCAACCCAAGTCTAGAATAGTTCCACCTGTATTTAGTAACCTAAGATTGACCAGAGACCTACAAAAGACTAGTTGGTTATTCGAAACCCGTTCAACAGTTATTGAATCCTCTGTGCTTATTAACGGATAGTTTAAAGAACTGGATCTGGAGACACAAATAAAGTATACAGGTCTCCAGGGAGGTTCACGTTCGGCAGTTCATTGGTTAGAGATTAAAGAATCTGTTTCAAGTTCTGCGGTCCAACGTTACAGTTACGGCGTACGTACTTGTACGTCTCTTCTATTGTTGTTACTGTGTCTACGGTGGCTGTTTTCCACTCTACTATATTTACTTATGAACTCTTTAAGATAGTTGTGGAATTTCGGCCGCAAATCTTTTATTGTCATTCCGATTCCGTTATTGCTCTTTGTTGCTTCTGTCACCTTTGGTGTAGTGTTTTATATTATCACATATAAAAAGTTTAATTGGGATCAAGATTATAAATATTATCATATTATGAAATAATCTCCAATATTGTCATTTCAGAGATAATCTGATCTTTCTATTAGACACTTTTAGTTTAAGATTGAACAGATAATGTATGTGTATTATGTTAAAGTGATTGGTGAACGACATAAATCATCTCGTTATGGCAATGATAGAAAATTCGCTAATTATCTATAACGCAAATCTGATACTACTTTGCATAACTATTATAATTAATTAATCGTGCAGCAAACATGCGATAAGCCAGTACGGTATTGTTGCTACATCATATTCCGTATTTAATTTGTATACCAAATAAGTGTGAATATATAATAAGTATGAGTGATATTACTTTAGGTGTAGCTTAAATTTAACACTATGAAAAACAATACTATAATTTGAGTATATATATCAAAAGTCGAAGATACAGATATAATTAGCAAGACTTAAACTCACAACATGCGCATATCACTTGATAAACTACACCACAAGATCATATAATCTTGAAGACCTTACATGAAAATTATGGAATATAATTAAGACGAGAAAGAGCGCAAATAAGCGTAACCACTTCTTTGTTTCTCGTCAAACTCTTTCAGATCCATTGTTTACCTTCATGAGAAGATATAAATAGATAGAAAACAATTATTCAGTTTTCAACACTTTACTATCCATTCGATTCTTTGATGATATCTGAAGTATTTATATAACATATCAGCAACATATCAACATATAATAATATATCTACTTTCTTCCACAAACTTGTTTCACCAATAGTGAACACAAGTACTTGCTCCAGATTAGTGTTCATATATGCTTGTGACTTCATTATGTTGCCACCCATAAATTTAAATTTGGGTTTTCAGATCTATAGAAATAGAAAGTGAAGATGATATATAGTTTGGAGAAACCATATACAATTGAATCAATCAAATAGTAAACAGACGGATGGTAAATGCATTGTAAAACTTACTCAAGATGTTTTTTGGTCACACTTTCTTGAGTAAAAACATCATGTATTTTATTCAAAATGCTCTCATGTGATATTGTTAACTCTTCTAAGATCAATGCATATATATCTTCTTCGAATTCACAAGGTGTAGAATTCAAAACAAAAGGACAAGATAGGATAGAAAGGACAAGGATTCGATCACGACTTTTGCAGCATAAAAGATAAAAGAATATATAAAGTCTGGACTTTTTTGCAATGAGATCTAATAACTGAACCGTGTCTTAGACCTATCATGTAAAGATGATGCTTATCAAATTAAACCATAAGAAACAAACTGATAATGGTTTATCAAATTTATTGATTGATAATCCACAGTAAATAATGCCACTCCAAATATGAAGGAGAGATTTTCTATTTCCATAATGTTTTACTATTTCTCCACTGATAACAAGTCAGGTTTGATGAAAACAATATGATCTTTTATTCTCATATCAAAGAGAAATATATTTGTAAGACTTCAATTGACACTCTCGTAGAATAACTTACCAACTGGGGAAGCTACGAGGATGCTAGTAAGATTTCGCTCGTCTACCTGGATGTTAGATCATCCTTTCGCTTGATTGACACTCGTCTCGGTTGACATACCGTCATCTGATTTCAATCGTATGCTTCCTGTCCTCGATTGTTTGAGATAATTCAGTTCAGTATCAGAAGACTGAATACTTCTTGTCCAGTAGCGAAGGATCGATTGTTTTAGGAGGAAAATTGTCTAATTCAAACTTACGATCAAAAGAAAACTACGGCCGGAGGAGAGACCGCCACGGTCAATCTTGCGGCTGCCTCAAAACGCAGCAGTAAGACATTCAGCCGTGACCGTAACTATGGACCACGGCAGAAAAATATAATCAAAAGATTCCAGCTTTGACACGCCCTAATAGTTTGAATGACAGTAGCGAGAGCTGGAGATGTAGTGGCACGAAAAGAAGCAAAGACTGGTGAGGTAGCAACCTCCATCAAAGAGGTGCGGGTGATTAGCTGGTTACTCTGGAGTTCTATCATTATCATTGACACCGTAGCGGATTCAATAACTCGACAATCGGTCATGAGAGTGATGATGTCAGTGGCAAGTCGCACGTCTGAAGGAAGCTGCATGAGTGTAAGTTTCCAAACGTAATGTGGTAGTAACGAAGCCCAAGCCCGAAACACCGCAGCCCCTAGTTTAGATCCCTTCAGACGGAAACTGACAGTGAACAGCAGAGAGATCAGAGGTACTTCTTGACCAAAACTGAGCTAAAAGCATGGGTAAGGCTGCAGCAGGAGTTAGTTGCAGCAGAGAACATGCATACTTTGACAAAAATGCTTGCTGAAATGCGACTAAATGAAAGATCTCCAAGCCATTTTGCTGTTCTAGTTGCGTGACCATCTCCCAACATACAGGAGGTGTCTTGGATGAGCCTCAAAGGGAGGTGCCCCAAAAGAAGCATTGTACAAGTCTCACAAACGAGCGTTGATTTGACCTCCAAAGAGTTACACTAGTAAGAGAGAAAACTGTCATATTATGGAGCGAAAAGTGCAAAGCTACTTCCCTTGACTCAAAGAAACATAAGGAGAGGTAAATGCCTCCAACCTGACCGTCATGGCTGTAACAATACATCCATTTGTCCGGCAGGCGAGGTTCTGAAGCAAAGGGGACACAAGGGTGTCAAATGATAACATGCATGTCTAGTAGTGTAAAAGGTAATGCTGAAACCACGGGGGTGGAGCTGAATATTTACATATAATCATTACCTTGGATTTGGTAAGATTAACCTTGGCCCCTGAAGCAGATTGAAAGATAGCAAGTACAACCCATAGATAACAAAAGGAGGGTGCATGGACCTCCAGGTAAAAGGTTGTATCCTCGGCAAACAAGCAGACGTCAACTACTTGCCCACCTAATAATGTTATTGATCGCTGATGCCCTGCAGCAATTCCAGCTTGAACCTACAATATAAATGAGATTGTGGAAAATGAGAACAAGAGTGGGATCAAAGGACAGCCTTGACGAACTCCCCTTAACAGCAGAAAAGTGAAGGTAAGTGTCCCATTGACTTGAACCTGCGCTGTAGTCCGAGTGATCAATGCAAAAACCAAGTCAGTAAATCCATGGATATAAATAGAGATTCTTTAGAGAATGACATCAACACTAGTGGGACAGTTCAAGAAATAGAGTAATGAGTACTTGTTTAGAGATGAATAGACAACTTGGTGGGGTTCTGTTTGATAAGATTGTAGTGATATGATTCATGATATCATTTTCTTATGTGCTCTTGTACTCTTGACAATAAAACGTGTACTCAAAAACTCACTCAATATATATAGGTGTCTCAGTGTATGTGGTTAACAATCTGTCTTTGTTTTGAGAATATGTATGAAATGCATAGAAACTCCATGTGATATTGATCTCCAAACGAGTTTGGAAATCAATATCACATGACTCCTCCGTGGTAATCTTCCTCCAATGCTCTCATAGTGCTGGAAAACAATCTTGGGTAAAAACATGAGAGAATCTACTCTACACATAAGAAACTTTCTCCTTGGGACTATACCCTCAATGAAGAAGCCAAGGTAACAAAGTGGCTTATAAATAATTCTCTCGATCACTATCTGTAGTGAAAGAAGAAAAAGACAGAGGATGGATAACATTAAAATAATGATTGGTGGAATTCTTAACTGGAATATCGTCCATCATCAAAACATCCCTCGTGCTTAAGTTGTGCTAATCGCGAATCATGAAATCTTTCAAGTATAGATGATTCCAGAATGCTGCTTACAATTTTAAAGCTCATACATATAAAGATTTCTGCACTAAGAAACATATGCATACAAGTTTGAAAGAGCTACATAAAGAGATTATTACTATAGGTACTTACATCAAGATGAGAGAAGTCAAAAGACAAAGCCACCAGTAACCTCAGTCGATCTATGGCTTCTTCTTCTACTCGTGTAATGCATTCTCTACTTCTTCTTTCTGAACCTAACACCATTTCATATGATATCTCTCATCTTCTTCATGACTAAATTTGAACATGGATGGTCCCTCCCTCATTTTCTCCTCAACCCTAGAAAAAAATTAATGAGAGGATTAACATAAAAGAATATTAAGATAGAGATTATATAGGAATAGGATCGAAAGAGCCTTGTATCGCTCATACTTGAGTGAAACATAGGCTACATCGCTCTTGTATGAGCGATACAACTAATATTTCTCTCAACGACGAACGAAACAAGAATTGTTTTGCTCGATCGAAGAAGAAGATGAGCGAAATAACCATATTTCGCTCTAAAATAGACAAAACAAGACTATTTCATTCGTATTCCAACAAGACCAAGCGAAACAATCATGTTTCACTCAACTTGATGAGCAAAATATTTTTTGTGACTCGTCGAGCAAAACAAAATCATTCGTTCGATGAACGAGTCAAATAATTATGTTTCGTTCATTATTACAGCAATTAGAGCTCTAAATCACTTGCGATAGGATGAATCTTACATCCGATTTAGGCTGAATAGCTATAATTTAACCCAACGATTCAGCTTGAACCGTTGTAACTTAAACATTCCATTCAAAATTGACACATTCACATATAGTTCAATGCATTGGTGGTCATGAACTTACTATGCTTTCTCCCACTTTCTCATTCTCTCCAATCACTTGAGTCCCTGCCTCCGCTTCGTCCTCGGCAAACGGCTCTACTACTACCAGCTCCTCTCGTCTTCATCATTGTGATTCTCAAAATCGTTCAAAAATACTACCGCAATCAAAACAACAGTTTGATTTGAAAATCTATAATCACAAAAATGCTCTCTCATGATCGTCACTCACTCTCTAACTCTCGATCGCTCACTCTTGCAAAGTCTCCTCTCTCGTTTAAACCCTCTCTGTCTCAAGCTAAACTCCTCTTATATTCTACGAATGATCTCTTCTCTTTTTCTCTTTCCATCTCCTCTCCCTTCTATCTCTTTTTTCAAATCTCTCTCTCTCTCTCTCTCTCTCTCTCTCTCTCTCTCTCTCTCTTTCCATCTCCTCTCTCCTTTCAGAACTCTCATATGCAAACGTTGTATGATTTTTCTCTTCGTGTCATATTCCTCTCATATCCAGACACTGTATGCACATTCATTTGTTTCAAACATTATATGCACATTCATTCATTTCGAGTAGAAGAGAACTGAATACAATGCTAAAATCAAATTCTTTCTGTGTTTTTGTGTGTATTTGGTGTCTTTCTATGTTTTGATCAGCTTGAAACATACAAATCATAATGAGTTAACAGAGATATCAGTTTGAAACAGTTTACTCCTATCATGATAGGAAAATATTTTACATTGAATCAATGAAATCAAAAGCACTTTTGATTTCTTTTATATTTTTTCTTGCTCTTGTCATTTCAATGTAAAGATTCATTTTTCGTTTCTTCATTTCCTCCTTTTCTGAAGATTCTCTAGTCTTTCTCTTCTCGTCTAAAGATGCTCACTTATAATCTAAAAAGACTTTTCTGTATTTAGATTTCTCTTTCAAGCTCTCTTTGTAAGCAGAGAGGATCGAAGTACTTCGGTTAGAACTATGAGCTTTATTCCTAGCAGATTCTCGAATAGATCAAGTTCATGACCTTTTTCAGATATGATACTCTCCTCGTTGTCTTGTTCTACTGGCTTGTGTCCCTCTCCAATATCATCTTTCTCTCTTTCACCCAAGTCTTCATGCAGTGGTGCAGCATGATACAACTCTTCTTCGAATGGAACTTCAGATGGTTCATATGTCTCAGAAGATCAATAGATAAACTCAAAATCATCGATGTGTTAATCATCATATAATCGGATAATATGATCATCCGATCCATCCAAATCTTCTAAACCCATAAAAGATATTACTGGAGGATCTATATTGATCTGATTTTCAAATACAACGTTCATATAATCGAAATGAAGACAATGAGAATTCAACTTTCCTTCTAAAGTAACACGATGAGTCATTTTTGTCTCAGTCACACCTCCGTCTGTGCTATCTGTCGGTTCTCTTGCTTTCTTATACATATCAATGTATCGAGTCACTCGTTTCTTCAGGTCTTCTCCGGTGAGTAACTTCCAAAGGCACCCTCAAATTTGACCAAAGAAAAATCATCTAACCCGGATATCTATGCTTCCATGACGTTAAAGGTAGTAGATTTCGTCAAACATCTTGCAGCTCTGATCTTCGTTTTCCTCCTAGCTCCATATAAAAATGCAAAATTATCAGATCTTCCAAATAATTGACGATCTTGTCATAGTCAGATGCATTCAAACATATTCTTCTTCTCTTCGATGGTTCGACTTGTTTCATAGCTATGTTTGCTTGCACGTTTCTCTTTGGCTGAAGGAATGTAACACTGCTAACACTTTCAGTTCTATCAAATTGTGAATCAACTTGATCACTCTCAACAACTCTATCTCTTTCAGAACAAAAAATGGTGGATGTGGACGTCATGTCCATGACCTAGAACAAGCGCAAGCTTCGCTCTCCAATTTCAAATCGCTCCACTATAATGGAACTTCAATGAGGCATCAAAAATTATAGGTGGAGCATTCATATTAACTTCTCCCTACTCGGAGTAACACAGTCACGACTAATATTTATCTAGACGTAAGAGAATATTCTTTCCAAGCTTTGCCACTCCCTATTAGTTCACTAACACTACTTCTACCTGAGGAACGGTTTAACCCAACCGATTGACACTTTAAGACTGATGCGAATGTGGCTGGCTTTTCAATCTCACCAGCAGTCATCCACTCGTAGCTCTCGGTCACACATGCAGTTGGCACAGAAACTGGCTCAACGAGCAATGGCTTCTTCACTGGAATCATCAGCAATGGAGACGGTTGTAGAGGTTCTGCAAGCATTCCATACTTCTCCGACGCAAGCGACTCGAATATATTGGGCTTCCATGGCTACTACCTTTCTAGTGTTGCATAGGGTTTTTCATTATGTTTATCAGTGTGCGCACTTTCCTCAGCTCTTTTTTTCCATATTGACACTCTCACGTTCACATCAACAGCTTCTGCTACTCGTCCTATCACAAGCTTGGCGAGACTGCTGGAGGCACCGTTGCAAAATCATGTACGATCATATGCACGTAACTTTTTCTTCTTTCCAGCCACTCAGATCAGCATGAGAGTTTCAACGGGTCACCATGCTCGACCCTTTGACCGAGGATCAGCGTCAAACACTACAGACGGTTTCTCTACTATTAAATGTTGCCCTTGTTTGTTTGCAGACTCCTTCCAGACAACTAGTTAGGATGTGATTTATAATTAATTACTGTGTATGTAGCGTCTTTTGCTGGACTTGCATCTCAACAGACTTCTCGTTTCGCACCATGTTGGTTGGGGGGAAGTATTCTAGGGCAGACTTTTTTTTATTTCATCCAAAATGAGAAATCGCAATCACTAGAGGTCCTATTGCGTTGCATATGGAGAAAACTATGATCCATAATTCACAATGATCAAAAGTTCTCAAAATAATCACGATGACTACATTTCTACTTCGTCAGAAATTATCCCTCTCAATCACTCAAGAGATTCTACTACATCGTTGATGCTCATATGGAGCTCATGATCTAGAACTCTTGATGATCAAAAGTTCCAACGCAATTGGAAAAATAACCATAACGTCAAACAATTTATAGTTCAGATGGAAATGAGACGGAACCTTTTTTCTTTTTCATCTTTCTCAATACACTGTACACCTTATGCTTTCACTATCTTGATAGAATGAACTCTCAGTCATTGAGAATTCTTACGTTGTTAAGACAATAAAGATATATATATTTGTTACTGCAATTGATTTCGTTTATACTGTTCAAACTATGTGGATATACTCCTACTATGACTTTGAATGGTTTAGATAAAAATGTCTGTTTGCTCTGATCGATCAGTTTTGCAATCTCTGTTCAGTATTCTAGTGACTTTGTTCGTCATTTTGTAACATCTACTGTCTGAAAATGTAACAACTCTTGATGTCAAGACCATGAACTCTCTATTACGATAGTACAAAATATTCTTATAATTTGATCAAGAGTTACGCATGTTGCATAATGTATGTCGAGTGGCCAACCTCTTGCTTCTGCAGTGAAGAGAGAGATTTAGATATATGTGTTTATTTTGGAATATTTAGACGATATAGCATGAAGAGATGAATTAAGGATAGAAGTAGAAAAAAATATATGAAAGAATAGTATATACGGTATATATCTTCACTTTGCAACATCATATATTGTATGATCATAGGAGGTGAGAAATGGACAAAGTAAATGAGACAACTCAGCAGTGAGAATAGGTGAATTGTAATATTTATTACAAGATTAAAGGAGGTGGATAATAGTTACCAAAATTATAAGATACAATTTGAGAATTAAGATAAATACAAGGTGTGCAATGCTATGCATTTGTTTGAGAACCATGTTCATTTATAATATTGTTAATACAAATGAGAAGTCTCTTGTGAATAGAAAATCAAAAGAAATTCTCACCTATTTTCTTGCTTTTGTAGAATCCATGGTTACCTATGTAAAAGAACTTTACAACAAGTCAGTCACACTATTATAGATTATAGATGTTTCCATCTCATTTTTTACACAAAAATTACCAAAATCTAAAAATGTTGACATTGAACATCATAAGAACGAGGCATGAATGATGTCAGAAAGTTATGGAAAAATGATTTTAAATCTATCATCAATGACCGTTTGAAACATTCATTTGAAATTTATCAAAAATATGTATGAAAAGTGTCAATATAATGTGATGTTTTTCCCACATGGAACTCTGATCAGAATAGTATCATAATATTGTCTTACAACATTGAAAGAAAACAATTGATGCTTTATTGCAACATGTTTATGAAATGTTTTCTACCATGATAAATGTTATGCGGCTTGGATTTTCAGACATGATTTTGGCATCTTCAAAACATGTTTTTGACATATTTGTTGTTGGATGTGTGGGTCCGCTTAGACTGTCTAATGACTATGACCCCGCATAATGACTTGGGCTTGGTTTTGCCAGTTTTCGTCGCAGTATTTTTCCACTTTTTAAATGTCCCTTCCAATGGGCAGTCTCCTTTTCGCCTTGGATGGGTGTTTTTTCCCCCTTCGGGTCGCTTTGCCCTTTCTGGCCTTGTACTGTTTTTTTCTTTACTCTCGAGTAGAAAAAAAGGGCGCTGCTACGCCTGTAACTTTTATTTCAAGTTGTAGGAAAAAAACACGTGTATTGTATACTCGTACAGGTTCAAAACTAAAACAAGCTGCAGTCCGTGTGCTCTACCAATGTAGAGCTTGAAGACTAAAAGAGCATGCACTCTATGTATTCATTACGTCTACAAGACTAAAACATAGCCCTCACACCACGATAGTGTATACAAGACTAAAACAGGTCAAAGCACTATAGAGAACGCATGGTCCGACCCCGTGCTCCTTAACAAGGCCTCTGTCAAAGGCACAAAATCTGGTAACTCTTCCACGCTCGCAGCAGGAACAAGAGGTTCGGTCGTCATTCGCGGAGGCGCGCTGTCTTTTGTGCACTTCTCCTGTGCTGGCTGCGGACTCCCTTCGCTGAAGTAGCGATGGTGACAGTTCACACATCGCCTGCTATCTCTGAAAAAAAATATTCTCGATATCTTCTGAGGTCACGTCATGAGGCCTGACAAACGATGTCCAGAGAGAGTCCGACCGCCGCTTCTGTATGCCTGCCTGCATCAACCATCTCGGGGAAGCTGTGTACTTACCAGAAAGAAGCATACTACGCAAACATCGTGCAAGAGTGTTAGAGAGGGGATGCGAAGACTTATACCGATTGAATTGCAATGCCCTCGGAAGTATATTCATATATCCAAGCTCAACCTTATTCTTCGTGTCGGCTGCGCCCAGTAACATTAACAGCTTTCGCCCATCATTCATCATTACCTCAGAGATGTTTTTGCTCGTTGCTGTGTGATGAGGCTCGCTGTCATCCTTTAAACAATACCCGATCATCCCAACAGATGTATGCAAACCTTTGTTGGTAAGAACCTTCACGCACACTTCTCCACCTATCGGTCTATTCTTTTTCCAACCCAAAGTCTCTACTACACGTTTCTTTACATCTGCGGCAGACTTGGCGTACAGGCAAACAACACCCTGGAAATGGAGATGCAAGAGAGTACCTCCCCTCTCTACCGAGTATAAGTCCGACAAACACTTGGAATGAAGAAAATCGAAGAGCAGAGGGAACAAATCCAACTCCAAGTCTGCACCAGTCCTACACACAGTGACAGAGGCCTCAATCGATGACCTCTTGGCTCTCGCTTCCCTGCACAGTGACATCCTCCCGCTCAAAGTGAGGATAATGACGACAAAGATAACGATTTTCTTTTGGGTCGAAAGTTTCACAGATACAAGACAGACCGTGATTACGATATAACGTATGCACAGAAGACTTCAGGAGACCATCGTCACGAAGAAAGTAGGCGGGATAAGAAAACATACGAAACCTCCGGTCCTGAGGTACAAGCACAGTTTATCGGCGGAATATCCAAAAAATCGATAAGGACCGGCCAGAGTTTGCAACGGAGGGTCGTGAATGGGACACGGATAGCAAGTCTTTGCTATCTGTACATAATCAAATCGCAGCAAAAAAGACACAATGTCTGCCGAGAAATCCAACTCCAGATAGCTATACGACCTAGTCCGTTCCAACATAGAGTGATCGAAATTGAGCATGGGACGTTTTGAACTAAGAAAAGGATATTTTGGCAGATCTACAGCCAAATGCAGAGTGTCATAACAGTCATCGAAGATCGGAGAAAGAGATGAACATTGAGGATTATCAGACAGCAGCTGCGCAGGCTGCTCTTCGCTACAGGAATCTAACATGAGCCCTCACACAAACTGGACGTTTTTCTCATCATCGGCACTACCCTTTAACAGAAAACACTACAGTCAAGAAACTCACCATCTGCGATTGACTCACAACGTGAACCATACCTCCTAGGCATGCACAACATACCAACGAATGAAGACCACCATCGACTCACCACCGCTCTCAGCACCAAAAGCAGACAAGCACGACTCTTTCTCATGACAGCAACCCCTTATTCCACCTCGGCACACGTCGAGTACTCGCACGTTCCCCCTCTATACTCGCGATGCAAGAGCCTGCAACACCAAACGAACTGCAACAGCCAACACAGCCAATTTCTTGCGTGCGATACCGACACATAGGCAAGAACACCGACGCTGTCGTACGCTCATCAACACCTCCATTGCTTCGTCGCAATCGAGCAAACGGTCAATGACAAGTGAGAACCAAAAACGTACGTCAAACTAGGAGCGAAGAAGATAAAAACAACGAACCGTGCATCGAGACGGCACTGCAGAAACAGAAAACGAACAACGAACCGTACAGAATAGCCGGCATCGAGAAGAAAACAAATGTCCACGGTCAAATCTCGCCTCGCCCCGACGTCCATCACCGCACGAAGCCCACCAGGAGAAAAAAACATCAAGGCAGCAAAAACGCCGCACAAAGAACACCAGCAAACCCTCACCCGCAAGACATAACCCGCCTCCTCATTTCCGCCGTCTGCCCACCCAAACACGCCTACCCGCCCACTCCCGCAACGTCTCCCTGTTTCGATCACCCAACCAGATCGATTCATTTTTCCCCCGCTCCTCCCGCTTGTCCTCTTCCCACACTTTGCACTTCGCACGCTTTCTATGCATAATTGCTTGCTGTTGTCGGACTCCAAGGCGTTGCCCTTCATGTGTTTGGATTACCCGATTGTCGTAATAAAGCTTGGTGGGTGTACCTTCGCCCTTTCAAAAAACAGAAAGAGACTACAACAATCGAGACTTCGAATTTGCATTCCTTAAAGAATCGAGAAGTTGAGATCTCCCCGAACTCCTGAACAAAATCAATGGTGCTCTTTATTGCACGAGTTCCAAGATCTTATAATTGCTCATTTCGTGGACAGTAAAATGGAAAGGTTCCGTCATTGGCTCAGATAAAAGAGTGACGGCGTCAAACCTGAAACAGTAAAAGTGGATTCTTTAGTAAAGTTTTGGATAGAGAACATTTCTTGCCCAGTTTTGAAACTTCTGCGATTGAGTGTGAAACAAAATTCTCTTTTGCTCGGAAAACCTTGACATCTTCATCTTAAATCTCAAGTAGGAGAATAAAAATATAAAAGAAATTTATTTTTCCTACTAATGTTCTTTAAGTATGAGGAGAAAATTCTATTTTGCTCCAAAAAAACTTCTAAATTATTCTCTTAACATTTCTCTGTCAATATTTAGTAGTTTGGTTTGAGATGAATCCTTAGATGTAAAGCGATGAATAGCTTTAAGTGATTTTTTATTTCAAGTTGACATAAAGATATAATCACTAAAAATATTTGTTGCATAACGGTTAAATTTTTTAATTCTCTAGATACAAACTCACAAATAAAGTCTCTCAGGTTATCCGAAACACTTGTAGTTATACTATACTAATGATATTCAATCACATGTCTATGTCAATATTCAGTAGTTTGTTTCGAAATGAATCATAACTTGTAAAGCTGATGAATAATTTTAAATTCAAAAAATAAAATAAAATAATAAAATTTAACTTGAGATGAAAAATTAATCATCATAATCATTTTCTACATAACGGTTAATTTTCTCAGTTCCTTGAAAATAAACCCGCAAAATAAGGCTTCTGTGTGACCCGGAGCACTTGGAGTCAAACTCGGGCTCTAACTAAAACGAGACAGTTTTGGTCTACGTGAAAATATACATGGAAAGTTTCGACGGTTATACGGTTAACTCTCCTTGGCCATTCTTACCTCTTTAGGTACTCTAGAAACTATGGTAGGAACAACACTTCTGGTACGATTCGAAAGTAGACATTGGCGTGTAGCAAACTCTAACCGGGTAGCGAGTAAACCAAACTTCACGGGAAACTGCTTTTCAACTGTTTTGTTTTGTACCGGGAAACGAAGAGCTGCCGGAATTTTACTGAACTCTTTCTCTTCATCCGGCCGGCGGAGCCTTGGGCACTCATTTGCTGGTGTCGGATCAGACCGATACTATGGCTTTAAATGAACCTCGTTATGATCACACGATAGATGACATGGAAAAATGTGATTATAACGAGGTCTGACTATAATATAAATATACTACGATATAAGTTTATATAGCGTAATATTAGGATCAGTATAAACTCTGTTAAACATCATACTGAGTTTAATATTATATAACGGAGTATATCTTTATGCTATGTTTAGTATTATCTTGTTTTCGTTATAACAAAATTTCTCTTAAAACTTCAAAGCTTATTCGTACACACGAGAAAGTTTTAAAGTCTGAAACTTATAACCTGAATATACGAGTTGTAAAGTATACTTTTATCCTTGGAGTCCGGAAAAATCAACTCTAACCACATTATAAGTACTGCAGGTAAATTAAGAAATCTTTTATTTAATTAGACTCCCATTGTGTTTTATGATTGTACCAAGTGTGACAGGGACTAGAAGAAGAACCTTTTACGAGACAGGACACGTTCCCATAAAGGTGATTGTCACTACAGATTGCAGCAATTCGCTTGATCACACCCCCAGTAGGTTCCTTGAGCTTGATCACACCCCTCTTACGATGTATGGCTTGATCACACCCCTGACTGGCTGTTGCCTGTAAAACAAGTCACTTTGTGATGTTACTCACGTGTGAGACTGCACATATTAAATTTCGGAGCATGTATAGTCTAACTATTTTGAATAATGTTAAATATTTTGAATTACAATGATATTTAGTCAAGGTTAGAAGTATTAAAATGATGAACTAAAAGATAAAATGACGGGTTCTACTGTCAAGAACCCGTCAGGGGTATGATCAAGCTCAAGGAACCTAAGAGGAGTACGATCAAGCTCAAGGAACCTACTGGGGTGTGATCAAGCAAATTTCTGCTACAGATTGACTAGATGTGACAAGATTGTGATTATAACGAGGCTTTACTGTAGTACAGTAGAGATCATTCGGCGTGTTGTAAACGCAATCGGATCCCACTGTTCCTTGTATAGGACACCCTTAGCCTAGACACCTGGAGAGAAGTGGATCAGCCTCAGATCAGGGCCCTTCAGAACTCAGAGGACACGACGCATGTCGAAACAACGCCTGAACAAGTGGCGTCTTTCCACGTGATCCACAGCAATCAGTATCTGCTCCAAACGTCCCTGAAAAGAAGAAAGTAAGGGGAAAGAAAAGGGAGAAAAGGGAAGTAGAGAAGGAAAAAAGGGAATGGAGGAAATAATTAGGAACTGTAGTTTAGAGCTCTACCGCACTACCCGTTGAACATTAGGGGAAGAAGCGTATTTTTGCACATTTTTAGATATTGTTTTGAAAAACTTGATATTACACCTCTGCAGTTAAATGTGTTATAAATATATTGATGTATGATAATTCCTCGAGTTCCGAAGAATAATCATTTTGTCCTCTTCCATGACAGAAGTTAGTTCCAAAACTAGTTCCACGCACGAGACAATGACCACTAGAAGAAATTGTAACAATTTTGCAAACAGAGGTTTACATAGAGTTTAGAAATGTAAGGAGATCTCATATTCACAAGTGTACACTTAATGCTCTTTGCTTTATACAGAACCAAATTCGATGTATATCAGAACAGATATGTCTCATCGTAGTCTCCAAATATTCGACAAAGAGTCAAAATTGGCATCTGAACTACGACAATTGCGATAAGAAGCAAACCAAACTCTCCAAATGAGAATTATAGAAAATGCTTGTGTTTATTATCATGTCATTATATTTATCGGTCTTGTGGATCCTTCTCCCGACCTGAGAAGAGAACTTGTTTTTGGCCCGAGACAATGTTCTTACCATTTGAGACAACACAAAGCATAACTCTCGACTGCGAACTGACGTTGCACAACGTTACAACACTCTTCGTTTTCTTCGTTTTCTTGCTTACAACTTTGTCTCTCTACATCAATAACACAGTCACTGAAACATGCCCATTACTTGACTTAAAAACTGATTTCTTTCGCTTCCTAAACGGAGTCCGTGACATCTATGGTAAACTCTCGTTCTTTGTGTAGTGGTGAGCTTGTTCAGAGAATGAGGATAATAAATAATGGGCATATGCAAGTACGGATCTAGAATAACTTATGAAGAATAACGAAGTTAAACATCTCCAATGTTAAATTGAAATCCAACATTCCAAAAGAAAATAGAGTAACTAAAGAAAATGGCTGAATGGAGGTACTAGTAGCACAGGAGAGATCATCCAAGGAAACAGAACGGTAGCATAACGAATGTCGTGTGATACATTTCACTGAAGAGACCTTGACGGTGTAAAGTGATGGTATGGTTAGAAGAAGCAGAGTGTAAACTGAACCAAAGGATCTCTCATTCTCTCGATGGCACTACGTCTTGCTAGCACTCATAGGGTAGACAACAAGCGAAGAGGTCAAAGTTTTCTCTGACCTCAACTCCCTGTCCGATACGTTCCTGGAGATCTCAACTCCCGTCCAATACATTATTGGATCGCATGGATCTCAGACAGCTACAATACTGCTTGATGGTTCGTGTTGACAGCGAATTGACAGGTATGAGATCGACGTTGATCGCTCGTTGGCATGAATGGCAGGAAAGTAATCCACCATCTTGATGAATGAAGTCACTCGATGGAATAGAAAAACTAAAGATCTGAAAGGTTCAAGAAACTAGTAAGTTTAAAGCAATATTTATAAGCTTAAGCGTGTCTGCTTTCGCGTGCCCAGATAGTGTTATGGACAGAATTAAATCCCCACTTTAGGCAACCCACATGGCTTACCTGCTTTAAATAAATAGTTCACCGCTTCGTCATCACGGTGTGCACATGGAAACACAGTTTTTAAGCACTTCGTAATCACGGTGTCATCATCGTCTCCCCATCAATCCTTTCTGCCAATTTTGCTAAACTAGGAGAACATGTGCACTGATTCTCCAGACCTGTTCATATATGTGTATATTATACTAGTTCATGTGTTAGCGATTCTTGTGTACCTGTTGTGGCTAGTCATAATCTCCAATGTATAGACTGATTTACGTCAACTTGTGAAGTATTTTTTTTCGTTGATTTACTCAGTAGGATGTATTATAAAGTTGTAAAATGTTAATAATTCATCTCTTTCTGCCGTCCTTGCCCGAGTACCAGGTTATACTATTAAACTTGATCGGCTCAGCTTGACTGTATGTGGCAGTTCTGGATGCTTGCATTTGTTCGTTTATCACTACAAAGTCAGGGTTCTCGTCAGCACCCTCATGGGTAGGAGGCGATGTCTCCTATGCAACAAGGTTGCTTTTTGAGATGCATGGGGGTCGTCCTCCATAAAAAGATACGAACGAATATATCCAAATGTTAGGAAACTCTGCAGAGATCTTATTCTTAGTTCTCATTCTCGTGCACATACGAAAGATTATCACTTTTTGTATTCCAATCTTTAACCATTTCGAAAGCTTGCAGGAGTTTTTTTTCATTTGTTCTCAATTGTCAACTACAAGCTGACACATGGCTTTCTGAATGATGTCATTTCATGTCTATAGTGACAATGTGCTCCCTCTAAATTGTGTCTCGAATTCTTCCCATTCTAATATTTTACATTCAATGATAGCTACAACTTACCAGTTCTGGCAACATATTCGGTCTTTCAAAAGACGAACTACTTGATACCTCAACTTCTGGATGAGTTCGACTTGACATAAGAACCACAAATGACACAAATGGCAGATTTACTGCCGAAGTAGACATAACATTCCTTCACATGCGAACTGGAAGCTTGTCGTCTGCTGGTATGTGGTTCGAAATAACAACTCCTTCCACTAGTGCAAAAAATGACTCTGGATGCAAGAAAAAATGCAGCACATGTCGGAAGCAGAACTGGTTTCCAATTGATCAATGCATTGAGTAAAATGAAGCTCGCAACTCTCCAACCGAGAAGAGTAGCAAAAAGACTGCAAAAGAATAGCCAAATGATCAGTCTTAGACGCATGAGCCTTTAACAACTTGATTGGTAATGCAAGACAAGAAGATGGTGGTCACGACAATAAGACATACGACAAGCTTAAGCCAAGGCAATCCTTCGTTGATCTTCACAGTATTACTCACGCCATCCCTGCAAGGAAACACGATGATGTGAGAATACAACGAGTTTCTTTGGTGCAAACTTGTGTAAAGGAAAAAGCACGAAAACAAAAAAGGAAAATTTTGTTTATTGATTGTAATTTATTCTCGATCAAAATTGACTTGTGAGAAGAAAAAATAATGCAGCAAAATAGGGATAAAAAATCATGTTTCAAAATAGATATTCTATCAAGAAAGGGTAAGATTTCTTGGAGCTTTTAGAAACATGATAAGTTTAATTTGTATATTATAAACTGAAAAATGTTTAGGATTGTGAATGAACTAGTTTAATGTGTTTAAGTGTTACATACAAATTCTGTAAAAAAAAATATTTTGAAAAATTAAACTTTTTTATTGTTGTTATATGATAATCGGATCTGAGCTGCATGTAGATCTAGACATAAGCCATAAGCAAACCGAACAATCACACGCTGCCGAAACTATACAAATGCAGACTAAATTTTTTCTCTAACCCTTCGAGTGGAAGGTTAGGAAATTTTTTATCAACAGCACCCTTGGCTTCTAAGTGTACATAAAGTGAATAATTACAGCATGGTCAAACTAGAATCTTTGATCAATATACATCCCAAGCGCACTTCTGTGAAAAACAAGGAAAAGGACAACCGGACGGCACGGAAGAAAAAATCAGAAAACCGGATTCGTCAATACATGATACAGGCTACTCAATCCTCGACTTTCTTTGCTTGGCTGTGCCTGTTCACCGGATTTACCTGATCAGTTTTCTTTGTTTAGTGGTGCTTAATACAGAATACATACGATTTTCTCTTCCTGGACTTTCTCTCGTTTTCTGGGAAGTCGTGTTCCCTGCCTGGTTTTCTGAGGAAGCGGTGAAGTCTATAAGTAATATCAACTGTACGTAGGAATTGTTCCCAGGATGTGCATGGGTCATTGCAAACAGGCTGTGCGTGGGAAGTTGGCAACCTGAGTTCGAATCCTATCCAAATAAGCTCACGAAAACAAAAAAAAACTCGTCTTCTCCTCTAGAGTTAGGTTCAAACAGAAAAAAGTAATTCCATATAACTGAACGATTTATAGGGGTGTCACTGAAAATTGATTCTGTAATAAACCTCTCAGGGTTTATAGGGGTGTCATTGAAAATTGATTCTGTAATAAACCTCCCAGGATGTCTCTGGATTGGTTACTTCTATAAATAATCTCAAAAATAAATCAACATTGAAATGCACGAAGAGGAGTTCACCGGGGTGAATATAATATACATCCCAAGCGCAAGTATCTTATCCGCGTGCGAGCGTTATGATTTCATCCAAAAGGGCACGGAGGTTTTCTGTGGTTTTCTGTTTGACCGCTACTCTGAGGAAAGTTTGAGGAGAGTGCGCGCGGAGAGAGGGGCCGGGGGCGGAGAGCAACGGAGGGAGACTGCGGGAGGTTGAGAGTGAGAGGGGGAGGGTGTTAGACTTTGCTAGAGAGATTTTTTCACATATTCTTCTCCACTTTACTTTTCTGCTTCTTTTGATCTTACATTTGATGCATTTGGTGGACAGATGAGTGAGTATTTAATAGATTTAGATTTTAGGATTACAGAGTGTTCTTTTTAGGGTTTCTTGAGACACTTTACAAATCAGGGTTCAGTATTCTTCTTGTTCTTCTCTTCTTTTCTCTTCGTCTCCTTTTTTTTTCTTTTTCTTTTGTCTTTTTTTCTGTCTTTCCGCTTCTTTTCTATTTTCTCTTTTCTTTTTGGACATATTTTTATTGCGACTACCGTTTGATCGGATATCGTCTCTTCTTTAGCTATGGATACTCTCTCTCCCATGAGATCGAGACTGATCGAGACACACCATGTCCGATGTGCAATCAGTTATTTACCTCGCAAGGGGTAAAATCTCATGTGAGAAAGATGCACAAGAGCTATGATACGACCACATGGGATGCCCAGGTTAGCCGAGATCGGAGGTCTACACGTGCAGTCATTATGGCACCATTAGCTCTTCTTCATGGAGTTCCTCCAAAGTCGTGGGAGTGGTTGAGAGTCCACACTGGCACTATTCTGAGTTTGTTCGAGACGAGTTTCCTTTGTCCGCGTTTGTTCCATCGGTTACCTCGTGCTCTCCATGACGAGGTCAGACAGGCATTCCGTCTACCTCTCGACATGTTGGCACGGAACACCAAGGACGAGGCGGCATGGTTACTATTTCTCTTACTTCCTCGTTGGTGCCTCCGTTATACTTGAGGCGGCGCAGGAGGACATCGGGAGGTGGCGGTCCGTCTCCAGAGATTCTGTGCACGTGACTGGGCGGCCTTACAGGAGGAATCAGTCCGTGCGGTACGAGGTAGGAGTGAGTCTGCCTCTACACGTGATGTCTCATCTTCCGCTCGCATACGACGCTGTAGGATGTTAGGTCAGGTTGGAGAGTACAGTAGAGCTGCTAGAGCACTGCATCCTTTGTCATTGGTCTGTCCTACTGAGGAGACGATCGCTGCGTTGCGTCTTCTTCACCCCTCCCCGGGTGATCCCTCACCACCTGAGGTTCAGGACTATCAGCCTGAGGAGCCATTATGTCTCGATAGATCTTTGTTTGCCCAGGCCTTGTGTACAGCTCCACGCCTATCCTCTGGAGGTCTGTCTGGGATGGTCTACGAGCACCTACGGGATTGTTTTCAGACAGACGACCCCTCTAGTGGTTTCACGGAGCTTTTTCAGGTAGCAGCAGCAGTAGCTCAGGGACATATTCCTCAGTCTATAGCTCAGGTACTACGGGCAGCTAGACTTTTGACCATGACGAAGGATGGTGGAGGGATTCGACCGATAGGCGAGATTCTCTTCCGACTTATCAGTCGTACCATTGTCCTTCATCTTCGAGATACTTTTCAGGACCACCTTTGCCCACATCAGTTTGGAGTTGCGACGCCGGGAGGTTGTGAGTCTGTGTCTTTCGGCATTAGGGCTCTCTTGGACATCCACCCCGATTGGGTTGTCCTACAAGTGGACGTGGAAAACGCTTTTAATAGCGTTTCTCGCGCTTCCATCTTTAGGGAGCTCATGGATGGCGGAGGAACTCTGGCGGGTTTGGTCCCTTTCGTGCGATCGTTCTATGGTTCTCCTTCTTCTCTTTACTACCAGCACGGTCATACGATAGAGGGGGTTTCAGTCATCATCTCCGCTACAGGTACTCGTCAGGGAGATCCTTTGGGCGGACCCCCCTTTGCTTTAGCTCACTACAGAGCTCTCTTGGCCACCGCCTTGGCTGCTCCAGGTTGTGTTTTTCCATCTCTAGCTGATGATACGCACATCGTAGGTCCGGCGGACCAAGTCGGTGTTGTCTTTGACCACCTTGTCTCTCAATTGACCTTGGTAGGGCTGAGGATGAAGGTGTCAAAGTGCAAGGCTTGGTCTCCCATAGGTATACCGCCGGACCTACAGCTCCCAGAGGGATTTGTAATCCTACAGATGGTTTACGCATTCTTGGAGTACCTGTGGGTACAGAGGACTTTGTCTCTCGATTCTTAGATGTTGCCCTGGCGGAGGACGTTTTGCATATTGAGGATCTCCCTATGTTGGAAGATCCTCAAGTTGCCTTTGGCATTCTTTACTCTTCCATTGCACGACGTCCTAGTTACTTACTCCGCACAGTACCTCCATCTCCTATCTTCATCTCGCGCCTTAGAGAGTTTGATAGGAAGATCATGGGAGTGTTTGGCGACATCATATGACCTGGGACTTTTGACTGTGTGGCAGGACCTCTCGCACGTAGGCAGACGATATCATGTGCGGGGTGGGCTTATTATCCATGGAGGAGACTGCTCCGGCAGCTTTTTTGGGTAGTTGGGCCCTCTCAGCACCTTGGCTCTGTTGTCGTTTTCTCGTGCGAGATAGACCTATTCTGGAGAGCTACGTGACAGAGGTAGAGGATGGTTCTTACCCACTACAGATGTGTCTCCGTGAGGCAAGAGATGGTCTGACTCTTGAGGCACGTGAGGCACACCCTCGATTCGATACCTTAGCTACCGATGGATCTCGCAGACTACAGTCTTCTCTGACGGGGCACCACTTTCAGCAAGTTCTCCATGCTCTCTTAGTGGATCCTTCCATCTCACGAGATACTAGAGCTCGACTCCGCTCTTGTTCGGGCAAGGGCGCAGGCTCTTGGCTCATAGCTCGACCTTGCATTAGAGCGTTCCGACTCGCACCGACTATCTTCTCTACAGCGATGAGGTTCCGTCTAGGCTTGGTCCAGCTTGTTGCTTCGGCACTATCCACTTGCGAGTGTGGTGTCTCACTCGACACATCAGGTCGTCATCTTGCTCGATGTCCTCATGGTGGAGAGCGGATAGCTACCCACGATGCCATCAGAGACGTCATGTTTGCCTTAGCACGGGAGAGCGGTCACATGACGTGGAGAGAGCGTTGGTACGCCCTTCAGACAGGAGGATCAGTGAGAGCTGACTTGTACATGATGAGAGAGGATCAGGTCTCAGTGGCTGATGTGGTTGTCACGGATCCGACACGAGACTCAGTGGCGGCACAGGTGATCACCCATCTCTCAGGATGGGCTGCAGGCGTGGCGGCAGCAGCGAAGGTCACCAAGTATAGGGGTATGCAAGTGGGACATCGCTTCATCCCCTTAGCTTTGGAGATATACGGATCGACAGGCTTGGAGTTCGACGTCTTTCTGAGAGACTGTGCTAGAGCCTATCATGAGAGGCGCCAAGGGTACCACTTTCTCTTTCTTTCTGCACCACTTTCTTTAGACAGCGAGTTTTCATTGCTCTACAAAGAGCTTTAGCAGGAGCCGTTCTCAGGAGAGCAATCGCAGTAGGTGATGCCTCTTCAGGTGCGCCAGTTGTTTGTAGGGTTACTGACTTTCTGGTCTTCGACATTATACGTGCGACAGGCGATTCTAGAGCTACTGATAGCGGGGCTTAGCCCCGATGTTCTTCCCTTCGGGGTGGTTGTTGCTTGGTCCTTCGGGTCCTTCTTTCCCTTGTGAGGCTTGATGGGTCTTCCCATCCGTTCGCTATTCATTGGGTCTCGTTTTTTCTGTGGGTACTTTAGGAGGTGTTAACAGCAAAACGCCACACGTCTCTCTTACTGTATTTGTGTGATTCAGTCGTAAATTTTGGCAGTAAAGTAGTTTGAGATTTAAATAATTTATTATATTTTGAAATTTCTTATTATAAATTAAAATAACTATATCAATTCGCAAATATGCTTATAAGCGATTCACAGTTCTATACAAAACTGTCCTGACTTTAAATAAAACTCTTTTCTTTGTAAACGTTAGAGAATCTTCTCTTTTAGCTTTGACAATTAGGTAATATAACCCCATCCATGAGTATTGTGCTCTGACGCGACTCAACTTGAGTACTAAATCAAAGGAGTAACATTGTATCCATTTCGGTTCACAACTAACAAGAACATGTTCTGATTATAATGTAAACAAAATCATCATCTCGCAGTCTCAAATGGAATTGGACTAGAAATTTCCACAGTAGAGCTGAAACAGAATTATGAATTTTGAAAAGATCCCAACTAATTTATTTATTTATAAATTAATCTGAACTGAGATCGAATTGATATTGGAAAGATAAAACTGACTGGACAAGGTATCTCAAGAGGTATGCGTTATCCGTTCAGCATGAACTTTTGCAAGAGCGAAGAAAAAGGACAAGCATATTAATATAACAAAGATAGTTGTCACAACCAGTTGGCTCACAACTGGCTTTTAGAAAATGTGATTAGTTTTTGGTAAATGCATTAGGCAGATATGCATAGCACTGATTTAGCATTAAAAATTGTAGAAAATATCTAAATTTTTCTAAAATTTATACTTTTGAATTTAACTGAAATCTGAACTTCTAGAATTAAGTAATCTTACTTTGAAGTTCCAGTGCAATACTACACTATGATATTGGGAAAACCAGAAAAACCATAAGTTGAGTGAGTGGAGAACATTCTCTTTTCAAAAAATAAATTTCATTTTAATATAAATATAAATATACTTTTTAAAATTAAAAATTTAAAAAATAAGTATATATATACCTCCTCCATCTGAAAATAAAAGTGGTGAATAAATAAACAATGGAGAACGCAATACATGAATACCTTCAGTGAATATATATGCACGTCTGATAACGAAGGGTTGCATATATATTCATACAACTATCAGGGTCCTTGGGAAACCTCTATTTTTATTATTTTATTATTTTATTATTTTAAGGCGAGCCACGCCCTATTACTCTACACCAATAGCTGACTGAAAGTGGATAACAGGCGACAAAAGACGTCCAAATCTTTCTATTAATGTTAATGAAAAAGGTGAATAAAGGAATTACTTATTATCATAGGTCCTGTCCAAGTTTAGAGTTTAGGGTTCCTCGTTCCAATGAGTTTCACAAAGAGCCTTTTACCCGAAGTGTTATGGGGGAGAAAACGGGGTACCTCCAGACGTACCACGTGCCGACTTAATAGAGTTTGCTAACTGCCGTAAGGAACAACTCGTCCTAGGTCATATACGGGACGCCACGCTAACGCGGGAATAAAACTTACAAAAAGTCCAATCCATTTTACGGTACTTCTGCGGGAACCTTTTCATGCGTAAGTGTCACTGGAGCGCGACCGGAAATAAGCGTAAATTTCGTGGCGTTCCTTTAGCGTTCTCGTGTTCCCTTGAACTTCACACGAGGAAGCTTGGTCTAGAAACTTAGATGACACTTAGACGACAATAATATGATGGTCTTGTTTGCAACTATGGTATAGTTCTCATCTTCATCTTTGTATTAGAAGTTTTATTCAGACTTAGTACCAATTTACTACCAAAGTACTATCTTAACTCTTGATTATATTGGTTAAAATAATATAACCAATCCAAATGTCTAGATGCGGTAATATTATCATATACATATATAAACACGAGGGCGAATACAAGCACTCTCTGCACGACTCAAGAATCCTGAGATATATCTGCCCGCTAGATGTCAGGAGTCACGGTGTTAGTTCTACTTTTGTTTCCTTGTTGTCACAAGTCACAGTGACATCTCCAGGTACATAGCTGGGACACGTTTCAGTTTCCGTGACATCGTTCTGGAGCGCATAAGTCCCAGCGGAAGTACCGGAATCTATATGCCTTTTCCAAGCATCAGTAGAGGAGGAAAAGAGAACTGAGGAAGAGACAAACTGATGTATCTAACGTGCTCAAGGGACCCTCCAAATTTAGTGAACTGCCACTTCCCTGGATAGTTAGCTATTTGACTAGCCGAGGTTTCGACCGCTTGTTGCACACTAAAATTAAATATTTTGAGATAATTTTTTTTTACTGAAAAAAAAAGAAATGAGAAAATGAATAAAATAATAAATGATATTATCTGTTCTTTGGGTCTTCGAGGATCATAGACCCAAAGATCTAACTCTTTGGGTCTTTGATCCTAAGACCCAAAGAGGATCTTAGGATCCTCTTTGGGTCCTAAGATCTTAGGTCCTCCCAAAAGACCTAAGATCTTTTGGGAGGACCAAAAGATCTTAGGTCTTTTGGTCTAACAAAAGACCAAAAGACCAAAAGACCTAAGATCTACATCTCTAACTATGTCCACAAAAGAATGAACCCACGATTTTTCTCTTAGAGGAACGTAAACTAAACAACTTGGGACACTAATCTTTGATAATAATAATTCTAGTGCTTTTGTTTTTCCGTTCGTTTCGATATATTTCCTTGTCCGATGAGAGAAATTAAAGTTTTATACAACTAATTTGTGAAATCTCCATATATTTTGTCTTGCCCGACTTCCACGAGCCTGCCAAGCTTTGGTGCAAGCTTCTTACGTTTGGATTGTTCCATTAAACCCCGAGTTTGAGTACAAACGCATCAGACCTAATATTTGTTTTTCTTCCTATTGTATTTTTGAGTCTGAACAACATATTCTCTTTTGTTACAAGAAACATCGAATCTTCATCTTAACACTTTCTTTTTCTTTAAAAACCTCAAATTTTCATCTCAACATTTCTCTATCAATATTTAATAGTTTGTGCAGAGATGAATTATAGTTTGTCAAGCTGGTGAAGAGCTTTACGTTGATATATTTTTTACAGATTCCAAGTTGAGATGAAGAAGTAATTATCAAAATTATTTCCTATATAATGGTTAAATTTCTAATTCTCTAAAAGCAAACCCTTAAAATAAGGTCTTCTGGGTCACCCAGAGTAATCAAACTCGAACTTTAAGAAGGTAAAGAAGAAAAATAGAGGGAGTCAAAGTTAAGCAAGAAGATTCTCGGATGTCTCAGAGCAGAGAAGCCGTAAAATAATAACGGAAAACTCTATATAAGACTGCACGGCATTAAGAAATGTGATTTTGAACTAACAGAATCATTTTGCATTATTCAGTTTTTTCTTTAGACAATTGGATTTAATAACTTCACTTTTCAGTTTCACATTGTAACGACTCACAACCGGAACGGACAACAAACGAGCAAGAAGAAACTCACAGTGTTTTCCTACGGGCATCTCTGGAAGTGCCCGTAGAGGTCTGACCGAAGTCATAACTCCATCCCGTGGAAAAAGAATAATTAAAAAATAGGTTCTAACTTTGACTCCTCTTAATAATGCACTAGTTAGAGTAGAGATCTGTCTTCTATTTAGGGTCTAGTTTACCGTTTAGTCTTATATCTGTTTAATATGTATAGTTAGAACATTAGTTAGTTAATTTCTAACCTATAAAGTCCCAAGTCCCAAGTCGAATAAATACAATAAGTGACTTACTACTCGTATCAATTATGATGTTTGACGTCTAGGTTTATAAATACTCGTAAATCTACTCACGACATATCACGAGTAATGACTTTCTCCCGAAGCTCTCCCGATGCTAAGTTATTGGAGGAATATTCACCCATGTACACTGAAGTGTACATGAGACGTAATTTATATTCTGATCCTCCCGGCAGGAAGAATTAGAATATAATTTAATGTCCATTTAGAATTACGAGTATTGATAATGAAAATCTCAGACTTATATCTTCAAGAACGCAACAGACCGCTCTTCACTTATGGGTTCTCTCCGAATGAGTTGGCTATCCGGGACTGGTTAACATATAATATTTATAAATTAATTTAATATTCTATAATAACTATTAGAATAAATTTTTATAACACTTTCACGTTTTCTGATAAAAGAAAACAGAATTCACTGTATAAGGAAGTAGGGAAGAATATGCCGTTATAACCACAGAAGTTAAAGTTTCCGTTTAAGACAGTAATTGAAATATTTTGTTTTGCACGCTTGCAGACATACTCTCATGCTAGTGTTATTATTCTTTGACAAGAGAAACAATGAGCACCCGTGCATATTATTATTCACTTTCTCTATTTTTCGATGGAAGAGGTAAATATACAAAGGTTTAATTTAGCAGGAAAGGTTAGGTAAAGCCACCGTGAATTAATGTACATATAATTTCAGGTTCCTGAACTTGTATTTTTGGAAATTCCATTGTGTACTTGCCTTATGGTTTATATCCTGGTCTGTCCATGTTCCAAAGCATGGACTAATAATTAATATTTATGAAATATTTTGATTATTTTCATCCACGTGATATATAAATTTATTTAACATCTATATGTTTTCTGATATCATTAAAAGAACAAAAGTTCCCCAGAAGTTGATCAAGCATGCATATTTACGTTGTGTTCATCTTAAAATAAGTGAATCCATTCTATCTCATGGGAACATCACGAAAAGAGACAAATTTTCGTCAAAAAGCCATGAGGTAAGTGGACTTATACCCTTTGCTTCTGCTAGAAAACTTACAAAAAGAGTTCTGGAAACTATCTATTTACCAACCTCTAAAGTGTTTTCAAAGTTAACTCGTTCTAAACTGTTTAAAATCGATCATGTTTTTTAAGTAAAGTTGAATCAATAGCAATGTCATGTAACCATTGGCACATACTGAAAGAATATCCCTTACACATTCACCTCTTCCATTAATAAGAGAAGAGTTAGGTAATAAACACGCTCAACCACCTTTGGAGACATTTGCTCGGTATCTGTTATCAGAAAAGCTATAACTGTAAAAAGAAATTCTATACTAGGGTTTTTTGAAAATTAAAGAATTTAATGTTTAAGTATTAAATGCTAGCAATACAAAGAACTGCCAAAACCTGAAGTGAAAACCCATCAGTGAAATCCACAGCGAAACGTCTCCAACTATATAACTCTTGCCGATTGTCGACTATAATAAATACTTTAGTTTATTACCTAACCCTTCCCGTTAGAAGGATTAGATAATAAATTCAGCTTGCATATTCATCTCTTCCATCTTTCGATTGAAGAGATGACTATACTTTCATTTTTTTATTCACATCTCCAGTTCCAGTTATAATTTACTATTTCAGAGATAAGTTTATTTTTTCTTATCAATTTAGAATGAATTTTCACATAACACCTATATATTTTCCAGTAATAATAAAAAACAAAAATTCTCCGAAGTTGATCTTGCCTGCATATTCATTCTGAGTAAATTAAAACACACGGATATATATTGTACCTGATTAACGCATCAAATCTTTGTTGGACTTCCGGGCACCCTGTAGAAATTGCTAGTCACTTCATTTGTTCCCAAGGTTATAAGGAGGAGAATATGTTGTAATTGAGAAAATTTGGATGTTTCAGTGAAGACGAATTGCATAATGCAAGTGGATCTAGAGTAACCATGAACCACGACTAGTGTACAGCAATATTCTGGTTGAAAGAAAGCAAAATGTCTGATGGAACACTTTGGGTCGGGCGTTGGATATGCTGAGACTGGAATTGTCGTTCAATGGAATGATGGACAAAGAGAGACGAAGACTGAAGACCAAGGAAAAGAAGTTGGAGATTCTTCATTCGGATGAAGAGATAAGTGGTGTGTATCTAGGCTCAGGGTTGAGAATGGACTTTGATGAATGGGTCAATTAGTAAAGGAAAAGGATGAGCTTAAAACTGTACTGATTCTCCTACACTCTCGTAAGTTGCATGAGATGATTGGTGATGTTAAAGTAGATTAGAGCAAGGATCTTGACATCATCCTCAAGTTCTTTCTTCTCTTTGGATGTCCTAGTGAGTACTTTGAGTTTCTCACTTAACACTTAATTGGCTATTTCGGCGCAAAGAATGCTATGAGTCTAATCACTTAATTTTGCTTTATTAAGTACCGATCATGAATCAACATGCAACAATGTCCACGTGAACTTTCTTTGATTTGGTTCTCTGAACGAAGCTATGTCAGGGTCAACTAGTGAGTGATCGTGATCATGCATTTTTAATATTCAAAATTTTCCCATTTTGAAGAATGAACATTCGACGATTTGCTTACCAGCATCGATTGTTCCTCCTTCACAATGGAGGATCCGAGTAGATGGAGAGGGCAGTGGATCTACCAAAGCTTCCTTCCTCAAATGATCGAGTCAATTTTGAGCGAGACAAGGAGCTAGACGAGGAGAAAGTGATGGTGGTCTAATGATTACTAATAATCTACCTAATACTCCTCGCCTTCGTCTTCTCCATCGCCTTCAGCAGATTCAGCGCCGACCTCCTCGTAATCCTTCTCCAGAGCCGCCAGATCTTCACGAGCCTCAGAGAACTCTCCCTCCTCCATTCCTTCTCCGACATACCAATGGACGAATGCACGCTTGGCGTACATGAGGTCGAACTTGTGATCAAGACGAGAAAATACTTCGGCCACGCTCGTAGTGTTGGAGATCATACACACTGCTCGCTGCACTTTGGCGAGATCTCCGCCGGGCACAACAGTCGGAGGCTGGTAGTTGATACCGACCTTGAATCCTGTCGGGCACCAGTCCACGAACTGAATGGTGCGCTTGGTCTTGATGGTGGCCACCGAAGCGTTCACGTCCTTGGGCACCACATCTCCTCTATACATCATACAACATGCCATGTACTTACCGTGTCGAGGGTCGCATTTGGCCATCATGGCCGATGGCTCGAACGTACTGTTGGTGATTTCTGCCACCGACAGTTGCTCGTGATATGCTTTCTCTGCAGAAATGACCGGCGCGTAGGACGAAAGCATGAAGTGAATCCGAGGATATGGCACCAAGTTGGTCTGAAACTCAGTGATATCCACATTCAGAGCTCCATCAAATCGCAGTGATGCTGTCAGCGAGGAGATCACCTGCAATTCCATACCATCGATGCATGCATAGAGAAACGGAGCGTTATCAAGTGAAGTAAGTCTTAATCTGACCCAATGAAAAACTTAATCAAACAGGTCTTAGCTAAATCGATGAGACAAGTGACGGAAGGATCCATTCATGCATCCATGGACGGCCGTACTCTAATTGTACTTCAAATGAAGAAAGGATCCAAATGTGCGCCTAATTTCCAGTTGCAACAAGTTAGATAATCACATTACTTCAAGATATAAGCTTCAAAAACACACGAGTAGATCGACACACCTGTGATATGAGTCTATTTAAATTGGTATAAGTTGGGCGTTCGATATCCAAAGAACGGCGACAAATATCATAGATGGCTTCGTTGTCGAGCATGACAGCCACATCGGTGTGCTCTAGCAGCGAGTGGGTCGACAACACGCTGTTGTACGGCTCCACGACTGCAGTGGAAACTTGAGGCGAAGGGTAGACTGTGAACCCCAACTTCGACTTCTTTCCGTAATCCACCGACAAGCGCTCCAAGAGAAGCGAGCCAAGGCCTGAGCCTGTGCCTCCGCCCACAGCATGGAACACCAGGAATCCCTGGAGCCCCGTGCAGTTATCGGCCAGCTTCCTGATTCTGTCCAAGCACAGGTCCACAATCTCCTTCCCAACTGCGTGTTTGCAACACCAACAAAAAAATCTCTCGATAATGTATATCAATCAATCTTCGGTAACTCTTGGACTTGTATATTGGCTTAAAATGTAAAGTGAATTACCACGTGAAAATTTTGCTGTTCATCAGATCAGAAGCATATATTCGATGAAGTATGTCATTCAAGTGGTTGTAGCGCTGCGTGCATAAAGTATGAAGAAACCGAGTCGAGATGGACAAGAACTGATTTACATACTTGTGTAGTGACCTCGAGCGAAGTTGTTGGCTGCATCCTCCTTGCCAGATATGAGCTGCTCTGGGTGGAAAAGTTGACGGTATGTTCCAGTTCGGACCTCATCGATCACAGTGGGTTCCAGGTCGAGGAACACAGCGCGAGGCACATGCTTCCCGGCTCCGGTCTCGCTGAAGAAGGTGTTGAAAGCATCATCTCCTCCTCCCACTGTCTTGTCGCTGGGCATTTGTCCATCAGGCTGCATCCAAAGATGGTCAAACATGCCTGTTGAGAACTTTGCTCTCTGTCCACTCGATCACATCTTTCTCAACACTCGATTGAAAGGAAAATTGCAAGAGAAATACAAAACGGCTTGGTTCCAAAGTTCAATACTAATTACATTAATTCTTGCAGTATCTTCGTACTAAATCTGATCGCGAGTTTAACATCCGATCAAGAGGGCAATTACCAGTGAAAAACAATACGACCTGACTATAGAACTCAATCTTAATCATGTCGATTCTTGCAACACTTTCGTACCAAATTCTATAGAGAATTCATGTCTATCACCCGTGAGATTCTCGTCAAAAGAAAGAGACCCCTTTCCTTAAGTGGAGAGTGATTTAGATAGAGTTTCCTCTTTACTTGATCATGACCACAGAGGCTACCAAGTTAATTACGCTCGGCATTGGAATTGAACTATTCTTCTGCTTGAGCACGCCAGAAAATGGAGTCAGATGGCCAGCATCAGACCTGGCCATCTGATTCATATATAGTGATCGTACTCTACTGGACTGAGAAGGTTGACAACTACACTGCGTAACGGATTTACGGTTAGTCGCGATTAGTGTGACACATACTTTAGTATAACTAACACTAATTACTGAAAGTAAGCGTCCTATGAACAGATGACCGATAATTAGTTAGTTAATAATAATAATAATACTTAGTTCGTTCGTCATTTTGACAACAATGTAGAATGATGAAATCTGCAATGAAATTGTTTTTCTGTAAAGCGTACTCGTTTCATAAGTCCCGGAGCTGCTCTCAGAGTGTTGTCTACATTTGAAGTTAGACGTCTAAAACTCTAACTTTCACTGATCTTTCATCTCCTCTTCGCAACCCTCTCTCAAACCTCTCTCAAAGTTGGGAAAGGTTAGATAATAAATTAAACATTATAAATAATTATTATTTCTCGTATTAGGAGTCATGAGCTTCAGAATCCTTTAGAACCGAAATCTCGGGGAACTGGTTCTGACCGTCTACAACAACGGACCACTATCCGTCAATCCCCACAATGGAAGGAGATCCGATAGCTGCAGGTCTCACTCAACAAAAAAGCGATTCGTAGTCAACGCAATCATACGGTCGAGGCAGGGTCGCCTAGGCCCCGCCGAGATTTGAACTCGGGCTACTGGATTCAGAGTCCAATGTCCTAACCACTAGACTACGGGGCCGATAGAATTCGATTCAGATTCACATATATTTCAACATATTGTCGCTTTTCAGAAGTGAACATTGCTGGATTCTGGGGCTCCCATGCATGTATTGCTGACCACGAATAGCGAGAGTTATGCTTCCTTTAGTGAACATTGTGTGAGGGCTCTCCCTTTGGGTTGTCACATGTGCAGAAATGTCTGTCTGGTGAAATGGCCAGATAATTCCCCGAGCCAAAGCGCCCACAGAAAATGAAAGATTGTAGATTGCAACTGCTCTTAAGTTGCTTCGGTTTGGGTTCTGACTATAGGTAAGTACTAATGGCTTCTGGACTTGCTAGTCCAAGTATAAGTGGGCTCTGTCGAAGCTAAACTACTGTCGAGAAGTACATATATATATCGATCGGATCGTCAGGCTTTAGACATCTAAAGCCTGAAGACAGTTACTGTAATGTTCTGAACATAATATATGATTACCTGCGTATGTACTGGAAATGTAACGAGTCCTCTCCTTGCAGGAAAGTGTCTCAAACTGGACGATCGATCCTGATTTCTGAGGGTTGTTGGAGAATAGATCGAGAGTGAGTCTCGAGAGAGCAAGAGCAGTACTTACTTTGTGAGGGACACCGTGCTAAATCATCAAACTTCGGAGAAGTTACGAGAATCTTTTTCTAAGTCTTGCGGTTACGGCTTGAAAGTTTCTGTTGTGCAGCCGAAGGGTGTCGAGATGTCGGGGGCTAATCAGCTGTTTAGTTTCTGCGTAGGTTCATTCATTCTTCGGCTGGGTAGTTATATAATTATTAAGAAGGAGAGCATCAGCACTATCGTGGACTGATCGCCGGCCATGAACGTTAACGATATTCTCCGCATTCTAATTTTGCCCGAGTCCATCCATCCGGCGCTGTTCTAGCCATTGCTAGGATGGTATGATGAAATTCGGGTACTCAATTTCGGATTCCTGTTGAAGGACTAGTTCATAAATCGGCCAAATCGTTGCACTCGATGAGACGGAAGGAGAAGTAGATATCGAGGGACCTGCAAATTCAGTATGTCTGCAGGCGTACATCTGCGTACAACCGCTTGGACTGTATGCTAGCATATGAAGCACGTACCTGAATTCCATGCTCGAGGCAGTAGAGCTCCCAGCAGGCATTGCCGACTTGGATCCCGGCCTGACCAATGTGGATGGAAATGCACTCTCTCATGGCGGCTCAAGCAGCTGTCACGTACGATACCCTTCACGAAAGGAGAATCCAAGATGCGCCTGGCGTTGCGTTGCGTTGCGAGGTAGACAGAGAGCGGAAACGATCGCGAGAGGGGCTCGACGAAAACGTTGCAATGACGATTTCAGCGATCCTCCTTCTCTGGAATCCTTCTCTCCCTTTCTCTCTCTCGGTGACTGCCGCTGCTAGGAGCCGAGGACGAGCAGTTGACCCCTACGACTCGCTTTCTCCGCGAACAACCACCCGAACGAGAAAGGGGTAAGAGAGACGAGTAGCGTGGCCGAGATATCGACGGGGGCTGGACTGCTACTTACAGTTAATTAGGTCTGGCCGGCGCCGACGGGGCCAGAAGCCGCACGACAAGGCTGTGCCGTGTGCATCCTATCCGGACATCCGGACTGATACAGCGAACCCTTTAGAAAACAGCACACTGTTTGTTGTTATGCGTTAGCATTGCTATATATGAAAACCGGAAAGGGAGGGGAGATATTTTTTTTTCCCGTGTAACAGAACGATGGAGTCGTTGTGAAAATCGGAAGATTCAGGAAAGATTTAGATCAGGATAATCATAACGAATAGTCTCGTAATTTTATTATTATTTGTTATTATGCGTTAGAATAGTTATATTTCGATTGTGAGAATCGAACTAAAAAAGAAAGATTTTTTTGTCGTGTAACGAGAATGAATAGAGTCGTTGTGTAAACCAGAAAAATGAAGGAAAGATTTATATTCAGATAATTGATAATACATACTCTCGTAATTCCACTACAAGTGTAGCTATTTGCTACTATGCATTATCATAACTATACATCGATTGTAAAAACAAAAAAAAAACAAAAGAGACATTTGCATAGATGAGTGAAGGTTTTGAGAAAATGAATAAGGCAGAGCTTGAGAAAGTGAGAGGAGGAACTTAATTTTTGAAGTATAATCTGATATGGTAATTATTTATTAAAATGAATATGAAAGTAGCATTAGTTAATAAAAAATATGACAAAAAACTAAGAAAATGAATTATCTTTGTCGTCCTTCTCGTGTAGTGCAATAGGATGACTGTCGATCGACTTGTTATGCTTCTCGTGTAGTACGATGTAATTCGGACGATGGTGGAGATAGACATGATGCTACGGATCAAACCTTTTGATCCATAGCATCATGCCTACCTCATGATTTCTGTCATCTCTTCGATGTTTACAATGACCGTAATGAACATGGACGAAAGAGAAAACGTTGGATAATTTTTACTGTTTGACTCTTGGCTCCACGCTCTCTGCTAATGCTTCAATCTTGACAATGTCACAATCGAGATGGATGAAAAAGAAAATGTTGGATAATTTTGATCATTTGTACGCTTTCTATCATCGTCTTAATAATGATCGCAATGGAGATTTACAAAAGAGAATTGATGGATAATTTTGACTCGAAGCAAGAAAAATATTAATGTCAGAGGTGGTGATCGAAAGCATGGGTAGAGTTTTAGCACAAAAAATGTCAGAGGTAATTTCTCGCGTATATTGTTGATAGAATAATGCTTGTAATTGTCTCTCGTGTGTGTTGTTTTGATAGGATATGCTTCTACATGATTATATTTGCATGTTGTAGAATAGGTTGTAGCTAAGGTGTAGATATGAAAGAAAAATTTTTGATAATCTATAGAGATTTGTGTTGCATGGTGAATGATGGAGTACATATAAACTTATTGTATCAAAACAGTAAGTTTTGCGCAATCAGCTTCTCAATGCAATTCTCGTAATTTGAAACAACACAATTCTCGTACTATGAAATAACTCAATATCGTATTTCAGATTGATCCCTGGCACCAATGATACATAAGTTAAGTATTTTTTCCTAGGTTATTCCTTTTTAATCTTAACTTAACTAAACTATAGATTAAAACTAACCAACCTTTACATGAACATCTTTATTAAATTCAAAGTGATTAATATATGATGACGATATTAAGTTTTTTGACACCCAACTGTATGCTGCATGTAAGAATATAAAAACTCATCAACATATTTTTCACTACTCAAAACATACCCTGTAAACATCAAAAGCTCAAAAATTGCTTATATCGACAAATGCATAGCATTCGCAATCTCATTGCATGTGCAACAACTTGTTTTGTGTTGTAACAGAACGGAAGGATGGAGTAATTGTGACAACTTGAAAGAGAAAAGAAGTAACAAACACAAAGTAATGAAATCGTTGTGAAAACTGGAAAGATCAAGGAAGGAGATAGATTCGGATAGATCATTAACGCACAACATCGCAATTCGATTGCAAGCGTAAGTCTTTGTTTTCCTTCTGATAACAGTTCTCTGAATGAGTGCTAGTCTAAATATTTAACTGTACTTAGAGGATTTTGGAAATTTTAAGTCTCTCTTCCTTTTTATTTTGGAGTGAATTTATTTATATAAAGGACTCTAGAAATATAAAGTCTATTCATTTTTGAATTTGGGGTGGTTTTATTTATGATACATCATCCTCCACAGTGGATTATTTGACAAAAGATTTGTTAAATCACGAATGGTTGACAAACTATGATCTTTATATGTTATTTTGAAAAGCTATGATCTTCAAACATTTCTAGAAACGTAGTTCAAATGTTAGATCTCATCGTAAAACAATATAGATTTCATATTTCTTTTATCTTTTATGTTGTAGAAAATCATGATCGTAGTCATGGCTTTCTAGTTTCAACATTCCATTCCCCTTGGGAGTGGTTTAAGATTTAAAATCCACTCCTTCTCGTGACTTATGTTATACTTAAATTGAACTTGAAGTAAAACCTCTAGTTCTTTTTTGTTACAGTCCATCTCAGCAATAAAAATTCCTGTCATTATAGGGTGTCAAAGTTGGAACTTTTTTGAAAGATTCTTAACTGCGAGAGAGTCACGACTTCAGTCAGGTCTTTGGGGATGTTTTCTGTGGGTACTTCCAGAGGTGTCCACAAAAAAATACCGTGGGCATTTTCTTATTGAGTTCTCATCCGTTCTGCCGTTGGTTTTTGCAGTAGAGAAATATACTTTTCTTAATAATGATTCCAGATGACAATGATTACAAATAATTAATACATACTTACTCTCATTAAATCAGTGCGATTCAAATCAACCGTGATTCAATACAAAGCTAGATGTTCAAAATTTTCCAACGAGTGTTACAAGTTACGGATAAACTTGGAGTTGGATGTGCAAGAACGCTCCAGTCGAACCTAGGTAAAGCAAAGTGGCATGCAAGCTTGTACTTATACATGGTTTGTGTCGAGTTGGTAGTTTATAAATATTTTTTTTAATATGAAGTGTAAAATTGCATAAATATATAAAATTATATAACAAGCATAAAAAATTTAAATCTTATTTCAAAATTAATGCATCACACCTACATGAATGAATTGCAAGAGTATTCTGTTGATCACATCTAGAAATTTCTCTATGAAATATTTCTTCATGACATCGATAGTCTTGTTGATCTAGAAGAACCATTCAAACTTATCCTTATTAGATTTCATTCGTGCTACTTGTCAATTTGAAGTCGACAAACTTTTCCAAATTAAATTAGTCCTATTTGGAGCATAAAACTTTACATCATTAAGGTCATTGGATTAAGCTAGACTTAGTGTTTCTGGTTGTGGTTACAGATCGGAGATTAAAGAGAAAAATGAGTCAGATGGAAATTAGCTGAAGAGTTATTTTGGAACTTTTGGAGTATTAAGTGCTATAAATTTTGACTTCATGTTACATAGATATGTTCTTCTTACTGCATGTACTTCAGATGTTTTGAGGTTGAGAAGAGACATTCGTGAACAAAGAGAGAGAGATGGAGTTTCGAACATATTGTACTTTGGAACTTTCAAGTAGTAAAGAAGTGATATTGGACTAGGTGCTTTCTTGTGATTCTTGCTTATTAAGTCACAACTAGAAGTTTCACCACTTTCTCGAAGAAATATCATCTTCTCCACAATGTTGTTGGTTCTTCTTCATCCTCTTCAACATAAACTTTGAGGAGTTCAAGTCTGCGAGATCATTATGATTCATAATTTGTAGTGATATTTTACGACTTTCTTCACTTATTTCTTGAAAGAAATGTTCTTTGGTCACCGCTGATATCTCATACAGGTCCGTTCAAGTTAGAGGAGGTTAAGAATGAAAAGTTTACATTTTCTCAAGACGAATAGAAGAAAGTGGTGGACAAGTTTTCTCTTTTTACTTCAAAAACCTTTTGGAGATTCCTTGTATTCTCCAACAAGAAGCGATGAGAAGTGTTGAAAGAAAATTGCAATTTAGAGGCCGATAATAGATTTGGTGAAATCGATTACACCTGGAACTCATTTGCTTTTGGTCGTATAGATAATTTTCAAAATCTTCTGTTGTGAAATCAGTGATACAATATCAACTATGTTTCAGTTTGCACATGATAACATGATTGATCAAATACAATCGACGAGATAGATGTTGAGTTATCATGTTCTTCCAATGTACAAGTCTACAGCTGATAGTGACGGATAGTTTCATAGATGAATAGCGTTTGGCTTTGTATATTGCATGAACAGATTACTGGTCCCAACAACTGAAGTTCGATATTGACAGTTTTTATTAGTCTAAAAGTGGATTTTCCTCCTCGCTATTGGACTGCTGCTTCAGCTTTGAAGTCTAACAATGTTCTTTTCTGCCCTTCTCGTGTCTTGAATAGACCGTTCAGGAAATGAATATATCAAAAAATCTATTAGGGGGTGTAAATGTTGAAAGCTTTCTGAAAGATTCTAGACTCGTGGAAAGAGTTACGACTTCGGTTGGACCTTGGCAAGTGTTTCCTACGAACACCTCCGGAGGTGTTTGTAGAAAAACACCACGGACGTCTTCTCCATTTCCTTCATGCATGCATATTCACTTCACTCGTTTCAGTGGTCCGTCTCGCTACTAGAAAAATAAATTTTCCCTTCAGCTTCGTTTCAAGTCACTTTGATGCGGTGGTTGTTCTTTTGGTTTTTTTTCCCTATCCATCTACTTCCATTTCTCTTCTCCTCTTTCCAGTCCCGAGAAAAAAGGCGTTTGGCCTTGTCCGTTTTTTTTCGTTCCTTCCCACGTGTCGAACATAATTTTCTCACTATCCAAAACATTAATCATTACACACTCTGCTGCTAAACGTGAACATGGTCAGTACACAGTGATTTTTGGAAAGATAACGGCCACGGTGGGCCTTTGTAACTTTATTAATATCGATAAAGAGTACACTCGCCTCGATCGTTCTAGACAACACATACGTGCTGTTTACTGCCTACTAAGCACAATACCGTGCTTAACACTGTTTACTCTACGTACTCACTGTAGTCTAGCTCGTTCTCCACACACAACGAGCTACTACCTGTACAATACCGTGCTTGATACTGTCTACTCTACGTGCTGTTTACTCCCTATTACTCTAAGCACAATACCGTGCTTGATAATGTCTACTCTACGTACTCACTGTACTCTACCACACACAAGGAGGTCCTGTCTGTACAAAGATCAAAAGCGTTGCCTTCACTGTTCTTCTTATCCTTCTACACTGCTCGTCGTTCCATCGTTGCTGGTGTCTCCTGTGACAAAGTGCGAAAAAATTAGCAAACTGCAAATCAGACGTTCACAAAACAGACAGAGCCGAAACATAAATTACAACTCACCTTCTGCACGTCTGCCGGTCATGTCGCGCAGCATAGCACTGCACAACGGCATATACTCAGGAAATGCACGAACGGACTCAAACTGCGGGCAGGCTGCGTCCATTCTCGGCGATGGAACACTTAGCAGACGCTCCTCCTCCTCCGGACTGACTGGTTCGAAGTACCGCATGCGTGGTTGCTCATTGGTAAAAAATATCGTATCTATGTCCCTCATGGTAATTGTCTCCGGATGCACAATAGACTTCCACAACGCGTCGCTCCTTGCACGCTGTAACCCGTTGCCCATCAACCACCTGCACGAAGGAGAGTACTTTCCTGACCGGACCATCGATCGTAGGGAAGAGCGCAAAGTACTTTCGAGGGGATGCCTGCATTTATACTTGTTAAATTGCAAGGCTCTCTGCAGAACATTGTTAGAATTCAACTCCACTCGATTCTTCATATCCGCTCCACCCAAGGGAGTAAACAACTCGTCCCCGTCTACAAGCATAGACTCGGTAATGTTTTTCATACAAGACTGATGGTGGACCTAAGACTTATCCTTCATACAGTACCCGACCATACCAACGAAGGTATGGAGGCCTCGGTTGTTAAGTTTCTTTACACATACCTCACCGCCCAACGGCCTACTAGCACCCTTCCAACTTAGAACTGCGATCAGCCTCTTCTTCACGTCCACAGGGCTAGAAGCTCGCAAAGATAAAACACCATGCACATGTATGTGCAACAGAGCCCCACCTCTCTCCACAGATATCAAACCAGCCTCACATTCGGTATGTAAGAAGTTGCATAAGGGCAGCCAACAACAAAGATCGAGGTCACCTCCTGTCTGAGCTACAGTCATAGAAACCTCAAGACTTTTCATTGCCGTCTCCCTCCGAGGAACACTCGGACAGTTCGCTGCTCGCTTCGCACGAGCTGCCTGCCGCATTTGCATCGGAAGGGTACCGACAATGCTTGCAACCTATCCTGTATATCCGAGGATTGACAGTGCGGCAGATGCAGCTCAAGTACTTGTTTCGATACACAGAAATCACAACAGGCTTCAGATACTCAGTGTGGTCGTCACGAATGTACTTGGGATAAGAAAAAATGTTTCTCTTTCTATCCCTCAGAACTAACCATAAATCTATCGACTCCACGTACAAGAAGGGACCAATCATACACTGCAATCACTCGATAGCGCCGAAAAAAGCATAAGAAATTTGAACATAATCAGAAGCAGGCAAAAGGAACTCGGGTGGCTTCAAGCAGAAACAGAAATCTATGTAAATGTAATTCCGCGTCAGGTACAGGTCGTGCTCTGAAAACGAAACATAAGACGTAGACAGCAAGGGAAAAGGAGGAGGATTCGAAGGAACAGCAAACTGATCGACTTGACATTTGTAACCTTCCATACCATGGTTACAAGAAAGTTGTAGAGAATCCAAGACAGAAGCACGGTGCGGAGACGCAGGGGACAAGTCGGATGATGGTGGTGTGGAGGGAACAAGCAAAGGACTAGACGGAATACTAGCGTCGGACGAGAGATGAGGAGAGGGTACTGTGTCATCATCGGTCCCATTCGACACAGATTCGGTAGCCATCAACGATAAAGAAAGAGAAGTGGGAAGAGAAGTGACAAGGCTAAACCGAAGCGAAGAAAGCAATTACAAATCAAAATTGTTCGACGAACAGCGTGGATGTGCATGCGGACGGTACCCAGGAAAGATTCGCCATCTTCGAGCGGGACGCAGGTACGTCCCGTGCGCACAACCGCGAGAAGCAAATCGAACTCGAGCACCGTCCGATGCAACGATATCGTGTCGGATATTGCGTGAAGGATGTCCAGGAAAACGCGAGGTTCCTGGCTGTGGAGATGTTGTGTGCTGAAACAGAGACAAGACAGAGAAAAACAACCACGAAAGCGAATGCTGCGATATATACACTCCAAATGTATGTACATTGCAGGTTCTTTCTCCTAACAGCACAAAACTGAGGAACAGACCAGAGCGATCTGTAACCTGCTTCAAAAGCCCCTAAAAACAACCCTTGAACCACAACCCTGACCCAAAACCACCGAAGCGTAGCTCAAAGCAAGAGAAACTTCCCTTTGCTAACAAACAGAGCCACAGCAGTATCACGCGATCCAAACCCAAGTCCAAACCACATCCATGTATATGTTCTTAGCTAAAGCTAGCTACCACAAGCTGTATACAGCCAACCAAAACTCTAACGAACTCAAAAGAGCAAAACCCATAGCGAAGAAACCGAAAAAAGCCTATCTGTGAACTTTCTCTTTTCGCCGAACGGACTTCAGATGTCGATAGGGTCTACTCCGCTGACTCCGTTAACCCAAGAAACCTTCAGATCCGACTCCTGATAGCCGAGATATCGACGATTTTCGGTCGCAGGTGACCGAACCTTCAAAAATTGCTCCCTGCGGCTTAAAACCGCACACCACGCACAAACGGATCGTCTAAACTGATATCCGTCTTCCTTGGCAGATAGATCTAGCTACCCTGAGCCCAACAAGACTCCAAACAAGTCGTTTGGAGTTCCCCTTGCAAAACCACGCAAGAAATTTGGTCGCATGTTGCAAAAAACTGACGTAAATCAGCTCCCTGTGGCACAAACTTGCTCACCACACCCAAACCAACAATCCAATCCGCACACAGTCTTCTCCTATGAGTAGATGAAGACTCCTTGATCGCGTAGGCACCAAGAACGAAGAGCTTGGCTCACCGATCGCGAAGAACAGCCCAACCTCAGGTCGCATGTGAACGAAAATCTGATGTAAGCGCTTCCTTGCGAGCCAATTTCACTCAGAACTTCCAAACTGCCCGATGAAAACTGGTATCGTCTTCAATTTCCTGTAGAACTCGGTGTTTTGATCCCGTTGGATCCAAGGACAGCAAGTTTGGACTCCGGAACGGTCCGAACGGTCCAACTCTCCTTCACAGGTAACTGAAAACTCCAAATCTACTTCTTGCGTCTCAATTTCACTCAGTACGCACTCTCCGATCCGTCTGTTCCCAAACTGTTTGAACCAGTGCGTAGCCTGCATAGATCTGAACCCAACGACGCCTTGCGTGCTTGCATTGGACTCCTAAATCTCCCGAACCGTCCGTTGACAGGTTGCAAGCGCAAGCTAGCCCCTAAGCAGCCCCCTTGTTTCCAGTCTCTGTACGTACAGTTCTCTCCTGAATTATATGAAGCAGGCCCTTTGCGTCTTTGATATAACACCTGAAGCCCTAAATACCCAGTCAGCAAGTAACTAGGGGCCTAACTTGATTTTGCCTTCTTTCGAATCGCATAACTTCTTCACTAGATGTCCAAACAAAGTAAACAAGATGCCCATGGAAAGCTGACAACGAGCTCTACCCATCTATGCGATAAAAGCGGAGATCCGAAGTTGCACCAAAAACCCATAAGCTGGAGCTTAGCTTGTTTTCTCCATCTTTCGAGTCTTGTAACTTCTCCACTAGGCGTCCGAACAAAGTAGACAAAGTGCATATGGAAAGCTGACAAGGAGCTCTACCCATCTGTGCGATGAAAATGGATATAAATATAGTAACGTTTGAATTAAAATGTATTTTATAAATATAAATATAAATAAGAAATAAATAAATATATCTTATATACATAGTTGTACATGCTAGAACTTTGAGAGAAAACCTATAAGCCATGTAGGTTGAGGTGTGCTCAGGAACTATAAGGTATGCTTCTTGTCTTGTAAAATATTAGATTTTGTTAAGGTTCCACTTATCACCCAACCCTTCTGACGAGAAAGATTAGGTGATTAATGAAATGAAATGAAACCTCTTTGCATTATTCTTCTCTTCCAAAGATGACAAAGGTGAATATGCAATATATATATATAAGGTGACCTTTCCAGCAGAAAAATGGAAAATGCACGCAAGATCAACTTCGAGGAACTTTTGCTTGTTTATCAAAAAGTATAGAAATATAATATAGAAATTTGGTATTAATTTTGCAAGAAAAATAAAAATTATTTCTAAAATAAGTAGAGTCAGACTTAGAAATACGAGAAGATCCAGATATAGCGCTAATTCACTTCAGATAATACTATCTTGAAAGAAAAATAAATACCTTATAAGATTTGCAAGGGACTGAAAAACCTATGAATCTATATTTAAAGAGAGGATGCATGTAAACTGAGTTGTAATCTAATATTAGTAACACATAAACATAATTTGTTAAAACTTGAACACGCATCATAAAAAAGGAGCGTGTCCTATTCTTATACTAAACATATCAAAGAAAGTAACTTTTAAATTTTTTACTTTTTAGAATAAAATACTGATCTTTCTCAAAACTTTTGAATAATAGTTGTCACATCAATTTAGCACCCCGGCTAGGTTGACCGAGTGCGTAGTGGTTAGTCTCGGTAGAGCCGTTAGTACCTTAGGGCGGGTTCTTGGATAAGCTCCATTAGAGATATACTTCGCAGATAGGGCTTGGAGGCTTTAGTTCTTCGAGTTGAGCCAAATCTACTCTGATACATGAAGTGGATTTGGCTCGACTTTAGTGTTTGTTTAGTGCCAGTTGGTATGATGGAATGAGTACCTATCATTTATTACTCGAAGAAATGAATTTGTAAGGTTTGATTGAGAGCTTTCTAGTCGCAGATTTGTACCGGTGGTATCTCCGAAGTGGACAGATCGTTCGTATTTTTGATTTACAAGTGCGCGCTTGCGCGAAGTGGTTCTTTTTGATCGTGTGGTTGATTGCTTGCGGATTAATAGTGCTTGGATCTATTATTGGTCGAATTTGAGGTGAGATAGTGCGGAAGCGCTGCTGAAATTTCTTATGACAGATTTTTGAGATCAATTTGAGTTGGGTTGTTCTTCAAGATCAGTGAGCCAAGTTCTTTGTTCTTGGTGCTTATGCGATCAGGGAGTCTTCGTCTACACATAGGAGAAGACGATATGTGGATTTGATTGTTGGTTAGGGTGTGGTAAGCGAGTTGATCCGCAGAGAGTCAAGTTACGTCAGTTTTTTTCATCCAGCAGTCAAATTTATTGCGTGGTTTTGCAAGTTTGCAAAACCACGCAAGAACTCCACACGGTTTGTTTATAGTCTCCTTGGGTTCAAGGTAGCTAGATTTATCTATCAGAGAAGATGGATATCATGTCAGATGATCCGTTTGGACGGTGTGTGCGGTTTTAAGCCGCAGGAAGGAGTTTTTGAAAGTTCGATCACCTGCGATAAAAAATTGATGATATCTCGGCTGTCGAGAGTCGGATCTGAAGGGTTCTTGGACCAACGGAGTCAAGGAAGAAGACCCTATCAACATCTGAAGACCGTTTGGGAAAAAGAGAAAGTTCTCAGATAGGTCTTTTTTTTGTTTCTTCGCTACGGTTTTTACTCTTTTGGAGTTCGTTAGAGTTCTAGTTGGTTATGTACAGCTTGTGGTATCTAGCTTTAGCTAAGAGCTTGTACATAGATGTTGCTTGGACTTGGGTTTGAATCGTGTGATACTGGTGCAACTCTTTTGTTAGCAAAGAGATGTTTCTATTGCTTTGAGCTACGTTTCGATAGTTTTGGATCTGGGTTGAGATTCAGGGACTCGTTTTAGGGAGTTTTGAAGCAGATTATAAACCGCTCTAGTCTGTTTCTCAATTTTGTGTTCTTAGGGAGAAAGAACTGGAAATGTATATACATTAGGAGTTGGTATATATTGCGAACTGGAAATGTATATACATTAAGATATTGCGATGTTCATTTTCGTGGTTGTTTTTCTTTGTCTTGTCTCTATTCAAGCACACTACATCTCCACAGCCAGGAACTTCACATTTTCCTGGACATCTTTCACACAAAATCCGACACGATACGATGATGAACTCGACGCTGGGGTGGAGAATTTTGTGTGTCGGAACTTGAAAGAAGAGATCAACAATCATGAATGAGGATGAAGATGGATACGGTTGTTCGGACGGATGCTGCAGACCTGGGATGATTGATATGTAGATGCTTAGAGATCATGGGAGGATGAGAAGAAGGGACGAGCCATGACTATGGACGAGATGAACAGATCAGAAGGGATACCAGGAGTGCAATTGGATGCAACAACTGCACGTTTGTTTCAAGCCTTCACTTTGTTTTCGCGACAAGAGCAAGAGAACCAACAAAAGGAGGCTTTGGGGACGAAGACGCTTCGAAGGGTGATCGACAAGCTTGATCTATTTGATGGAGGAGACATCTCAAAGTTCTTGAGATGTTATAAGACGGAGATGGGTTTGGATTAGGTATCGGAGAAGAAGATGATCGAGACATTCGAACTCGTTGCAATGCTTGAGATAAGGGAGCATGTGAAGGGTCTAACAAAGCGTTTTGGGAGGAACTTGTATACATTTTCACATGCACTGATGGAGAAATATTTCTTGAAAAACTCGGATCGAGTAACCAAGAAATCATTTTTGGGATGGGTCAACCGACCCAACAAGGGTTTACAGCCTACAGAGCTGTTAAAGGAGTTAGACAATTCTCTCAACTATCTCGAGTGGACAAGCTAACCTTGGAGACCTACAAGATAGAGTTGTGTCTTCAAGCTGCTGATGAACCATGGCAAGAGCGGTTGGAGCTACTTTTGGAGGATGGAGAGAAAGAAGAAGGGTTTACAAGAAATTGAGAAGTTGTGCATGAAGCGATTGAGCTTCTTGTCCGGAGACGTACAAGAAAAAGAGTTACAAGGTCGACACCTGTATCGCTGACTACCACACCAATTCAGTAATATCTGAGGTTCAACCACCAGTTGTGGTTGTAGAGGAGAAGGATCCAATCATAGAGGACCTACAGCAAAAGATGCAAGATCTACAAGCTAAGGTTACTAGGTTGGAAGATAAGGGATCGTCGACCAAGACGATGCTTGTACCCAAACCAGCTTGGGTACATCAGTGCGCGTGGTGTGATGATACTGACCATCAGCGAGAAGATTACATCGACTTTGCAGAGTCTTTGCAACGAGAGGTTATTTCTTGGGAGGATGAAAATGTAGGGTTCTGAAGTACGGGTACTTTTCTTCAAGCCGACGTTGGTAAAGGAGGGATGAAAAGGTTTGTGATAATTACTTTGTGACACATGTAGTTGTAGCTATATTCGAAGCTACAAGTTATGGTGTTAGGGTAGAAGAGATTGAGCATGATCTCCGTATGGATGATTTGGATTAGCACGAGGAGCCAAGCGAGCTCAAGTTGAATATTGCATCCAGGATGCAGTGCGAGACGAAGAGACAACAAGAGACTTCTTCAAAGAAGCAAGCTCGAGAGGATAACATTCAACAGAAAACTATTTCAGAACTGGCAATGGAAGACGATCCTTCACAACCAAAGGAGATGGTTGGGGTGCAGACAATGGATATGGGTGATCTGGTTGCATGCAAACAACAGTCAGATATTAAGATGATGACGATGGATGTGAAGAGAGGTTAGGAGGAGCGCATTCGAGATGCCAAGGTTGGATTTATTTCACGGGAGATCTTGGATGCGATTACGAGAGAAGTCCATGATGTCACCATTGGCATCATCAAGGACGAACGACATACTGAGGATGAAGGAAAGTGGACAGATGCTCTCGAGGCTACGGGTATAAGATGATGAGTAAGGATGACTTACAAGGGAGAAGCCATGCTGAAGTTGATTAGGTTGGGAGGATGATGCTTGGGAGGTTGTAAGAGTTTTCAGAAGAAGAGATCAAGGAGGATGATGATTGAAGAGGATATCATTGTATAGCGAGACAATGATGGTTGCGATTGAAGATTTTGGTTGCAGCAATGTGGTTTTCTTTTCCAGAAAATAAAAAAAGAAGAGATGCATACTTGTGATCACATGTACATGTTTGAGGTTGAGGGTTACAATCAAGATACATGGTGATGATTGGGAGGACTGATGATGTCTACTATGACACTAGGTCACTAACCTCGACGGTGAGGTTCTATTGAGTGGATGGTTTATTCTTTCTATGTCTTCAGGTGCATATTGAAATATGTGTAGATCTAGAGGGGGTGACTGGATGAGAGCTTGAAGATGCGATGAGCATGGATTTAGAGAAAATCATGACAGGTTTGCAACTTCAAGATGACGATTAGGTTGCAAACTTGAGGATGAGTGTTGATTGAGATGGGAGGGAGGATGACAAGATGGTGTGAGTGCCGGTCCACTCCTTGGTTGATATCTACAGTACATATCGGAGGATGCGTATGTTTAGAGGAGGTGGATATCGTGTCGTGAACCGACTTCTACTTGAAAATCAAATTTTGATGCTTATCGCTTCAAAGATGCTCATATGACTAAAAATGAGCTTTTCTATACAATTTTGGATCTTCACTTTCTTTACATCGATGGGTAGAGCTCGTTGTCAGCTTTCCATGGGCACTTTGTCTATTTCATTTGGATGCCTAGTGGAGAAGTTATGAGACTCGAGAGATGAGAAAAGCAAGTTAAGCCTTAGCTTACGATCTTTACACAACTTCTGATCTTCACTTTCATTACATCGATGGCTAGAGCTCGTTGTCGACTTTTCATAAGCACTTCGTCTACTTCATTTGGACGCCTAGTGGAGAAGTTACGAAACTCAAAAGATGGGAAAAACAAGCTAAGCCTCAGCTTACAAGCTTTTTGCACAACTTCGGATCTTCACTTTCATTACATCATTGCATAGAGCTCATTGTCAGCTTCTCATGGGCACTTCGTCTACTTCATTTGGACGCCTAGTGGAGAAGTTATCAGACTTGAAAGAAGGAAAACTCAAGCTATGCTCTAGTTTACTTTTGCTGACTGGGTATTTGCGGCTCTTAGCGCTATACTAAGGATGCAAGGGACCTGCTAGCTCATTATCTGTGAAAACTTATACGTACACCGACTGTTGTAAGGGGGTAGCTTAAAGGACTAACTTGCGTTTATGATCTGTCGATGGACGATTTGGATAATTGAGAAGTCCAATGCATGCGCGCGAGGTGTCATTGAGTTCAAATATGTGCAAGCTGCGCGTTGGACGATTCGTGAAGAAGTGGATCGAGAAGTGTGTTTTGGGAGAAATTGAGACGTAAGGAGAGGATTTGGAGTGCTTAAGTGACTTGTGAAGGAGAGTTGGACCGTTCCAGTCGTCTCGGAGTCCAAACTTGTTGTCCGATTCATCAGGATCAGAACACCGAGTTCTTCAAGAAATTGAAGACGATACGAAGTTTAATCACTCGATTTGAGAGATGTGAAGGAAAGCGCTTACGTCAGTTTTTCGTTACATACGATCTGAGATTGGGTTGTTCTTCGCGATGAGTGAGCCAAGCTCTTTGTTCTTGGTGCTTACGCAATCAAGGAGTCTTCACCTACGCACATGAGAAACGATATGTGGATTGGATTGTTGGTTTGGGTGTGATAAGCGAATTTGAGTCGTAGGGAGTCTATTTACGTCAATTTTTTGCATCATACGATCAAATTTCTTGCGTGGTTTTGTGAAAAGAACTTCACACGGTTTGTTTGGAGTCTCCTTGGGTTCAGGGTAGCTAGATCTATCTATCAGAGAAGACGGATATCTGATCAAACGATCCGTTTGAGCGGTGTGTGCAGTTTTAAGCCGCAGGAAGGAGTTTTTGAAAGTTCGATCACCTACGATAAAAAATTGATGATATCTCGACTGCCGAGAGTAGGATCTAAAGGGTTCTTGGGTCAATGGAGTCAACAGAGTAAAGGAAGAAGACCATACCAACATCTGAAGACCGTTTGGAAAAAAGAGAAAATTCTCAGATAGTTTTTTTTGTTTCTTCGCTACGATTTTTACTCTTTTTGAGTTCGTTAGAGTTCTAGTTGGTTATGTACAGCTTGTGGTAGCTAGCTTTAGCTAAGAGCTTGTACATGGATGTTGCTTGGACTTGAGTTTGAATCGTGTGATACTGGTGCAGCTCTTTTTGTTAGCAAAGATACGTTTCTCTTGCTTTGAGCTACATTTCGATAGTTTTGGATCTGGGTTGAGATTCAAGGACTCATTTTAGGGAGTTTTGAAGTAGATTACAGACCGCTCTGGTCTGTTTCTCAATTTTGTGTTCTTAAAGAGAAAGAACCGGTAGTGTATATACATTGCGAGTTGGTGTATATTACGACATTCATTTTCATGATTGTATTTCTCTATCTTGTCTATGTTCAAGCACACTACATCTCCACAACCAAGAACCTCGCATTTTCTTGGACATCCTTCACGTAAAATCTGACACGATAACGCTCCATAGAAAAGTATAGTGCCCAAGTCTTATACTAAACATATCAAAGAAAGTAACTTTTAGCTTTTTAATTTTTTAGAATAAAAGACTAATCTTTCTGAAAACTCTCGAACAATAACTCGAGAGGTATCAGTAGTGGTTCTCAACTCCGAATATGGTTTGAATCTGGTCTTCTTTCTAGAGGGTTCATGCATCCGATTTCTCTGCTTGGAGATTGGATACATTGTTTTACTTTGTCGTTGAGTAAATGAGAATTCTAGTATTAGTTTCTCGTAAAAATGAATACTTGATCGTCTGCACACCTTGGGTATTGCTGCATTTATTATCTCTCGTTAGATATGTGTGATTCTTTGAGTTCAGGATAATGGAATCCATGTCACTCTACAAAAAAAGATTAGATTTATAAGCTTGTCTTTTGTGTGCTCATGTAGCCCTACAAGAAAAGGATTGGACTCCTAAGCTTGTCCATGTCTTCAAGTCATCTGCACACCTTAGGTATTCTTGTGTTCCTTGTTCATTGCTAGATATGTGTGTCTTTTTTATCTTAAATAAAGGAATCCATGCAGTTCTGTAAAAAAGAGTTGGATCTCTAATCTAGTCCATGTCTTTTGGTTTCTGGTGTACTTATGCTTCCCTTACAAAGAGAGTTAGATTCTTAAGTTTGTATATGTCTTCGGAGGTCTTTGTGCTCTCCGGTTCATATTATGTTTTTCTACCATTCGATCTTACTGTTTTCTAACAGGTAATTTGTCTTCTTGTAAAATTTTACACCATCTCAACCCGACTTTTCAGAATTCCACCCGGTTGAGAATACAAGAGATGCCGGTTAGCCCCGAACGTTGGGTTGTGGGTGGGCAAACCATCTCGATGGATGCTTATGAATCCAAAGGATCTTTTGCGTATTGACGTATGGATCATTCTTTCGGAGCAGTCTTCTGTGGCAGGATTCGAATCTCACGATCAAGACCAACGGAAGACCAACAATTATTTTGTGCGACCGCTGGTGCCATGGTTGGCATCGTGCGGAAACATAATGAGGATGATAATGTTAGTTGAAGTGGAGAAGGAGCATTAGAATCTATGTGGATTGAGTTCAGGCGGGAATCCTAGTTCGAAACTGTAGGTTGACTGGTAGCAGTATCTAACCACTTCGGCTAGCCTTCATGGAGAAAATTTGCAACCTTGTTGGCCTTTTCTTTTTCATTTTTTTATTCAATCTTGTCGCTGCGATGCCGAAAGCTCAACTGGATCTTGAGCCGAAACTTTCTGGGGATACTCGACTTGGGACTGAATCACGGCACGTGATTATTGAACAATACTGACGAACTTCTCACACGAGGAAAACACCTCATCGCATCACTCAATGATAGGGCACTTTATGCCAGTACGCGGGGATCAGGTTCGCAAACTGATGTCAGGCTGTCAGCTGAGGTAAAGCACGAAGAGAGTACATACGACTCTTGAGTTTGAAGTTGACTAAGGGTTCAAGATATCATGAGGAGTGGTTGCAAGATATGAGTTCTGGACAGAGGGATTCTTCCACTCGGATGTGTCAGGAAACGAAGTACGATCTAGCCGCAAGGTATAGCGCTGTCTAGTTCGGGAACGCTGGATTGACTTTACTGGCAGTAGATGTGGTCCTCTATAAGGATCACCAAAAGCTGGACGATTTTGTCCTGGAAATCTCCGTAAGTCACGAGTCACGACCTGACTTTGTGGCTATCGTTTCTAAAGAACTATTTTCTCTAACTCGCCGGGAGTTTAGCCAGTAGACCTTACACCTGTTTACTTGGAACTCCATTTATTCGTTCCTCCTAATTCAGTATCAGTTCCGTCTGCTTCCACCTCCCGTGGAAGAATGCATGTACAGGAAGACACTTGGTGTAGGATTGGCGGAACTTCGTTTGGGTCCTGACTCCCCAGTGACTCCCCACTTCGTATGTTGCAGAAGTCATCCTCTCGGTGGGATGTGGATGTTTAAGCACTGAAGCACAAGTCTGTAGAATTCTAGCCTGAACGTAGTGGATAAGCGTGTAGGGCCATACACCAGGCATACAGGGTTATGCCGTAAGGAGATTATTTGTTTAAACTACATTCGATGCAGATTCTCCACGTGGAAAGGAATCATCGCAGTTTCCGTTGTCAAAGATGCTGCTGTGGTGGAAAGATCCAAGCAAACAAACATTGCACCAGGAGCTCTATCTGGGATCTAAGCTGCTGATTAATGCTGGATGTAAGTGCCCTGACTCTGTTCCGACGGTGGACGGTGTGGTGCCAGTGATTGATAACTGACTGGTACGCCCGAAAGTAGCCAAGTAGTCCATTGATTAACTTTCCCCTTCTTGAGCAGCATTGAATCTGTAACGGGATCGCTGTGGTACGTCGGCTCCATGCGAGTATGGACTATGATGAAGCTGCGGTAGGCACAGATTCTCCGAACCCTTACCTTTCGTATCGGATCATGCTCGTGACGTTCAAAGATGAGAAATAGGTTCGCGCAGTCGGCGATATAATAATCTATTGAGAATCTGAAGCTTCACTGCACGCTAGTAGCTTTGACTTGCAGTGACTTGAGGTCATTAGGGCATACAAAGCTTGTCGATGGAGGGTCATCCATCTTCAACGGATCTAAGAGGAAGTGGTTCTTTCAGGCTCGGAAAAGCGGAAGTTTGTGCACCCATGTGACGTTCCATGGAGAACAGAGTTGACCTAGAGATATACGGGTTCAGAGCTTGAACTTGAACTGATGCGAGAAATTGCATGTCAGCTTCCATGAATCTTACGCGTTCAGTCACCTGCAATGCGGTTGTCATCGCTTTATTGATAGTCTCCACTGTTATCATTATTTGGGGTACGGGGCCAGCGCCACACACAGACGAAGGCCCGTTGCGGTCATTTGGATCGATGGATCACACCAGCAGACAACACCGGTTGGATGCCATTATCGTGCTCATGGGGGGCCAGACGAAACCAGATGGTGGAGTTCCTGTCTGGGTGGCTCGACGACTGGACAGAGCAGTGGAATTACAGAGGAGCCAGAGTGAGCCACTTCCTCCCATTGTCTGCTCGGGTGCAGGAACGGGAGCTGTTCCCCCTGTACTTACTCCAGAGAAGTTTATCATGCACGAAGCCACTTCTGCTACCAAATACTTGCACGACACGTGGGATGTCGATTTCAGCCTGCTGATGAAGGTGAGTCCAGTAACAACAGGATTGATGTAGATGGTTGCATCTGTTGTACTGTATGTACCTTACTACATTTGTGTTTGGTCACACATGTACTCGTGAGGTGACATATACTTGAGTGAGTTGTGCCCCAAGATGATAAAAGTTATCTACAAGTTATGGTTGTAGGGACTGGAGAGGATCATGGCAGGGTAAGTAGATGTGCATAAGGGGAATTCACAGTCGGATCAACATACGGACTTAGAGAGTACGCTACAAGAGAAGAAAGATATCAGAGGATTTTTGAAAGAACGCAACGAGCGCAACCGTTTGAGTACCTCTAGTGGGAGAGAAACGTTTGCGTAGTCTCGTGGATGTGGATGGTGGTTTTGAGAGTTTGTGAGCTGAGCATTTGAAGATTTTGTCGTATTGCTAATTCATGTTAGACCTTTTCTCAAGTTAGGAGTGGAGTTCATATGACACAGAGGGTAATGCCTACTTCACCCTCGTGCAATTCGCAATACCTGCTGGGTGGCGCCGCATAGCGATTGTGACCTCAGAATTTCACATGCCTAGGTCCAAAGCTCTCTTTGAATGGATATTTGGGCTGCAAGGTGCCAGTGCGGGGCATTCCCACTTGCAGGCGCCAATAGATGCTTCGAAGCATGACCCGAGAAGTCAAGGGTATCTGCTGGAGTACCACAGCGTGAGTGATGAAGGTCTGGAAGAACAAGCTCTCAAGGTAATCCCGCGGCCTCGACCAGAAGCTTGTGAATCTCATAGTAATTCATTCGCTTGCTAAAGCATTGGTGAAAGTCACAACTAATCTTCACTGAGTCGCAGAGGAAGAGATAAGCTTCGATGTAGTCAAGGCCAGATACAAAGAGCAAGAAGTGGCGCAACAGACTCCGCTTTATCTACATGAAGCATATGGAAATATTGAAGTCATGCAAGTCTGTTCCAGTGACGAGATAAGTTCCGAGACTCATTCATTGCATGTCACTGTCGTTGCAGAACCGATTAGCTCTGGAGGAAGAGTTGATCGAGAAAGTTATCAACAACGCAAAACGCATTCATACATTGCAAGAGTTCCACCATCATTTCTTTGCTGAAAAGTCGTATTATAGCACAGCCAAGCAACATATGTTCGGTAAGGAGAAACATAATCACACTGGGTTATACTGAACTGGACAACGGTGACTCTCGACTTTAGCTGAATCTGGCCACAATTCCTACATAATTTTGAACTCCAATTGTAATTTTCCCTCTCTCTTTCATAAGTGGTGTAGATTCGGTTTGGCCCGTCGACAAGGGCCTGTGAGGTGAGTCTGCCATTCACCCCACGATTGTCGGTAAGTATCTGTGTAGATATTGCTTTTCACGAGATTTAAGTTGTTCAATATTCGTTACCACGTCTTTTCAAGGTAGACTTTAATTCTTCAGCTTATTTGTAGAGAGCTCAGACAATTCATGGGAGCTGATTGCAGTCCGTATAACAGCATTGCTCCCTCCCCCTTTGCTGAATGTCACATCAAGGATGTGGTCTATCAGACACTTTGCACAGGTCAGACAGGGAAGACGTAGTGTGGAAGCGTGAAGCTTTTCTTGATCCAAAATCCAAAACGTGGGACATACAGAAGTGGAGAACGAGCAACAAAGAACTCTGAAAGTATCTTCTCCGTCACAGTGCAAATAATAAAGAAATTCAGGACAGGAATCTTAAGGTAACAAGGTCATGGAAATGCCAGTAACCTTCGACGACGATCCCCGGAGAATGGATCCTCTACTCATGATGGAATTGGTTGACAAGGCACGAACTTCTGGTAGCAGTTATAGTTGTGAAGCTAGAAGATCTTACGTATTCATCAACTCTGGTTTCTGCCTGAGTTCCGACCTGTTTCTTTGTTCTTCCTACCACCAAGGTTATGGATATTGTGCGGTGAAAATTGGTCGCAATTGTGGAGTTGTCCTTACAGTTAGCTCTATGTTAGTTGCTGCGCACTCAAAGCCTTCGTTTGTGAGCCCGTCAACACCACCATGATTGGGCAAGTTCACGGAAGGGAAGATGCAGAGCATGCAGTAACATGTTTAAGCATATCCGTGGTAGTGAACAGTTGATCTGAGCAGACCTAGGAGGCATAATGGCTAGTGACCAAGTGGCGATCACCCTTTCAGTGCGGAGCAGTCAATCCACTGTTTAAGTAAGACTTTAACAAGCAGTGATATAGTCAAAAAATATGAAGTTACTAACTACTCACTCATTTGGTAATCAGAGTCACCTAATATCAGCTTCAATCGATATTCGATATAAGAAATCTTAGCAAGTCTTCTGATCCACAAGACTCGTTAAGATTTCTCCCACTTGAGCCTTATGGTAGAAACCAGAATTTTTCAGTAACCGTTTGTCATTTACAGATCTAAGCATCCCATAGATCACATCTATAAACTATCTTTCATGATATACACCTCTTTGCTAAGATTTCTCCCACTGAGCCTTATGGTAGAAACCAGAAATTTTCAACAACAGTTTGTCATTAACAAATCCAAGCATCCCATCGAACACATCCTTAAACTATCTTTCATAATCCCTTGTAATAGCATTGAATAGAATCTCTTTCTATTGTAGCATTGAATAGAATCTCTTTCTATTGTAGCATTGAATAGAATCTCTTTCTATTGTAGTAGGTTGTGAACACTCATCTAAGAAGAACTCTTATATAAATATGTGAATCGTCCACTACTCCAAAACAATTTGAAAGTCCACATACTCGTCTTAATCTTTCACTAGTTCTCATTAATGAATAAGTATTTGACCATTGAAGGAAACAAGGACCGAGTACAACCACAATCATTTTCACACCTTGAACTAAATTTTTCACTGAAGCCTTCCCAACTCCAAACCGTTCTCCGATCAAGAAATAAGTAGATCCATGCGCTAACTTGTAAACAATAATCCTAGTCTTACATGTACAAGAACAGCCTTCTGGAAGAAAGTGTCACATCTTTCTAGGTGAGGTCCTACCTGCTCTAGTAACTAGAAGAATGTGCTTTTTCTCCTACGAAAGACTCAAAGCCAACGATCAACATCATAAACGTGTATCACAACGTGATCAAATCATACTATGCTTAATCCACCAGTTAATCATGTCTTTGTCATTTAGATGTACATTCTTCATCAGTTGTGCCTCTAGTTCCTCTGAAAAAAGTTATGAAGACTCCTAGAAGACATGTATTGATTGATCTTGAGTTTCATTCATTTTCTCTTCCATGACATGGACTGCAACAATGAGCAAATAATGCACATCAATTAAAAAAAAAAACATCGCCATGGTCAAAAAATTTGAGCGAGCAATTGAGGAAACCTTGCATGCATTACCAGCCATCAAATGTGTTCTCGGTTTGCATCAAATAGATGGTATACAATCCAAAATATATTTTCTTAGTTTTCTTGAATAGTCAATACCAATGCAACATTTCTAAAGTTAAAAGTGTAACAAAACAGAATTGAACTCAATACATGTGTCATCTTGGGAACCTGAGTTTGAATGTGATAGGACTGGAGATCGTATCATCTCTGAAACATAGAGAACAACACGCATATTACATCAACCAAACTATGGAATCATACAGAAGAGAGAGTGAACAGAAGGCCGTTGTAAGTATTCAATATAATCAACACTTCAGCAGTTTATTAACCAAGCAAAACATGTATAAAACTATTGCTTGAACCAAAGGCAATAAAAAGATTTCAGACATTATAAGCATAATGTAATCAAGCTAATGTAAGAAATTAAAATCTATGAAAACCGTGGTGAAAACTCATGAGATCAATGTGATGAGGACTTAAGACTTGTATGTTATTTCAGCAAAAGCACAAGTGATAACAATAACAGCACAACAAAGCTCTCTTATACCCAAGTCCATCTTAATATCAATTTTTAATTGTTTTCCGAATCCTTCATATTCTACTACAGATTGATTTGCTCATCTATTAGCCTCAACTAATTCTTTTTGCTCTTGGGACGTCTGCAATGTGGATCCAAACTCCTTGAGATAATCCACGATATCATCAAAAGATCCATGAGACTTATGTTTTCTCTTTTCAGTACTCGCGTCACTGTTTGAGATTAAACTATCAGTTGGAAAGTCATTAGTTCACCTATCCTCATGGAAGAATCCGTCAAACTCGGAGGTCTAATTGAAGATCTTGATCATTGGAATGAGTCTATGATATCATCATACATTTCATCGAAAGCAAGTGGCACTCCAGTCTTACGTCTCTCATCTACTAACATAACCTTCCATGGCTCGTTCTCTGACTTGGAGTTCTAGTCTTTATAAGATTTGTATAGTCCCAAAAGGTTATCTCATTTAGTCTTTGCTTGTTTCCAGCTAGACTAAAAACATTGCAATGCCATCTTTTGCACCAACTCTTCCAATCTCTCTTGACTGCCTATGATGAGACCTCTAGAAATACTTCCAATATTATCGATCGACTGCTATCTCTTGAGCTCCAAAAGGCAATACACTTTAAATGAGACCATCTAGCTCCGGATGAGTTATCTGACAAACCTGCCACATCATTGTTGGTTGTTGACTGATCAGCAGTGTCAGAAAAGAAACCACGGGCTTGACTGTCAATAAATTCCGTGTCCCACATTGACATTGAATCAAAGTTCAGATCTACGCCTAGATTCATCTCCATTCTTCTGAAAAGACTATTGAAATAAAATTAACATTACAATTCTGTCATGTGCTCTGTCTCCTCTAGTTCGACTATCCAAAAGAGATGCAAAAGAAATTCATTTCCACATGATGATAACCCAATGCTTACATTTGACAGGGATGAGATTTTAGTTGTCTATTGGGTAGAAACTCCCCTAGCTCGATTCATTCATTGGTACATCACGCATTCATGATGTACCAATGAATGAATGCGTGATGTATCAATGATAACGAAAACGTTGGGCTTTTGGCTGTGGTTGTTTACTCAAGAGATAGACTTCATGTTATAACTTGGCACTATAAGCACTTACACAGGTCTGTTGGGTCCTCTAATTGTTCAGAAAGCGAAAATAAAGTCTAACAAGTAGTAATAAGATCAGACGGTGAACTTAACACTCAAGAATAAAAAACGTATAATGTTATAGACTTCAAAACTTCTCCTATATGTAAAGGAGGCCTTACTGAACACACATACAAAATTTTAGTCTGAGATCGACTCTTAGCACTGAGATATGAGAAAATTATAATAATTTCTAGCACCTAGATGGCTACTTCGACCTAGAACAGAAAATTGGATAGATAAATTTTGCTCAATCTTACAAGATTTGTAGTCTACAGTATTTTGAACAACCCTGCGACATTTGACTTGCTTTTTATACAGAGTTCTCTAGATCTCGAGCTTGGAAGTTGTTGCTCTAGATTGAGAGCTTTTTAGATCCCCTCTGCTTCAACAATCGTCTTGATTTATTCATTCACTCAAAGACATGAAACTTTTTTGACAGTCGTAGTCCTACTGACAGCAAATGCAACCACGAAGGTTTGAAGCGATTATCTCTATACTGCTGCAACTGACACTCAGTACCCCAAACTCAACAACTGGGATGTAACTCTAACCTAATCTGAACTTAGAATTGGCATAACTTTCTCTTTATTGCTCCAAATTGATCGAAATCTGAACTGACAGTGATTGGCCCAACAAGCTCTCTCACCCTATGCTCTCAAATCTTCAAATGCCCCCACCAAATGACAAACAGCTCCTAAGACAAGTTTAAAGTTTCACAAAAGATAAAAATAGACAAATGAGAGTTCATAGCTTCACTTCCTTGTCCTTTTGTGCCCCCAATCCACGGGGCAACTTAACTTCACACATATGTTACATGTCAAGCATCTAAAGTGCCAACATAAACTTTAAACTTCTTGCGAAGATATGTAAAGTGACATGTAACTCTAAAAGATAACGTAAACAAGCTAGAAAGCATACATGGACGACATGTAAGCACAACCCATGAGCTTAAACTTTATCCACATGATAAACCTAAAGTTATGTACTTTGAACAACATAGATAAGTATTAAATCACTTGCACAAGCGTACGAGTGCTTGAACAATATAAATAACATATAATCAACCTATTAGGACTCGAAATATATAACACAATGGTGTTAACATCATATGCAAATATGTCAAACATATGCATAAAGGACTAGAAATAATATTTAACTAATTTATAGAACTACTAAACTCGAGTGTTGGAGTAGAAGTGTAGCATGTAGCCGCCAAGTAGTGCGACAATGAGCTGCTCAAAACCTCAATTTTGAGTTTCAAGACGTGGACAGAAGGTTGTCGTGAAAAGTTTGACAATAATGGGACTAGTACTTCTTCACGTGGCGTGTTATGCACCTCCTCAAGTCCTAGTAACTTGCAAAGGTATCTTTTGGGTACCTCCAACCCAAAACTATGGAGATGTCAATTTTGCCTCTAGACTCTCTTCTTGCACAATCAGAAGACAAAAGTATTTCTTTTGACAAAAAAATTCTTCTTAGAGCAAAAAAGGAATGGTGGAAAGAGACCCTTACAAGTTCTTCTCACCAATTGTGTGTAATAATGTGTGTAACAGTTATTTATATATAAAATATAAAATTCTTGTACGAGATAATTTGTATTTGTAACTTAATATTTATAGAAGAATCATTAACAACTCTTGAGAAGGAATTCATTTATCCTTGAAAGAAACTAATATCAAAACTGATTCTGACATAGCAACCTACTATTGTCCGAGCAATTGCATTCTTGGATTTCCTTTTCGCTCCTCACGCTTGTCTGATTAATCTTTTATTTCGTTATATTAATAAGAGACAAAATATTCATCCATTTATACTTAAGAGTGTATATGAGGTGTAATTTACGAGCTAATCCTTCTCGTAAGAAAGATTAGTTGTTAATTAATATCTTAGACTTTATCTTTACTCGACAATGAGAGTTCAGTTATAGTAAGATAGATAATGGTTTCGCTCACTTCAATTATGAGTTTTCTTGTTTTCAAGATCCATGTGTTTCGCGCAGGTCATAAGTGTTTAAATTTAGTTTTTAAATATAGTAATGTAAATTTGATAATTTAAATTTAGATATTTAGATTTAGATTTGACTTTGACTTGCAAATGTATGAAAGTTGCCGTGGATAAATTTATACTTGAACTTAATGATGCTCACGCACGTTATTTTCTAATGTAGTAAGCCCACAGCAAATGGTTCAGCTCAAATAATGTAAACTCCTCCGCTTCGTTCACTGTACAAGGCCGGGGGAAGGATATGTATCACTATGATATCATAATATCACTATGATAACATAGTGATATTATTCACCTGATGTACACTCAAGTTCAGTTCCGTCTCTTTATTTAAGTGTTAATGTAATTTTGAAACGAATTATTTATCGATCCATCCAGTCATGTGCTCTCCTCGTAGGCTTTAACGAGGATCCAGTTATAAGTTGACCCCTCTAACTTACTTTTTATTTCACTTTTGAAACGACGTACATTCAGTCCTACTGGTATACAAAATTTGACTTCTTTCTAGGATTTCTGGATCGAATCCCGAAATTCATTCATCTCTGGGTTAAGATTCGAACTCGTGTGGACAGCTTCCAAGTTGTAGACAGTAAGCGCTGCGCCAGCCTCTGGACTTGAACTTCTTTTAAACTCAGAAGTACTGATCAGTGTTTCGACCTTAGATTCAGACGCGTGTGCCCTAGTCTCAGACGCGTGTGTCCTACTCTGTGGACCTGCATAATCACCACGGCACCAGCATGCATGTTAATTATGAGTGTTTAATATATGTTTCTAACCCTTCCAGCAGGAAGGGTTAGAAACATATATTAATGCCTCTGTAAAGTGATGCTAATTGACAATTCCACTCCCGGAGTTATATCTTCAGGAAGGCCTCAGCTAGCTCTTCACTTTTGGGTTCTGTTTGGGTCAATTCGCTACTCCCGGAGAGGTTAACATATAACATTTATAAATAATTTTAATTTTTCAGTATACCTTATTACATTATATTTTTTATAACACTTACATGTTTTCCGCTAAGAGAAAACGATTTTCACTGTACAAGTACGTTGGGGATGCCTATGTACTTAGGTTGCACACTAAATGATAACTTGTCTTAAATAATAACCTGTTGCATAGCAAACAAAGTCTTTTAAATTGTTGCAAGAGAAAGTGATTAAACATTGTGACGTAAGCTATGTCGGAGATATATGGTTTCGGAGCAATATAGTATACAAAGAATCTTTACAATACATTAACTTATGATAAACTTTTACAAGTATACATGGACGCCGGCAAGCAAACCTCCGGTCAAATCCATCCCTGATGCATTCACAACCGTGATTAGGTAAAGCGTCAGATCGAGAGGTGGCTAGCCTCATGGGCTGCGCTGTGTAATACAGGGAATCTGAGTGAATAACCTCTACTTTATCCGGACTGGGAAGACAGCCTAATTGGCAGCGCTTTGTGATAATGTAACCTCTACTTTATCCGAACTTGGATCGAGTAGGGTATAAAAGCGTAGGTTGGAGGAAAACGGGTCCCACCATCACGCCCACCGACCCTCCGTATCCTCCAGAAGAGACATCAGCACGGGAAGAAAAACACTTCCTCATCCATCCATGAGGAACGGACGGATCATAGAACTCGGTCGTTCACGTCCAGAGTCCAGAGTCAAGAAGAGTCAAGGTTTCGGGCCCGAAAGATCACGCGTCATCCATACGACCGGGGATCCCAGAAAGTATCTTCATTGAACTACGGTACGTTTGTACTAACCCGGGCGTTACGGTGCGACCAGTGCTTCAAGACCGTATTCACCGTACGTTGATGCCAGTTGCATGCTTATTCACCGTATTTTGACGCATGCATATATTTCACCCTGGAAGATCTGGAAGGCGTGCATCTAATATACGCACGCCTTCGGAAGAGGAGAAATATGTACGCGTTATAATTTATGTTTTAATTTCTCTTCTTGAAAAGATTGAATTATAAATCAAAATTATAAAAATTACATTTTTTTTAGTCAGCAAGGTAAATCTTTATAGCAGTATGAGAACTGCTCTACGTACGATATTCATGAGTCTTCTCATTCTACCATATTTTTATAATAATAAAAGTAATTAGTCAAATCGAACAAGTCATTTTTCGTGATGTCTTTTAGCTGTAAATCATTGATTCTCTAGTCAACTGATATTGAGCAAATCAGTCTTGATTATTTTGTTCACTATTTTAATTTAAGCACCAAGTAATCCCATAAGCAGCACCATGCTATCTTCTCAAGTGGACTTCCTTACAAGAATATGCAACCATCACAAAAAAGAATAAATGATTCACAGATGACTTTTTTCAAATAACCCAAGTACAGAATGGAAAAATTTGCACTGAACTCTATTCAAGTCGAAACCTAAATATCTTAATGGCATTGGGAAGATCTCGTCTTTAGCTTTCCAATAGTACCAAGATCTCTTCCAACCAATTTTTCTAGTCTTAACTACACCTCATCAAAAATTAAAGTTTTTTATAAATTTTTGACTTCCACAAATGACAAAATTCAAAAAGTGATGTGGAGAAGTGATCCGAGGATAACTTCTCAAAACTCCTTTTGGAGTTGTGTAACACTTTTGTTCATTGGCAAAACCCAAAAGAAGTGATGCAAAATGTCACTTTTTGTACTTTTTTGTACTTTTCGTAAAGATTAAACTTTTAGAGAGAATTAGAAGTAATCACTTTTAAGCGCTTGCTTCGAACACTCACAAAACTTTCAGAAGTAATCGGTGTATCACTTCTTGTCTTCAATCTTCTCTCTCTTCTGATATTAGTATAGAAATGATAACAGAATTTCTATACTAAGCTAACAGGAAAACTCATAATTTCCTCTAAATGTTAAATATTAGCTGAACCTAGAGATGCCAGAAGATCGATACATAAACTCACAAATGAAGAGTAAACTCGCGCTCTTCAAAGACTACAAGTGTTAAAGAAAAGAATATAGTTAGTCAACATATTAATTTATTATCTAACACTTATTGACAAAAAAATTAACTAATGAATTAAACTCACATTTATTTGTCTCTTCCATATGAAGATGGAGGAGGTGAATATGCATGGATGTAGCCCTTGAGTGTGGAGATGATTTGAGGACTGATGCGAATTATGCGTGCTATATGTAAATATAGAATATCATATCTATAAATATTTTATTATGTGTATGTATTACAAAACTAGTTGTGTTCATATGTGAGATAAGTATTTATATTTCATCTTTGTATTCACATTGAACATTCCGTCCTCGTATGAAGTCCTTCGTAAAATTATTTCTCATCAGTTGTTCTTCTTGTTGACAATCTCAACACGTCGTCTTCTTCTTATGTGTTCTATATGTTTACATCCTATCCATTGCATCCGTTACACAAAGTTTGTTTCCATTATTAAACAAACAAGTTTACCACTATAGAAAATCTACAGTGGCAGTAGAGTAGAGTTTCTTATGTTAAGTAAATGACGATGTATATGCAAAGAGATGATGAAAGAACGAGTGACAAGAGATACATCGACGAAGTGAAATAGGAATGTATCAACCATCCACTTCTCTGTTAGAGAAGTATTGTTCTTTGAATTGATACTTTGATCGCTAAATAACATCCATTGTTTGCTTTATATATCTTTGGTCCCTAAAGACTCCACAAGACACTATATGTCTCGAGCTTCATATTAGACATACTATAGTGCGGTGGTACATACTATGTCAAGATATATGTGTAGAAACTCTATGTATAGACATTGAGAAAATTTGAGAAAAAGAGAAAATTGTTGAAATAAATGAGAGCAAGTTCGACAAGAAAAAGTACAACAGAAAAAAATAAGTAGAATGTAATTGATGACATACAATGTGAAAGAAATCGGATGTTCCTAATAAGTGTAGAACAATGAGATAAAGAATACATATACATACAGATTGTTGGATAAGATATGATTCCGGATGGCTAAGCGATATGGGTTACGTCAATACATAGTGAAACTTCAGACATTTCAAAGATTCAGTTATGGGAGTACACACCAACTTGATTGAATCGAAATGGATAACTGCAAACATATTCTTATCTCCTTACAATTACCAAAGAACCATAGTTATTTTGCAGACCACATATGGCAGAAAAGATACTAGATATCCAAAAGTTTTCTATTTTTGAAATATTCATTGCACATGTAGCTATTTCCTTGCACCACAGGAATGAAAATATATACATATATATTTATGTTTCAAACTTTTCTTCTAAGAATAATGAAAATATGAATGTGAGATGAAAAGCATCTAAATTATATATGTGAACTTATTTAGAGTGCAAGTTATCTACAAATATATCACACATGTAAATTGCATTCTAACCATGACTCGTTGATGGATTTCATAGATATATTTATATATCTATGAAATATCTCTACTTCCATATTTATTATATAAATATGGAAGTAGAGAAGAATATGCATACAACATGAGGTTTCTACCGCAAGGGAAGAAGAGGACGATAACAAAAAGACTGAAAGAAAATTCAAGATTCATATTTGCAAGGAAAATTTTTGCTGGATATTTGGGAATAGATAGTTCCAGTTTTAGTTTCTACGTTGTTTGTCTTGTTTAGGTTCGTGCAAGGGACCTTTTAAACATGGAGGTCCCTTGCAAACCTAACCTTTAGAGGCTTAAGTCTCTTTTGTACCAGGGGTGTGTATTTCTTTGCATATTCACTTCTTCCGAATCCGGAAGAGGGGAATATGAAAGGGCGTTTAATTTATCATCTAATTTTTCCAGCAGGAAGGGTTAGATGGTAAATTAAACTACTTATAAAAACAATATTATGATAAGACTGTAACTTGCGCTTATGTTTCTCTTTGTGTCCTTATTGGTTTTCTTAGTAAGATCCTGCATGCACTCTAGAGTTAACATATAACATAAAAAAATTTAAAATTTTATTCAAGAATATTAATAATTTTCTCTATAATTTTCATATAATTTTCATTAACATCTCGAAGACACCTGCACTATAGTCTCTGGTCCAGTGACGTTTGTAGATTTTCAACTTGTTTTTCTATGTTTATCTTTTTCCTCCACCCGGCCAGATGTACACTTTGGATGCACATTTTGAAAAGAAGAAATAGGTTAGACCTGAGAAGTTGGAGATCTTTGATGTCTAGTTTTGGTAGGTTCTATTTTATTGTATTCTTTCTACTAAACATAAAAGGATACAAATAGAGTAATATCTGATTAATTGTTTATATGATTGATTGATTATGTGTTTCAAAAAGTGAGATAAACTTACAACACAACAAAAGAATACATCTTTTCAGATGAATAAATACTTGGGCGTTATCGAATACAAATAACCTACTCAACTTGGACTTTGATTATCTATCAAATCTTTCCATGTTGAAGATTTTGATATTAATTAAAATATTTGTTTGAGTTCACCGCAAGAGGATCTAGAACAAGCATGCATGTGCTTGTCCAAGTGAAAGATCGCACACCATTCACCGACCTTAAGAAAATAACCATTTGATTTATTATGTTAAAGAAATCTGAACTTTGTTTATGTGATAATGCATGCTTCTCTAAATCTCTAGAATACATACGGTATGGAGAGTGTGAGACGAAGGATAGAATGTAGGAGAAAGAAAGAGAGAGATAAAGAAAGAAGAGAATGAGATGCAAGGATATTATAGGATCAAATTTTTCTTTGCAAAAAGATTTGGTCATAATTGAAATGGATTGTAAAAAAGAATATTCTACCCATTCACTCAACAATTTTACAAATAGGTGGGGATCAGTTTCAGATGTCTCTCGTATGAGTTTATGATGCTTGTCTGAATCACAAAGTGTAGAGAGTAAAACATCTCCATTTTCGTGAGCCCATGTGGTTACAAGTTTCTTGATCAATTTCTTACTCCTGGAGAAGTAGACTTTCTTCAAATAAATAGAATCTTAAATGATCCTTAAGGCGTGCTGAACATTCTTCTTGAAAGCAATAAAGTCCAAAATATAGCTCGAAGTCACACATCCAACTATACGTGAGAATTATATTAGTATATAGAGTTGTTATCCTTTTCCATTTATCGTTTGTGCATCCGCTTAGGATGTATATTAATCTCTTCTATCTTCATATGGAAGAGGACAAGCAAGTTACATGTACAACATGAACAAAATTGAGACGTGCAGGGAGAAACCAGTTTGAAGATAAAGCAGTTGTCTTTCATATAACAAATAAGACTTTATTATGTTTTGTTGCTATGCGGTAGTATAGCTATACGTTGATTGTGAAAACCGGAAGAAAAGAAAAAAAATATTTTATCGTGTAGTGAAACGGACGGATGGAGTCGTAATAAAAATGAGAAAGAAAAAAGAACAGCAAAAACAGACGGATGGAGTCGTTGGAAAAATCAAAACAGAAAACAATATATTCAGAAAATCGTTAAAACATAGCCCCGTAATTGCATTGCAAGCGGAACTCCTTGTTTAACTCTTTACACACCTTTAAATAGGGTTTGCAATAATATACTTCCCGTCTCATAGAGAGAAAAAATGAATATAACAAGAATTTTTAATTTATTGCCAAACCCTTTCTGCTAGAGAAGAGTTCAATCATAGATCAAAGTAGAAACAAAAGTTTTCATTCGTTAACAAGCAAAAACTCCATACAAGAAGCGGAGCAATTCCATGTGTTTCTTTTATGATTTTATTAGATTTTCCACAAAAATGCGTTTCAGTTTACAAGACTTCACGGCACCGACCGTCCATTTTCTGAGGGCAAACTTCCGTTGTTTGTAACAAAGGCGCAATTTTTGTATGTTTCTAGACGTCCGTCTCCCATATACCCATTATTTCCAAGCTAACGTCGTTTTAAATCCACTAAAATAAATTTTACTGGATTTAAAAGTTTTATGTTTTCATATATATATATATATAGGATTTGTATGTTTATCATTTTTATGCATAAAAAGACGTATTTCTTACATATACTAACAAATATGCAAGAGTTTATTTTATTACTTAATCATTCTGTTGAGAAAAGTTAAGAAATAAATCAAAATTAAAAGAAAAATAAGATGTATTAGTGATCAGCCCCTGGATATGTAGTTTTTGAATCACATCTATCCATACTCTCCTGAAAAGTTATGTCTGGAAGAGTTAGATAATAAATTAAACTGTACACTGCATGATTAAATAAAGTGAGCAGGCTGCAGCACTTAATATTATCTGACGTGCGTCTAGACCCCTCCACTTATGGGTTAATTCTGGTTCTTTCCACAAATGTAGGTTTTGTTAACATAAAATAATTAAAAATATGATTATTTTACTAATTTATTATACAATTAGCATCTAATATTTTTTATTTTTCATGTATCATTAGAGGAGCAAAAGTTCTCTAGAAGTTTATCAAACATGCATATTCAAACACAACATCGTTCATAAGCATGCATAGTCACCCTCTTCCGAGTTCGGAAGAGAGAGAAATCCATGTCCGTTTAATTTAATACCTAACTCTTCTTATCAGAAAGGTTAGATATTAAATTAAACATCTGATTAAAACTATATATTCATGAATACCGTGCCTCGGACTTGTATTTTCTGAAGCGCGAAGATCCAGTCTACACTTATGAGCTTTTGTCTGCTCTCTCCGTGTTTCCAGGCATGAGCTAACAAATAATATCTATAGAATATTTTAATTATTTACATCTATTTAGTATATATATATTATTTAAAACTTATATAATTCTCTGATAACAAAAGAAGAACACAAGTTCCCAGAAGTTAAGATTGCATGCATATTTGGGTTATGTTTTTACATCTCCAGGTCCGGCTATCATATTTAGAGAAAATTCAGATTTTATTGTAAGTTTGGTTTAAAATGTTCACTCAATATTTATATCTTCATATTATATCCGATAACAGCAAGCGGGCAAAAGTTCTCCAGAAGTTCATCTTGTATGCATTGATATCTGCGAATACTCTAAGTTTAAACTTTCAAGTGTGATGGTCAAAAAAGAGGAAAGCCGTGCTTTTTCGTCCAATTTACGCACGCTTGTGCTTGGGTCTGGTGTCCTGACAGCGGTTTATTGTTATTTAGAGAATCTAATCTACAGTTTTCGCCTGTTGCGTGAGGAGGAGGGATTGGTTTTTACTTCTCCGTCGGTTGGTGTTTGTGCTCTGGGGCTGCACGACTTACGGAGGACCGCTTTGGTTTTAGAGTTTTGTCGTTGTTATTGATGCTGTTGTTGTACAGATCATTCTTGACCCCCGTGACTGGCAGCATCCGTCTTCCCTTTCTGGCGCTCATGTGGTACTGTATTGTTCCCCTTTTGCCTTGGAGCTGCGCACGCAGTCTTTTCTCTTGTGTTGCTTGGGCCTCTTTTCTCTTTTCATGCGTGTGACAACTCCTCTTTGGGAGAATCTGATATCACGTGCTGCCGCATCGTCTCACGTTCTTCGTCGCTACTTAAACAGCTCGATCGGCTGCCCGGGTCGCTGCTGTTGCCCTCCTCTGCTGCTGTGCATTAGGTTGGAAGCTTGGGAACCCAACCCTCACCCCGGCGTATGAGATATTGAAGTGAGGTAAAATACTACTGTAAGCTTCTCGCAGCCTGTAGAGGAAAGGAAGGTAAGGTTGTATACTTCATAGTTCCGGTATCTGCTGCGCCTCTTGCGAACGTTCGCGCTTTAGAGGCTGAAAGGATGATTGTTTCCTTGGGTTCGTGGATCAAGTCGTTTATGGTTCGGAAATGACCCGGCGATCGTTTCGTTCGTCTCCCTTTCGACAAATGTCCGATCTCTCTGTAGACGCGTTCTCGTGAAGTTCCGTACTCCGTTGTATTGACGCCTCTCCGTGTTCCAGATTTCCCGTGCCCTGGATTTGCTTTCTTTAGCTAGATCAGCAGCGTTCCTGTATCCGTTGTTGAGTTCAATTGTGAGGTTTCAGAAATTGACCTTCTCTTCTCAAAAGCGAGCCTGTTGCCGCCGTTTTGTGGACGTCTCTCAGTACGTACCCCATCGGTGCCTCGCCGGTGATCGGACTTCCTGCACACGATCGGGCAGCTGGTCGTGTGTCAGGGTATGGGAATCTTTAGTTTCTATAGGTTCTGTCAAATCATGTTCAACGCTTTGCTCACCCCATCGGTACTGGATATTTTATAAGCGTCCTGGTTTGTGAAATTTATTGCGCGCATGTTCACTCGGTTCGGCCAATCAACCCCGGTTATTGGCGTTTCTCGCTCCTTGTTGGGGTTTACGTTGATTAGAGGAGTTGCTGAATTGATGCGCTCCCGGTGTCAGATTGTCCAATATAGCGTTCCCTTTTATCTTCTGTCGCATGAAACCCCGAGATACTATTTCAATCTGCGTGAATGTGCAATCTCTCTGGGTTTCTAGGCTTTTTGATATAATCGTTTGTAGTGAAGGGAAGAGTCATTGTGGGAGTGCATATCCACCTTAAGAAAGTGATTACACTTTGGTGACTTTGGGTTTAGCAGCTGAATTTCAGCCACTATCTCGTTATGTGAGCAGGCAGAGCATAGACCGGGGCTCAGAGCGAGCCTTCAAGCGAGGGCTCGAGAGTAAAAGTGCGAAGGTGGGGTTGCTTCATCGAGCTGATGAGCATGCGGGTGCATTGTCCATGTAAGTTGGCGCTTTGGATTCTGGTAGCGATATAAATTGCTGGCAGAGGAACGTGGCATAATGTAATATAATCCACAACACTCGAACAACATGAAGCTGAATTACGCGTTTTCGAGGTGAATATCCTGTCAAAACCATATTTCTTACAGGTTGTAAATAATTGTTCAGGAAACAACTCAACGTTTGGCGCTTACTAGTTTCGCTGGGTTGAGAATTCTCTGACTCCGCTTTAAATGGGTTGATGTTGGCGGTGCTCTACGATTGGCTTTATAGGTTGCCCGCATCCACCTGGAAACCAGGCAAAGGGCGAATGGCTGCCATGGAAAGGCTTCTCGGGGGAGGCGGTGTAGAATTCTCTGCAGGTACATTTCAAAATTTGGAATGTTGTCAGTTGTACGCCGATCGCCGTTATCTCCGTGACATATTAGCAGCCCAATCATTTGTCTAATTTTTCCAACGTAGTAGGCATTCCGCCCTTGCGCTTTATGGGCGACGATCAGGAGTTGGGTTTTACGGAGCACTTATTGTCTTGTACTCATTATGGAAATCTCTCTGGATCATGGACTGAAGTACCGGAGGGAGGGGTATAGTTTTTTCCGCGAATAGATTATATACGACCGTTGCCATTTTGCAGAGGAGGTTGCACGCGAGAACGAAGCAGTGAAGACCGTGCAAAGAGAAATGAATGAGGCCGATGAATTTAATCTCCTGGAAGAAGAAGGTATGAGGCTGCTCGGACGAACCCTTTGCTCATAATTACATGTTTTTGAGTTCAAAGGTTGGCATTCGACGATTAGAAAGTTCCAACTCAGCACGTGATTCTGTTGCAGATATGCATGTCTTTGATCGGGAGCCACTTGCAGACCGGTTACCTCTGGTAAAGTACAACTACCGTCGATCAGTTCTGGTCATCCAGGATCCGTGTTCTAGTCTGTCAGTGTTGTTTAACTATATTCACACCAAGTTAGCCAAGACGTATGCATATATATTTCAAACCAAGTTAGCATACATGTTACCACTCTTTATACTTGCATGGGTTCAAAACTATTTGGGGTTTACCTTAGTGGGCGGAGGAAGTTACTGTTTTCTCCGAAAACTGCTTACCCGTGTACCATTATGTATTTACTAATTCTATGCTACTTGGTATGTTGGTCAAGGAAGTCACTAATACAGCTTTGCTTCGTTCTTGCACTAACTTAACTCTTCTCAATTTCTACTTGTGTACTTGGCTTGGCTAATTGCGTGATACCCCTAAACTAGAGAGTGGTCCTTGAGCATATCTGCCATTCTCGACGTATGAAGATAACTTAACTCTTCTCAGTTTCTTAATTGATTCTCAAGGTGTACTTGGCTGGGCTAATTGCATGATACCCCTATACTAGAGAGTGGTCCTTGAGCATATCTGCCCATTCTCGACGTATGAAGATAACTTAACTCTTCTCGGTTCTCTTTCAGGTGTCTTGCAACACGTGCAAAAAACCTATCAAAGCCAGCCATTTCGCAGTGCACGCAGGTAGTGATTGTCACCATTTCGTACTCAACGTGGTAACCTTTAAGAATGAGGACTGAAACATCTCACAACCGGGATTTGTTGTTAGTATAGTGGTCAATCGTGCCACTGGTTACATTGTCATTAATTTTCAGACTCATTGCTCGAACCACGGTGTCTCCTTTCTTTTGTCCGGTACTTCTCCTTGGAAACGATTTCTTGGCTTATATTGATGATTAGCGGGCTGTTTCCTGCGGGGTGTGATGGTACAGAGCGGTGTAGATCACTGACTGCTTCGGAGGACACTGTTGCTGAACTTGATGGAGGTGCCAACCACAAAAAGCCTCCTCGGAAAGCAAGAAAGAAACTTCTTAATGCTCAAGACAGTATCCTCAGAATTTATCAAGTAGAAGTTGATTAGTGATGTTGGCCAAGTTTTTAGGAACCAAAATCGGTCAGGTAGTGAGTGTCCCGCGTTCGGGCTGTTCAAGCATATTCACAGGCAAGCATTGGTGTGTTCTAGATAGTTCTGCTGGATACCTGCGATTGTTCAGTTCTTGATAGTCCACGTTCTCCAGATGCTACCAGTGTAAGTGATCGAGAAAGACTGCAGGGTATGGACAATGATGATGCTGCGGTACCAGATTCCGTGGGTACATCTGTAGGAGCTTTGGATGAACAAGCTCCTGGTCGAAGTGGTTTTAATAGCTCAAGAGGGCAGAAAAGTGAGTAACTCTTACGCCTGGCATTTTCTCAAAGTTTCAGTTGTTGCTTTTGTAATGTCTCTGTCCTCTCATTTCCACAGTCTCAAGTAAAAGGACTTTGACGAGTGGCCTTGGCGAAACGTCCACAGGAGTTATGAATCTTGTGGAAGGAACAGTTGTGAATGCGCCAAAAGCTGGAAGAACCCGTAAGGCATCCATCCCGTCCAGTTCAGGCTAGGAGATTCATTGCTTTGTTTGTTTCTTCCTGATGAGCTAGGAGAGCTCTCCACATTATTCAGATTTATAATTTTGTCACTTGGTTACGTCAAATCGTGTCTTGCGATGTAGTTACCAGTGTCTTGTGTTGCAGATGGTAACAGTGGAGTTGAGGAAGGCCGCGGAGTAGGAAATATAGCAAATAGCAACCCGTAAGTAGAACAACTTTGAGTTGAAGAATTGGTGTACCACCCTTGCTTCAAGTCTAGCAGATCATCCAGATGTATGTGTTGTAATGGTCGAGCTGTCTTTGAACCAAAGCATCATTTACCTTTCTCAGCGTCGTACTCGAGAGGACCAGTCGTCTGAATATCTTCTTCAGTCGCAGGTTTTCTAGCGCAGACCTTGATGTGCTATGCGGTGTCGACCTCGATACGGGAGCGCGGTGTCGGCAGTATTTAACCTGTACTCGCCTTGCTACTCGGCGCTGTTCTTTAGGAAGCAGTTCTTTCAGTTGACAAGGAAGTGAGGACTGTGTTGCTTCGTGACTGTGATCGGCGCTACCAAGTCGATGGCGTGTCTCACTTTCCATTTTCTCAGTGTAGACTTGGTAGACAAAATGCACGTAGTCTGTATCTGCGATCACTGGTGTGAATATCGGAAGTGTTGCACTCGGTTAGGGTGCAGATCTTGGTTTGTGGTTTGTTCTGCATATCGTAGACGTTGCTTTACCCGTGTACCATTATATATATTAGACGTTGGTGAGGACAAGAGTAAGTACAGGAGTCTTACTTCGTGCTTTTAAAAGGTAAGGTGCATTCGGAGGCCAGCAAACGAGCAGTAACTGGTCGTCGGCGACCTTACGACGTATTACTACAGGAGTTGAAGGCGAGCCATAACAGACTGAGGAGCAGCAAGGTACATGACTCGGGTAGGTAGCCGTTGGTGAGTAACGCCAGCTCTTTTACCGACCCCTGTCTTTTACGCCGCATCAGCTTTGGTATCCCGCTAAGTTCGAGAACAACGTTTTAGCTAGGAAAAAATATCCATATTTCCATTCTTCAGTGTAAGCTTTAATGTACAAATGATGGCTGTTAGAATCTGGACTAACCTACAAATTCCACGTATAGAGTATATAGTGTAAATCATATAGAGTAGACGCAACGCGCTTTACTGGCAACACTCTCTCGTACCGCTGACGTTGAATCAGAATTCTGTTGAAGTATCGAGCATCAAGTATTGTTGATACTTGAGATAACATGTTTAGAGCACCATGTAGGATAGCTTTTGTAGCCCACACGTACCCTGTTGAAGTTCAAGATTATTGTAGTCTCGAGATTTTCCCATGTTTAACTATTCTGGTTTTGAGAAATTTTCTTGTGAATGTACTAAATTCATCCTACTGTATACTGTGACAGGAGTTGGTCCTCTGCCAATGGCAACAAAAATTTATTACCTCCGTCACAAAGAGCGTCTGAGAGGTGTCATTGGAAGTCTTTATTATGAAGCTTGCGCACGGGAATCCAGCCCAGGAGCGAGTCCGAATTCATTCTCCAGCGAACAAGGAGCACCGTCTGCTACACCACCTGCACTCTCCTTGGACAATTGTGGTTTGGAAGTTACGCAGCAGCTGGATGGCCTTCAGCAAAAGGCTGCACCAATTGTATCAGCCAAAAAGGTTTGTCCGTCTTGCGTTGTTTCTTAGACGAAACGTGCTAACGATGATGGCCCATATTTCTTGTCTGTGCAGTCCACAGTTATCTTTCTTGTTTATACATAACGAGGGTCCAGATCGAGTTGATTTGAATGGAAACATTCCGCCCACTTTGGAAGGCTGGATGTGGGGCAAGCCGTGATTAGTCCTAGGAGGGAGGGTGCCGCTGAAGTATGCTTTTCTTCATGAAGTTCTGTGGCTCAGGATTTCGGAATTGGTGGTACAAAGCATCAAGAATAGCATGCCTTTTGAACCCTGAATCTAATGGAAGAGGCTTTCATCGGCACAGGTGCAAAGTGAACGGGGAACTGTGGAAGGACATCCATCCCAGATCGTGGATCAGAGTCGAGGACATCCTGGTGGATTTGATCCCATGCTTGGGAGTCAGAGTCAACCGCCCGATAGCAGTTATTTCCTAGGGGGAATCCCACCGATCGGTCAATATGTGTTCGGGAAAGGGCGTTCTTCCTCGTCTTTACTCGGCGTGGGGAATGGAGGTAACACCCCTGGCAGATTTCTTGAGGAAAGTTCTTCAGCCAGTGCCCGGTCAGTTTTGGGGCCTTTCCCTAGTAGGGAGAACTTACCAGTTAGGCGTCAGGAATAATGATATATGTGAAGCTATTGTGGACTGATTCTTGGCATCGTAATTAACTCCTCCTTTAGGCGGTGAAGTCGAAAACTTTCATACTGTTCCAAACTAGAACTGCGTGCTGGGGCAAGGCCAACTAAAGTCTCACGTCGGAGTTACTCCCCCAATCTTCAGCGGTTTCTTCTGAGGGTAGTCACCGTACTTTTCTGATTGAATTCATGGGTTCTGCAGGGGTTTCTGTAAATACGAAGCTGCAACCTCCTTTTGGAGGTGTGTCTGTTACCTAGTTCCCTGAATTTGTGTCTGCCAGAATGGGTAAGAACGTACTTTTGGGCAAATAGTCGCTGTCCCGATAACCGTGTGTTCTTGTGTTAACAGTCTCCTGGCAGTGTCGGTTTTTCTGTCCGGATTGGGGCCTTGGTGCCTTGGTGGAACCTACTAATTATTTTCCCACTTGTGCTGCAGGGTTGTCCCCGAGGGGGTTGACGCTCGTGCTGTAGAAGTTGTACGAATCCACGACATTAGAGATCGAGTTGTGACTAGGTTAGAAAGAGGGGGAACATTCATGATTTTGATGTACAATAAGACGCCAGAATTGCCCGTAGCGAGATAAGGTAGTGCTGCAGTTTCTCCGTTATGTGGAGTGCAGGTAGACGGCAGTAGTGTTAGTGATTGAACTGGCTTAATCTTTCTTTTATTTTCAAGGGGTTGAAATACATATGGCTTGTAGTACATCCGGCACTTCAGCACAGTGCCTCTGTATCCTGTTGTACAAGCGTATTTCGTTATGAGAGGACCAGACTGATGGTTTAATGAGGGGATCTATCTGGATATACCTCTGTCTGAATCCAGAGCAAAGAGTGCGTTGGTCGTTCGTACGGCGGGGTTGATGTTATTAAGAGTTTCACTGCTGCTTGCTTGTAAGATATCATTGGCTCTGGAGTGCTCAGGGTTCTGATTAGCAGTGCACATGGCGGTGTAACGGGAGAGGTCGTTCTGTAACATGTCATTCTGGAACATTCCGTGACGAGCTGCGTTGAAGACTAATAAAGGGGTTAATGGTGATTCAGTTGCACTCGTATTGATTAGACCATACAAACGAACGATCCATAGGAGATGTAGAAACTCATCGTGTTTCCAGCTTCAGCTTTCGACTTCCAGTTGTCATTCTCTTTTAATTCTAAAATCTTACCTTATTCGCTGAGCTGGGAAACGTTATCACTTTCTGTTGCTCACTTTCCCTGCTCATCTGTAACCTAACCCTTTCTGCAGATGGTGGTCCCATTTTGGGGCATCGTATTGTCTAAAAAATGGGACACCGTATTGTCTCATTGTTTCGTCCTCGTCTGGTAAGTTACAGTGGAGTACGGTTAAGTTGCGTGCAGGAAGTGTGAATAGCAGCATGCTCCGCGTGGTCGTTAGGCAATTGAGTGCACACTTAACCATTGCATTTCTGCTATTGAACGGGAGGCTGATCGGCTGTTTTCCGATTTCGTGGATCTGTACTTTTGGATCGCCGTTGCCACCAATGCGCAGCGTCTTCTCTGTCGCTGTTTCCTCCTTAACCCACGACGGAATTGGTAGTTTACACTTCGTGGGGAATGAGTTGCATCAGTTTTCGGTTCAAGATTTTCATGATCGGTGGTGTAGAGTATAGAAATTGTGTCCACTTGTTGTGATGTCACTCGTTGATAAAAAATGATGATCTAGGATTCAAAATGTTCTTTTTTAGAATCTGTAATGACAAATCATTAAAGTGAGTTTTAAGGTGGATCACAATAAAGGACGTGTTTTCCGGAAAATAGAAGTATTTCATATTGAGTGGATTTATTTACAACGAGAAACAAATCTGTTATAGTGATGATTCGTTTGAAACTGATTTCATCAGAATTTTGTTTTAGCTTATGTCCTGACTTTGTCACTATGTCACTTGGTATTAATGATTTTTAAAGTATTTTTGGTTTTATATTTTAAATAGAGTTCTTATTTGCATCGGGTTACAAAATTTAGAGAAGCTTCTCTTAGGAAACTGATCGCGTGATATCGTGTAGTGGCATGATAGTGATTATTTACGTGTTCCGAGGGAAATATTTATATTTATAAAGATATTCGTCATCCATAAACGTTATTTGGTGATAGAGAAATAAAAAGAAAACATCTTCAGTCCGTCACAATATGATAGCACGGTCAGAAGATTTGTGACGTGGAAGAAGTTTGTGCACGGTAAAATACTCAGTACTCATCTCGGAAAGGATTCGAGGTACCAAAAGTCTAGCATATATGAACATAGAGATAACAAAAGTATATTCATCTGCATATTCACCTCTTCACCCTTGTATGGATGAGGAAAATATGCAAAGATTTAATTTAATACTTAATCATCTTTCCATGGAGGAGGGAAATATGCAAGGGTTTAATTTAATACGGGTTTAATTTAATACTTAATATTTTTGATACGAAGAGTTAAGTATTAAATTAAAATCACTGTGAATTAATGTATAAACAGTTTAAGTTATCTGACTTGTACTTTTGCAGCGCGGCTCTGTACTCGTGGTCTATGGTTTATATTCTTGTCTGTCCGTGTTTCCACACATGGGTTAATAGTTATATTTTAAAAATATTTTGATTATTTTTATCTATTTAGCGAGTTTCCTCCTGTCTTTGTTCCTTTGGTGAAATAAGGGTAGCCATTGTCTGTTCTTCTGGTGAAGTAGCCTATGGTTGTTATTCTGGTAAAATACGGGTAGTAAAATATGTACCTTCAACCTTGTATTGTACGTCTGGGGTTCCACTTTTTTTTCTTTTAATTTGAATGTCAAAAAATTACGGGCCAAGGGACAGTCTCAAGTAGACAGTTTCTATGGGGCGTAGGCCTCCCAAAAGGTCAGTATGAACGGGATAATGTTCTTCCTTACCGAAGTGTCATCTCCGAGATCCAAAAGACCCAATTATTTAGACCACATTTCAAAGAATACCTCATAATGTGCGGCCTAGATAAAAGATCATAAAAGACCATCGAATAAAAGATTCTAAAAGACCATCGAATTAAAAATCTGACTAAAAATATTTCTTCGTTTTTTATTGGCTGTTCGCAAATAAGTGCTAACTCTTCAGGCTCATAATCTGAATGTTGTGGACATCTAAATATTTTCTAGTATCATTAAAGGAACAAAAGTTTCCAAGAAATTCATCGAGCATGCATATTCATTTGTTCAGTTTATATGCATAAGGACATACTCCTAATCTGGATAACAAATATAATTATTCAAATATAAGGACATACTCCTAATCTGGATAACAAATATAATTATTCAAATATAAGGAAAGAAGTGTTGACATAATATTCCGGACTATTATGAACATTAGTTGAAAATGAAATTAACGAAAGTGACTTCGGAAGATGACAAGTTAATTCTCATTTTGTTTATCGATTTCCAATGCAAAAGGGAGTTCTTAGTTAACGTAAAGGATTCAGGGAATATAAAGTCTATTTTCTTTTGTATTTTAGGTAGTCTTTTATGTAAGATACACCATCCTCACATTTCATAAACCATTATTGAATTTGATAAATTAGAATCCTTATATATTATTTTCATCAACTATAATCTATAAATATTCTCTCTGAAACACCTTTCCAACCGTTTGATTTGTAAGAAAGTCCGTAGATATTCATAATTTCTTTTTCTTTTACGCTGTGGCTTCTCAGTCCTAAAGATCTTCTCTTCCGGTTCCATTTCCACTTCAGGGAATGGTTTAGGACTGATAAACCAGCGCTCTCGGTTAACCGACATCCTTTGTATTCTCAACCGGTTGGAATTCTGAAAAGTCGGGTTGAAATGGTATACAACCGAATATTTTGTAAGTTAAAATTTTACAAAAAGACAAATTACCTGTTAGAAACCGGAGAAACCCGTAAATGAATAAAATAAACCGGTTACCGTTCATTACCGTCGGATAATGTCCGGTTCCGGAAAATTCTTACCCCGACCACTGTGATAAACCACTCCCCCACGTGGCTTGTGCTATACACTAAGAACATCTTTTGTCTTCCAGAGAAGGAAATTAAAGTGAAGATCACTTCCAGAAATCATCATCACAAGAAACATCTTTTTGGAACGTAAATGATAGAACTCAAGTTCAAATTAAAGCCTCGCTTTACAGGTTTTCAAGATTAGTTAGTAGAAGCGAAATTGAGAAACAAAATAATATTGACATGTATGATGAACACTACTCACCAAGGGAGCTCTCTAGCGCCCAACAATCTGGATAGTCTATAAAAACTGTTCTTCAACTTCTTTTCCAACAAAAGCTTGTAACATAATCTGCTCAGTGGAACTTAATTAATTAGAGAGATGTGAGATGAATATTCTTGATGAATTTGGGATATTTTTAGGCGTGCATTTTCACCTCAAAGGATGCAAATATACCTAACCCTTGCTCGTTAGAAAGAGTTAGATATTCAATTAATTGCTTGGTTAAATTAAAGTTGCTTTGCTAGCAGTACCTCGTAGCTATACTCTCTGGAGCGTGTCATGCACACTTAGAAAGCCGGAAGGTTTTCAATTAATTTATGATCTAATTTCTTTTACAGGAAAAATTAGGGAATACATTAATGTTTAGAAGAAATGACGTTGTTTTGTTAACAGAGTCTCGTTCTTACACTCCTGGCAGCGGATGAGTCAACACTTCACTTATGGGTTATACCTAGAATCTATAACCCACAGAATCTGTTGGCAACTCTGGGACTACTTAAGATGAGTAAATTTGATCTTTTATAACAACTTGGTACAACATTTATAATCAATGCATATGTATTTTCTGATAACAGAGAACGGTCTCAATAAGCAATACGATAATCAACATCGTATTAAGTTACTTGCTAAACCATTCCCCGAGGGAGTGATTAGAGTTGCTCGTAAGCACACGTCAGGGCAGTGCATTACCTTGCATAAAACTCGTAGCGATATTTTTTGGAATGCACGTGATTTCACGTCTCTGTTGTCGATGGAGGAGACAAGTCAAATGATGAGAAACAAATAGAGCTTGATATGGTAAGGGACTGGTGCGATTGTTGGACATGAAAGTATTATTCTACGGGAAACCATCTCGTTGATAGTTTTGTTTCAGCGATAAAGATCTAGAAAAAGAAAAGAATGTGAATCACTAAATAGAGGATGAAATAACAACACGAGAGATACCATATGATCGTAAAGCTCTTGATAAACAAACTAGACGTAGGAACTAAGCAAATAAGATCTCAACCGTTCATCCCACCTCGATCGATATCCTTTGAATCTCCAACTCTTCTTTCGTGTTACTCTTTCTAAACGATAATCTGATCTCAGACACGTATATAATCTCTAGCAAAGAAATGAGACTTCTAGCTTTCAAACACGGAACTAAAACGTTGCCAGAATATGTAACTGTTTCCTCATGATCACAAAGTGACATGTTAGAGGCAGTAACTGTCTTAATTAAACACATGCAACTTGGTTGACACAACATACTTCTTGCATAGTAATGAATTTCGTTTATGAATTTGAAACGACAATACTAGTCACTAATTGACTCATATATCATGTTTTTTGGATGGTTTCTTTCCAAGCACACCGTTACGAAGGAGACTCTACTCTTGGATTGGTTTCATTTTGAAACTGAACAGCAACCATAACGTACAGTTTCCTACACAGTTTCATTTCAAAACTGAATACATAGTGACTCTCCATACACACAATTATCAAGGCTTATTGTCATGTGAGTGTTGAGTTGTATGGCTGAACTATATAAAGAGTTGTTGCTATCAGCATTGTGCGTATTTCATGTTATGATACTCGGCGGATCTTGTTTAAGAGTATTGGTTTCTAGCACAACATCTTCAGTTTTTAAGTGTGATCTCTCATCGAAGATGACTCAGAGCAAAATGTCTCCATGTTGCTATCAGCATTGTGCGTATTTCATGTTATGATACTGGGCGGATCTTGTTTAAGAGTATTGGTTTCTAGCACAACATCTTCAGTTTTTAAGTGTGATCTTTCATCGAAGATGACTAAGAGCAAAATGTCTCCACTAGGGGTGTTTCTCGTTGTTCTTCTGATTGCTGCAAGCAGCAGTTTTCGAGGTAAGACATCTCTAAACTTACGTACATTGGAGATGGGTATATTCCTCTTTTGTTGGACGGTGTATGACGTGGTTAAAGACAACAGAATGCTTACAAGCAATCACAATCTACATGACTCACTTTGACACCTTTTGTCATTGTTGCGCAGTTTGCAAGTGTGAAGAGGAGAGATTGAGGACCATTCCACTTACCATCATGTCAGCACAAGAAGATGTTCATGAAAACTGCATGTTCCCTCTTTGTTGTTGTCCACTTCCTCCGCCTCCACATTCAAAGCCTTCTAAGGTTGTGATCAACCAAGCACCTCCACCTCCAACGCCTTACAAGTTTCTCTTTACCAAAGAGGATCAGAATTGTCGTCTAGAGGAAAGATGTTGCTGTTGAAGCCTCTGTGATGATGCAAGAGGTCGTCATCATTGAGCAATGAACTGTGTGGAGCAAGTGACGTCTGTACTTGCATCATGAAGGATGTTGCAGTAGCCTTTGGCTTCTTGGTGTGTTGTGTGTCCATAACTAGATAAAGCTTATTTGAGAGGTGCAAGATCTTACTCATGCAAAGTCTGTTCGTTTCTCGCATGAAGTTTAGACGTGGTCTATATTATATCTTCAATGTTAGATTTGAGTGAACAGTTCTTGCAATAAAAGTCGACTCTCTAATATTGATCATCTTTTTGTTTCGATGCGTCTTGGGATCTTAACCTCAATTCATATTGGATCGACCATATTGTGTGATCAAAGAAGAGATCTATCTAGAGATAGCATGAGATTTCTCGTAGTAGAATTCATTCAAGAGACCCGTGACTTTTTCTCTTCTGTCTTGTTATGTGGCGTTACACTTGAAGAAAATGTCCACTTTTCTCCACATGCATATGTTTGTTTTGGTGAACTTTTTCAAGTGTTTCGAGTGAAGTGGTTCCATGTGATGATTGCGGGACTGATTTATTTTGAATTTATTTAATCATCGATCAAGTGATATGAACTGAACATACAACTTCTGTTTGGAACATTCTCTTTGTTTAAAAAGTCTTCATTTTGGCGAGGTTTGTTGATTGTACTCAGTAATATAAGTAAGAGTAGAATGAACAAAATGTACACTGCGACAAGATTTCTCCCAAGGTTACGAAAATCTAACTTTGATCAAGATTTCACTTGGTCAGTGCACTTTTCTATGTATCAAGATCATCATAACGATTACGAGATAAGCTACGATCATCTGCGTAGTAGTTTTTGTGGAGTCGTACATTCGTCGTTTTGTTATTGAAGAGCTACGTCGATTTTATTTGAAGAGTAACAAATGAAAAATAACTACCAATTGGTAGTTAGTTTATATTGTACTAAAATTTTCAAAGGCAGTGAAAATATTCCAGTCTTGTTTGCACTCGTTTGGAGATCTGTTATAACAATTCAACAGAATGTCTCTTTGTTAATTAATCAACGTTCTCACGATCACATTCTTTGAAATCCACAATGAACTAGATTAATGACTCGTGGAATATTAAATGTGTGGTACTACTACTGTACTAAACTTGATTTAGTACGGTACGAACCACTATTTTTTATTCCTCAATGTTGTTGCTTGTCATGGAAGATACCAATGACTCTTGAGGAGTCCGATGTTTGTCAGATTCGTCGATCAACAATATCTATTCAATAAAACAATTTCATCTTTGACGCACGAAGACAATCATTGTGGATTTCCTTAACGTCATTTATGATATCTTTCTTTCCAACTCGTCATGGAGATCACCCTGTCACCAAAGTCCACATTCTCCATGTACAGACCATTTAAGTTTAAGCATCATGAAGAACAACGTCTGGTCGAATTGGAACAATCTCGGATTCTTCAAATGTCTACGAACATGCTGTTGTTGAGTTGTTTGTCCATAACAAGGTACACGATAGTCAATAACACACATGAAGTTTTTACGTGAAGTCCGATGGAGTCAAAACCTTAAACTTTATCATGAAGAGTTATCCCCGACTCTTTTTAAGTCTATGGAGAAACTCCAGCCATCATTGAAAGTCACGTTTGAGAGGTGTGATTTTAACTCATCTACTCCTAAACTCTTAATAACGATAGTGGTCTATATACGGTCGTGATCATCCAAACTCTTCATTAACCATAAGCATGATTAGCAAACAGCAGAAGTTTGAGGAAAAATCTAGACTTGAGAATGTGAATTAAGATTATTGCGCCAGTGATTTATGGCCATATTGGAGGTGTGCTAGACTTCTTTGGCGTGGTTCTATCTTTTTTTCTTTGTGCTGTACTTGCTTCCCTTGCACAAACAGCTGCAGCGCGCACTCTCATTTGATCTTTTGGTCCTCGTATAGAAAGGTGCAGGGAGCTACTATGAGCTTTTGGAGGGTTGGACCGGGAAACCCTTATGAATGAATGAATATGAGATCCGGAAAGTATTATTGTTGTGAGAAAGCATTGCGACTATCGTAATCGCGAAACGGGCTCCTGTGAAGCTGTCCTATGAGGGCATCGGATTGTGTCGACCTTAGCTTCTTAGGAATTCGAACAACTGGTTTCAAGCTTTTACAGGAAAAACTTAGGGCAACTAATATCAACTGTTGTCGTACGTGAGAATGATCTGCACGCTAAGAGCTGAAGGTTTGGTAAAACAGAGTTCTATGAAACTCCACAAAATTCTGAAGCGCGTATGAGAATCACGACCTGAGAACTGTATTTGACAAGTTGCAGAAGAGCATGGAGATCCGATGGGAGGGCGTTCAGTCTCGACTGCATAGTGGAAGCATGCGCACGGGCTGGGAGCGAAATGCGGCCGTACATGCACAACACCCTGGAAACATTTTGGGGCAGACTGCTCTACTCTCTTCGTGGATGGCGCCCTGTCAATTCCCTAACCAACTATGTTCATGTATACGAAACAAAGCAGAGGAGATGGTAAACGGCAGCTGGTGACCACAGGAGTCCCGCCCTGTCCTCGTCAATATAAAACCTGTGTTTGGAGGAACTGATGAGGAAAGTTCTCTTCAAGATCCGCACATTTTAAGACACCTATTCAGATCATTAGACCGCTCTGGTGACAGAAGATGATGGATCCGATGCGCGTGAGAGTCACAGTGTTCTCGTTTGTTCGTAAATTTGGAGGTAGCGGATTTCCGTTGGATGATGCAGATTCAACTATGTGCACATTCTGGAGACAAGCAACATGAGATGGATGAACTTCAGGAAGAACTCCTGCATCGAGAGAAAGTCACACAGTGTCATTTCTTCCGCATACTAATATAACATCCTAAGGATTAAAGTTTTTGGTGGTGAAAATTCAACCAACTCGTGTCTATCCGAATGTTGACTGTCCATATTAACACCCTAAGGTCGGAAAGTGCAAAGATAACGGATACTTTCTTGATCCCCAAAGCAAGTCGTATAGCCGAAGTCGTCTCCACGATATTACATCTTCATCTTCGGACGGTATGGAGTTGATGAACAGATCCTCAATAACTGGCAGCTGCTACGTTACGATGGCGTACGCTGCTATGGCGTATGGGGAGCAGGCGTATGCAGAGCAGTTACTGTGCCTAATTCAGGGAAGAACCCATCACCACGATTTTACTTGGCAGGAACGCTTGTTGTTCCCGAGGAGCGAGTTATCGTCGTGCATGGAGGATGCAAAGAGGGATTGGAGTCGCTTCCGGACATCCGCTATATGCGGTTGGAGTTTAGGCGAGATGACACGGACGAAGAAGAATCCATTCCCAAGAAAGAGTAACCTAAAATGGGAGTCAAGAGCACTAACAGCTGCGAGAAATACTGTGGAGAAGGTACATGAGACTGAGGATGAGCACAGTAGATTCCTTATTGTTCCATTGTTCTGATTGACATGTTCATGTGCGTTTTATGAACAAGAAGTGAATGTTGCTTGATCATGATACCTGGAGTTCCGTTTCGTCAGATCTGCTGCACCTGGTAGGGAACATATTGCGTAGCGATATACTGCGCAGGAAAATTTCCAGAGGAAGGAGAACTTTAGTGAGCAGGAGACACAGCGTTTTGGGCTTATATTATGAGGGCTTGAAGGATCATGTGCAATTTGCTAGAATGGATCGGTAGCTGGTTAATGCATGCATTTGTGAGTGACTGGTTGATCCAAATCGTGTATTCTTTTAGAACAAAATTTAGCATCAGACTTCTTAGATATGCGTGCTAAGGCAGATGGTATCATTGAAATGGCATGGATCCTGTTTGTAAGAACAGCTATAGTGTCACATGTTTTCATTTAAGTACGTAATGCAAGATCGTGGGAAGGCAGCATCTACTCTGCATGAGTACAGTTCCTTGCTACAGTTTCCTTTTGTGTTGATTCTATACGATAGCTATACCACCTATAGCTATTGTATCGGCTAATGAACTTTGGGAGCTTGAAACTGTACCTATATATCCATGACGCATATGTTCGGTTACAGGAAACAGGTTGGTAACTACGTATATATGACAGCTAATACTTTTACTATCATCTCATAATATATGAGAAAAGCATGTAGCTATCTTCGAAAGATTTGACTTTTTGTATGATGTGACATTTAAAGCTTTGTGAACTTCTTGACATGGTCGAAAAAATTCACGAAGTCTTATAACGATGGTATAGTTCTCAGATGTAGAGTCTTTCTCAAAATTCATCCAAATCTAGAATGTGAATATTAACTGGTTGAATTGAACAGTTTTTACAGTGCACTTCATCAATCACCACAGCAGACACCGTTATACGTTGAAGGAGCCTCTCAGAAAGTTCACACGAAACCAGAGCTCCAAGTTGAATTATGCAACCTCAACTGATCCTGAACAAGAGCGGTACAACTAGTCATCCCGCGATCTGTTCTTACCTGAATCAGTAAATTCGAATGAAATTCCCTTCATTCGAATTTACGTTTCGATTAAATCTCAATCAATAGATTCAGTTCAAATTTATGGTTGTCGAGTCCCATGCATATGAGTTACGGGTTCAGACGTGATTTCAGCTGCTTAAGGATATTAAGTAGGAATATACTACATCCAGTAGTATGTACTGATCCAACTGATGTTTCGCTACCCTTGGCTGGTGATTTGTAATGGGTACGTAACTCCTATTCTTATGACTGCTACATTCCTCTTAAAGCATTATCGTTCATAGTTCTACTCATCAGCGCCCTTATCAGTCAGTCTGAGATTTGCAGTCGAGATCCGGCAGTCGACTGCTCGTTTGAAGTCTCTCCAGTTGTTTCTCTAACGTAAGGAAGACATCGAATCTTCTTCCCCGCAGAAGTTCGGTTTCTTCTCGATCTGAATTCAGCAATAATGTTAGGACATTGAGTAATTACTGATCTAGCATGCATATTCAGTAACATAAAATTCAATGCAGAACAATAGTTAATATGAAAACGCGACGGGAATCCAGAGAGGCACTCAAGACCTTTCCGCTAGAACCTCCGTGTGTTGGGAACTATTGACTTCTAAATAACATAATAAATAAAAATGAGAAAAATAGAAAGTAAAATTTAGAACTCACTTAAACACTAAACTCTAAACTGACTGAATCTTAAAATAGATTACCTCCAAAACAATATCCACATCTTTGAAGTTATGAAATATGAAGAACGGATGGGAATCCCAATGAAGTTTCATTTTTTGAATATTAATTTAAAAAGATTAAAAGTTAAAGTGACAAGTTCGAACAATGTAGGAGACATCAAGGTTGTCACTGTCCATAAGGTTTAACATGTCGTGCGTATACACATTGCTATAGAACATATGTTGTTATCTAAATTACAAAATATAAATACAAAACAAGTACAAAGTGTCATATATATACAAAAGTATATTACAATAATTTGAAAACACATGCATAAACATTTATCAATCGGCAACAGAGCACTCATGAATCAAGCCAAACCCAATCTATGTTTATAGAAAATCCAAGTTTTACTCAATAAACACATCTATCATAACTAAGAGCTTGAAGACTCAACTCGAGAAAAGTGAGAGACTACAAGCTCCAACTCAAAATATATTCTTTGGTGATCTCAATCTAAAAACTTCACTGACGATACTAACGACACTATCAGAACTATCGACACTAATGTCGTTAACGACGCGCGTCACTTCGCACTCGGCCGAACTAACAATTGATAAAAATGAAGTGACAATTGTGATGCGCATACACATCGCTATACATCATACATCCTTGTCTAAACTATAAAACACATAGACATAACAAGCACAAAATGTCATACACATACACAAGTATATCACAATCACCCTCCTAGCTGACAGTTTAGTCTCTCGAACTCCTGACAGTCATCTGATCCAACTACGTGGTATGCATCTTCTTCGGTACGAAGATCAAGAGGTCGGGTGCTACATCACTCAATTGTTACAACGGATGCTGTCTGTCTGCAATGCATACCATGTGAAAGTCAAATGAGCTATCTCGCTAACTGCAACAAGGACCACCACCCTTGAGGAACTATGATGAGACATGGTGTCAAACATGATATGTGCCATCCTCTCGGACAACCATAACATAACAATGTAGTGATCGCTCCACTAGCAAATCCACATAACATACACCTCAAGTCTGCACATACAATCGCCAAGCTTGGATTCATAGAATCTTTGATGTTAAGAAGATGACATGGCACGCAATTACCCACATGATCCTTCCAACATATACCATCACAATCCTCTATACGAGAACACCAGAGGATAAAACCTCACACACTCGTAAGATAATGTATCTTACAATCACATCCAATGTCGTCAGTGTTGTTTGCTGCAAACACACATAATCGTCAGGATGAAACTTATAAATCGATGGTCGATAACCTCCTCCTCTAATAGTCGCATATCGTAACGTATCCCTATGTTGAGCAATCGACAAGTTCTCACATGTCATCAGCATAACTCGCTGAAACATCTAGCTCATTGAGAACATACTCTCACCCACATCTCTGATCATCAAGGTTAACAACCTCAGTAGAATCACGACGAATGGCCGCATGTAAATCTGATTCTAGACCGTATAGTAGAAAGTATGATGAGAAAGACTCCAAGATATTTGTCGACTGGAACAATAACCCATAGTCAACCATGGTAATTGAAGATCTTAGTTTCCATGATGACCCTTCTGCTAGTCATACTTGCAAAATCTTCTCTTCACTTGAATAACTCTTTCTGCCAAGTCATCAGCCTCAAGGTGATCCCGAGACATAATACGGTCATCAATCAACATCTGCTCACACAAGGGCTGAAATTGATCATGAAACTTTATACCTTGGTCAGTCAACACTTCAGCTGGTGTACCAAAATAACTGAACACTCGATCTAGGAAAGCATAGAGTACACTCACTTTCCTTGTCCAATAGTGTCACCAACTCAATCCACTTGGAGAAGTGCATCATCACCAACACATACCGGTTCTGTTGTACGGTCAACGATAAAAGTCTCAAAAAGTCTAAACTCCAACTATAACCCAACCCCATAATCGGTTAAGGGTGTAGCTGTGAAGTAGGAGCATTGAATGATGCTCATACTCGATCATATACCATACATTATGTCACAAACTACTGCACATCAGTGTGGATATCTGATCATCAATATTGTCCTTGGAGTAAGCTATACGTGCGCTTCACTCCAAAATTCCCCAACTCTTCATAGGCAAGTAGAACTTATTATGCTCTCTACGACGGATGTGTTACAATGTGCATTCCATATCTTCTTATATACGAAGAACGTGTTTCTTTTCACACTGGAATATCTTTGCTCGCTGAAGAACACGATCTCGCTCCTTGAGACTTATTGTGCCTACCACGAAGCCAGATATTTCATTACCGTCACATCATCATGGATATCTTGTTGGTCAATCGAAACATCATTACCTTCTGAATCTGAGGACTCACCATCTAACCTTTGACTCACGAGAGCTATCATGATCCTTTGGAACCAACATACATAAAAAGGTTGATGCATGCAAACCTAGCACCATCTCCTCATCATTCTCATCATACCAATGAGCTCATGTATCATTCTGCTGACACGTACATGGATTTTTACTCCAACCATCTGCATCTTTGTTTACAATCCAGGTCTATGAACTACTTGGAAATTGTACTCTTGCAGAACCAGATCCTATCGTGCAAGCTTCCCCGTAAGCTTGTCAGATTTCATTAACCACTTGAGCGGCTTGTGATCAATAATGAGAGTAAAAAGGTTCTCGAACAAATAACACCGAAAGTGAGTCACAGCTCACACCACAGCCAAACACTCTCTTTCATATGAACTATACTTCGACTCCGCTGAATTCTTGAGACGACTTGTATATGTCACAACGAACTCCCTTCTCTCATCATCCTTTTGTGCCAACACAGCTCCAAGTCCCAACATAATCTACGGTGTGTAGTTAGAACAGATGTCATCTAATAGATCTCCTCAATATGAGAGCAGATGTCAACCTATCCTTGAGCTCTAGAAAAGCTCGCTCTTGCTAATCTCCCACTGCCACTCTTGGTCCACCTTCGTTAACTTGGTCAAAGGCTTTGCGATTGCACTGAATCTCTTCATATATTGACAATAGAAGTTTACCAAACTAACAAATGCTTGAACTCGAATCACATCTATGACACGTGGAATGCGTGCAATTGTCTCAACCTTTGTTTGTTGTACTCCCAACCCACCTAGAGAGATAGTGCGATCAAGATACTCCACTTGATCTTGGAAGAACTTACATTTCTCAAGATGCACCTTCAAACCATGAGCTCAAACCGCTCAAACACCAACTGTAAATGTCTCTCGTGCTTCTCCACTGTAACACTATAGACTAGGATGTCATCAATGTAACATTGAAAAAAATCCAATCTTGCTAAGATTCTGTCCATAACTCTTTAGAACTTGGCAAGTGCGTTCTTCAAGCCAAATGATAAAAATCGTCAATGATACAAATAATTCTTATTGTGAAGATCAATCCCTAGAACGTTATCGTGTCAGATTTTACGTGAAGGTGTCCAGGAAAATGTGAAGTTCTTGGCTGTGGAAATGTAGTGTGTTAACCAAAGACAAGAAAGAGAGAAACAAGTACGAAAACGAGCGTCGTAATATATACCAACTCCCAGTGTACATACATTGCCTGTTCTTTCTCCTTAAGAACACAAAACTAAGAAACAGACTAGAGCGGTCTGTAACTTGTTTCAAAACCCCCCAAAATGAGTCCCTGAATCTCAACCCAGACTCAAAACTATCGAAGCGTAGCTCAAAGCAAGAGAAACATCCCTTTGCTAACAAAAAGAGCTGCAAACCCAAGTCCAAACAACGTTCATGTACAAGCTCACATAGCTAGCTACCACAAGCTATACATAACCAACTAGAACTCCAACGAACTCAAAAAAACGAAACTCGTAGCGAAGGAACTGAAAAAGATCTTTCTGAGAACTTTCTCTTTTGGTCAAACGATCTTCAGATGTCGATAAGGCTTTCTGACTCTGTTGGTCTCAAGAACTATCAGATCCGACTCTTGACTGTCGAGATATCATCGATATTCGGTCGCAAGTGGCCGAACTTGCAAAAACTTCTCCCTACTGCTTAAAACCGCGCACACCGATATTCGTCTTCTATGATAGGTAGATCTAGCTACCCTAAAACTAACGAGACTCCAAACAAACCGTTTGGAGTTCCTCTTGCAAAATCACGCAAGAAATTTGATCAACATGTTGCAAAAAATTAACGTAAATCGACTCCCTACGGCTCAAACTCACTCACCACACCCAAACCAACAATTCAATCCACATACGGTCTTCTCATGTGCGTAGGTGAAGACTCCTTGATAGCATAAGCACCAAGATCGAAGAGCTTGGCTCATCGATCACGAAGAACAATCCAATCTCAAGTCGTAGGCGACAAAAAATTGACGTAAACGCTTCCTTACGAGCCAATTTCTTTCCATCTCTCAAATCGTTTGATGAAACTTTGTATCATTTTCAATTTCCTGAAGAACTCGGTATTCTGATCCCGATGGATCCAAGGACAACAAGTTTGGACTCCAGAAAGATCTGAACGATCCAACTCTCCTTCACAGGTCACTGAAGCACTCCAAAAATCTCTCCTACATCTCAATTTTTCTCATAACACATTCTTCGGTCCGTCTCTTCATGAACCGTCTTAACCAACGCGTAGCGTGCACAGATCTGAACCCAATGACACCTTGCGCACATGCATTGGATTTTCCACTTTTTCAAACCGTCCATTGACAAGTCATAGAAACAAGCTAACCCTTTAAATTGCCCCCTTACGGCAGTCACTATACGTATAAGTTTTCATACGTATACGTTTTCACAGATAATGAGCTAGCAGGCCCCTTGCGTCTTTTAGTATAGCATCAAGAGCCACAAATACCCAGTCAGTACTAAGCCCATGGGAAGTTGACAATGAGCTCTACCTATCGATGTAATGAAAGTGAAGATCCAAAGTTGTGCAAAAAGCTCGTAAGCTGAGGCTTAGCTTGCTTTTCTCATCTTTCGAGTCTCATAACTTCTCATCTTTCGAGTCTCACACTAGGCGTCCAAATGAAGTAGACAAAGTGTCTATGAAAAGTTGACAACGAGTTCTACCCATCGATGTAATGAAAATGAAGATCCAAAGTTGTGCAAAAAGCTCATTTTTGATCCTATGAGTGTCTTTGGAGTGATAATGATAAGTATTGAAAATAGATTTTCAGATAGGACCGGTCCAAGACACGACAACGTTGTCTTGGTCTTATCCTCCTCTATGACAGACAATTGATTGTGTCTTGCTCAAAGATCCAACATACTGAAGACCTTTGCATGCTCAATCGCGTCAAAGATCTCCTCCGGTGTAAGCATGACATACTTATCAAACTTTGTCTGTCAGTTGATAAGACGATAGTCTCCACACATCCTCTTATCGATGTAGTTGCAAGCATATGCTTCTTGGCTGGCATAACAATGACAAATGCATACTTCTTCATAAGATATCTCCATCAAACCAACCTCAAACAAGTCTTGAGTCCGATTATAAATCAAGGCTCTCTCCTTATCACTCTACTTATAAGGGCGTCGAAAGATTGACATGTCACTAGCCAACTCAATCTGTATACCCAATCTATTCAAGGTACCCAAATCCTTCATACTGAAGATAAAACATAGTACTTATAACCCCTCAACAGATTGTGTATTCTTCATCTCTTTCCTCGTATAAGCTTGACTCCATTCTCAAGCTCCTAAATATCCTCTGTCATCACATCATAAGTAAAGGACGAAGCAATTGGTTGCTATCATGAGCATGCCTCTCTTACTCATCAGCAATAAACTCAATCATGTCTGCACACATGACCTCAATAATCTTAGCTACAACCTCTAAATGATCTCTCGTCACGTCTCACGATGTCCAAGGATGACAATCTCTCTTTGCCTCGCGTCTTGTTTTTGTCTCTATCATTTTGTTAGACAAAGCGCTCACAAGGTTTGAGCAGTAATACTTGGCGATCACATTCGACGCTACTCAACCAAACCTAGGCTCACAATCCAGGTCAAGCAATTCAAGTCCATCCTTGATCCGACATATGATGACATGCTCCATTTGACACCGAAGGTACAACTGTTGGACTTGTAAGAAATCCCGTCGTACGCTCTCTCTCATCGACGTTGAGCTCTACCAACAACTGCAAATTAGCATCTCATACTAGTCAAGGGCCTCCCTCTAGATATGCATGAGAATTATAGAAGCTCACAAGTGTAAGCAATGCCGCTCTAGGTTGTCTCACTAGGTTCACCACGGCCATGGGTGACGTGTCAATGACTCTCACTACTTGAGATTGTCGTCTTGCATCCAAGATGCTATCCAAGATGTGTTGAGCGTCGAACTCCATTGTATGCCCATCTCAACAACTTTCTAAGTAACAAGTTCGTCCACCACAACCGTGGACAATGTGCACGAGATCACACTCTCGCTACATCCAACAAATAGTCGATCTAGTCCATGAGTGCACTTGATGCACACTCGTCATCATCAGTGGGTGAATGTCACACAACAATGACATGTTTTCCAAGATGTATGCTGAAGAACATGTCTGATGAATCTGAAAATGTCGTGGAATTCATAATAACTCCCAAAACATTTGAGACCATAGATCATGTAGACCTTATCTTGCCCCTACACGTGTATGATCTAGACATGACCAACTCGCAATCATCAAATACACAGAGCAGATAGTACTAAGTCTTATATCCCCAGCAGCAAAATATCTGACGGTAATGCTTGTTCTGCATCTCTGCTCCTTGAAGCTTCCTACACGCTCTCCTCACCCGCACACTCCTTACATCGCTACGTTCCACTAGTGTAGATGAAAAATTGATGAAATCTATCCACGGGATACCATGAACACACACGCATACTCTTTGCTCTGCTGGTGTAGACAAAAAATCAGAGGAAATCTGTCCATGAGACACCCAAGTAGACATGGAAATGCAAAAATACGCAAAAAACTGACGTAAAATCACCAAAGTCACCTTCGACATACAAACAAAAGAATGCAGCAAGGAGAACACACCCACAAAGGCCTACACACACTTCACGTCCCTAAACAACCAACAAGACCCACTACAAATCCATGGATTTCATCAATTGGAACCAAAAGTCTGAAGTAAATCTCGATTTTGGTTCTCAGCAACACAAAAAAAAGCTCTACTGAACTCAAACGGACTCTATTTCAAATTTTGGTTGTGTCGGAAGTGTCTTCTCAGTACGCTTCTACTGCATCTTTCGTGGATCAAAATTGACCACCACAAAAGATCTGAACAGGGCTTCCGCACATCAGCCAAATGTCAGATTTCAAGAAAATGACAATCTGTCACAAGCGACAAAAATTTGATCCGACTAGCGACCAAACTTCCACCAAATCTCTTTGCAAATATACCAAGCGAAGCGTAAATCACCCCACTCCACAAATTGAAGCTATCATCAATCTGCGACCACCCGGAGTTACCACCGGCAGAAAATCTGCGAACTGATTTCTCTCAGTAAAAAATTCACGAATTGTTTTTCTCGAGTAACATGAGAATACGTACATAAACACTTGCCAACCGGCAACATATCATTCATGAATCAAGCCAAACCCACTCTGTGTCCGCAGAGAATCCAGATTCTACTCACTAAGTGTATCTACCATAGCTAGGAGTTTGAAGACTCAACTCAGGAAAAGTGAAAGATCATAAATTCCAACTCGAAATATACTCTTGGTGATCTCAATCAAGAAACTCCGCTAACGGTACTAACGGCACTATCAGAACTACTGACAGTAACGGTGCTAACAGCACGTATCACTTTGCACTCGACCAAACTAGCAACTGATGAAAATGATCTGACAAACATCAAACACACAACGCAAACACAAAACTGAGCTCTTTAGTCGGTTATGAAATTCAGAAGCCCTTTTCTATACAGCATGATATATTTTGATAATAACATGTCTCATTACATTTTCAACATGATGGTGGTAATCTCTGGTAGTCTTCTTCTGAAATTTGTAATTTTATACTTTAACTTTTAATTACTTGTTATCAAAAGATAAATTCCTTATTTTACATTTCAAAAACCAGATATCATCCACAACGTTGAGGTTTGACAGGTATATTAACATGCGAAAGTTAAGAGAGAAGATTCTTTAAGATAGAAATGAAGATCCACTATAAAGAATCACTATGAGTTGTGATTTAATTAACAATCAACTTTAATTTATTTATAATTTTTTCTTAAAAATATAATTCTTTTAACAAAATAAAAATCACAAAAATGTTGTTCATGACAGAAATAAAAAAGTAATTGCAGCTTCTCTCGCTGTTGCTTAAGGAAGTGTCACTAAAGATTTTGACCATGTCTCTACTTATGGATGCAGCTTAAGAAGTGAGAAATTTAATCGTTACGGGAAATATTTTTGGTTGTATTCATCCCAATAATCTATGAAATAAAGTATCAAATCAAAACTATTCACTAGCTTTACAAGTTATGATTCATCTTGAAATAAATTATTTAATACTCGAAAAAATATTAAAATGAAAATTTAAGATTTCTTTGAATAAAAGAATATTTATCGAATATATTTTCTAAAAAGAATATCATAAATTTTTTTATTCTCTTTCATGTTTTCATACTCATACTCGGGGCTTAATCTTGAAAAGCTGTAAGAAGAGGATTTGAACTTGAGGTAAACTTAGTCAACATATATAGCAGCTATATATGTGTTTACCAAGTTCAACTCAATTCAAAGGTGAGTCGAAAGTCGAAAGATTAGTTATCTGAACTTTGAACGGTTGTGTAACCTTCGATGCCGCGTATTTTGTGTGTACCTCCATGAGAATTACAGTTACCAACTACAGCTGCGTCCTCAGCGGTGACGTGGTTGGAGCAAGTGTTCCGTTGCTTTCAAATTCGGTCGGGACAACCACTTCCTACCTGTGCAGTAAAGGTAAGCAGGCAATAACGTTTCAACATGTGACAACGAACAATACCTGCTACCGTACCTGCCAGCGCTAGCGCGCTTGCAGCTGTCTTCGGTCGAATTGGGCTCTCGTCCTCATGACATGCAAAGCGCAGGCAATGTACGACAATGTGTTCAACTTAGGGGCCATTCATATGGATCTTAGACTCGACTGCGATCCTTTAATTTGCAGTGAATATTAGTTTTCTGTCCAGTGACTTGTGAATGCTTGTCTACTCGGGATCGGAGAACGTGAGTGATAATTCGAACTCTCTCTCGGAACTAACGACGGCGCCCGCTATGACTAGAATGGTTCAGAAAAATGGTACGAGTGCTTTCAACTGCCTATGGCTGTATTGCGAATTTGAAGTAATTGCAACTCTTTATGTTGCTAACTCGCCCCGTCCACTATGATTCTATTAATCGTTTGATTGCGTTACTCTAACTTAAAAGTCTCCTGCATCATCTGCATGCGACTTTGTTTTCCTGTGGATCGTTGCTCCAATCGGCTTTGATCAGACGAAGAGAGATTCTTTGTCGTGTAAAGAGCTTCACAAGCTCTACTTACGTTCTGCTTCAGTGAAGTTGCGGGAGTGGCAAAAGTTGGTCGAGGAATATTTTACAGGAGGTCTTACAGGAGTTATAGAAATGCTTTACGTGAAAGGTTTCACACCCTTGGAGTTCCACTTCGGGAGGTACTACGTCCGTACAAACTGAAGGGAGTGAATTTCTTTCATCCCTTGACTAAAGGTCCAAAAGAATAGGATTCGAACTCTGGATTTCTCTATCAGCTATGAGAACGACGCACTAACCAGTGGTGGCGCAGTTGGTTAGTGCTCCCTTACGTGGTAGAACTTAAAAAGTTTCATGTAGCCCGTCAGAACGCTTGGGTGCCTTCACCGCTGGCGGAATGAGCGCAGCAGGACGTTCATCAAGCAGACCGATTCAGACCTAAGCCTGAACCAATCCGCAGTATTCGCGCACTGGCACCCAAGCCACGTCTCATCGTCCGGGTTGTGAGGCTTGTCTGTGATAGTGTTCACAGATCAAGATGTACGTACTATAGAACAGATCCTGTTCAAGTATAGTCGTGACAGAGGATGCCGAAGTTCGCTTATATATACTGGGCGGAGTGGTTGGACCCAAAACTTATAGTTTATAAGGAAAGCGATAATGCCCACTTGCACACACTGAAGCAGCTTTCGTACTTCTCATTGGCCGAATCAATTCTTCAATTAGTGCTCACTATAGCTAGCTAATAGTTACTTGAATATATACTTGAACTATAATAGTATGAGAAACTTGAAGTCCTTACGGTCCTTGAACTTCTCTCCTGCGGGATTTCTGGTCCGGTCCAGAAAGCTCCTCTTGTCCCAAACCTCTGATCAATCTCTCGTCACTGATGCAATACTTCAATCGAGCAACAAGCCATTGCAAGTTTCAAGCATCCATATCTGCGTGGAGATACAGAAATCAATATTGCACTTCGTTTGAATATCTGACGTACGCGTCGACCCTGCAGACTAACTGGAGTGACTTGCTGTTGTACACTGTCAACTTACCATCTAGCTTCTCATGATCATCCAGGGCCGATTGGCATGCTCCTCAGGTACTAACTTCTACACATTCCCATGATATATATCTCCCGTTCAGTTTTTGGAAGTTGGGACTTTGGCGTGCAAGCCTCAGGAAGAAAAGAAAAGAGAAGGAACTTAAAGTCGTCGATCGGTTTGGGCCAAAGTGCGCGCGGTGTTCTATACAATATTCCCACCGAGCTCCGTGCAGCGTCGCGATCGCAGGTTGACGTAAGTTCATGTTGAGCAGTTTATATTACACCAGATCATCATGGCTCACAGGACGTACACTGGCGTGAAGTCATTGCACCTATTCGTTTGTGTTGGAAGGTTTTAAGGAGCTAGTGGCATGGTATATCGATGGCGATTTTGTTCTTCTTGATCCCGCTTGGTTCCCAGTGGATTAGCCAACTTTCACTGCTTGAAAATTCTCGGAGATCTAGAGCCGAAATGCACCCCGGCCGGTATCGATTGCAACTTGCAGTCGAGGCTAATTCAAGATTTATTTCTGCATTTCGAGAGATCCATTCGTGCCCAAAGTTAACAACGAATGGGTCAACAGGATACAATGTACGGATGACGAACTCCATGCCGAAGATGTCGACTTCGACAAACGTTTAAATAGTTCCTTCACGGACCGACAAAACAGACAGTCCTCGCCTAGGCTCCATCACCACCACCAATTCATGTGTCCGCACATGAATGTAAATACCGTATTCCACATGCAAGAGTGTGATAAGGTGCATGCGGTGAACGTGAACCTGTCAATCCACATCCCTCACTGCAGCGAGACGTTGGACGACTGACGAACCCTACCGTACTGCTCTCGCTTAGGTCGAATTCCATACGTGTAAGATCGATGACTGTGAAATGATAGCAACAGTCATGATTGACAAGTCGTGATCAGTCCCAGGCGCCACTGAATTCGAACGATCTAATCGCGTAATCTAAGAAAGAAGTAAGCTAGAGTAAATCAATCACATAACAAAAACCAGATTACTCATGAGAACATCAGCTAGAAGTTTGCCCAAAGGAAGGACCACGACTAATCATCATACTAGCTTAGGATTTTCAACTTCAGTTTTGTGCATTCACTCTTGAGATTCCGTGTCCTGGAAGGTTCCTGTTTTATTGCTTGAGATTGCGTGTTCTGGAAGTAAAATGTAATGCGAAATAAGCTAGCGCGCGGACGACTAGCCATAATAGGAGATCAGAGAATCCAGGGAATACGCAGGTGTATTACCTTTAAATCTACATAAGAAGAGAACACTACAAACCTAAATCTTCCAGGAGCAGGGTCACGCGAGCTTTCCAGAGAACATGTAAGAGTTAACTGTTCGAATTGGCCTACAGATCGGCACGACCTTAGAGCTATAGTTCTAGAACTGGAGTGACACTGCAGCTGTTGCATACCACAGATCGGTCTCATAGTGGAGGGTACCCTTCAGGTCTTTTATACCTCCGATCAAGATCTTGCCATGCGGTGAGTGTCGATCATTCATTGAGTGTTTGATCCTTTCACCGAGAAAACGAGCGTTCGGATTTAGGGTGATTTAGCAGCATGGAGATGAAATGGGAGCCAGTTTCCATTAGGGTTCGTAGAGGAAGAGCGATAAAGCCAGAAGGTAAATGGGGACATACTGTCAGTGCTATGGAGAATGGTCTTCTGTACGTCGTTGGTGGCTATTCATCGTACGAAGGAGGCCGATTCACCGATGGACGGCATCAGACAAACGATGTGTTTATATTTGACAACACCAGCGGCAAATGGAGCAGGCCGAAGCTGAAAGGAACACCACCAACACCACGAGATAGCCATACCTGCACCGTTGTCGGCAAAGATCTCTTTGTGTTCGGTGGCACGAACGGGGTTGAAACTTTGAATGATCTCCACGTTTTGGACACAGCTGCACAACAGTGGAGAACTCCTCCCATGTCCGGGGATAGACCATCCCCACGAGAGGGCCACGGCGCTGCCTTGATAGACTATTCTTTATTCATTTTCGGCGGATCAAGGACGTTCGATGAAGATGGAGAGCAAAGGGAGGAGTGCTTGAACGATTTGTTTATTATGGATACCCGATCATTTCACTGGACTAAGGCAGAAACGTCTGGGGCAACTCCTGCGCCCAGAGACGGCTTCTCGTGTGTCGCCTTCAAGAAGATGTTGATTATCTTCGGTGGTGTTGACGACTGCAAATTGAACACCTCTTATTTTGGGGACGTGAGGGTTCTGAACACGGACACTATGCTGTGGGAGGAGCTCCTGACGGGCGCAGACAGGCCAATTCCTCGTGCAGGCCACGCAACAGTGACTCTCGACAGGTACCTGTACGTGTTTGGGGGGTACACAGATGTCCAGATTCTAACAAATGACGTTTATGTGCTAGACCTCGAGTACGGTACCTGGGAAAAAGGTTCTCCTTCAGGCGAAGAACCGTGTCCGCGATTTGCTGGGGCAGGAGCCTGTGTTGATCCCAAGGGGGGGCTTTTTGTGTTCATTGGAGGCTGTAACAAAGAGCTACAACCTCTTAATGACATGTTCTGTCTGAGTATCCAGTCGCCCGCGCCTTTGCCTGTGGGAAATGTAGATTGCCATGTTCAAGCTGAATCAGTTCTCGGAAATGATCCTGAGGAAGGGTGTAGCATATCCCTGGTCCACGGTTTCTGTCCTGGTAGCTACGATCCTTACGATGATCTTCTTTGCATTCATGATCAAAACATTCCAGCAGCGAACTCTACGACTCAGAGCCAGATTGAGTGTCATTCTGGGGACACTACTGTAACAGCTTCTGATATGGATCTCGAGACGCCACCTCAACCCTTCAAAGCAAAAGTGACACGAGCCTTTCATTCCGGTTATCAAATCAAGGCCAATATCAGTGGGATGTCGCTCCGCGGGCTTTTATTTAGCAACAACTTCGATGTTGTACGAAAGAGTCTGATCGAGGAGAAGGATCAACGAGGAATGAAGCGTAGAGCAACCACAAACCTCTCAGGACAGTAGAGAAACACAAGAATGCCTTGCTTAGCAACAACCACGATGCTGTACGAAAGAGTCTGACCGAGGAGAAGGATCAACGAGGAATGAAGCGTAGAGCAACCACAAACCTCTCAGGACAGTAGAGAAACACAAGAATGCCCTGCTTAGCAACAACTACGATGGTGTACAAAAGAGTCTGATCGAGGAGAAGGATCAACGAGGAATGAGGTGTAGAGCAACCACAAACCTCTCAGGACAGTAGAGAAACACAAGAACGCCCTGCTTAGCAACAACTACGATGCTGTACAAAAGAGTGGGTCGAGGAGAAGGATCAACGAGGAATGAAGCGTAGAGCAACAACAAACGCCCCAGGAAAGTAGAGAAACACAAGAATGTCCTGCTGCAGCTACTCGGAGTCTGAACATTTACTTGTTTTGAGTTGACGCTAAGAGATGATTCAAGTGTACATAGTTTCTCAGCTTAATACATGTATCGAGGATCATCAGTTCAGAATTTTAAATTATAGTCACTGTGTGGTTCTTACTGCTTGTATAGTGTCAGAAAGCTCGAAATTTGTTCGAGTTCTCACCGGCGAGTCGGACTCGTAGATGATGTATTCAAGTGGCTTCGGATTCTCTAACAAGTTCCCAACGCACTAAAGTAAAAGATGGAAAACATGCTCAGAAGCTAGAGCGGTGGACGGTAGAGGAGCTTGCCTCACTCAAATCGCGTACAGCTCCCCTCTTCTCACAGCAAGCAGTTTGAACCCGAGCAAACAGTTATAGTTCATTCTTCTGGTCCGGGCTGCCGGGAAATGAATAACTGTCATATTTAATTTACTTTATCGCTGTTGCAGCACGTTTGATTTTGAACTCGAGCAAAGAGTTTTTACAGTCAAAATTCAAGCAGACGACTGTTGAACACATCGACTATTTGTCTGACTAGGTCAACGAGTGTTTTTGTTCATTGGCCCTTGGAAGCACCAAGAAAGCAACATAATCTTAGAAGTTTATTTCGCGGTGGAGAAGTAATTAACTTTCCCTCCTCTAATCTTCGATTCGACCGGACCAGCGTTCGGATGGCATTGTCGTTTGTTGGGTTTTCGGAGAAATATCCACCATAGTGAATGATAGTATGCTATTTCCACTCAAGTGTCGGTGTTTGTTATCAAGATTATCAGGCAATTTGTCCATATTACCTTTCCTGTCGACCAAAGAATGACAGAATTTTTTGCCAACCGACAATGAAACTCGGTAGGTGAATTACGCAGAGACAGCCCATACTGTCCGAGCGCTGACCTGACTGGCCGCATGCTTCCGCACATTCCGTAACTTCTCCCATAGCAGGCAATAACAATAATTAGATCAGTCCTTCATGTAAGCTTGTGGTGAAAAGCGTCAGATTTTGGACATAATAGGGGGTGTCATTTCTAAAGTTATGTGAGAAACGAGATGTCCACGGGTGATCGATCCGGACTCTAAAGTTTTCCTTCACGGGTTTTAGGTCCGTGGGAGAAGTCCACCGGTGACAAGTTGAAGTCTGAATAAGACTCAGTTCAAATGATTCATATTTTATTCTATGTAGATGTACTATTAAAGGTGTCAAAGTTAATAACCTTTATGAAAGATTTTATATATCCGAGAGGGAGTTACAACTTTGGCCAAATCTTGGCAGAGGTTTTCTTTGTAGTAAATAGATTGACTATCAAGGGTGTCAAAATTCTGAATATCTCTGAAAGATTTTATATCTGTGGGAGGGAGTTACTACTTCGGCCAGATCTTGGCCGAAGTTTCATGTGTAGTAATAAGACGGACTATTAAGGGTGTCAAAGTAAGGAACCTGTCTGAAAGATTTTACATCAGCGGGAGAGAGTTATGACTTCGGCCAGATCTAGGCCGAATTTTCCTGTGTATTAAGTAGATGGACTATTAGGGGTGTCAAAGTTAGGAACCTCTCTGAAAGATTTTACATCCTTGGGAGGGAGTTATGACTTCGGCCAGATCTTGGCCGAAGTTTCTTGTGTAGTAGTAGATGGACTAGTAGGGTGTCAACGTTAAGAACTTCTCTAAAAGATTTTACATCTATGGAGAGAGTTACAACTTCGGTCAGATCTTGACCGACGTTTCTTATGTGATAAGTAGACAGACTATTCAGGGGTGTCAAAGTTAAGAACCTCTCTGAAAGAATTTACATCCGTGAAAGGGAGTCATAACTTCGAGCAGATCTTGGCCGAAGTTTCCTGTGTAGTAAGTAGACTGACTATTAGGGATGTCAAAGTTAAGAATCGCTCTGAAAGATTTTTACATCCATGGGAGAGAATTACGACTTTGATCAGATCTTGATCGAAGTTTGTTGTGTAGTACGCAGACGGACTATTAGGGGTGTCAAAGTTAGGAACCACTAAGAAAGATTTTACATCCGTGGGAGACAATTACGACTTTAGTCAGATCTTGACCGAAGTTTCTAGTGTAGTAAGTAGACGGACTACTAGGATGTCAAAGTTAGGAACCTCTCAAAAATATTTTACATCCATGGGAGGGAGTTATGACTTCAGCCAGATCTTGGCCGAAGTTTCCTATGTAGTAGGTAGACGGACTATTATGGGTGTCAAAGTTAGGGACCTCTCTAAAAGATTTTACATCCGTTGGGAGGGAGTCACGACTTCGGTCAGATCTTGATCGAAGTTTCTTGTAAGTAGAGGGACTATTAGAGGTGTCAAAGTTAAGAACCATTCTGAAAAATGTTACATCCGGAGGAGAGAGTTACGACTTCGGTCAGATCTTGATCGAAGTGTCATGTGTAGTAAGTAGACGGACTATTAGGTGTGTCAAAGTTAGGAACCTCTTTGAAAGATTTTACATCCGTGAGAAGAAATTACGACTTCGGTTAGATCTTGACCGAAGTTTCCTCTGTAGTAATTAGACGGACTATTAGGTAGTAGAAAGAAGTTTCCAAATTGAGAAGGGAACCGAAGCCTTGGGAGGTGGTGGCCTTCTGACAACGCCCTATTTTTCTTGGATGTGAGTTGTGATTGGAAGGGATCTCTCTCCTGCGACTCAAGATAATTGTATAAAGTAGATACCTAGGTAGGATTTCAAGACACACATTTCTACACACATGCAGGCGCACACTCACAAACGATAGTGCATAGAGTTTTAGAGTAGGTCTGCACCTCCGCTCCCAGCAGGAGATCGAAAGGATGTAGAACAAGAGTAGACAACATAAAAAGGAAATGACATCATCGTGCAGTCCTGCTTCTAAGCTGGTGTGTCGAGAGGTAGTAACAGAAAGCGGATGGAGTGAGCTTCCAGAAGCTAATGTAACTTCTTCTCAGAGATTGGATTTCAGATTGGATTGCAGAAGCTTTGTCTGTGTCTTCTGAGCAGTAGGTTTCCTCGAATTCATACCCAATTATGCATGAGAAATTTTATTCTTGAGTGGCGGTGATTGTTAGAAGCTGTGCAGAGTCCAAGCTTGTCTCATCCAATCGAGCACTTCGGATCCACGTACGGACTATCTTATGAGAGATTGCTCCTTGAAGTCAGAGTAGTCGAAGCAAAGACAGAAGAAGAAAGAAGTCTTCTTTTCATAGCAGAAGACGACATCCTCGATTGGAAGACTATGTAACTGTAATCAGATTTTTGGTCTTCTTCTCCAAATTACTACGAAGTAGAGATGGCTTGTTAGTCATGATCCGGAGTAGAAGCCTGCCGGACTCTTAATTTCTCCTTTTTCTCTCGTTTGGATTTTCTCTTCTTCCTCATCTTTTCTCATCTTCCCATCTTTCTCTCTTCTTGCATTTGATTTCCGAGCATTCTATTGAATAACAGTGAATGCGAATATCATTGTAGTGCTGTAAGAAGACCGTTTCTGTAGACAGAAGCCTATGAAGGCTACAGGGGGCATACATCTTGTGATTCATCTAACCGTTAGAAATTGTAAGAGCAATGTGTGATAGAGAGTAGTAACTTGACATCTATGAAGCAGGGACAGTCTTTTGGAGGTGTCAGAAGCCGAGTTGAACCCCCAGAAACCGAGAATTGCTTCAGGAAGACGAGAATTGCGTAGGAAGATTGGAGACCATGACCTAGAAGCATGAAGCGTCTTCCCCATACTTCTTAATAGGTATTTCTATGATATTTTAGGTAGTATTTGTATGTTTGGGTCCAGAGCACCTTTTGAAGGATCTGGAAGACGTGTGGTTTTGTGAGAAGACGAGATTTCTAGATAAATCTCACGTGTTTGTGAGTTTGGATAGATCTTAGAACTTAGAGCAGTGATACTAGTGTAAATCTTCTTGGGGAACGAAATCTTTTATGCTACAATGGGCTAAATGAAAAATCCTGGAACACTACAACTATTAGGGGTGTCAAAGTTAGGAACCTCTCTGAAAGATTTTACATCCGTGGGAGGGAGTTACGACTTCGGTCAGATCTTGGTCGAAGTTTCTTGTATAGTAAGTAGATGGACTATTATGGGTGTCAAAGTTAGGAACCTCTCTGAAAGATTTTACATCCGTGGGAAGGAGTTACGACTTCAACTAGATCTTGGTCGAAGTTTTCTATGTAGTAAGTAGACGGACTATTAGGAGTGTTTAAGTTAAGAACCTTTTGAAAGATTATACATCCACGGGAGGGAGTTACGACTTCGACCAGATCTTGGTCGAAGTTTCCTGTGTAGTAAGTAGACGAACTATTAGAGGTGTCAAAGTTAGGAACCTCTCTGAAAGATTTTACATTCGTGAGAGAGAATTATGACTTCGGCCAGATCTTGGTCGAAGTTTCATATGTAGTAAGTAGATAGACTATTAGAGATGTGAAAGTTAGTAATATTTCTGAAAGATTTTACATCCATGGGGGGAGTTATGACTTCGGATCTTGTCCGAAGTTTCATGTGTAGTAAGTAGACGGACTATTAGGGGGTGTCAAAGTTAGGAACCTCTCGGAAAGATTTTACATTAGTGGGAGGGAGTTACGATTCCGGTCAGATCTTGGCCGAAGTTTCTTGTGTAGTAAATAGGCGGACTATTAGAGGTGTCAAAGTTAGGAACTTTTCTAAAGATTTTACATCCGCGAGAGGAAGTTACGACTTTGGTCTGATCTTGGTCAAAGTTTTTGAACATTGCGAGCATGCCTTGAATGGCTATTTATTTATTTTGCTCGTACCATCTCGCAGTGGAGTATCTATTGCTCTGAATAATTATCAGAGTGTCAAAATTAAAAAAGTAGTGGTGTCCATTCACAAATACAATCCAGAATGATCATTTTTGGATACAAAATTATCTGCTATTTTACGACTCTTTCCTTCTCTGCTGTTGAAGAATATTTTCCCCGTAACTTTGAAACCCCTATTAGCGCTTCCGCTCCCCGCGACCCGAATATAACTTTGCCCGCTTGAAATTACTTCCGGGAACAATATTTCGAACGGAAAGAGAAGAAAAGGTGATGTACAAGTCTTTCCCGGAAATTTTTGAACATGTTTCTTCCCGGTGGGAAATTGTTAAAAAGAAAATCGGAAGTGACAACAGTAAACACTGCGCAAGTTTTCCTAAGGATTGGCTTGCATCAACTGTAAAACGGCTGTATCACGTTGCAGATAATTTTGTATCCAAAAATGATCATTCTGGATTGGAGCGAGAGTTAAGATAGGGAAAGGTACACGAGTCACGCGGTTCTTACGTGAGGATAAGAGGACATATATGGTGGGATAATAAAGTCCCTGGGCGTACCACCGCCTTTAAAAGAAAAGATCGGATACAACGAGAGTGAAGACAATACAGTATAGTTTAGAAGCAGAATGATATACAGAGCTAGATACAAGTTTTTTTAGTCTAGATAAGACAAAAAGGACTTCCCATTACTTGTCTAATTAATCCACAAGACTGTAAAAAGACTTTTTTGGCAAAACAGACATTTCTCCATAATAAAACTTTGATCATCGAACAGAATCACCCCAAATAGATATGCATCCCAAATAACATGAGGAGCAAAAATGTAGAATACGAGAAGAACATTTCACACTAAATAATTAGGTTACTTATTATTCATCATGTCTAATATTTCCCGTCAGTTTCTAGAATAAATATGTAGCCAAAGAAATCCAAAATAGTTTAGATTTTGTCTCAACTGAATAATATGCACAGTGAACAACAAGCAACCCAGAAAATAAATAATATTCTTTAATATATTTAGGTCAGATAAATATGTTCTTTATATTTAAGTTAGTACTGTCAACGAGTTGACACCTGAAGCACCAAAGATATGGAATTAAAGATGACCACTATATATACCTCATGTTAGCTCACGAGGTGTTAAAGGTGTTATTAATAATGGATATTATCTTGTGATAATCTTTTGCCACGACTGTTCTTGCGCTAGTTCCTTGTCTTTTATTATTTATTCACTTCTGCTTCGGATTCATAGGAGAGGTGGAATGAGAACCCAACTTTAATTTATGGTTAAACTTTTCCTCGCATATATATATGTAAACCGGTTCATATTCGTTCATGGGAAAGTGTTATATGCTGAACTGGTCCAGGAGATCTGAGGGAGAACTCTCTTACAAGAATCTTCATAGTTTCACCGTTTTGTTTACATCCAAAGTGTAAGATTTTTTCAAACACTTTTCTTCAAAACTTTCCTAACGTGATGAAAAGTGGTAAATTAGAACCATACTCTTTTTCTGCTCTTGCTGGACCACCACGTACGCTCTTCCATGCACGTCTTCCACTTCTCCATGCTGCAAGAATCTCTTTCGCTGGATGTCCGTTATGCCATGGGATGAGAAGGTGGTGGTTTAGGAATGAGAAGTCACAACTACCATGATCTTGACATTCTGTTGCCTAAAGGATAAGAAGCATATGAAGTCTCAACTGTTTTACGAGGAGATCTAATAGTTGATCTGCATTTTTAGAAATATTGTTTAAAGATCATAGTTTATTAAAATAATAATTAATATCCTGCTTGTAAATCTATTGTGGAGGATGATTATTATGTAATTTAGCAAATATCCTGCTTGTAAATCCATTGTGGAGAATGATTATTATACATAAGACAAGTCTAAAATACAAAAGAGGAGAGATTTTATATTTTCAGAATCCTTCACGGTTTGTTACCGTCAAGCTATAGAGTATATCTTTACTTTAATTGATATGTGGAATATAGTTTCAGCATTAATTTTTCAGCAAACCTTTTACCTTACTGCAGCGCTAATACACAAATTTCTCAAACCACAACTTTCGACTTCATGATCATATTCATGAGGAAGACCACAAGTATGCATATTCATCTTCTTCCAAGTTGAGAAGAGAGGAAATATATATTACTTTTAATTTATTTCTTAATCTTTCTTCTTGGAAGAGTTAAATTATAAATTAAAGTTGTGAAATTATAAATATTTTGACTCGTTAGGACACATCTCTTTATACCAGAAACAGGTTCATTCTACATGACTCTCTTATGAGTTTTCTGTAACTACAAAGACAATGTGTAATGAAGTGAACCAAGAGTTTAACACTCCAAATTTAGTAATTCAAATTAGTAAGGTAAAGTTTAGAATAATTTATCACTCTCTAAAATGAATTTCAAAGCCCAGTCTAAACCAAGGTTTTTACTCCTTGTTGTTTAATGTATTTTTGAATAAACTCATCTGAAGCCAGTTGTCAGCTGCGCTTGATAATTTTATGACGTGTGTGAACGTTTTGCTTTTTTCTTCTCCTCGGTCAGGAGTGTACTTTGCATGCATATTCATGAGGAAGAATCATTGGTAGATCATGAGGTAGATTGGGCACTAACTACTTTGTCAAATATTAATTAGTTCGTACAAAATGAGATTCAGCACTCAAGATTTGAAAATAAAAAGTATTTGGTAAGTTTTTAATTTTCCTTAATAACCTTAAGAAAGTTAATGTTTTTTCTTGTATTTTCGTTCATTGCTCATTGAAATTTTAGTTTAACAATTTTGAATTTTGAGGATTTCGTTATTGTATTTATGTAACTTTTAGAAATTTTGTGCATGACCTTGTAGTGACTATTTTTTCTGAATCTGATCTCAAGGTACAGTATATAGGGTTTATATAAGTACATATATACATCATTCTTCTCATGTAAATCCTGCCTGGCGAAGGTTAAAGTGGCCTGCAGCTGAAACTTGCATGTGCATCGAACATACTGATCTATCTCGCTGTATAGAAGGAGGTACTAATCTAATGAATAAACTATTATAATATAGTACAGAGAAGTAAGTCTAGCCTATATGCAAGGATTTAATTCATTTAATAAACCAAAACTGCAAGGAAGGTGTGATGAGTTTGTGAGTAGCCTCTCTTATATTTAGTTTCAGAAATGCGTTTGTCCACGCTCCCCTTATGGGTTTATATTTAGATCGTCTTGTAACTCTAGACGGAGTTGTCATTAAACCTCGAGTATGAATATAAAAGCATAAAAATAAATACCTTTTCTCTTCTCAGTGTGTTTTAAGTATGAGGAAAAGATTCTTTTTTGCTCCAAGAACCTTAGAATCTTCATACATTTCTCTACAAATACTCAATAGTTTTTTCGAGATGAATCATAACTTTTCAAGCTGGTGAATAGCTTTAAGTTGATTTTTTATTTCACAGATTCTAAATTGAGATGAAAACATAGTGACCAAAAGTAATTTCTGGAGAATGGTTAAATTTCTCAGTTCTCTGGAAGCAAACCCGCAAAATAAGGTCTTCTCGGTCACCCGGAATACTTGTAATAATACTCATGCTTTAAACATTAGAAAAAAATTTGATTGTGCTTGACAACTCAATATAGAATATGGAAGTGTTACTAGGTAATAAATGAAACCTCTGCCTCCTCTGTAGAAGATAGAAGAGACAAAATATGCAGAGGTTTAATTTATATCTATTAACCTTTTTGTTATGAATAGTTAAGTAATAAATTAATTTCTGGATTAAATAAATATGTGTTTGTTAACAACCTCTTTCACTTCTAATTTCAGAAGCACTCTGTCCATGCTCGCATTATGGGTTATTTTTGGACCGACTTGCAACTCTAGATGCAAATCTAAATAAAATGTTGCAGGACAATCGGGCAATGCGGTTTTCATTGGTTTAATGATAACCGCATTGTTATCATTTAATAACACTTACAGATAAATTCAGTTGTTTTCTAGCAGTTTAGTAAAGAGTTTTCGCATTACACTTAAACATCTTTTCCGATGACAGAAAGCAAACAAAAGTTCCCCAAAGTTCATATTATGTTCTCCCCTGGTTTAGTTTCAAACTGACTTGAGTTTGCATTGACTAAGGGCCTGACTTGCACCATCCTTTTCACGCGTCATTATCATGTCTTTAGGATCAAGGATCGGGAATAGAACTATAATCATGATGATGATCAGGATAATGGACTATAATCTACCACTAGTGTTCTACGACGCGTCAGTTCATTTTCAAACTGATGAGTTTGAACTAAACTGTTATGAATTTTAACCGTTGATGAATTGTTTAAACAGTACTAAACTCTAAACTGGACAAGATTAGTTAAGTGGAAACTGTTTCGAACCAAACCATGGAACTATTTAATAAGCATACTAATAGAACCATAGAATTCCAGTACACCGCTAGTTCTCTACCACTCTTCGTTTCAGTTTGATGATTTTCAAGTGTTCAAACCGTTATAAACTGAACCGTTTACATAATAACCGAACTCTGACTGGAGGAGGAGAATGTTAAAGCTCAAAATGTAACAGTTTAAACCCAATGGCATCTTTTAAATTAACCGCTTAAATCACCAGTTTGAACCTGTAAACCAAATTATTTTGAAATTTCTGAAGAGGTGAACTTGAATCATTCAGAACCAAACTGATTTTGTAACTGATTTTAACCGAAGTGCTTCAAGTCAAATCATCTAAAGATATTTAAAAATAATGGTTAAGTTCGTTGAAAAGTGAGTGAAGTACAAAAAGTTTTAAGTTTGCAACCTACCGAAAGTGTTTTAACATATCAAACCAAATAAGTCGTTTAAACCATAGTTGCAAACCATGTAAATCAATCTGTCAGTGAAATGACGCACAAAGATTTAAAACCTACCGCCTTAGGGTCCAAAAACCAAACCTTTTAAAATAGTTTGTTGGACTTTAACCATTTACTAAACGGTTACACGATTAGCTGAACCAAAATCGCTTTAAAGTTTAAACCAGATATGTTTTCTTTGAAACCTTTACACCATGGTGACTGTGACTGTCTAGCTACTTCTTGGAAAATTAAAAATAATGAAAAGCAGAAGCTGGATTTTTGTCTACTCTATTTGCCTCATAATTATTTGTTTCCAACATATAGTAATATATGCTGAACTTGATCGAGAGGAGATCACTTAGAGTTATTTCGTACATCTATTTCTTACTATCTACTTAAGAAATAAAAATCAAATTTTTTACTTATGGTATATACAAATTAATATTTTCAGAGAAAATCTGAAAGCTATAGCTAAAGTACTTGATATTATTTTAAATATATACAAATCATAAATGTTAAATGATAACTCAACCAAAAATGCAAGCACATGCAGACATAAATCATACCAGAAGAATGCACAGACTCACTTCTAGAACTATTAATAGCGAGCACACTAATATTTATATATTTATATTCTATTAATTTAAATGTTAAAATTAATTTATTAGCTAACCCTTCCGTGACAGAAAAACGTTAAAGTAATAAATGGTCTGCATGCATCCCTCTCCCATCAGAAGATGTAAGAGGTGATAGTATGCATGCCTCATAACATGTTGAATATATATGCACGGCCGTCTTACTTTGGGAAAGAGTGTTAGAGCTTCCGTTGTTCTTACACCATGTTGTTGATAATCATCACCTTTTAGAAACCAACCAATGCTACCTTAATAAAGTCAAGACTAAACTAATGTTTTATATACCATATCAACGCAATGGCAGTAGGATAAGTAGATTAAACTGTACTCACAGTACTTGTAAGAGCCAAGCGGTTCACTTCACTTTTTATAGTTTAATCGAAAACATCCTTCCAACTTTGATCAAAGCTATGGGAACTTATTGCCAATCGGGACAAGTTAATGGTATCCTATCGTGATAATTGTGTTAGTTAGATCGTGCAAAAGCCCGATTAAGCAGAAATTGGCTTGATCATACCCCCAATACGATTGTTGCGCTTGATCATACCCCTTTTAACGTTTGGTTGCTTGATGATACCCCTGAAGGGTTATTGAAAGTAGAACCAACCATTCTATCTTTTGGTTATCATTTTAGTACTTTCAACCTTGACTAAATATCACAGTAAGTCAAAATATTTAAGATTAAAGACACGTTATACTATTCATATTCTCATACCTTTAATATGTACAGTCTCACATGTGAGTAACATCACAAAGTGACTGGTTTTAAAGGCAATAGTCAGTCAGAGGTATGATCAAGCTCACCGAACCTACTGGGGATGTGATCAAGCCAATTTCTGCCCGATTAAGTGAATATAATATATCAAAGTTACGATACAATTCTCCTCTTGAGTCCAAACCGTATATACAAGATAATTTATTATTATCTTTGAGTTTTTCAGATAATGCTCATATCTTTTGAAAAAGAATAGATAGTACATATAATATTATGAAAAGTAATACATCACATTTAAACTTGAATCATATACATAGTTCAAGATTTTTGAACTCTTTTACTTAATCAGAATAATAATGTTACATAATTTAAGTTCTTCTTATTGTCATCACACATATCCCAATTCTTTGATGAAAGAGCTGAGGCTCATCTCAGTGAGTTAAAAATCTGAGCTGCAGCAGGGCTTCCTTGAGAGTACGCGCTTACTGATAGCTCCACCAAGAAATCTAGATGAGTAGAGTTGGGAGAATTTTCAACTAAGCAAAATGCAAGACTTAGTGTGTGCAATGAAGTTGTGAATGAAAGGTGAATGAAAGAAACACCATATGCACAATGTTGAATTCCTTTTGCAAATTCAGTTTTGAAATTCATATTATTCTTCAGAGTCTTCATTCTCGCAAGAAAGAAATTACAGTCTACATGGAGAGATCTTGGCCAGTACTAATCAGTCAACATAATATCTGGAAGAGTTCCTTTGGAAGGTATCCAAATACTATGGAAATTTGGTGTTCTACTGTAGGTTCTAAACACAGTGCGAGAAAAACCCTTAGTGGTGATACTGTCAAGTACAATATATAAGAAGCTAACAACATCACCTTTTGGAAACCAACCGCTTTTACCTGAACATCACACTTTGGAAACCAACCGATGTCACAATAACATCACATTTTGGAAACCAACCGATCTTACCTTAACATCACCTTGTGGAAACCAACCGATGTTATCCTAATAAAGTCAAGACTAATGCTTTTGATACCATACCAATGCAATGGAAATACTATAAGTACTGTAGTTAAAGTGTACCCACAATACTTGTAAGAGCCTAGCGGTTCACTTTTTAAACAGACGTACAGTCCCTCCATGTGCTTTAACTTGAGGAGGTTGGTCATGGTTGTTACTATAACAAATGTTCAACTTGGAGAACCGATAATCAGAAATGCAGAAAGTGTGGAGTTGAATAAAATACAGAGTTTCTTGAAACTTGAAGGATCAAAGTGTGGAGTTGAATAAAATACAGAGTTTCTTGAAACTTGAAGGATCAAAGTGTGGAGTTGAAAAAAATATAGAGTTTCTTGAGACTTGGAGCTTATCCTTCTCAAGTAGTCAACTAGGAAATATCCTATACTCTCTATACTATCTCCTAGACAAAACTTCGATGCTAGCTGTAAGTAATTAGCGGACCTTCAGTATCTTGGCTCTCTAGTCTCGGTTCTCTAGTCCCCATTGAGGAGACGCATCCAAACTAGAGTCAACTAAGTTTAGCGATGCCAGGTGAGCCTGAGGTGGCACATTGCTCCCACTACTTCTTGATTGATCCATGCTGAACGTCCCGTGAGACAGCATGAGAGGAATTCGACAATGATGATGTGGCACTACGGATGCCATGCATCCAGCTCGCTGCTTTACACAAGACTGGAGAGTGTGGGCGATCTTTCACGTCCCGTGGTGCTGGTACTGCAGCCGTTAGTAGAAGAACATAAATAAAAGGGAAACATCCTTATCGTGGGGCCCATACGTTAGTTATCCCCTATAGAGAAGCTGTCGGACAAGTCGAACTACCGCCGGCTGCGCCTGCTCCTGGTCGGATCTTTGAACTCACCACGCAGAAGAGACTCCTCGGACAAGACCAAGAGAGATACGGGGAGGAGTGAGGAAGAATCTCCATGCTCGGGCTGCGCCTACTGTGGGCTACTCGTAGTGGCGGAGAATCACGCTCTCCTGCCGCTCTGCTTGGCGAGACTTAGTTGTCCACTGCTGGGCTTCGATTCTTGAAAGGGAGAGGGTTGGTTGGTGTTGGGTGCTAGCCCCGGAGCCCCGGAGCGTTAGATAGAAGATCGAGAGGAATTTGATGTGGTTGTTGGAATCGACTGTGAAGTCTCAGATTGAGGAACGAGTGAATGTGTGCATTGCTGCTGGAGACAACTGAATCTTGAGTGCATTGTCGGTTGGGGTGGCTAGCGTGGAAAGGTAGCGCATTAACGTTGATGGATTTTAGAGGTTGCGAAGAAGTTTAGCAGAAGAATACAACGATAGATAGGACTTAGTAGGTTTGAGTTCCTAGTGATACATATTACGGTAGGATCGAGAGGAATTGAGGGAAAATTTTCCAGTTTGGATTTTAAATGGTCTAGTATGGTTAGCATGATGACGAGTAAAGTTATTTGTCGCAGGAAGTTCTGATTTCCTTCGTGTAGCACGTCATTAATCATAACACTATTATAGAGCTGAATTCTGTCAACGTCAATCAGCTAGTAACCCAGACGCAGTGACTACTTAAACACGATATACATGGAATTTGTGCGTAGTTTGGTGACCTTGAGAATTCTATCCGATGGGGACGTCAAGAATTCTATCCTGGAGATTAGACGTATACATGGAGCTTTGTGTTTTTTGCGTCAAGTAGCTTTGAAATCTGTAGAACTATAATAGAAATTAAACCAAGTCAGGCCAATCCTTGCTGTAGTCACTAGTTAATTCATAAACAAAAGACACATCCGCTCAGAAGCTCCAAGGTAGTCTTAGTTTGGCTGACTTTCTTTACACCGGACGTCAGCTGCGTGTCAGCTGTGTTTCCGGTTCGCGTCTCCATCGTGGGATATCGTTGCAAATGGAGACAAAGGCTTTGATTCTTCTTTTGCTGGTATTTGGAGGAGCTACAGTTCAAACTCTCGGGGAAACGGGTATGTTGCTCATTGTCGCAAACTGTATGCTTGGAGTATAGTTGATGGGATGAATGCCAGACCTTAGCTTCTGTGATCTCAGCCTTTGTGAGTCCTTGCTTCAGTTCAAGCTCCGATGATTTTGGACATGTCTCTCCATAAATTGCATCGTAGTAGGTATACAACAGTACGGGCAAACATGACAGAATAGGAATGTAACTTTGAATATTGTGTCCTATTTGTTATCGCTGAGAAAGAAAGATCTCAGTCTTTACACATTTACATATATTAAAACTTTTCTCGTAGACGTAAAAACAACAAAACTTTAAGGAGATTCGAAGGACTATAATCTTCATTCTCCGTTTGGCTGCCTCTCAATTACTGTTTCACAGCTATGACAACAACTTGAATCCACTCCGTTCAGAGTCACTCGGACATGCGGTTTTGGAGATGGGACCTTTTTAGTCGTAAAAGAGACTTGAAATCTTGATTAAGTTCTTATATTTAATTTGAAGGCTATCCTTTCATTATCACCATCCCTAGGAAGCATTGAAATTGTAGGGTATTGCTATTTGGTCAATTTAGAGTTTACCATTCTCCATTCCGATTTCGTTGGCTTGAAGTGATGAAAATATGTCGAGAGCTTTTACCATCGTATCAATGGCTTACATAGTTGTCTACTCATACAGTCACGTGGAGACTTGGGTATGCCCAATACTGTTCCGTATGGTGCTAGATATATCATTGCGTCTTGAAGACAGTGATGAAAGTTATCTTTACTTTACATTCAGTCTTACTGTAGTGGAGGGCTTAAAGCTGCAAAGAGTTCTCGACAATCGGAGTATTCCATTCAGTTGTTAACGTTGGTATGGGGTAAGATTTGAGGCTATGATGAAGCGGACTTGCCAACATAACTTAGCCATCAAGCTTAAACACGGTAGTCTTCCTCTAGGAAATGATCCATGTCTTTCATTGGCAAACGTAAACAACGCTGCGCTGCTGTCGCATATGGCAAGAAGAGAGATACTGAACTAAGTCTAGCGAAATGTATTCTTGAATCAATTGGAGCTTAACAGCCTGATTGTGATGTATACGTCCACAAATAGTAGTTGGAGCCATCTTGATTCTCATCGAATTCAGTGGTACGGGATGCTAAACCACCTGAAATCAGCCCACCCCACATGGCTCTCTGCTGTCTAGTTCACCCATCTTGATGCAACAGCTAAGGTAGACGAACAGCGGAGTCACGATGGGCGTATTGTTACATTAGTTTCTAGAGCTTTGAGATAGGGGTGGCTCTAACCGGCGCCAGAATTACTCATTTCATGGAACTGAAACAGGAAGTTTATCCCAGGTTATCTTTGTTCTTCAGTGCTAGTTCTTCTTGCGCGCAAACACGACTAGTGCATTGGAGAGTGAGATATGGATGGAGGTGAAATATTAATTGGAGGTATGCTGAATGTGTTTGTTGTATGTGTACAGGAGTCCTGAGCATCGATTGTGGGGCGAGTTTATCTCATGTGGACAGCAGAAATGTTACTTGGTTTTCAGACCGCGGCTTTGCAGCCACAGGGATCAATATTAAGTTGAACACAACTGCGTCTTCCCTTGATGATCCTCTTGATACGCTACGCGTCTTCACTAAATCTGACAAGAAGAGTTGTTATGTTCTGCCAACTCAAACCGGCTGTCGATACCTTGTTCAAACATCCTATCGCTATGGGAATTATGATGGTCAGAATAGTCCTCCTACGTTCAATCTGGCAATTGACGTCACCACCGTTGCTTTCATAAACACATCCGGTGAATCTTCCGTGATTTATGAAACTATCGCCACGGCAAGAGGGGAGAAGATAAGTGTTTGTTTATTTTCCGACGATAGTTCTCAAGCGCCATTCATCTCTGCTTTGGAGATGCGCCGCATTCCAGAGAGCATGTATGCTGTTGAGGAGGGGCAGTACTTGAGCAAGATCTGTCGCATCAACTTTGAAGCAAAACTGGTGGAATCTGTCAGGTACGATGTTAGCACATCCATCCAAATTTTAATTCACCACCAAGGGTCATTGAAAGTTCTTTTTATCACTGATATTCTTTTCATCTTTACGTACTTAGTGTGATTGTCACCCTGAAATATGAAATATGAATATGGCTGAAATATGGCTGAAATATGAAATCCTGATGTATGCAGATTTCCGGATTTGCGGGATTCAGCCTTCAAGCTCTTTAGAGGTGCTCAGCTGAAGATTATTTCCACCTCCCAAGAGGTGAACCAGAGTCAGAAGGAAGGGCCACCTTCATACGTTCTCCGGACGGCTTGTTCCACTACAATTATGATTCCTGTCACAGGCGTTCAGCTTGGTTACGGTGAATTTTTCCGTGCATACTCATATTTTGCTGAAGTCGTCAACCTGGATGATCAGGTACTCAGAAGTTTCGATATTATTCTGAACGGCGTGTATGTTAAGAGGAACATGAGCGAGTACCCATCGGAGGGGCTAAATAGAGGTGTGGAGATTCCAGCCGTTACCGAAGATCCTGACGTTATAAATGTCACTCTGGCTCCGCGATCGTACACCAACCTGGGCCCGATTATTACCGCCTTTGAAATCTACCGGATCATTTCTGCCTCTGTTCCGACGTTTGAAAGCGACGGTAAGATGAACGGAAATGTGTATGGTAGGGGAGCGTTCTGGATCAAAGCGTCGATTCTGTGTGGCTGCTAACGTTTTCCTGATCCAGAACTTCGATTCTGCGCAGCTGCTAACGTTTTCAGGAAAGATCGACTTGTTAGTTGAGTTGGAAGATTTTGCTATTCTCAAAAATATTCTAATCATCTGCTTTGTGTTGCAGTCTATGTGGTCACCTCTCTAGTGACAAGCTTCAAACTTGAGCACCTCTCCGTAGGTGATCCTTGCCTACCAATTCCATGGGAGTGGCTGAGTTGCTCAATGAAGAATCCTCGTAGAGTCGTTGTCGTGTGAGTACTTCTAACTTGATAATGGACTCCAGTTCAACTTCTACATCTAGAAGTTTTTGTTATAGGATTGAATGACTTGTACATTTCATCATGATGACTGTACATGTCATGTCTGTGTTAATGCAGTAAACTTTCAGCCATGAACTTAACTGGTATTGTACCATTATGTATACTCGGCTTGTCTGAACTTACTGAACTGTAAGTAGGCCACGTTCAAACCTCATGTCTTGTCGATGGGTGATTGATGTTTCTTTTGAGCTGGAAGTTCGTTACACTGCGCAGTTATGTCGCTTATTTGTAATCTTAATTGGTTCCTACGCAGGTGGCTTGATCATAATCACATCACGGGCACTATTCCTGATCTCAGTTCTCTGAAGAAGTTAAAATCCTTGTATGGTCCTGAAACCTAATTCTTTTCTGTTGGGGGCCCTGCTCTGATTATGAAGCATACAGTTTATGTGCATGGTTATGCCCATGATGCATGCATTCCATGACCATTTATTTGTTGCCATCACATCTTTCTGTTACTTTTTATTCCTTAAACCTAAACCTGTCAGGGTATGAAAGATATCCTTTGGGCTATTGTATATTCCTCGGTGAATGAAACATAAGCTCTGATTTGCGCTTTCTTTTGGTCCGTATAATGATGCTTAACTACTGTCTAAAACTCGTCCTGAACATGGATGGAATCCGCTATTTGCAATCTTAGGCACCTCGAGGACAATGAATTTAACGGTTCTTTGCCTATGACGCTTGGAGACTTGCATGACCTGGGCGAACTGTAAGTTACCGAAACTGGTTTACGCGACTGATTGCTGCTCTCTTCAAGGATATGAAGAAACATCAGTCCGGCAGGCAATCTTGAGGTTCTGAAATTAGAATCGAACAAAGCTCACAAGGACCACTACTTTTGTCCTTTTTACTTTTCCGTTTCTAGCCTACATTTCTTGAAAATCTTGGTTGCTGTTTGCAGGATTTTGGATGATAACCGCCTCAGTGGTAAGGTGCCGATGAACCTATTAACGAAGAACAACCTCAAGATCAGGTAATTCTGTTCACAACTAAAGAATGCCGCAAGGATGTTCTCTTCTTCCACGGGACTCAGGATGGCCCTTGTACCACGCACAATGTAGTTCGGACAAGCATGTTAATCATATCAACTTGTTGCCACTTACGGTTGAGTTTGCGCCAAACACTACAGGATTTGTAGCACCAAGATCCATTTTAGGGACGAGATTCTGAATTAGTTTTCAGGCTCTCCAAAAGGAGCAGTGAAGTATATCTTCTTTCACCTGAAGAGGGGTTGCACTCGTTTGGTAACGTTTGTAGTGTTGCCCTACTCAATCACCTTAGAGTGCAGGATATGCACAAGACGACCTTAGAACGTACTACACTCTCTTATTTGGAATTCGAAGCATCACAGCATGACAGATATGTCTGTCTACGTAAGATGTCATTTTTTTAGATGCTCAAATATTGCACGAAAAGGTATGTCGTCAAGCTTGCAGTTTTCTCCTAAGCTGCTTGCTCCTTGAGCAAATTCCAGTCTCCTAACACTTGTTCTTACTGGAGAAAGTCTTGCAGGAAACCCTGAGATGTCACTACCAGATTGCGTGACCGGCAGAAGTCCATGCACTCAGGCTGAAAATACGGGAGCTTCGTCTCGCTCAAAGGGAAAGCCTTCGCTCGTCGTAATCAGTGTGGTATCCGGGATCGGAGCTACCCTTCTTCTGATCGGGACTGGTGCAATTGCCTTTTTCCTCTCGAAGAAGAAAAAGCTCAAGTTCCCGCATCCACCGAGAAAAAGCTTTTATACGATTTCGGATATACAAGGCAAGTATTTAGACCGGCTTTTAGTCCGATATATTGTTGGTTTTATTCACTAACTCCTCTTCCTCGCAAATCTAGTGTTGCTTGTCTGTCTGGATAAGCCATCGGGTGAGCAGGATCTAACATAAAGCTTTCCTATATTCATTCCTCTTGTTGACGAATGGATGTACTCGTGCAGCGTGATTTATCTGTTGGACGTAGCTGGAACTTTGTCGCCTAAATTTGTTCTCCGAGTCAACTGAGGGACGAAAGGATTGCTTCTCTGCTCTATTTCTCTGCAGTTCACGTTCACACGTAACAACTTTCTCTTGTTACGTGTCTTAAGTATTCTGTCTTTACAAGCCTTCGGTCTATGTTTTCTTTCCCCCATAGCAGTGGTTCTGATACACCTTCCAGTCTCTCGTCGTTCATCCTCCGCATCCTCTGATCGTGTTCATGATCAAGGCACTTCGCGCCTCTATTGGTCGTTTCTGTATCTTCCATTCACATGTTTTGTTCTTCGCGCCTCTAACGGATGTACCGATTCATAGAGATTGTCTTCTCCAGTTCAGTAATAGATAGCTGGATTTGGTGTTCTAGCTCAGCGTTTATGCTTTTCAGTTTATCTGAGACAGCTACTGGCCGCCATTTGAGATGAAATGGAACTTTGACCCAACTTTTAACATCTACAGCTGCAGCGGCAAGGGAACACGCGGCGCGGAATTCTATAGTCAGTCTGTATGTAGGCAAAGCGAGGGGTAGATCTCAGACAGATGGAGAAGTAGAGCTAGCAGCCGAAGCCAGAGAATTCACTTCATCCGAAGTGAAAAAGGCAACGCGCGACTTTTCCAGAAAAGTAGGGGAAGGCACTTTTGGGTCTGTATTTTATGGCAAGCTTCCTGGGAGAGTGGAGATTGCCGTCAGAATTCATGGCTGCCACCGAACTCGAGAGTTCCAAGATGGGGTAAGAGACGACTCCTTGGTTCTCCTTGACGTCTATAGAGTTGCACCACTCTCGGCACAACTCTACTCACGGCAGTATATATTCTTTAACACTCTCTGATTAAGCGAGCTCTCACATGCCAATCAATCAGACGCACAAGCATCACAAGTCAGTTGGAAGCCTGGAGGCAAAGGCCCGATTTTTTGACGTTTGCTCGGCTAATCTTTAGGTTGATATTCTGTCGAGAGTTCGACACCAGAATCTTGTCTCTATGATCGGATACAGCAAAGACACAGAGGAGTCATTTCTCATTTACGAGTTTCTGCCCGGAGGCTCCTTGCTGAACAACTTGAATGGTAAACGGATGTTTGTCTTCCTCATTTGCGAACACCTTAGAATCTTTAGGAGCACGTTGGACGGAGTTCTTGTAAACTGTGCGTCCTTGTGTTGGACTGTCACAGACCCTGAAGCGTGCAAGCTGTTGACCTGGAAACTGAGGTTGAATATCGCTCTTCAGGCGGCTAACGGTAATGCTTCCTGGATAATTTTCAAATTTTTGACTCTCTAGAAGGTGCAACTGATTGTAAATTAAGTTCGCGCCTACGATTACGAATTCCGTACGCTGACAGCGCTCTGTTCCAGGTCTTTTGCATCTTCACACTGATTACAACCCGCCAATCATTCACCGCAACATGAAGAGCAGCAATATACTTCTTACTAAGAAATTATCGGCCAAAGTATCTGATTTTGGTCTCTCAATTCTAGCTCCTGAAGGAGAGACGGACTATGTCTCAATTCTCGTGAAGGGGGCCACTTCCGGGTACCTGGATCCAGAGTAAAATTCTCAAACCAATCTTCAGGCGTGTGACCGCGAGCAGCTAGCTTTGTTCTTCGGAATAATTTCTTCAAGTATGAATTCTAACAGTACTACTTGTTTTGTTTGGTACAGGTTCTATTCCAAGCAGAGGTTCACAGAAAACAGCGACGTTTACAGCTTTGGAGTTGTGCTCCTGGAGATAATCTCGGGACGAGGCCCTGTCAATCTTCAGCTTCCTCGTGCAGAATGGAACCTCTCGGACTGGGTAACTATAATTCTTCTACTGTAAGCTCAGAACATGATCAGTTTCGCTGGGAGTACTTTCGGTCTTGCGAGCTCAAGTAAGAAGCCGCCTAAACTGAGACAGTTGGTCACCTCGCCTTTCAGTTCTCTTCCAGTTGCGCTGTATATTAGATCGTTAATAAGCGTTCGGAATAGCATTGGAGACATGAATGTAATAAGCAGTATGCTGAGCCGGAAGCATGAGTAACAAGAAAGCACCAACTTCACACTGCCATAGAGGGGAAAGTCTAGAAGAAGATCAGTTTCATTCAGACTGAGTAGATAATATGAGCAAGAACGACGGCTACTCAGGTGAAGCTATCTGAAGATTACCGACTGTGTTCCTTGACTTCGCAACGTCGTCTGTCTCCTGGCATATGTGCAGGTGAGGCACCAACTAGAACTTGGAAATATCGAAGCCGTCGTGGACCAATCCTTGGACAGGGCTTATAGCATCGCTTCAATGTGGAAGGTTGCCGATATTGCTATGTATAGCGTGGAACCGGAGGCGAAGCACCGACCAACTATGAGCGAAGTAGTGAAAGAGCTGGAAGAGGCATACATTCTGGAGGCCCAGGGGAAAAAGAGCGCAGGGTCATTGTATACGAGTTTCTCTATCACCGATAAGGCTGAAAGATCTCACCTGGAACCTGTGTACAAGAAAATATCAAACCGGGAATATTAATACAAGTTCTAGGGTTTGCACTTCAATCTGTTGGCCAGATCGAGCAGATTTTGAGCCACAGTGGCTTCATGTAAATAGTTCTTTGGTTCCTTCCTTTGCGGTGAGTAACTAGAAGTTCAGTTGTCGTGACTCGGCTGTGTAGCTGGTGGCCATGATTCTCCCTTTCTTTTGCTTACTTTTTCGTTTATCCTAACAGCGGTTTGTAATTTGCAGGCCACTTTCAACCGTCAAGATTATCGTGCCAATAGGTCCAAATCTTGTCCAACCTTTTCCGGCACATACCAACAGCTGAGCATCTTCGTGCACCACAGTTTTGCTCTTGTAGATAACCGAATCTCGATCGACCATGATGAGCACGAAATGATTTGCGAGTTGTACCAGTAGGAAACTGTACATTTGAGGTGAAGGGACGGTGTACATATTAGGATCTTTTGTCTGATAGGTCTCGATTTGCAATGAAACTCGATGCTCAGCCGTACTTGTTTTGCTGAGCCTTGATTGACTTGGCGGCAGTACCTGTTTCGCTAAGACTTGATTGACTTGGCGGCAATCTGCACGGTGACGTGCTACGCTCATTTTCTTAATTGACTTGGCGGCAATCTGCAGGAGGACGTGCTACGCGCATGTTCTTAATCAGTCAGATCTACTTTAAACTTTGCCATTAAATTCCGGTTTAGTTTAGTGCACTGCATAGACAGATCAGAATACTTCAAGCTTGCCTTGGTGTTGGAGATATGAGCTCTTCCCTTTGGGATGATCCTTTCTCAACTCCGATTCATTATGCTGATCACAAAGTACACCCGAAAATATATAGATCCTGATCTCGTTAGGAAAAATTGTTGAGTATCCATACTTGTGCACCGTTGGAAACTGAGATTGGTACTCAAAGGCGTGTCTACCAAGCCGTTTCCCAAAGCCCCACTCACAACCACCAATGCAGGTCCCGCGGGGCTGATGGTGTCTTCAAGAGTGCTCTAAGGCTTGTCTCCACATCATGGTGACAGGATAAATGTTCAAGCCCGAGGAGAAACTCATCACACATTGTCACACGGTTGATCCCCGACAAGCATAACGGATAACGTACATATCAGGGATCTGATCAGGCCCAAGGTGATAACCAGATGGCTTTGAAATAACGGCCGCTAGCTGGGATTCAGAAGTCCAATTACACATAATGAAGGGAACTGGAATACGGATGGTTACTACGATAACGGTAAATTCTCTAAAAGCAGAATGGGAATCATAACATAGCGTTCGTACTTAAACGTTTAAGTTAACGTTGCCATGATCTGCGAAGATAGCGCGAATCGCAAGAAGTCCGGACAGTCTGCAGTTCTTCCCGGACATCTCGCGTATTCTGCTGCATGCTCACCAGAAACTCTATATGAGATTAGCCTTCTAATCTTCCTCTATAGCAATTTATACCATCCTCTCCTATCCTAGAGATTGGTGGAATGTTTGTTGAGTTCTAGAATTCTAGGTCGGTGGAATGTTATATTACATATTCACTGTTAGGAATGATGAGAAGAGAAGGAAATATGCATGTTCGTTTAATTTAATATTTAACCTTTTCTGTAGGAAGGGTTAAGTATTAAATTAAACGTCTGAGTAAATTAATATATTTATGAGTATAATTTTTCGATTTTGTATTTTTTGAAGCGCAAGAGTCGAGTAACACTTATGGTTTTTCTCCTGCTCTCTTCGTGTTTCCCAGCATAGACTAACAAATAATGTTTATAAAATTTTATAAATTTTTACATTTATTTAGTATATATATTTTATTTAACACATATATTTCTTTGATAATAATAAACAAACAAAAGTTGTCAGAAGTTAATCGAGCATGCATATCTGTTAAGAATCCCGAAGAACACGAAAACGAGAGGGTGCTAGTTTCTTGCGTCCACTTGATAAAAGCCGAAGTTGAGCAGATACAGTAAAGATAGACTTCTCACAGTATAGAGACGTATCCGAACCTGATTCAAGACTAGTGATTCGAGTTAGTCACTTGGTCAGCCCATGCTCCGAAGTTGCCACTAAGTTTCTTTCCTTACTTTACCGCCCATGACCGGGTATAGTGATTAACAGGTCATCCTTGCGTTGGACTGTGAAAGGTTACGACCGTGGTTAACTCTGTCAGTACCAAGCTACCTCTCGTCTAACCATGTTGGATCCGGCCTTCGTACCATACACAATGAGAGAAAACAAATAATAGAATAGAATAGATATAATTATAGGTATAATTTAATCATATCGATAATTAATTAATTAATTAATATTACTTTTTCTTTCTAAATTATAGGTTTTCTGCATTCAGACACGTGTGAGATAGCCCACGTGGTAGGTTGGCATCTGGTCCATTCCATTTCATCCATAGACAGTTGTAAACTTGCCATGTCTCCAAAACACGAGATGTTCACACTAAGGATTGCACGTGTGAGACGTAGCATGTGCATCTCGTGACATCTATGAGATGGAAATTATTCTTCTGCCGAAAGTTGGTATCGAAATTTCGTTCGAGGGTGCAGTGGAACGATAAGTTTAAAGGAAGAGGCTATTTAGGTCAGCTGTTTGCAGTTTGAACAGGAAGCTATGAACATAGTTACGTAGAAGGAGCATGTTTTAGACCACCAGACGTGGTAAATGTTTCAACGCAGTTTGTATCTTTCCATGCTGTAGTACAAGTAGGCAGTTACCTTGAAGCATGTTCCTGAGCAGTTCCTTGTAGATGTTCCTATTCGGAATGGGATACTTAGTGTCAGAAGATGAGATTCCTCTACCGGTAGGATTTCTTGCTGCATTATCGAAAGTCTCAAGTGCTGAAAATTTCTCACAAATCTAGGGAAGAGTTTTGGAAGGCATGGTAGGGAGATATATATCCAGGTCATACATGGCTTGTGTTATACTTGCTTTTTCACGTTTTCCGTTTTCCTCACATGTGCTAGTCTGAAGTTGATCACCAAGAACTTCAGCTAATTGGGTAAGTGTTAGTACTTGTCCCATAGGGTCTTCGCGGATCATGGTATTGTCCATGTGAGTCCACTACAGCGAGACTCGGACCAAAAGTCTCTCTTTAACAGTTTGCAACGCATGCACCTTCAATCGTTCTCTCTGCATTCCTTAACAAAAATCTATACAGAACATGTACAAAAGTAGTACAAAATATTATTCAAAAGATTTAAGTTTGGATTAAAGAGTTTTTATTAGAATTTTAAATTTAAACTAAAGAAATAAGGTAATGAATATTATAAAATGTTATCCAAACTTAAAGAGTTTTTATTAGAATTTTAAATTTCAATTAAAGAAATAAGGTAATGAATATTTTAAAATGTTATAAAGATAAGCGATGGAAAGATTTTTCCCTAACCAGCTCCCTAACTGGTTAGAGGAGCGTTTAAAGACTTGCTGTATAGATGCTCTAAGAACTCTAACTTTAGCGGGAGCCAGCGAGACTAGTAGTTCTAACGATCCTTTAACCATGATCGTTAAAGGATCATCATAGTTAAACGAGGTCCCATGACGAGTTGCAACGTTGATTGATCGGTTAAAGATGAACATGAATCGTCTAGTGATTGAGAAAAGATGTCATCCACTTATCATCGTATCTATTATTCACTATGTGATTATTACATAAACTCACACGAAGCTGAAGCACCAGTGTACTTCTTCGACATCTTTTGGAGGACAGTTAAGTAAAGACCCACCTCAATTATCTCAGGTCAGAGTCGAAGCTGAAGCTGAAGCACCACCTATGTAGTGTACTTTCTTCCACATCGTCGAAAGTAAAGGCACTCTTGGTAAACTGCCGGTGACTTCGATGAAGCTACACTCGTTGGAAACACTACCCACGTCTTTTACTTTACTTTGTGTAGCTTTACGTCTTTCTTGTTTCCTCTTTCCTGCTTCACCAGCTGGACGAATGATCTATCATAAGTTTAGGGTTTTACGGGTATAGGCCCATAAAGTACCACGGATATTATCTACTATGCGTGGTAATAGGGGTGTCAAAGTTTAGAGGAAAGATTTTTCAAAGAAAAAAGAAATAACTGACTGTAAAATTATCACAGGTAAGTTTGTATATAACCGCGATTCATTCTGGGTCGCGCCTGTGACTGAACATCAAAATTTTATCACTGATTAATTTTTATTTGTACATTCAAGATAATGACTCTGAGCAACAGAGAATCTATTGCAAAAAAAAATGGACGAAATCACTAAATAATCGTTAAGAAAACGCCCGTGACGTTTTCCTACGGGTACCTCAAGAGATGCCCGCATGAAACACTGGCCGCAGTCTCACCGAAACCGTAACTCACGCCCGCAGATTTCGAATATTTCAGAAGTTCCTTAAGTTTGACACCCCCTATTATTAATGTAAGGATATGTCTGACTACGTTGACTTGGGTATACCTTATGTTGAGTTAAAATTGGAATCATATGGTACATAAAAGGCTGAAAGAGAAAGAGACGGTCTCACTTTTTGCACTGACCTTGGGGTACAGGACTGTACTATGGTGACCTTTTCGCAGTAGCCTTGCGGGAGAACAGCCGGTTTCCAGTGTAATACGGGCACGAAGGTACTAGTGAAAGATACCTGACCTTTCTGGTTTCTTTGACAAGAGCAGTCACCCTCTCCACATGCACAAAGCATTCTGGAATATCATTTCTCTTTCATATTTTGGAGTGGCTTTATGTACCACAGCGTTCTATGTAGCAAAACATTTGATAAATTATTATTCGTGTATATTAATTTAATGAATTATGGTCTTTAATATATTTCTAAAATCACACTTCAAGCTTTAAATTTTGCAAACATAGTCAAGACTTTATAATATTTTTTATCTTTTATGTGGCGCAAGCATCGGTCCAAATCATTAATGTATATACTGCGAGATTAGAGTACATTGTCGTCTACCATCTTACCAGAGTTAAATCACCCGCTGCATATGCCTACAAGTGGTAACTTTTTTGGCCTGTATGAACTGTGATATTAGAGTACGTGGTAGTTTATCATATAACTAAAGTTGAAAATGACGGTTACTTTGGTATGTTAGAAGAATATTCTTGCATAGTTATGTGCACCTGCGCATAGAAGTATAGTAGTTCTGGAGAATAGAGTTCTTTTACCATAAATTTCTAAGAAGACGAAGTAACCCAGGTTAAAGAATCTGATACCGTAACAATTCCACTACGTCAAATGATGACCGTGTTGGTAGAAAACGGCCATAGCGACAGTACTGCACCAAGGAAAAGCAGCAGAGTGCAGTCAAGCTATCGAAATGATAGTAAAGCACTGGCGAGCCAAATTTTCACAACCGTCCATACGAGTAGTTAAGTAAATATCGTCGACTGTAGAAGGACCACCATACAGTACACATTAACTACCATGTAGATTCCAAATATCTACTTGACTCACTTCTAATACAGTGTAGATTCCCGAAATTTTCTTTACCTCACCCTTAATTTATTTTTCAGACTTGACCTCACCCTTCTTAACTTTTTGTTACTTAGATTTCACCCTTGACCGGATTAACAAATTCAGTAAGTCAAATTGACCAGATACAATTTTTTTATAGGTCAAAATGTCATGTTATCAAAATGCAAAAAATGCATATTAGCCATATATTTATCTGAAAAATTAAATTTAAATAAAATTCACAACAAATTGTCAATTCAGATTATCTCTTGTTTTTTCAATACAATTTCTTTACATAACGAAAATCTTCGTCAACCTGTTATTACCAGTTAGGGGTGGGGTCGATTAACTTTGCTGTTATTACCAACTAAGGGTGGAGTCGAGTAAACAAAGTTAAGAAAGATGAGGTTAAGTCAGACCAACATATTAAGGGTGGAGTCAAATCAATTTCTGTGTAGATTCAGACAAACATTGCTCCACTTTGGTCACCTGGTGGACGTTTGACGAGTTGTACGTAGTTGTACGTAGTTGTAAACTCTTGATGAGATATATAAAACACAACTGTAGTCCGTAGGTAACCTGTATCAAGTTAGAATGATCGTCTGCAGTCTGTTCAACTCAGTCGATGTGGGGCTCTTCTCAGCGCAGCCGTTCGCACCTTCCGCACGGGACGTTAGCGCGGTTTCTGCACGCTTTGACACTCGAGGCTTATGGGTTTTAAAGGTACTCTGCACTCACTGCAGAAGCTTAGTTCGAGCGTGTATTAGGGGTGATAATAAGCGAAATCTTCAGACTGCACGCTGTCTCAGTTTGGCGACAGGTGCATTTTAAAAGAAGGTTGTAGCCAAGTGTTTTCTAGTTACAAACTCACAGTCTCGCCCCAAACACGCTCGAGAACTATTTTTACTAGTTAGTTACCGCCTCCCCATCAGCAAGTCCTGTAGAGAAGTCAAAAAAATTACGAAGGGAGTGCGGAGAGAAAAGGTGAATAAAACCATAACTGCACAAAACTGCTTTTGGAGCCTCGGTTTTGGCTCCAGGCTCGTCTTGCAGTAGCGAAAATATCGAAAACTGCGCGATATGCAGTTTTGAAGCTGCATATCCCGAATCCCAAATCCCGTTCTCATCTTTACACAAGTTCACAGGGTGAGGTTTGAGACGCCTCGTGCAGCTCACTGATTTAGACTCTGGCCTAATGTGAGTTGTTTCCCTGATGTGTGTGGATCTGCGTGGTCCAGTGATGGCACGCTTGGGTTCTTCCTCCACACGTCCTTCTGCTGAAGTAGGGCATAGCTTAAAACATACAATCTTCCAAGCGTTTCAAGATTAGTAGATCTGATAGATACCCGTCCGTCGCTTGCCGGTCTTAATCGGATTCAAGAATTCTCTCGTTGTTCCACCCATGCTATAACGCAATCTGGAGCTGTTATGAAACACCGTCTGAGTTGATCGTCATCGATACTAAGTGAACAATCGACCTGTACTGGCAGCGTTGTTGCAGGAAATAAACTGCATGCTTATGAACTTCCCTCAGATATCACGTCCTTGTAGCGTTCGGTACAGCACATTAACAAACTTTCTGTCGAGCAACATCGACTCACATCTTCACTTTCACATCGAGCGTATCCTTCAGTGAGGTCTGGGTGTGTAGAAACGAGTCAGCCTCACATCCGTGGCCGTCTTATTACTTGTGTTTCCTTCCATTCTCCTTCTTACCGTCAAACTCGACTTTCTTGAAGGCAGCTAGCTACCCAGCCTCCAAGGCCATACTAACTTCAATCGACATTGTAATCTAGACCTGCTCCAAATTTCCATGCTTCAAATCGTCGTCTCCAATAAAACTGCTGCTTATTCTCAAGGCTATTCACCCAAGATCTTTGACACAGAACAAACGATTGTTTCAGATGGAAAGCTTGCAACTCAAAGAGTGGAACCAAACAGGTAAAAGATAGATTAGAGGATACTTACTGTAAAAGAGGGGCCGCAACTGACGTGAGGAAAGTGAAATATCCAAGCCCAACGAAGTGGACCAACCAGTCAATCAGAGGTACAACACCAACCTGTATACACACACATCGCAAGATTTTCTAGTCACAGACTGAACTTCCATGACTACCTCCTGTTTCCCACTACAGCTCACATTCACTGAACTGAACAGGTATTTGGTGTGAAGCAGGATTTCCAGGCTACTCTTCACCTGTTGTAATATTCGAGGTAAAATTCCAGGATTGGCCAGCATCATAGAACCCATAGTCTTCCCAAGTGCTCCAAATTGAACAACATCCTGGACGTCAGATCAACAAAATCGTCTCAGCAGACTAACACAGCATCCAAACGTACACTTGCACTCTAATGAACGAATGAAAGCGTAAACGTAAGCGTAATGCTTGATACTATCAACTATAGGAGGCCTACGCAGTTATCAAGCTGTTTGCCTTCTGAACCTGAATAAGAAACACAGAAGCATCCAGTTGGTGTAGAGACCCACCTGTAAGAACGGGCGCATAACTGGATCTCCCAGCTTCTGTGGAAACACAGTTGTATCCGATGTCATGTATTGACAAAACATCCATAATAATCACGGTTAAATCGTGGCTTCAAAAGGAGATGAAGGATGATGAATAATGTGCGTCTTGAAGGAACTGAACTCAGTCAAACATGGCTTCGGCAAGAAGTGAAAAGACGATGAATAATCTGGGTGTTTGTTGCAGAAATCCAACTGAGACCTCCATGCATGAGAAATTCGTTGAGAGAAGTTCGTTAATGAAATCTGGTGGTGGATTTGCTCCTACTGGTACAGACATAGCCCGTTGTAGCAACCAAGCACCACTCAAATTTGGCTGCAGAACAAGAAATCACGATATCAGTGTCGAATGAAAGGATTCAAAGTTTAGTGGGTACGTTTAAAGACAGGATATTCAGAGGTACAGCAAATATATTACCAGCTCAACACGACAATACGACACAAGGTGGGACGACAAGCTGAAGGAGAACAAACTGTAGAACTATGATGCTAATCAGTAATCACGGATCTGGAAAACTTCCTACGAAGAGGTGCAGATGATTACCATATACGGGTTCAGAAGAGAAAGACTTTCTCTGTCCAGGATATCACCTTGGAGAGCATCCACGAGTCCTGCAAAGTGGGGTCCTCACCGTCTTATGTTTTCTTCACGGTAAACCACATGATGGTCTTGAACCCGCCTTTAGGCAGTGGACAGAACTCGGATACTTTTCCATACTCTCTACCAACATTTAGGACCGATACAAGAGTCTCAAATGCAAACAAGTCATGTTTACTAGTCTCTCCAAGGACCTACCATCGGTAAGTCTCTCCAGATGGCGTGTAATACTGCCAAATCCACCAAATGACAATGGTGACTGAATCCCACTAGCATCACCAACCTGCAGAGGTTAATCAACACCCCGTTCTCCTGTTTTAATTCACCTCAACTTCCTCGAGCTTACAAGTCCAATACGATGTAAACGTCATCTTCAACTTTGGGAGGCTAAACAAGAACAGTGAATCGAGAGGAAGAGGTATAGGTACCTGAAGGACTCGATCATAAGCGGAGGGTAAAGGACTGCAAACATTACATGACGAGGACGTGTCAGACCAACTATCCGTTATCAAGCGCCCTAACGTAAGATTTCTGAAAATGAAAACTTATAAACTAGTACACATGAATGTGATGATGAATCACTAAACTCAACTTCTTGTCTAAGTCAACCGACTCACCATGGCTTGACAAGAGATACGGAGTCCGAATGTACAGATAGCAAATTAGATTAGGATGTACGTATATCCGCGTTATGAGGAGAAAACGAAGAGTATAACTTGGTTGCGGGTCTGACCTATTGCGATATGTACAAAAGAATCCGTACAAGACCCTCAAAATCTCCAGGTCCTCTAGCTTCACACCCTGCAAACATAACCAGTTTAATCCGTACTTCTGCCCAAGCTGGTCTCAGGGAGCCCGAGACACAGACCAGTGTTGTGATTGACTCCAAAATACCTAAGCTGAGAGAGGCTTGGAAGTCACAGGAAAGTGGTAACAACCAAGCTCACTTATTATTACAAGGGGAGCACTGGTGACATGAACAAGTGTGAACCCGAAAAAATTTGAAATCTTGACTAGCTATGGGTCACAGCAGTTTTCTGGGAAAGGAAGATACCTGATACTCGGGCATCAGATCCCAGTATGCCTCCAGCAGTTCTTCTAAAGATGGACGTTCAGGTTTTGCATCTAGGTATGTAAAAAGATATGTGGTTCTGTCTTTGGGTCCTGAGCCTGCTGGAAATGCCTGCAAGCATCAAAATCAGCGGGCAAGAATGTCTAAATATGCCTATCACAATCTCCATACAAAGACCCAATCTGGATAAGGCCGAGAACAAGCAAATGAAGTAAGCTTTACCTCCCAAAACAGCTGAAGCTTTGACTTCCCAATGTCGAGTACGGGAAGGTTTGTAAAAATCACGTCACTCGTAGTATTGTTTTCAAACCCACGAGCACATGTTCCCACAACCAGACACACCCCATCGGGACGCTGTCCCCACCGTACCTGTTTCCAAGCTTCATCCGAGCTAACCATCACCCACAGCAGAGTACAACTATCGTGTTCATTTACTTCACGCTAACAGCAATAAGCGTAAGTAGTTCAAGAAGTAGTGGAATCAGGGTACAATCAGAAATAGGTAACAGATGACATCCTATATTCGTATTTCATCAATGTCGAGCGAATCGACAGAACAAAAACAGACCTGTCTCACAATCGGTGAAGCATTTCCCATGCAGTCAAGAAGAACTCTTGATCTCAAGATTTCACCATTGTCTAGATGAACAACCTGGGTCCAAACAAATAAAACTGGTCGTCAACTTGTCTATGGGTTTCCCTTAGTACCATTTTTCACATCCTCACCAACACCACTCTCTCACACGGTAACTGGATGAGGTTCAGCTTCTCTCATTCCAATCAGAAGGTAGAAACTATACCATCTCTTGTCAACAGCAGTTTGAAACTCTCCCTGAAAGATGATCTAGATGTACTTACTGCAGTATCGTCAAAAACATCCACTCTCGACAGGCCAATGCCTTCAAATACTGCACCTCCCGCCTGTAGAAAACGTTGTTTTACAGCCTCTATGAGTTTTGCTGGCCTGTTATATCATCTGAAGTGTGAGTGAATCCGATACATTGGACACCTTGACTAATACTTGCTTAGTACTTGCTCACTCTTACTGCCAAACCAGGAGAGATGGGACAGAACTTACGAAATTCCCAAATGGAGGATATCCTTAACCCATATCTCTGAACCAGCACCAAAGCCCACTCGATTCTGGGGACAAACAAAACATGAGACAAGTTCAATCCTCTGTAAGCATTAATTACCGAGCTCTGTTAACACCTTATGCTCAGAAATTCCTTAACAGTTTATGTAAGCAGTACTATCATCATGTCATTCTCTTACAGTCTATTAATGGCCTTTCCTCCCTTGCTGGCATCATCTGCACTTAAATACTTTGAAAGATGGATACGTTTTAGCTTGAAAGTACTCACTGGATTGAACTCAACAGCAATGACTTGCTCAGCTTCTTCCGCTGTGAGCAAACCTATCTTGACGAGTTCAAGAAGTTCCTTCCTTGATATGTTCCACTCTTGCAATCTCTGAATGTGTGATCATACAAAGGATTAGAAAATACATGTTCCAAAGCAACGAAATCCCTGGAATGCTTCACTCACGTTACAAAAGAGAAATGTCGCTCTGATGCTCAACGAATTCTTTTGATGTGCACTGCTGATTCTTGCTGCGAAATTCTGAACTCTGTACAGGAGATACTTGCAAGCCAAATGAGGGACACGACAAACTTACTCCTCTTAGTTGACCTTTCTCCACAACAGCAACCTTAAACCCTCGCTGAGCAAGAGCAGTAGCAACGAACACTCCCAAGGTTCCACCGCAGACAACAACATCGAAGCTGCCAGCGACCGAAACTTGCGTTGAACTGTCAGACACTTGTCCAACAAGGCGCCTGACGACCTCAGGAGCTGGCCCAATTGCTGTAGTAAAAAGATCCGGTAGTTCAGTCTTCACAACACTTGATTGTCTGGAATTGTGCAACGGAGATGAGATGAGATTACAACCGAACAGAAACAGGACAAACGGACAAAGCTTGTTTTATACCAGGTTCTACCGACCGCACCCTCTCCCATAGCTTATCTACACGTTTGAGAGCCTCATAGGAAGATGTCCCACCAGCACCCCCTGCTTCTTCAGATTTCGGCATGCATTCCATGATTCGCTGCAGATCATGGCAAGTTCAACAGTTCAATAAATCCATCAATGTTCAATAACGACTCGACGAATGTCGTCAGGAAGCTAAAACTGTATATTCTTCGAGTCCGGTTCAGTGCTTTCCATGAATGTTGTTAACTGTGGACAGAAACAGAACAACTGCCGCAACTGTTTCTCTACCCACATTGCTGCTGCATTGATAATCAACTCTAAACAAGTAAGCACCATGTGTCTGTACAAAAATCTGACCTACCTGTGTTCGAGAATTAGTCAGACTTTGCACGCCAGAGGAGGAAATTATCGTCGCAATCTGGTCCCTCCCACGAACTCGCTGCCGCGGATACGAAATCGAGAATTTCCTGGACTTCGTCCTCACTTCGCAGGACGAGAATCCCTTCCCATTTCGACCCGTCAGCGGAACAGCATCATGAGCTGAGTCTTGCAGAGAAGCTTTGCTAACTGAAATGCCATTTCCAACGCTTGTAGAGAAGGTACTTCCTGTCCGATGGGGACTCACAGAAAACATTTGATACACTCAGAGATTTTCAGTGCCTTACGGCCCCGACCCAGACTTCTATTCCTTATCACGAAACTCCTCACTGATTTCGCTCTCTGGTAGAAAAAGGAAATGAAAAACGAGAGCTGAGGCGACTGATGCGTCAGTCCTTCATCATTCAGAGACTGCTACAGGCTTCTGCGCACGACCAGTCCACAGACTGATTATACAGGAAAAAGTAGAATCCAAATTCACCCAAATTTCCTCCAGAAGACCGAAGCCCCACTCAGTCAGAGTCTCACTTCTGAGCTAACCTTTCGCTTTCTCGAATCCATGGCACTCTTGGCATATAGGCTGTGGTGTGGAAGCGAACAGCGGTAATGACGTGGCCGAAGCCTAATAGAATCGGGGTCGGAGAGACAAGTGGCTGCTCTAGCTCAGCTGATCCCAGTCAGGCCCTTCATGATCACGTTGCAACGGAAAGTGAAGGGTATTATAATTGGTAGTTTGGCGTTTCGCGTTTTCAGATCGATAAAAGCAAGAGTTTACAAGCTTCCGTGCATAAAGCGACCTCCACTGGTCTAGAAACACGAATGCTGAATGTAAACAACACCCACGGCTGCGAGTAGATGAATGGTTGATGAATGGAGGAGGGCTGCTCTGGAAATTCAGAGGCAGAGGTTTGCTTAGTTCCACTCGCCTAACTTGAGTTTCTCAGTTGGGTGTGCGAATTCATCCAGTCATGAGATCCATCGTTTGTCCATTCGTCTTGACTTATACATTCTCAGTTCGGTGTGCACAATCCAGCTATGAGATCCATAGTTTGTTGCCAAGTCCGGTGGCTTTCTCGGGATCATTACAAGTATCTCACTTCTTGTCGTAGAGACAGCGAACTGCCAATCGCAAGATGTAACATTGTTATTTCGCTGTGAGGACAGAACTTCGACCAGCTTTTTACTTGATCAGGCCCCCAGAACGAATCGCGGACTTGATCGGACCCCTCTACTAAATCCCTTCTTGATCGGACCCCCAACCTGCCACAGCCCGTAAAACAAGTAACTGTGCCATGTCAGAGTACAGCTCGGATTCGAAATAGAAGTAACTGTGCCATGTCAGAGTACAGCTCGGACTGTATATGTCATGCTTACAACTGAAGTGTCGGAAGTGCTTTCCGGGAAAATTTGAAAACTTATCCGCGACAACACAGTGACCAATTTCCCTCTTTATTCGGCGAGGGGTAGAAATTCGTCGACTGATACTTCGGTTGTAAATAGAGTGCGACGGGTGTAGTTAGGAAGCAGTGAGTGCAGACACTTAAACGATGGAGGATGTGCAATCTCCTAGTACTGAAGAGGAGAGATGTCTAGATGGATTATATTTTGAGGATATTGACAGACAGGAGTTTACGTTAGATGGGAGGACCGATGAAGAAAGAGACTTGAGCATACTAGATCAATGGCGGCTACAAATGTCACAAGCTCGAGCTGATGACCGCGTGTTGCAAGGAAGAACATTAGAGTCATTGCGTGATGCTGCATGCAGATTGAAGTTGGGAGCGGAATTCTCATCCTTCAAAGATTTTGATTTTGCTGTTGATAGCTGGTGTTTCCTTCATAGTAGAGCAAGCCAAAAGGCAAAATCGAAAGAGAATTATAAGCTGCGGACATGCAGGTGGGGTGGCAGCGCGCGCTGCCGCAAAAGTGTCGAACAGAGAGGAGAGATAAATAGAGCGGCGGAAAGAGATATTCGCAATAGTCAACCACGCAGCTTTCATGAGTTCTCTCAGAGACAAAGACAACGCCGGCGACGAGATGATCAAGAAACAAGCTCAGTCACACCAACACCAACAGTAGATCGAAGGGTGCCGGAAAATGGTCGCTGTGGAGAGAAATTACGATATTTGACTGCGGGGAGAACCATCTTCTATATGGAGGAGGTTCTATCGTCGGAGAGGTGTTAAATCAATGCAAATGGAGAATCAGAGCACAAAGAGGAAAATTCAGTGTGAAAAAAGTTCAAAGTTTCTTGCTACTGTTCTGTGTAATAGAGTGGCGATTGATCCGCATACATCTATTCGTAACTTGATGGAAGAAATCCGAACATCTTTCAACAAGCGAGCACCTTATAATCAAGTATGGAGAGATAAAGAACATTCGCGTGACTGGTTAGAAGGTAACCAAGCCGTCTCGTTTCACTATATTCCATCCGTGTGTAGAAGGCTTAAAGATGTAGACCCTGAGTGTGTAGTAGATTGGAGAACATGAGAGAATCACCCAACAGTTTTCAGCAGGTTCTTTGTGTGTCCAAGTGCCACCCGTAATGCATATAGGTTTTGCCAGAGAGTGATCTGCTTAGATGCTTGTCACAGTAAGAGCCGAAAATTTCCATCTCAGATTTTTTTAGCCACGGTGCTTGATGGCGCAAACGAAGCTATCATCCTGGCATTTGCAGTAGCTCCAAGAGAAGATACCTCGAATTGGACGTGGTTCTGTGGTCTACTGCGTGAGTCGATACATGGGATTTTATCACCCCAAACTGTTATAATCAGTGATCGACAAAAAGGTCTTGAAAAAGCCGTTGCTACAATATTTCCTGACACAAAACATGGGCACTGTGCACAACACATTCGCATCAACGTGCGCACACGCTTTGGGAAGGATGCTGAGCAGCCGTTTTTAGCATGTCTTTATGCCCGAACTCGTGAAATGTAAGTTTTCAAAAAGATTTCTTATCTGCTATTATGAATCATGTCTGCTTCACTAACCTGGTTACTAATTGAGTTAATTATGTATGAATGCAGGTATGACAATGTCTTGAGCAAGCTGGCTGATTCTGGAGAAAGAGGCAAACAGCTAGGAGAATACTTACGAGATATCGATCCAGCGAGATATAGTAGGTGTGCGTTTCTTTTACCACGTTATGGAAAGGTTACTTCTAATGTTGCAGAGAGCATGAACAATGCTCTGGGACAAATTCGATGGAATGCACCTCTTAAGATTCTACTCGATCTTTGGTATTACATTATGCAGCAATTTACGAAGCGAAGGACACAGCTTCGACTGGAGACAAATTTGTTAACGAAATTCGCGAGACTCAGGTTTAATGAGAATGAGCAGGCTGCTGAAGGTTTTCTTTGTCAAATATCGAGCCAAACTGAGGCCAAGGTTCGTTGTCATAGAACTGGAAAGAGTTATGTTGTGAAACATTATGTAAACGGTAGAGGTACATGCACTTGTTTGGAGTATCAAGAAATGGCTTGGCCATGTGGTCACGTGATAGCTTTCGACAGAGAGCTCGGAGAGAGTCTAGTTACACGAGTAGATTCAATTTGGTACAGTTCTAGTCTTATTTCAATTTATGGTCATTCATTTCTGCCTGCTATGACAACCGATGACTTAGAACCAGTGTGGACTTGTGGACCACCTCCCATAGCTAAGCGTATCGGGAGACATAGAGTAGTGAGGATAGATAATAATACTCAGTTCTCACAAGCGAGAGCTACCGCTGCAGCTGAAGCAACTGGTGATGCAGCTGAAGCAACTGGTGATGCTGACGAGAACAGAGCTGAAGATGGAGAAGCAATTTCAAGAGGCGGAGTCACTATTGAGAACATTTTTCCTTTACATGACATGCCGGTGAATCATTTTTCAAGTTCGGATTTGGCTCATAGAAGGAGAAGAGTAGTTTCAGTGATTGATCTTTCATCATCTGACCAATTAGGATCACAATCCCGATCTAGATTAAGGAGTTGCAGTAGGTGTAAGCAACAAGGACATAACAGACGGACTTGTCCTGGGCAACAACAAGTAGTTAATGAACCCATTACTTCTCTTCCAGTGGTGGAGGACGATATGTTGGTTGAGGATGAGAACGAGGTAATCTTCACTGCATCTAGTGGTGATGAAGATGAGGATGAAGTGTAACTAGTTCAAGCTTCTGTGTACTTTCAGGTATAGCGTAATACTCGAACTGAGCTTCATATGGATTCAAAACTATGAAACTATCAATATTGTTTGACGATTAACTATGTAATAATGTTGGACGATTATTGCAACGATGGATATTAAGACATGTTGCTGGTATGCATCGTCTCATGTTTTACAAAGCATTGTAGAATCGAGTCTCCACATTTACTGTAAACTTCATAATTTGCAAACACTATGAAGTGGTGGCAGCTTTCCATATCAGCTTGGAAACCAATGCATACCAACTCTTATAAAATATTAGCAGCGTCATGTAACATCAAAATCACACTAAAACTCCCAAAAATTTGCACAACATCTGATAAAAAACAAGCCAAAACAATGAGAGGAGAGGGAGGGAGGAGAGGGAGAGGAGAGGGAGGAGACGAGAGGTGAGAGAGTGGTTTGAGAGGAAAGAGAGTTAAGGGAGAGGAGAGGAGAGTTATACGAGAGCCGAGAAGAGAGGAGAGTGAGTGAAGAGGAGAGTTAGTGAAGAGGACAGTGCATCGTGTGTGTGGAGCGCGTGGAGTGCGAAAGTTTCAGTTTTTCTTGAGTGAGTTTTGAATTCGAAGTTCCTATTCTGAGCAATTTCATCGCTGTGATGAGAACTCGAGGAGTTGGACGTGGCTGAGGTCGAGGCGATGAGAGAGGACGAGGTCGAGGCCGCAATGGAGTCGCGGGAGAGAGGAGAGTTCGAAGAGATGAATCCTGTGAGATATATTTTACATCCATGTGTTTGTTGAAATCTGTGTTTGTTTGAATCATTCTGTATCGATTTGAAATGGTTGTTAGGTAGGCGAAACAGGCTGTTTCGATGCATTTTGGTAGGTTAGGGTTAGCGAAACATGTTGTTTTGCTGTTGTTTTGTTATTGACAGTGGGCGAAACATATGTGTTCCGCTCACTGTCGAGGCGAAACACATGTGTTTCGCCTCGCGAGGAAGGGGTACCCCTTCCCCGTGTTATGACAGTGGGCGAAACACATGTGTTTCGCCTCGCGGGGAGAAGGTACCCCTTCCCCGTGTTATGACAGTGGGCGAAACACATGTGTTTCGCCTCGATATATAATCGGGAAAGAGAAACTCCTTACCGTCGAGGCGAAACAGACGTGTTTCGCCTCGAAAGTGGGCGAAACATACGTGTTTCGCCCACTGTAATATATCGGGGTAAGGGGTACCCCTTACCCAGATTATTTACAGAGGCGAAACAATCGTGTTTCGCCTCGCAAGTGGGCGAAACACGTCTGTGTCGCCCACTGTAATATATCGGGATAAGGGATACCCCTTACCCCGATTATATATCGAGGCGAAACAATCGTGTTTCGCCTCGCAAGTGGGCGAAACACGTCTGTTTCGTCCACTGTAATATATCGGGGTAAGGGGTACCTCTTACCCCGATTATTTACAGAGACGAAACAAACGTGTTTCACCTCGCAGTGGGCGAAACACGTCTGTTTCGCGTCACAGTGGGCGAAACATACGTGTTTCGCCCACTGTAATATATCGGGGTAAGGGGTACCCCTTACCCCGATTATATATCGAGGCGAAACAATCGTGTTTCGTCTCGCAAGTGGGCGAAACACGTCTGTTTCGCCCACTGTAATATATCGAGATAAGGGGTACCCCTTACCCCGATTATTTACAGAGGTGAAACAAACGTGTTTCGCCTCGCAGTGGGCGAAACACGTCTTTTTCGCGTCACAGTGGGCGAAACATACGTGTTTCGCCCACTGTAATATATCGGGGTAAGAGGTACCCCTTACCCCGATTATTTACAGAGGCGAAACAAACGTGTTTCGTCTCGCAGTGGGCAAAACATACGTGTTTCGCCCACTGTAATATATCGGGGTACTTTTAGTAGACTAGTTTGTAGTTGGTGTGTTATAATATTTTTGTTTCTAGCGGGTATGGCATTGGAGAGTATGAAGGAAGGACCTTCAATGTTCAAGTATTCTCACGAAGAGGACGAGAGATATCATTTGAAGTGGTGTTGGGTTTCGAGAGATGAAGTGGAGAATTCATTGATGGGAGTGGAGGAAGAAGCTCTCGATCGACTAGGATTACTTGTTGCTTTCTCCTTTGACTTTCCTCCTCCGGATGTAAGTAGTCTTTCTTATGTAACTTTGGTTGGATGCATGTACTCCCTTTTATAGTAAGGATGTTATTTCCAGTACTTATGTTAGTTAGTAATCTTGTATATCATTGAGGTTGTTTATTCTTTTGTAATGGATTTGCAATTCTTTTTATATGGTTAGATTGTTTATTTTACAGGTTCCATTTTGTATAGAGTTCATCCAGTCATACGATGAGGAAAATCATCGTGCTATTGTACAAGGCCACGAGATAGTGTTGGATGAGTCGGTTTTAAGGGAGTCACTAGTATTACCTATGGGAACAACCATCCCTCGTCCTCGTAATGTGAAGAGGAGCATGATAGATGATTGTTTTTTCAAAAAGATGAGAAGGGAAAGAGATATTTATTGTGGATGTGTGAGTATCCGGAGTGGAGACCCGTTTTCCAGCTTATCAATTGTCTCTTTCTGGCTAGACGACGGCCAAGAGAAGTACATGGTCATTTAGCTTTGTACGTCAAGACTAAAGTAGAGGAGACGGCAGAAGATTACGACTGGACGGAATTTATTTTAGATTCCTTGGATACTGAGATCTCTTCTATCAAAAAGCATATGAGCAAAGAGAGATTAGTGAGACATCCAGAGACATGGGTAGGTATCATCTTGACCCATCTTATGATCCACATGGGTATACTTCCCGAGGGAGGACGAGTGGATTCATCTCGACAACATCCCTTATCATCGAGTAAGACCTTTAACTTCTTGTGAGAGTATTGTCTTTGGTTTCTTTTACTTACATTTTAATGATTAGTCTTGAATATGTAGTGTTTTAACTCACATGTTTCTTTGATGATTTCAGATCGAGCAGAGTCTTCTTCTCATGGTCAAGACCCACAGTCTTTGCAGCATGTTACTCCATCATCAAGTAAGAGTATAGCAATTTAGGGTTTCAGGTTCCTTCTTTGTTTCATGAACTTTATGATAAAGTTTATATTATGTTTAAAATCTCATCTCTCATCATGTAGTGTTTCCAGATCCTGCTGTGCAGTCTTCCTCTCCTGGGCAGATCCTCAATCTTCTCATCATGTTCCTCCTTCGTCAGGTAAATATATTATAGTTTAAAGTGTTTCTAGTTAGAGTTTACATATCTTTTGATTCTTTTCAACTTGTTTCTTTAGTTATAGATTTGTTTTATCTTCTATGATGTGTTCAGATATATTTAACTTTGATCCTTTATCTGCAGATGATGAAGCTATTCTCATAGCGAGAATTAATCAACTCCATGAAGCCATAAAGAGGAGGGACGCTGAGCTTAAGTCCAAGAACAACGAACTTGAGCATTTGAACTATCAACTCATGGTAGTGAAAGAAGAATTGACCACTGTACGAGCTGCAGAAGAGTTCTATCCTCGTCTAGTCTTTCCTACTGCAAATCGACGTAAGACCTTAATCCTCGACTTGAATGGTCTTTTGGTACTAGTGGGAAGAAACGAACATGAGTTGATGCTTGCACGTGAGAGAGGATATGTAATACACACTACATCGAAGCCGTTTATATGGTACGTGGCGAGACGTGGAGTGAAGCAGTTTTTGGAAATCTGTCTAGATAAGTTTCATGTCATCATATGGACTTCTCGGACGATGTTAAACACTGCGACTTTATTACGTGCTATGGAGGATGCTGATTATCTACCTCCTGGAGTGGCAAAAGGGAAGGTATGAACTGTTCCGAGTTTGAACTTCTTCTTTTAAGATCAACTTATCAATATCTTTGTTGTATTATATGTTATATGTTTGAGCTAAGATATATATCCTAATCTTGGTTTTTTTTCTTTCTAGGTATGTCAAATTTTTGCTCAAGACATGTGTTTCAAATACAAGACGGTGAGAGAAGCTGCCTTTGGGAACCACTTGTACTTGAAAGATTTTACACAGCTTCATCACCGCAACTTGAGCACTAGAGATGTATTATTGGTGGATGACAGTGAAAAACTGTACTAATCATCCTTTTAATGCTATACATCCTCCTCCCTTCTCTCCTTTCACTATGGATAGTGATAGAGAATTGTATCTAGAAGCCACTTTGTTGCCTTGGCTTCTTCGTTGGGGTGTTAGTCCAGAGGCAACACCAGCTTATGTAGAGAGCAGATATTCGCAGGTTTTTGGCAAGATCCATTTGTAGCTCTTAAAAGCTATTGGACCAATATTACCCAGGAGGAGGTAAATATTGTATGGAGATCTGTTCCTCATGGAGTTTGTATGGATCTCTATCCTAAACTTCGATGAGATACATTACTCTTTTTGAGGAAGTCCATAACTTTACCTTGTAAACAGTTATATTTTGTAATACTTACTTCCTCGTGTTAAGCTACACTACTTAAAGATATTGTCCTTCTGTAAGATATTGTCCTTCACTGTTACACTAGTTTAAAGATTGTCCTGTGAAGGGTTGTTTGAGAAAAAGAGAAGAACACAACAAGAAGACACCGTGTGTAGGGTTCGATTCGGAGAAGCTGTAGGTGAACATCGAGCGAGCTTAAGAATACGCTACAAAGCGAGACATGCGTTTCTGGAAAAGAATCCAGTACTGATTGAAGCCGAGTACACATCATGGATACTCGGCTCCAAACAGTTCTGGATTCTATTCCATTGTACTCAAATTTGATCATATCGAGAGCACGCTACAAAGAGAAACATGCGTTTCTGGAAAAGAATCCAGTACTGATTGGAGCCGAGTACACATCATCGATACTCGGCTCCAAACAGTTCTGGATTCTATTCCATTGGACTCAAATTTGATGAATATCGAGAGGAAGCAAATTGAGAGGAAGCAAATTTTCAGATTTGAAGATATCTCAAGCTTCTAAATCGGCTGGCTTGGCCGGGAGAAGCAGTACGTGGACATCGAGGTTAGACGACGAATAGTTTCCATGCGGATAAAGCACTTCCATGAGCAGTTTATTTCTTGCACTTGCTGCAAAGTTTATAAAGCCATCAGAAAAATCGCTACAAAGCTACTTACAAATAGTGGGTTTTCGCGTCCATAAGGGTTTTCGGTTAACTCGTTAACAGAGGGCGAAACATCATGTTTCGCCACCGACTAATCTTCACGAGGTGAAACATCGTGTTTCGCCCTCGGGGTAAACAGAGTCGACGACACAAAGAGTAAATTGTCACGAGGCGAAACACTCCATGTTTCGTCTCGTGACAAGACGAAACACTCCGAGTAAACTGTCGAGGCGAAACACGATGTTTCGCCTCGTGACGGAGCGAAACATCGTGTTTCGCCTTGTAACGAGACGAAACACGAATACATCAGAGGGCGAAACATCATGTTTCGTCCTCTGGTAGGATTGTATCTGCAAAACATGTATGTTTTGCCTACCAATTGAGCGAAACATACCTGTTTCGCCTCCTTAACTAGCAATATTACTAGCTTTTTCTCGAAAGCATGCATGAGTTTGAACACTGTATGGAATTCAAAACTTTATTATCAAACTGATGATCCTTTTACACTTACAACTCTTTCAGTTTTCGTAATGCCTCTACTAATTCTAACAGTTCTTCTTTTTCTTGGCGTCTGAGCTCTATTACAGCATGTAAATCCCGAGCAATACCTTCTAAGCTCTGTTCAGTCTCTTCTGATTTTTCAACCAGGGCCAGTACTCGATAATGTAAGCGTTCTATCTCAACAAGCTCCGCAGTATTGCCCACTATGGACATTTCACTTTCTATTGAAGGATAAAATGTCACACTATCCATGGCAGTGGCAAGATCTTCTATAGCGTCTTCGAACTCATCTAACTCCTCTACCTCCTGCTCCACATCGAACACGGTAAACCGATTCTGCTTCGAATTCATACCTATTTTGAATCGTCATTTCTTTCTGCAGACAGCATTGAAAATACTATCTTGTTCATCAGAAGATAATTTCTCAAACTCTTCCGCAGTGATCCCTAATAGTTTCTCTCCAATACTCCACACAATGGCTATAGGTAAGGCTGCTTCTGGACGATCACTTACACTATAATCGATCAATCCTAAATGAAAACGATATTGCCTTTTACTTCTCCTCTGACCACAAGCATGCCAAGCTTTCCTACTATCAGACTGCGAGTGATTGAAATATAACACCTTCCTTGCCGAGCTTGACGAGATTTGTGTCTGTTCTATCACTTGTTTGAAACACCCTGGAAAATTACAAGCAACGTACGAAATAGAACTCCACTTCCGATTTTTGATTATGCGCTGAATAGAAGCTACCACCCACATGGAAGGCATATTATTTATGCACTTTTCAAGTTCTGCCAAAGAACACATTTTGGAGTTCTGTCACCTCTACTCAGGCTCTGCGGACTTCGATTCAACACGTTCGAGCTCTCCCGCCTTCGATTCAAGGCGCTTATGCTCTTTCACATTCGATTCAACGCGCTCAAGCTCTCCCGCATTTGTAACACGACGTTTCTTTAAGCTCTACCGCTTTTGTAACACGACTTGCTCTCCCGCTAACAATCTGAAACAAGCTTCATTCGAACTTCTATTCCCGCGTCTCCGTCGCCTGGCCGCGTCTTCGTCCCCTGAAAAGTACATAATGTACTCAAATTTTTGGCGATGAGCTGTACTCTAACATGGCTCTCGCGTCATCGTGGTGTGGTTGATATCATCCTAGTTGTACTCTGACATGGCACAGTTACTTGCTTTACGTGTTGTGGCAGGTTGGGGGTCCGATCAAGAAGGGATTTAGTAGAGGGGTCCGATCAAGTCCGCGATTCCTTCTGGGGGCCTGATCAAGTAAAAATCTGGAACTTCGAGGCTGGAGCGAGTTCGGCGTTGTCGGAGTGTGATCCGTCTACCTAGGAAAGCGCCGGGCTTCTGGCTGTGGTTGTTTACTCAAGAGGTTGGCTTTCAGGTCACAACATGAGCTATAAACACTCACACAGGAGTGTAGGATCCTCTGATATGCTCAAAAAGCGAAATTTAGGTCTCACTGGTAGTAATAGGCTTAAGCGGTGAACTTTGACACTCAAAGAGAGGAAAACTATGAAGGTTTAGACCTCTAAACTTCCCCTACATGCAAATGAGGTACTACTGAACTCACAGACGAAGTTTCAACCTGAGATCAAATTCTGACACGGAGATATGAACAGAAAAGTTCTGAATAAGAGAATTATGGCAATTTCTGGTACCTAGATAGCTATTCAGACATAGAACAGAGAATTGGCTCGATGAATTTCAAATCTTCTCACAGTATTTGAAGTCTACAGGATGCTGAACATCCCTGTGAAGTTGGGACTCCTGAATGTTTGTAGAACTCCAGATCTCCTTCTCTAAAGTCGCTGCTCTAGATTAAGAGCTTTTCAGACCCCCTCTGCTTCAGCGGCCGCCCTGAATTACTCAATTACTCAAATGATTCAAAACTTTTTGGACAGTCGTAGCCCTCCTGACAGTGAACGCAACCACGAAGTTTTGAAGTGATTTCCTCAATTCTGCTGCAATTGGCACCGAAAACCCCAAAATCAACAAAAGTGATGCAGTTTTGACACAATCCGAACTTCAATTGGGCATAACTCCTTGTTTATTGATCCAAATCGAGCAAAAATTTCACTGACAGTGCTTGGCACGACGAGCTCTCTCTTCCTGTGTTCTCAGATTTCGAAGATACCTCACCAAATGCTCGAACTCCACTCTAGAGCTCTGTTTCTAAACTTAGAGTTTTACAAAAGACAAAAATGGACCAATGGGAGTTCATAGCTCCACTTGACTGTCCTTTTGTGCCTTAAACTACCTGGTAACTTATCTACACTCATAAGCTACCACGTCAAGCCCCCTAGAGTGCCAACGTAAAACTTAAACTACCTAAAATGACACATAGCCCTGAAAAATAACTTAAATTAGCTAGAAAGCGTGCATGGGCGACAAGTAAGTACAACCCATGAGCTCAAACCCCCATCAGCATGGAAACCCTAAGTTATGTACATTGAACGTCATAGAAAAGTAAGAAGTCACTTGTACAAGCGCACAAATGCTTGAACAAGATAACTAACATACTATCAGCCTATTAGGACTCAAAATAGTATTAACACCGTATGCAAAGGTGTCAAACATATACATAAAGGACTAGAAGTAATATAAGCTAACTTCTAGAACTACCAAACCTAAGCGTCGGAGTAGAAGTCAAGCATGTAGCCGCCAAATGGCGCGACAGCGTATGGGCCCATTAAATACGTGTGTGAGTATATACTCTCCAGACTTAGAACGTGTTTACTTCGGCGTTGGTTGCTTGGTCCTTCGGGTCCCTCTTTCCCGTGTAAGGCATGATGGGGTCTTTCTATCCGTTGGCTATTCATTGCGTCTCGTTTCCTCTTTCCCGTGTAAGGCTTGATGGGGTCTTCCCATCCGTTGGCAATTCATTGCTTCTCGTTTCTTCCTTATAACTACGGAACGTGTTCAATTGCTACCGTAAGTGACAGAGCGAGTAACTTCCACCGAACCTCTGACGGAGAGAGAACACCAACCGTCGGGTGACCGGCCCGACTATGATTTCCTCTCCAATCGTCCACAATTCCTCTCTCACACCTCACTGATCTCACTGACCCGGTGCCTAAACGAGTCTAAGAATTCACGTATGAGCATAGCTTAATCTTTAAGTATTCGTTTTTTATATTTTTCCCAAAATTATGTTTTATAATGATCTTGACGTGAAATAAACCATATATGCATGCCTAACTTACTGATGTGGTGGTTTTACTATATCTACCATATAAACATGCTCAATTTTGTTCCAAAGCCGATTTATGAGAAAAGATTTATTTGTTAGATGGAAGCTGTATATTAAACTGTCAGGAAAAGCTATATTCATCTATAAGTGTTAAATGATAGTTGGACTACAATCCAGACATAACCCATATGTGGAGTGCGGACGGATACACCTCCAAGATCATAAGTGTGGTAGTCTATTAATGAAAAGAATTAATTTAATTAACATATTTATTACTTATTACTTAAACTTTTGTGACAAAAAGGTTATAACAAATTAAGCTTACTGCTTAAAAGAACAAGGTATTTCATTACGAATCTTGGCGAAAAGAACTTGATGTTAAAATACACAATACTCAAATTTTACAATTGTTTTCTCGTTGAGCCCGTTGGTAGAATACCACGTCATCTTGTGGTCCCCAAAAGCATTATATGCTCACACCAAGGGTTTAAAATACTATGGACGCTCAGACCTCAACCTATAAATAATATTGCTGAGAGTTATTTCACAATCAATAGCTTCTTTTATTGATAACTTTGCAAAACTCGGACGATTAGAGTTGTCACGACCCTTTCGTGACTACCTAAAGTAAAGTATGTCCACTAGAATGTAAATTAAATGATTTAATTTATCATTTAATTTCATATTTTGTGTCACATATTATCCTGGAGAGTGTTTAGGTAGTTTACCTGTTTTGAATGTGAAGTGTAATTACTAGTCATTTCACAACACTGTGAATTTTTAGGAATGTGTTGATAAAGTGAATATACATCAAAAGCGTATAGAGGATTTTGTCATAGAGAGGAGAAACAGAAATAGTGTGCACACTTCATTTAATAATACGAGAGACTGCAAGTATAGACATGAAACCAGAAAATTATGATTAGTATGTTTAATACTAAATGTGGAACATAGTTTATGTTTACTATTTATATACGGTACACCTCGATATTATAAAGACTTAGTCTTAACGGATGGATCAGATGGACAAGTGTTGGATGAAGATAGCGAAAAAACCATAAGTCAAGCACTGCGAGTCGTTCTTTTGGTCATTATAACCATCATCGTCTGTGACAAACAAAGTATATTTACAACTTTAATTTATCACTAAACCTTTCCTAATGGAAGAGTTAGATGATAAATTAAACACTTGTATATTTCCTCTTCCATCGACAGATGAAAGAGATGAATATACATGAAAGTGTGAGAACTTTTTAGGAAGTGTTTTGATCGAGTGAATATGCATCCCAAACGACTTAACCAAGGATAACAGAGAAAAGGACAAGCGAGGTATGAAGGAGAAAATAAAGACAATGGATTGGTTTCTGAGGCTGAGATGGATTGAATTACTATGTTGATACTTTTTAATTTTCTCTTTTTACATGTGTTGCAATTTTTACTTAAGTTATAGAATAAAGTCTGTATGTTAAATAAAAAATGTAGAGTAACTTAAAATTTTAACTTAATTATTTAATAAATATTAAATGAACTATAACCACAAGCTACGATGAATCTGGAGACAACCTATAAGTGCATAATCTGAAAAAATTCTGAAACTATATATATCACCGGGGTCCTGTTCTAAAGAATCATAAAATTATAGTGACATTTATTTGTTACCTATCCTTCCGATAGGAAGGGTTAGATAATAAATTAAGCTTGACACCTTCTCCATCTGAAAATAGAGAAGGTAAAATAAAATTTTACCTACTCATTAGGTAAAAGAATTAGAATTGTGTTAAAACTACTTATTCGTGAGGAAACTCCTGATGTTACGCAGTGCAAAGTGCGAGTGGACAAAATTACAAGACCGAAATGGCTTTTATGAATAATGAAATGAGGAAAAATCAACAAAACGTTTCAATATGAAGAAAAAGTTTAAGAGAAGATTGTTGAATAATATTGGAAGATCTTGATCCAATATGAAGCATTTTGTGGTCATTTTTTGTTCTAGCTGGAAGATCAAAATTAAGATGAAAATTGTTTCAAAGACAATCAGTTTCATGGTTATGGCAGTGCAGTCGAGCTTGGAGTTCTCTCCTATGCAGAAAATATGAGATTGAGAAGAGAAGTACTCAGATAATTAGGAAAGGTCCAAGAAATTTAGGTGGCAAAGGTTAGAGTTTTACAGATTCTCAAATTTAATCTAGCATAACATTAGAACAAAACTGAATACAAAATTATTTTTCTTTGTTAGATGAACAAGTATATGCATGCAAGATAGACTTATGGGAACTTTTGCTCGCTTGTTGTTATCACAAAAGGATATATTTGTTAGTACAAATTTTATAATAAGTTGAAAAAAAAATCATATATCTTTAACGGTTAAACATTATGTGAACCTGGAGATGCTAGAAGATCATTACATAACCCATAAGGCAAGAAAAGATGAACACGCGCAGAGCATAAATGCGAGAGATTAGAAGCAGAGAACCAGAAAATTTAAAAATATTTAATTTATTACCACTTAGGTTATAAATCAAACTGCATGCATATTTCCTCTATTCTTAACTTGGAAGAGGATGAATATATATATGCATCTTTATCCTATGCAAATGAAAACGTCACAAGAAGCTCTATGCGTGCTAACATAGAGCTTCTTGTGAGTTTTCATTTGGATTGACGGTTACATGATGTTTTTACTCTACGCAAGTCGGTAGTTTGAAAAGAAGATGATAAATAAAATCAAGTCTCAACAAAGATTTTGTGCTTGAGATTCAAGATTAAACATTCATAGGTTGATGTAAGAGAGATAGATTAATCGTGAAAACCTTTTAAGCACAGTTCAAATGGAATTTCAAAGTTGAAATTACAAGAGGAATTTTGGTCATAAAATTTCGATCTCAGGGATGGTTATTTTGATGAAAATGTTTTTGAAAGTTTACAAAAATTGTTGAAATTTGTCTTTTGAAGTAAAGTTTTAATTTGAATACTTTCAGAATTTTTGATTTCTTGCTTGTAATTTCAATTTACCCTCAACCCTGGTTCCTTAACCCTGGTTCCTTAACCCTGGTTCTGTGGTCTTTTCAAGTTCAAAGAGACTACGTATATATAACTAGCATGCTTATTCACCTTTTCCATCGAAAGAGGGGAAAGATAAAAAAGCCACACGTTTAATTTAATACCTAACCCTAGGTATTAAATTAAACTCAGAGGTTAATGAATGTAGAAAGGAGTTCGGCTTCCCGAATTTATATCTTCTGAAACGCGGCAGGTCACTGCTGCGCTTATGGGTTATTTTTTGTTTTCTGTGTGTTTCCTGGCATAGGTTAACATATAATATTTATATAATATTTTAATTATTTATACTAACTTGGTGTATAATTTTGATATAAGACTTATAATAGTTTCTTTTTTTCGTTGACGGTAGAGAAAAATCGAACTGATAAGTACTAAATTCAGCGAATCATGTTTGGTACTATATTCAGCTAAACTCTATGTTAGACAGATTTAAACTGCTGAGTTTAGTAATATAACAAGTCAGATAGCTTAGTTTAATACTATAAACTCAATTTAGTACTACAATTCGAGACACAATTCTTAACTGGAAGATACAACATAAAATTCTTTTACAAATATTTTCAAAACCTAAATCTACTACTTGACTTGCACCAATGGTCATCTAACATTTTTCTCTATATCAGATCTTGTCTTTTTCTTCTCTCAGCTGGAAAGTTGATCGAGCTGTTTTCAAAACCTATATCTACTACTTAACCTGCACCAATGGTCATCTAATATTTTTCTCTATATCAGATCTTGTCTTCTTGTTTCCCTCAGCTGGAAAGTCGATCGAGCTGTTTTCAAAACCTATATCTACTACTTGACCTGCACCAATGGTCATCTAACCTTTTTCCCTATATCAGGGTTTGTCTTCTTGTTTCCTCAACTGGAAAGTTGATCTAGCATGCTTAGGGCATCTCCACCCGAAGATTAGAAATGGCTCGAGAAGATTCAGTTTTCAGTCTCTTCCGAAACAAAAGAAGAAGTTCACGTCACGCGTTTCTTTTTCATTAGATCAAAATTTAGCGCGAATGTTTATCGGGACGATACACGAGATAAATATACAGTGAGAGAACGCACTTTCGCGTGTTTGTTCGCGAACCACGCTAAGGAGACGACTGGTTACCTGGAACATTTTACAATGCTCCGGTGGAGATGCTCTTATACGGAAGAACCGGACCGAGAGTTAAAAGCATCGAGACGAATCTCAGATTTCTATGGAGCTTTCTGCCGCTGGTTACTTCCCCGCTTCTTGATATAAACCTCCGGTTCACTCTAGTGGAAGTTGGACCAAAATAATGCTTCTCCGTAGCTCCAGGAGGGAAGTAGAGAGAAAAATAAGTCAGAAAGAATTAAAAAAAAGAAGTCAAAAAAATAACTATTGTAGTTAAGTCGACTCTCTCTAAATGCATGTTTTATATTTGCATAATTGTCTAATTGCATACAAACAATGAGAACTGTGACGGTTCTACGAAGATAAATGTTAACAAAGGTTAACATTTATCTTCGCATAATCTTAGCATAAGATTTTAGTTTAATTATATAGTTAAAAATTATCTAAAAATGATCTCGACCGTTGATTTTGATCATATAAGCACAAGTTTTTATTTTTTAGGCTTTATTTAATTGTACTCTTTTATATGTCATGCAAGTACAAGGTGAGCAGATATTCTCTGATGATCTTAAACCCCCTCTTGGTATAAAAGGTCCTGATGAGAATATTCTTGTTAGATTTTAAAAAAAAAATTAAAATCCTCACTGGAATCTGAACATAAAAGCTTAAAATTTAATAAACTAGTTTCTGATAATATTTATATGAAAATCAACCATTCTTCTCATAGTGTAACGCTTTCCAGCGCTTCCTAACACGTAAAAAACGGAGATCAAACTCAGATGTTATGAAAAGACGCAGTTTGTTATGGGTAACCTAGAGGTCCACAGTTCATGTTCGTGCACGTCAAAGAGTGAGGGATCTGGATAACCCAGACCCTAAGTATACTAAACATGTAATACAGTCAACTCTCTCTTATTGCATCGTGTCGGTGGAATCAAAATGTTGTCAAATTTAACGTGATATGGCAATAAAGAATTTGACTCAGAAAATATTTTTATTATAAACATTATCACAAACTTACAAAGAAAATATTGGATAAGTGTAAACAAACTGCAATTATCCAGCTTTTCACACCATCCTAATGTTCGGGAAAGATTTTTGAGAGAACCGGGGATTTTCCGGCACGACCTGAAATCAACCGATAATTTTCTAAAAGATACCGGATATTGCTTCACTTTTTGAGTAATGAGAGTATTATCTTCATTTTTTAGTAGGTAACTTTCCGACGCTTTTTTCTAAACTTTCGGAAAATCACTTTCTCAACCGGTTCTCACTACTCTATCAACCGGAACTCCCCGAACATCAACATTTTGATTCCACCGACACGATGCAATAAGAGAGAGTTGACTGTGTTACATGTTTAGTATACTTGTTTGATTATCAAGAGTTATTAAGAAATGTTTGGAGATGCAGTTAAGAATTGACCGTCCAGTTTGATAGATGTCATGACGAGAGATACCAGAACATATTATCATCCACCATAGTGATTATTACAATTTGGATAAAAGAACCAATAAAAACAAATGTAGAGGATCAGCTTTTCATTTTATGTATTTTGTCAAATAGTTGTATCGATATTTTGGGAAAAGAGATATATTTAAGATCACCATTTTATTGAATTATTTTTGAGAGCATCTTTCAATCTGGATGTTTAGTTTAACAAATATGCATGCAAGATCAACTTCGGGGAATTTCTGCTCGGTTGCTGTTATCAACAAAGATAAAAGTGTAAAAATAAAATTTTATACCAAATTGACAAGAAAATCAAAGCTATCTCTAAATATTAAGTGATAGTGAGATTTAGAAATCTTAAAAATTTCTAATAAAATCTAAACGTAACGATTATCCATAAAATTAATGTATACTCACGCATTGCAAAAACTACAAATGCAACAAGATGTTGACAAGAAGAATCTTTTTAATCAACAAATTAATTTACTACCTAGCCCTTCTTGACGACGGGTTAGATAATAAATTAAACCTTTGCATTTTGCTTCCTCGAAGATGAAAATGCGATGAAGAAAGAAAGTGAACAAGTGCATAACAATGATATCACAATTTCATAAACTTCGGAAATGCCACTTCTTAGCCTTCTGCCCACAAGTTTTTCTTGGTTTTCACATTTATTCTTAATCAACAACGTTGCTGCATTGCAGTAATAGGCTCGATTTTAACTAAATAAATAGTATTATTAACATACAATTACTTTATTTTATTTTATTTACACATAAAAATCTCTGAGTGATCTCTTCCATAAGTGCCGAGGTATTTGTATTACTGCCACGTCAGAATGTAGAGTTTCAGATTAATGCCAATTGCTCTATATAATAGACTAAGAGCCCATAAAAGAAAAACTAACAGACTGGAATACTCCTTTATTTCCGGACCTAGACTCTGGCAAAAAACTTAAAAGAAGGAGTGGTAAAGTAAGTGGAGGGAGTGCACTTTCGTTCTGGAGTCACGTTCCCAGTCAGCCAGGAGCAGTCAACTACGGTAAAGAGCTGTACGGAACTGTTGAGATTTTCCTTTTGTTTGATCTGTCTGGTGTGCCGTATCTTTGCATTGGTTGGCTATTCATTGCGTTGCCTCTCCGTACGGACACGCAAAGCAAGGAATAGCCAACGGATGGAAAGATACATCAATGATAGGTCTAAACCAGTATATCTAAACGTGCATGTTTTCTTGATATGAAGACAATATGCATGTTGGATGGACTCTTGGCAACTTTTGCTCGCTTATTATTATCTAGAAAAAATATATATATTAAATAAAAAGTATATATTAAATAGATATAAATAATTAAAATATTTTATAAAAATTATTTGTTAATTTATTTTTGAAAACACGAGGAAAATAAAAAATAAACCATAAGTCTGGACTTGACTGTTGCGCTTCCAGAGGTATAAGTGCAGAAAGTTATATTCATCACTAATACATGAATTTTTGTAAAATTTAATTTAATATTTAACCCTTCTTGCTAGAATGGTTAGATGAATATGCAAGTGCTTAATAATTATACAAGAGAAAGTAAAGATCATGCGAGTCTGACCGTTTATTATAAGTAACCAGTCATGTATATGCACGCAAAAATCAAATCATCTTTGCGTGCATATACATGACTGGTTACTTACCTCCACGTCTCGTATTCAGATTACGTTAATTTGACCTACTAAACTTGCTGTTTTTAGTCAAAATGTAGTTAAATAATGCAGTACGACAAACGCATTAGGGATACGATGAAGTAAATTTCTATAGCCTTTATGTCGTTATAACATCAAAGACAAACCGAGAAACCACCCAGACAGTCTACATCTTCTAAATAATAAAGCCATTCTTTCTTTTCCTTCGTGTTTCTTTCCTTCAGATTTCACGTTTGAGTGAAAGGATCTCTTACGGACTCTCAGGTAACGGCGATCTACTTTAAGCGTATTAGAGGGTGTCACAGTTAAAGAATCTCTGAAATATTCGGGAGCAGCGGGCGTGAGTTACGGATTCGGCAAGACTGCGGCCAGTGTTTCCTGCGGGTATCTCAGGAGATACCCGCAAGAAAACGTCACGGGCGTTTTTTAACGACTATTCATTGATTTTTTTGATTTTTTTTGCAATGGATATTTTTTGCTACTCTGAATACTTATCTTGAGTACAGAAACAGAAAAATAATCAATGATAAAATCTTGATGTTTAATTTCAGACGCGATCTAGAATGGACCACGGTTTTATACAAATTTACCCGTGAAAATTTTACGTTCAGTTACCTCTTAGCCGTTGAAGAATCTTTTTTCTAAACTCTGACACCCCCTATTGTATTGGGACTTGAAACCGGATACAACAGCAACCGCCACTTGTGATTTACTTGACTTGACTTTCTCGCTGAACTTTATATGCTACCGTATTCTGGTCTCAGAAGGTGGCTGACCTCGTCGACTTAGCAGAACGGTGTGACCAAGACCAAGTCAGTGATAAATGGAGCTACGTGCCGGATGCGACCAAAACGAACTTAAAGTTAGAGGACATGCCTTAGTTCCATTCCAGCAGCTGACACCTGCTAGCTACAATTTACCGGAGGTTCCTCGAAGGGACTCCTGCTGGCTATAATTTTATCGGAGGTTCTTCGGAGGCACTCTGATCGTGCTAGCTACGGTATTTATTGAGCTTGTCCCGAAAGAAAAGAGGCGCCGTGGTTTTAGGACGGTGATATGGATAGTCCAGCTCGGAGTTACGGATACGAACAAAAGATCCAGAAGCCTCGGGACGATCATGTCTGGTTTGGGAGGAAATATGTTTGCATCCTCGGGCTTCTAGTGTTTATTTGGCTTTACAGATCTCTTACATGCTTGCGATTAACTTAACACGAAGACAAGGAACAAATTCCGCTACTAAGCTTAAGCATACTAATATGTACCCGTCGTAGCAGAAACCACGTGCACGTGCCCCGAATGGAAGGCCAGCTGCGGAGGGTTATAAACAACAGGCTGGGAAATTGTAGCACAAATTGAGCAAGTTTCCTGTGGATCAGCTTGTCGTCGAAAGGTACGTGTCCTTAAGATGGATGGATGGTGATATATCTTAGATTGATCTAGGATTCTGTATAGCATTGCGTACGACTAATATATGCTGTCAGAGAGCAGATTGGTTCGACTGGGAATTGAGGAGTGACTGTCCTTCTGTGTCTTGTGTGCTTGTTTTCCGTTTCGGAATGTATGTGGCCCTCCGCGTGACTTATTACATATGAACGTTGTTCTTAGAGGTCCGCAGAGCTCGTAAAATGGGCGTCTTTCAGCTGCACTGCCCACCAGATGCTCCTCCTGTCTAATTAGCTATACTGAATGACTGCTACAGTGACGGAGTGCTAGTCTTCATATCTCAATGAGCGTGACTGATGGGACACCTGCCAACCGTCCTCAGCCAGAGGTGGAGGTTTACCCACTCAGGACCTGAACCACCTTTGTGAATTCCGAGTCCTGTCTATTACACGCAGATATTTTACTCCAGAGTCTGGTGACTGCCACCCGGGGATCCTTTCTGTGAGCTATTTGGAAGCGTGAGTGTCAGTCCGATCTCCAGTATGCCAGACAGTTTCTTCGCTGAGTGATCGAGGACACGTCAAGAAGAAAGGAGTTGAGTTCGAACAAATTTTCGGTCTCTGTTGCTGAAACAATCCATCGAAATATGGAGAACGAGTGGCGGAAACCGTTACTCAATGGCTTACAAGATGCACAACCCACCACCACCACCACGAACGGGAGTGGTAAAGAGGTGGTCTGTGGGACTGTCAGAGAATCCAGTAAAGATCAACTCCCTAAGGATGTGAGCCAAGATCTGCTCTCGGAGCAGAATGAGGTTTCAAAGAGTTTTGGCAAGCAAGAATTCCGGGATGAGGGGAAGAAGCAACTAACGCTTGCACTGCCGATGGTGTTGGTTAATATCTTCCAAACCTCAATTCTCGTCATTCCACTCGCGTTTGTTGGGCGCTATGGAGAACTGGAACTCGCCAGCGCAGCCCTCGCCAACTCGATCGCCAATGTGTGCGGCCTGTTCGTTTTGGTAAACTCTTTCTCCATCAGCGCTCTCTGTGAATAAGATTTTCAGAATTTGTTTTTGGTGACTTCGACCTGATGCGATTCTGCGACTCAACTGATTTTGTGAAGCTTATGTATATGACAGCTGGGAATGGCAAGCGCTCTGGAAACTCTTTGTGGGCAAGCTTATGGCGCAGAGCAGTACCACATGCTGGAGATTTATTTACAACGTGCAGTTTTTGTGCTGTTCTGCATTTGCGTACCAATTACCGCAATGTACCTTAATATTGAGAGCTTGCTCCTTCTGGTGGGTCAAACATCTGAAATAGCTGCTAAATCAGCGGAATATGTCGTCTTCCTTATCCCAACCCTCTACGCCAGCGCAATTCTTCAGCCCCTAGTAAAATTCTTACAAACCCAGAGCATCGTCAAGCCAATGGTTTACTCCGGAGCAGCCACTTTGGCAATCCATGTGGGTCTGTGCTGGCTCACTGTGCACACTCTTGGAATGGGATTTATCGGCGGAGCAGTTGCCTCAAGCATATCGTTCTGGGTGAATGTGTTGATTTTGATAGCGTATATTAAAGCGACGAACTGCTGTGAGAAAACATTGGTCCATGGATATTCCAAAGAACTGTTCACTGACTTGGCAAGTTTCCTGAAGCTGGCCTTGTCTTCGTCTGTCATGATATGGTAAGTTCCAGAACACGCCTCGAGGAATCTGTCGTCGGCTGTGTTCGACACCTAAATTCTTCACCAGGATAAGAAACGTTTTGCAAGAGGTTGCTACAGTAACTGTATGTTCTTGAATTGCCTGGCGAATATGAGGTCGTGATTCTTCTTTGTAACGCCTCTTTCACTGTCACTGTGCTTCATGACTCCATTGCCCTATAGCTCGCATGAGGCCGGAGTTTCTTGCTTGGAACATTGAACCATTCAAGGGTTAGCGGTTCAGAATCTCATTCATGGGTAGTGAAAGGCATAGACAGATAATGGCTCTCCAGAAAGTCCTGTAGTGCGATTTCAAGTTTTGGGGAAGGTCTGACGCATCAGGATCGGGATAGAGATTCATTTTTTACGACCTTCAAACATCTGCCAGTATTTTGAAAAGGAACTGGCAAAGGACTGTTCGACTTTTTGCTCGGCATGCACATGAATTCTCATTGGTGGAGAATCTCGTTAAAGCGTGTCTCTTAGTTATGTAACTTGTTTATCTGAGATTTCCTGACGAGTGGAAAGAATGCTTCGAATGTTACTCTGCTACGCCTCTTTTGTTGTGAGTAACATGTCCACTCAATTCACGTATAAGGGGCCATGCTGGTGATCTTACTGTTGGTCGCTAGCAATTTGGAAAGTAACTGCGTTAACGATGTTTCGAACCATTCTAACATGCTTTTGTTGTTGGATTAGCTTGGAATATTGGTCTTTCGAAGCAATGATATTGGCGGCGGGAATGTTAGCTGATCCCGAATTGCAGCTCTCTGCGTTATCTGTCTGGTTAGTTTCTGCTTATAAAGACTTTTCCAAGTTTTAGACCGATACCATTACCGAGCTCGATTGTTTCCCCTTCGAAGTTTCCATATATTTTGCACAGCCCATAGACTCTAAGTTTCTTCTTCTGTTTTGACAGCTTGAGCACCACGTCGATGAACTACATGATTCCTCTTGGCCTCAGCGCATCTACGAGGTTTGAGCTTATGTCTTCCTCATACATATTCCTCTTTCATACATGGATTTTCTCTCGATGGCCCCTTCGTGTACGTGTAGTATCAAGTGCTGTATTGATTGCTTTCTGGATTCAAGGCGAGTTGAGGCGCCCTTGCTTGCCCTTACGTAGAGAGTGGAGGAAGTTGAATGTTTACAGTTAATATCTTTCTGAGCCAGTGATTGAAGGGTGACGGTGGCTATATATTCCAGCAATGGTTTGATGTGTTTCTGATGGACGCAGCACCCGCGTTTCGAACGAACTCGGAGCTGGGAATCCTTATGCAGCGCGCAGGGCGGTGGTTGTGGGGCTGAGCATATCGTTTCTGCAGTCCCTCGTTGTTTCCATGACTCTTTTCCTGGCGCGCCATGTCTGGGGCTCGATCTTTAGCCAAGACCCCGAAGTGGTAGTTTATGTCGCCACCTTAATGCCATTCCTGTCTGCTGTCTGCATCTTGGACGGCTTCCAAGGAGTTCTTTCAGGTACTTGAAAGCATCATCAAAACCTGTAGTTCAACACTGGCTTCCATCAAAGCAAGTTGCAATCGGACTAACGAGGTTTAAACGAGAGGTGCAAAGGATGATTACTAAGCTAAACCCGCGGCTGGTAGTTTGGAACGAACTTGGCACTCACGAAGTTCGCTGTTACGTTTTCGTTGGATTCGCTTCCAGTGTTGGTCTCAAAGCGCGGCGGGGTAGTTAGCGATCCTGAGTTGAAGGAATTTCATAAATTTCATCGTAGATATGCTGATGATTCTCTGACGGGATCAGGCATAGGAGTTTTTTTGTATGGCATTCAGTAGGCATCTCTGGGGCGGGTGAAGTGCCGTTCCAGAGTGGTGAATCACGTCCAGTTCTCATTTCGTTTCGTTTCTCTCTCTCGCTCCGCAGGAGTTATGAGGGGGGCGGGATGGCAGAGCATGGCCGCACTTGTAAACCTGCTTACCTTCTACGGTGTAGGCTTGCCTGTCGGTTTTGTCTTGGCGTTCTATTTCGGCTGGGCTGCCAAGGTACTGAAGCTGATTCTCGTCTGGAATCAGCAAACAACTAGAAGAAACTGTCATGTCCCACAGACGTCGTTTTTTATTTTCCTGTCATTTTTCGATTTCCAACGTTGTAGCGTCGGAAGCTCGCACGAGAATTCGGTCCCACACAACCTGATGCTAACGAGCAACGCGAACAAGAAGACTATTTCAGACATCACTTTAGAACTTCAAAGTTCGGACGTCTGACAACTCTCGTCCACTTTTCAGGGTTTGCTCAGTGGTCTGCTGCTCGGCCTCGCTGCTCAGGCGCTGGTATTTGGGATTCTCACCATCCGAACCAACTGGGAAGAACAGGTAATTGACCTACCTTACACTAGACTCTGGTGGAGTTCCATATACGCCATGGCGGGGCACCCTGTATGGACTCTGAAGTCAGCCGAACTTTATTCCTCCTTGTATACTCATCATACTTCTGAACGTGAAATTACTGCAGGCAGAAGCAGCGTATGCTCGTCAAACCCAAACCTCGTCAGTGAAGGGTGAAGGTGACTCGGTTTAATCCGTACGAGAGGAAGCGTCGACATCATTTGGCGGACTAAAATATCCCCGACAACGTATTTCCAGAGAACCTCGATCGGTTCGAGAGCTCTTCAACTTCTGCAATTTTCTCGATCTACGTCAGTGTGGAAATTCTTCGTCAAACGAGAGAGTGTATTTTGGCCCACCATACTCTCTCTGCCGCACGGTGTGTACTATAGCATTTTAGAATCTGATTGGAGAAAGAACTGACAGCTACATCCGGCGCATCTCATGTCCAGCTTTGGCCGAGAGGAAAAATGTTGTTCGTGCCACGAAGGAAAATACCACAAAGCGGGGACGAGGCGACACACTTTGATTCTCTTTCTGTGCTGAGGTAGTTCGAATTCCCGATAAGATATTCTTTATTTTGTCCTCGAGGCCGACAAGAGTCCGACGGGCATAGTTCGAACTTGGTAGGGGCTCGTTCAGAAGCCTTTATTGAAAATAGGATTCGCATGTGCTTGGGGCTTGTGGAGACTTCAGCGCTCGGGGCTAACCGGCATTCTTTGTATTCTCAACCGGCTGGAATCCCAGAAAGTCGGGTCGAAATGATCTCCAGCCGGATTTTCGGCAGTTTAAAGTTTTACAAAACGACAAGTTACCTGTTAAAAATTCCGGGAGGATTAATAAATGATTAAAAAAATCGGTTCCCGTTCATTGCCGCCGGATAATCTCCGGTTCTCAAAACTTTTTACCTTGAGAGTGTAAGATATCAACTCGTTGCGTACTCTACTGTAGAGTACGCAACGAGTTGATATCTTACACTCTCGAGAGATTGGCTTATCATACCTCAAAACGTTTCTTGCGCTTGATCATACCCTGAAAACACTCTGTTGCTTGATCGTATCCCTGACTGACAACAGGCAGTGGTCTCGATTAGACAAGACATGTCATACTCTCGAGAGATTGGCTTATCATACCTCAAAACGTTTCTTGCGCTTGATCATACCCTGAAAACACTCTGTTGCTTGATCGTATCCCTGACTGACAACATGCAGTGGTCTCGATTAGACAAGACAGGTCATACTGTGCATGTCAATTGGAACGCCACGTCCGCTATGACGTGTACAGAGTAGCCTTGTCGCTCTAACGTGGATATAGTTTCGAAAAGTTGAAATCAAATCTCCCGTTATTGAACTCTACGGCTGTGTTTTCCTGCTTCTTGCCGTTATTTACACATCAGCATGAAAGGAGATGGTGAGCTGACATGTCATCTCAAACCAAGACCATCGTTCTTTACCAATCAAGGGTATGATCAAGCGATACATTGTTTTCACAGAAATTTGTTTGATCATATATCCAATAGGTTCAGTGAGTTTGATCATACCTCTTTTAACATTTTCTGGTTTGATCACCTTTGACGTGAGTTTGATCATACCCCTTTTAACGTTTTCTGGCTTGATCACTTTTGACTGGCTATTGCCTGTCAAACCAGGCACTTTGTGATGTTATTCAGATGTGAGACTGCACATATTAGAGGAATAAGAATATTGATAGTCTAATGCGTCCTTAATGTTAAATATATTGAATTACAGTGATATTTAGTCAAGGTTGAAAGTACTAAAATGATAAACCAAAAGATAAAATGACTGGTTCGATTATCAATAATTCGTCAGGGGTATGATCAACCAAACCAAACATTAAAAGGGGTATGATCAAGCTCAAGGAACGTACTGGGGGTATGATCAAGCAAATTTCTGATTGTTTTCACGGGTGTGATAAAACGCAAGAAACGTACTCGGGGTATGATAAACCAATTTCTGTACACTCTCCGACCATGCAATACAGTATTCCGCTCCCTTTTCGTCCTCGTCACTTCATCTTTTTTCTGTACTCGGCCCCTTCCTTCCCACTTGCTCGGCTAAAACAGCGTTGACTCATAACAGATAAGGAAGGGTGAAAAGAAAAGACGCTCACCAAACCAAAAGTAAAAAGTAAAGAGTAGTAACATGGAAAATGCAGTAAAATAGAGTAGAAAGGACCATGCAGTATGTTCGATAAGGCAAAGGATTTGATTCTTTCTTATATATGTGTACTTTCTTGGGCTGTCTTTGGGTGTAATATCCTAAATATATCCTTCCCCCGGCCTTGTACAATGAATTTCGTTTTTTTATTAGAAAAAGTGTAAATTTTATAAAATTATTATAAAAAAATTAAATTAAACTATAAATGACATATATTAACCCGTCTTGGAGTAGTTAACAGATCCAGATATAAATTATAATGGAGACATGTGTTGTTGGGGATATAAGTTCGAGATAATTCAAAATGAAAGTCACAAAGTATTATTTTGTGAGAACATTAATTTATAATCTATTTTTTTCTTCGGAAAGATTATAACATAAATTACACTTATCTAATTTTACGTGAGATGAATATTCTCCTCTAATCTAAACTGGACCATGCAGTACGACGGAAACATATGGGAGAAAAGGACTTCGTTCTTATGTGTACTATACTTTGTTGGGCTTTGTTGCGGGCTCAACTTGGTCCTAAACAGATAAGTAATGACAACCTAACTCACAAACTAGAGCCTAATGGCATCTCCACCGGAATGACACTAACGTTATTCTAGCCTTGAGACACACATATGTTTCACCGGAGACCTTTAAGTGGACTGTATTTTAGTTTCAGGAATGTGGGATTGATCATTAGATTATAAATTAGAGTTTTTTATAGTGTTATATTATTCAAATACACATTGAGAAATTTCTGTATTATTAATCTCAGTTAGAGTGTTTGTAGTGTTACTATTATTTCAATACAGTGTTGAAAAAATCTCGTATGGTGTATTTGTTTGTTGTGATTGAGAACTAAGATAAAATTCTTTTATCGCGGTGGGGAAATTGACTAGACACAAAAGTTCGTATTTTCCTTTTCAACTTCAGAGCGGTGGGGAAGTTGCGTTTCCAAGACTCTATGTATAGTATGAATATCAGTTTTATCGTTAATTCTCGATTTAGCTTATCTGCGGTGGAGACACTTCAATAAGAATCTTCACCCGAGAGACTCTAATATTAGTAAAGCGTTAAGAAACATGGATTTTCCATCGAAGACGCTAACGAAGTTACTTTTAGAGTCAAGAATGCAAGAAGTAACTCCAAGATTTTCTTTCGCTCGCGTCGTTGTATTTTATTTTCATTGGAAATAAAGTTCTTGTGGCGTGATGTCGCCCTTCCACTTAAAAAAGAAAAAAGTCATTTTTTAAAGGATTTTAATTAGAGTTTTGAATAACGATTCAATATACATCCTAGCTAAGGATAGCTGAGAAAGAGACAAGTGAGTATGAAGGAGAAAATATAGAGATTGGATTCCTTCTCAGGTTGGGATAGACTCAATGATTATTTTGAAAAATCGTTTTTATTATTTTATTTATGTTATGATATTTTATTAAATTACAGATAAAACTATATACACAATAAAAAATAAATAGACTTTTTATATAAATATTGTATATTATCAAAATTATAAAAACTTTATAATTTTATAAACTTTATAAGTTTATGAGTCCAGAAAGAACCCAAAATACAACATGATTGCCGTGCTGTTGAAACCATATGATCAAGGCTATGGTTTAATATAAGCATTAAGTTATGATGACATTAATTTATTACCTAATTTTTTTCATTGGATGGTTTATTCTTTCTCATTGGATGGTTTATGTAATAGATTAAGTCTGCCACTTTCTCTATCTGAAGATGGAGAAGGAGCAGAAATAATATGCGTGCAAATGACTTTGCATGAAGATTCTAGAGAAGACGACAAGTAGCATACGAAGGAAAAACTTGTAGAATTGATTGGTTTTTCATGAGACTTAGATTAGGTTGAGAGCACACATGATTTATTCTCCTGTAATGTTGGAAAGAAGATGAAAAGAATTAGCAAAGAAATCTAAAACAACTTTTTGGTAGCATCCACGATAGTTTAGAAGAGAACGGTTTAAAAGAAAATATATAGAGATTTTTTTATAAGAAAAGTCTAAGAGGTCGTAAGGCTCCCGCTAGACTCACGAGGCGTCCAAAATTCTGCGAAAAATAAGAACCCTATCAGATTTTATGAACAAGCAGACAACATAAAAGTAAATAAAACTACTATTTATGCAAGAAATCTAGAGTTGGTTTCCATGGATCACAAGAACGAAACCAAATTTGGTTATTGAACACTTGGCCGTGGATAACATAAACCCATTAACAGTACAGTAGTAAGCACTCAGTCTAGATTAATAAAGCTCTAGCTTCTCAACAAATAATAGATTTTCTCTCCTTTTTCCTTGACTTATGACTAAACTATGAAAAGTTTCGGTAATAGATCGAAAGCTCCAAAAAATAAAATCCGGATAAAATTACGGGTGTCCGGAGAAATAACTTGCATGACAAATACCTGTCAAGCATTCTCTCATTGGACTAACTCGGGTCAGAATACACTAATAATATTTAATTTTCTTTTCTCACAACTATTGAACTAGGTGATTTATGCAAGCTTTCCTACCTAAAGCTATCATTAACCTTCACTCTAAACATTTCGAATATATGTTTTAACGTGAAGTCCGATTCATTTTCTTGTTCTAAAATAGATTAATATTTTATAATGGTATTGAAAACTTGATCTAAATTACCCATGTGTCATTATAGAGACTATAGGCGACCTTAGAGCTACTGATAGCGGCGCTTAGCCCCGTTGGTCTTCTCTCCGGGACGTTACTTTCTTGGAACTTCGGTTCCTTCTTTCCCTTGTAATGCGGTCTTCCTATCTGTTACTATTCATTGTGTCGCGTGTTTGATGGAGATCGAGGTTGTGTGAAGGTTAACTTTCCAAAATTGTATGAATGTCTACGTTACCGGAAGTTTAGGAATATAGCGGGTACGCTAAGTTTGCCGTTAACGTCGCTTGTGCGGCGGAGATGCCTTAAAAGGGATGTAATTAGTTTTAAACATTTTTAAGTCAACCAAGGATGTTGCTTGCTTATTTGTTTATTATTTATTATCTATTCACTCTCTTATAATATGGAGAAACAAGAAAGCCTAATTTGTTACCTAATTTTCTTTTGTCCTGAAGAGTTTAGTGATAAATTAATATATTAACCTGTCTCTACTAGGCTGCCACACTTATATTCTCGGAGGTACGCTTCTCGGCGTGCAACTTATGGTTCTCTTGAACGTTGTTGCGATGGTAGATTAAACCATCATTTAATATTTATGGATAAATTAATTTTCTATCATAGTTTAGTTTATAATATCTATATAATGTTTACACTTTTTTTATACCATAAAGGGAACAAAAGTTCCCGAAGTCGAGCATGCTTATTTAGGAGGTTAATTGGCTCTTTGAGGATGTGTACGGGGATTGCCATGGAAGTAAGTACCGTTTTGCCGTTCTATTACTTTGCTTTTATATGTTTTTTATTTACCAATACTAAGTGTATATTAGTTTAAATATTGAATTTTTATTAGTCATCTTTTAGCTCTAATGCTCAGTTGCCCTTCGTAAATTTGCATGCAACATGAATTTCTCGAGAACTGTTGACCGCTTGTTTTTTTCAAAAAGTACAGAAATTTTATACTAAAGTTAAAAAAAAATCAAAATATCTTGAAATGTTAAATGTTAGGTGAACCTGGAGATGCGAAACCATCTATAACCCATTATAGAAGGAAAGACAGCTGCGCTTCCAAAGGCATAACTATGGGAGACTAGAAGCGAAAAACCAAAAAATAACAAAGGCTTTAGTTTACTACCTAATCTTCACAACAGAAGGTTAGACAATAAATTAAATTGCATCCATATTCCTTCTCTTCTGAACTTGGAAGAAGTGAATAATATACCTACTGAATATGTTTGGTAACCACGAGAATTTCATTCTGCGAATGGGTTGTCTGCGAACAATAAAATTTATTAATTTTACATAAAATACCTTTGCTAAAATAATTTGATTCAATTCAAAAACCAAATCTGTAAAAGATCCTTAAATGAATGATCTCTTAGAGCTTTATTCTACGTGATTCACTTCAAATTACTGAATATCCATTGAAAAATATAGAAACGAAGTTCGGTTCGCTTCTAGTAACAAAACAGTATCTTCCATCTAATCTAAAGTACAAGGGGAGTGAAAAAAGGAATTTACCTTTCTTTGGTTTCATACGCGCACCTGAGCTTTAATTATATTTTATGCAGATTCGTATGCATCCTATTCACGTTCGTGTTAAGCGTCGTATTTTGTTATGCATTCTGAATTTTCTCATGACTATAATTCTTGAAATAATTATTTATATATTCAATAATTAATTTAATATTATCCATGAGAATGTCCTTCAGCTCCATTTTAGATATCCACCCTTAACCTATTTCGCATTAGCTAATATTTTCTCTCACAGCCTTGTACAGCAATTGTAAATGGAGACATTTTGTTACGTTCTTAGTTGTCGGTTCATTCGCGAGCGTTAATTTAGCGATATCCGACAAGTTAATTTAGCATCCCATGGCCTTGTAAATGTTCAAGGGGACCCTCTGTTACGTTCTTTGTTGTAGCATAGAACATCTTTCACGTTGAGTTCGTTGGGACTCTCACGCTCGGGCTGCCGAACGTGCTTCTTCTTTCTTTCTTTGCGTCGCGTGCTGTCTTCGGAGAACCAGACTATTTCTCCCCGTCTTGCTATGCGTGATTTCTCGCTCACTTGCTTTCTCTGCGTCATGTTATCTCTGCCACGATCGATTCATCGATATCTTCGTTCATCACTGGATCGCTGCTTCTATTGCGTATCTCCTTGTCTTGCTGCGAGTGATTCCTCGCTCGCTTGCTTCCTCTACTTCGCATTATCTCTGCAGCGAGCGATTCATTGATACCTTCGTTGATCGCTGGATCGCTGCTTGTATTGCACGGCTTGCTATATTCGGAAACATGCACTTTGTTATCTGTTTTGCTTGGCAAATTGGCTGCTTTTCATTCGAACCTTGCTTGCGTCGCGTTATCACTGCATGGACGTTTTTCGTTTCGCTTCTGCTCTTTGCTATCACGTGATCTCTTTGGTCTAAGTCCTCATCGCTACATCGGTCGAGGTCGTGAAAGAGCACTATTTTCATCACACGCTATCTGCTGCAATGGTGGAATCTATCCCACCTTATCTTCGTCTTGTACGCGTCTTCACTTCAGTTACATGCATTTTGATGATTGAGGTATGTGGCGACGGGATTGCGTCAAACAAGCAGCAGCAGATAAGTCTTCTAACTCTCACTCGAACTCTTTTTCATATTTTTATCAATTTTTTTCATGTCAGATGTCATAGATGATACTAGCGACCCTGCAAATGATGTTTTGGAACTGTGAAATGTGTGTATGTTGGACACTCAATATTCGGATTTACATGATAGGTTGTAAGTACAAGCCATACCCTTCTGATGCAAATGCGGCAGACTGCTCGCACGAAGCGAACAACGACCACTCCGAGTGTTCCTCGTTTGAGACAAACAATAAACAAAAATCTTGAGGTGTCGGTGACAGTAGGTCAGAATAGAGTAGACCTTTATCTTGCTTGTTGGGGTCCTTTATGCAATTTTTTGCAGCGTGAATGCGAGACTGGTCTGATATATGTAGAGAGAGGTGGTGCTCTATTGCCATTTACATCCAAGGAGTGTTATGTTTGTGGACCTCGAGTCCTATTGATGTTAAGAGCAGACTCCTGACTGTTATAGGTTGGAAAGGAAGCAGTAGGTCACTGGACGCAGAGGTGTGCGTGAAGAGGCTTAATAACTGTGGCCTCCATACTTGTGTCGGTATGGTCGGCTACTGTATGAAAGATAAGTCTGAGGTTCATCACAGTTCTTGCATGAAGAATATCACTGATTCGATGCTTGCAGATGGGGACGAGTTTTTCACTCTGTTGGGTGCAGTGGACACTAAGAATCGGGTGGAACTCAATTCTAATAATGTGTTGCAGAGAGCCTTGCAGTTTAACAAGTACAAGTGCCGGCATCCGCTTTGGAATACATTGCGTTCTTTCCTACGGTCTATGGTTCGATATGAGAAGTACTCATTCTCGTGCAGATGGCTTATGGATAACGCAATTCAGCATGTCAAGAGTGATGCATTGTGGAAGTCGATCGTGCATCCGGAGACGATAACAATGAGGGATATAAACACCATCTTTTTTGCTAATCAACAGGCTCGCTGACGATATTTTGGTGCCATGAGTCCGAAGGAGGAGGAATGGCTGCAGAGTTTACCATCACCGAGGATGGACACTGGCTGCCCATTGTTTGAGTCTGTGCAGGCTTTCTCGGAGTATATGCCACTGTACAGTGCATACTTTCGTGACATGACGGTCAGACGAGCGGAATTTAATGCTCCTTTTTTTTCTTTGCATCAGTCCGTTTGGTGATCTTCTGCTCGTTGCTGCAGGTCACAGTGCCAAGGAGGGATCATCGAGCATGCAGGAACGACCATTCTCTACGAGCTGAAGTTTTTGAGTATACATAGGAGACTTTGATAGTGTGTTACTTCACATGCGATGAAGCTGGGGACTGTACATAAGAGACTTTGATAGTGTACATTGTGAAGAGACGTCCAGTGTGGACATAGTGTAATAGATAATGTGAGTCTTCTCCAGGGAGGTCGAGCTTATCAGGACCCAGACAGTCCGATTAGATACAAAATGTTTTATCGAATAAGTTAAAATAGTCCACCGTGGTCTTTTTTGTTACAAACTTGTGTATCGTAGTCGTCTTGGAGAGAATATTGAACCGCACACAAACAACGGGCGAAAAGAACAGGAGCGAAGTGTAGAACATATTGAAAAAAATAGGAAAAAAATCCCGACGGACAGGAGTAGAAGACGAAGATAAAAAATAATAAGTCACAATAAGAAGGAGGAGAAGCAGCATATCTGGACGAAAAAACGCTACCAACGGACTGCAGTAATTTTCGGGAGAAGCATCTGTCGAGATGGAAAACGAGCAAGAGCATAGTCTAAAACAAACCGAAACAAACCGAAAGAAAACAGAAAAAACGGTGAGGGACTTAAACGTTAGAGAAGAAGAGAAATACGGAGAGAAAACACTCGTACTCGGCTTCACTGCAAACCAGAAGAGCCTAGGTGAATAAGTAACCACAATGAACTTCTGCAACGAGACGCGCAAGGGGACAAGCGAAAAAAAGGTCTGTCTAAAAAACGTCATTGGACGGTACAGCCTAAACAGATCGGGCGGGGGTTTCTTTTGCCGGGGGTTCTTTTCGCGGGGCCGTGATGTCTTTCGACATTACTACGATACAGCATAAAGAAATCGGCCGGGGGTTTCTTTTGGCAGGGGTTAATTTTGCGGGGCCGCGATGTCCTTCCACGCTCGTATCGGAGATCGCTGCTGCCTCATCCCTCTCGCTTCTCATTGTCTCATTGTCTTTTCGTCCAGACTTGCTGTCGTCCAAACCTGCTGCCTCGCCTCGAGTGGCTCTACAGACTTCACTTTCATCATCGCGATGACGATGTTCTTATCATGTTCTGCGACCGGAGGTCATCGCTGCCGATAGTGATCTCATCATTCTTGCCAGGCCGCTGTTATATTTTTCACGCTATCTCGCGGAGGTTTTTTTCGCAGGGCCTCTGTTTTCATTCGCCGCGCTCTCGTCAGCTGTTCTTGGAGCGGAGGTCACCGCTGCCGATAGCGATGTTATCATTCTTGCGGGCCCGCTCTTGTCTTTTCATGCAGTCTCTGTTCTCGTTTCTGGCTTGTCGCGACTGCTTCTGTCAACCGTGACGGCATCGATTTTTGTTCCTCCTGACAGCAACTTCGCTTTTCTGCTACAGGCTGCTGACGGATTTGGCTGGGGTTATTTTCATGGGGCCTCTGTTTACTCTTCTTGGAGCTGCCCGCATGATAGTTTCTCTTTCTTGGCAGGCTCTCCTCGTATCGGAGGTCGCCGACTTTGCTTTGTTCTTGATGCCGATGTTCTTATTCTTCCAGGACCGCTGTTTTAATTTCCTTGCCTATGCTGCAGGTCGTTACTGTCGTTGTCGCTTGCTTCTCTTTCTCCTCCGTCTTCCAGGTTCTTGCTGCTGGGAGTTCCCGTTGCAGTGAACTCCCTTTCGGGGGAGTTGGAATGGACGACTTTACATTTCGGCTAACTAGTCAGCTAAGCCAACCTGAACTACTTCCTTTTTGCGGAAGCGCTGAATTTCCGTCGCAGCACTTGGCCATACCATACGCTATGACCACCATACCGAACTAATCTTCTACGATCTTGCAACCTCATCGCGGACGTCGTAGACCAGATAAGTACAACGACCACCTCGTGTACTATATTCGAATGTCTATCATGTCTCAGTCTGTGAACAGCGCCGATGATGATGACCTCATTGCAATTCCTAGCACTCCTCCTAGACTCTTTGCTATTCCTCCGTTAGTCAATTTGGACCATATCCAGACCAAATGTTTTCATCTTGACAGACATTGCTATATCTTAGATACATTACATCGCCCACTAACCTCACCCCCGTATCCTCTCATTACTTCTCGTTCGCTTTCTTTCGATGACGTTGCACTTTACCGAGATAGAGATTATATCTACTTAGATTTACAGTTCTCTGAAGACGAACCTCCAGAATTTCTAGTCCTCGGATTAGATTACGTCCTCATCTCACGTACCTTTACTACTAGAGATTGCTGCTGCTACGCCTTAAGTGGTCCTTTTCATTTCATTGCATCCACCGATCGCTGGTTAGTTCTTCGTGATCGTCATTCCGTCATTTTCTCTTACCCACAGTATTTACAATCAAAACGACAACCTTTACTCCTGAAACCTGTTGTTCAAGCTGTGTATCGTCTGCGTTGCGTGCATTGTGTTTGTCATGATTTGAACCCCGGCTTGTTTCGACTCGGTTGTAAACACATTTCTTTTCCGTCTGATGCCATAGAGTTTCAACCTTTGAATCATGTTCATGAGAAGAGCAGCTCGCGCTCACCGCGCGATCCCTCCAACACTGAACAACCCTCGGAAACTTGTGAGAAAACCATATGAGGTGTCCTTAACAGTGGGACAGACAGGAGGGAACTTAGATCTCGCATGCTGGTCCATACTTTCCGATTTTCTTCAGAGGGAATGTGATAGCGGCCTACTTTCAGTGGAGAGAGGAGGCGCGTTATTACATTTGCATATACAGGGAGTCTTATCCTTGCAGGCTACTAGCCCTCTCGAAATAAAGAAACGTTTTTGTGTTGGGTTGGAAGGGAACTGATAGACCCTTGGGAGCTTATGTATGTGTGAAGAAATTAACCAACAAGGGACTTCATACGTTTGTAGGGATGGTAGGATATTGTATGAAAGACAAATCTGAGGCGCACCATGTTTGCTCTATGAAAAACATATCTCAGTCTATGCTGAAAGATGGAGATGAACTCTTCACACTTTTAGGTGCAGCCGATACTAAAAATCGTGTAGAATTCAATTTAAATAATATCTTACAGAGAGCATTGCAGTATAACAAGTACCGCAGTAGACATCCTCTTGGCACAACGTTGAGAACCTGCTTGAGGATGATGATCAAGTCCGGAAAATACTCGCCATCGTGCAAATGGCTCATGGGTTCAAGAATCCAGCGAGCGCGTAGCGACGCTCTTTGGAAAGCTATTGTCCACCCTGAAACCATTATCATGAATGATATTGACCAGGTTTTCTTTTGCCAGCAGCAACAGCGAGGCAGGTACTTCACGGTGGATGCCGTGGACGCAGTCGAGGAGAATGAAGACGCTGAGGACATAGCTGCCTGCAGTGACCAGCATCGGACCTTTTTTGAAGACACGCAGCCTTCTTACATGCCACTGTGCAGTGCACTCCATCGAAGTGTGGGAGTCGACAGAGCCACAGAAGGTGACCACGTTGTATTCATAACAAACCTCTTTTACTTCCAGCACTGTCGTCTCTATATTTTTCATTTTCCATATATTTTTGTGTCCTCGCAGGAACAGAGACGAGAGAAACACCGTTGCCACAGTAAAAACCGCATGGACTAGGTCCGTACTTGAGCACTGTACATTTTGACCTCACATACGCTAACACCGTATTTGTTCCGAGTACAGTTTTTCTCTCAGCAAACTTCGTCCGAACTCGTTTTGTACTCCTCACTTCCTCATTATTTTCCGCTTCCATTCTTTCAGTTTCAACAACTATTGTTCTGAACAGAAGTGTACGCTTGTCTGGGCAGGGAATGAAACCGAGGTAAACATGCTTCTGTGTATGAAGAACATTGTTTTTGTCAACAGCTTTCGGTCTTCAGCCTCACTGTTTTTCTGTATTATTTCATTTCTCTCCATCTTGTTGCAGGGCAGGAATCCGGAAAATGAACTTTACACTGTGGGTAACCTTCGGCACTGCCTACAGTCAGCCTGCATTGGAGTTGTTCTCTTGCAGAGGCTATGAGGACCTGAAGTCACTGTACACAACCTACTCGCCTTGCAGTTTGCTGACTAGTGTACACAGACTTACGTATTGTACAAAGACTACTGGACTTAGCAGTTTTGCAAAGTTTTGACTATATTTTCTCTCAGTACTCTACTGGAGTTACGAGTTTTGCACAGTCCTACTCTAGTTTGCTTCTACAGAGACCAAACTTATCTTTTTTCCTCACATATCCGACTATACAGTGCTCGTACGTTGGAGCTTGCAGTTGTGAACTACCTTCTTTCCCATTGTAACGTTCGACCGCAGAACTCGAAACAGATTCTTTAATCTCTAACCAATGAACTGCCGAACGTGAACCTCCCTAGAGACCTGTATACTTTATTTGTGTCTCCAGATCCAGTTCGTTAAACTATCCGCTAATGAGCACCGAGGATTTGATAACTGTTGAACGGGTTTCGAATAACCAACTAGTCTTTTGTAGGTCTCTGGTCAATCTTAGGTTACTAAACACAGGTGGAACTATTCTAGACCTGGGTGCCTAAAATTTGGGCAGCGCTTCCGCTATTGGTGATCAAGTCGGAACGCCAGGACCCACAAAGAGCAACCGCCAAGACTAGGAGACCTAGTAGCTGCTAGGAAGTAGGAAGGCAAAGTAATTACACCGAAATAAAGTCAACACAATACCAGATGCGTCCAACTCAGTTTTGGCACACAACTCAAGTCTACTTATCAGAATGGAGAAAGTCACAGGCTCATATACATTACATGGCATTACTTGCTGACAAGGTCACGCAACGCTCTTGGACCGGCAATCCTTCACTACTCAGCAACTCTACTGTGAGAAATTTACTCCAGAACTACCATGGAACCTACTTTCACTCTGAACGCCTTGATTTCTGTCACTCAACAGATCAGACCCCAAGTCAGCGATCTAATCAACACCCCAAGTCTGCTCTCCAGATCTGCTCTCCAAGTCTACTCTCCAAGGAATCAGATTTGCATGCTCTCTGTTTTCTGAACTCCAAGATACAATCTCTCTATTCTGAAAATACAGTCTTCTCTCCTCATCACCAAGAGTGCTCTTCTCCCAAAAACTGAAACTGAGAATGGCCCCTTTAGGGCTCACGACACTCTTTTATCTAGTCTCCTTGAGCCTGCTTTATGACCATGCAGCTGCCACTTTTTGGTTAATCAATGCCCGAATGCCATCTGGTGGGATAAAGCAAAAGGTGTTACAATCGCCCCAACCAGCAAAACGCAGTTCTTCCACTGAACTGCGGTATCTACAATACCACATTAGAAACAACACTTCCTCAAATCCAGAGAAACACTACCCCATCCAGGGTAAGGTTAAGCCTTTTCTCAAGGCTATGCTCCATTACCGAGCATCCGTTGAAGCTTTCGGGTGAGACAGAACCCTAGCTTCTAGGTGGTGAACTCGTCAGTTTTCTTTTATCCACCTCCTTACTATTATACACCATAGTAGCGTCAGCCTAAACCTGATTGACATCCGACAGTCATAAGAAGTCAGCAGACCACAACTCCACCTTTAGACGAGCAGATTGGCCAGATCTACTCGGTTCCAGTGTCCTTGAAGGGCCCTTTGCATGACTCTTCTGACTCGATTCAATCCACCGCTTAGCTGGAAGAGACCATTGCGGACTGTCGTCTCAAAAAATATCTACGCAGTGGTTCTTGAAACGTGTACAGTGCTAGATCATCTAGGTACTCCCAAGCTTCACTTACCAATCCCGGAACTCTACCTGTCCAACGACATAAGTATTGAGTAACGGGTTCTCCAGCTCCATCGGGATTCGGTGATGCTCGATGATCTACTATCTCAATCAACTCAAGATCATCAGCTCTTGGTAATGTTTCTAACACTGGATGCCATTTTTGATATCTTCCAGACAACGATTCTAGTTCTTCACGAAACATTTTCAAGTTAGAAACATGAATGATGGGGTGATAATGTTTTATACTAGCTGGAAAACGTAACTTATAAGTCACAAGACCTAACTTCTTCTCGATCAGGAATGGTCCTGCCCACTTTGGAAGAAGCTTCTTGGCTAAATCCACCCCTACTGGGATTCTGAAGTTCTTGATTCTCAACCAGACTCTCTGCCTTTCTTCGAACTGTACGTCTTGTCTACCACGGTTTGCATACTTGGCATACCGTTGTTGTGCCTTCTCCATGTGTTTCTTTGCCTCTTGAAACACAGTACCCTGAACACGTATGAAAGTCTCTAGATTTGGAGGATCTTTATTTGACCTTCCTGCATTTTCATGCCCCTTGGTAGCCAGAGCTATAGGAGCCCAAGGTGCATGAGAGCCCCGATAAACCACTTCAAATGGTTTAAATCCTGTACTCGAATGCTTAGTGTTGTTATATGTAAACTCCACCAAATCCAAGTGCTCGCTCCAATCACTCTGATCTCGCATGATATAGTTTCTCAACCCTTGTTCTACTATCTGGATCGTCCTTTCCGTCTGACCATCAGTTTCAGGATGATAAGAGGAACTGAACTTGAGGGTAGTTCCGAGCCTTCGAAACAAACCCTTCCAAAAATCAGCTACAAACCTCCTATCCAGATCTGAAACAATATCTTTAGGCATCCCATGATACTTAAAAACATATCGTATAAACAGTTCAGCGGCACCTCTTGACGTCACTGCTTCTCTACAAGGGATGAGGTGAGCTTGCTTACTGAAACGATCTATAACAACTAACAGAGCATCAAAACCTCCTGATTCGGGTAAACCTGTGCATAAGTCCATACTTATGCTCTCCCAAGGCCCATCAGGTATTGGCAATGGCCTCAGCAACCCTGCAGGTCTCCTTCGCTCCGTTCGTTGTTGTTGACATGTCAAGCAAGTCTACACGTACTTGATTACATCCTCCAACATGGTTGGCCAATAAAACTGCTCTTTAAGTCGTTGTAACGTTCTATTCTGTCCTCCATGTCCAGCTAGTTCACAATCATGACATTCTTGCATGACTAGTGTCCTTAGAGCTCCAGCTGGAACATAGACCTTGGTTTGCTTATAAAACCAAAGGCCATTGCGAAATGAGAGATGACGTACCAATGGATCTCTCCCTTGTTGGCTGGTCCAACGTTGAGCCTGAGGATCATCTGGCAATGCTTGTCTGATTCGATCCAAAAGCTCTTCACTTGTGTCTTGGGTTGTTAACACCTGGATACGTCTGCTTAACACATCCGCTGGAATATTTTTCTTCCCCTTTTGATATCGCCATTCGATATCAAAACGTGCAAGCTCCACTTGCCATCTCTGTTGTTTGCGTGACAACCGAGGTTTACTTTGAAAGTATGTATTACCCTCGCAGTCCGTCACAACAGTAACTTTGCTTGGTAACAAATAATGCTCCCAACGTTTCAGACAGTGGACAACTGCGAACATCTCCTGTTCATGAGCAGGCCATTTTGCCTCTGTTTCTGAAAACTTATGACTTTCGTAAGCCATTGGATGCTTTTCTTGCATCAGCACTCCTCCAATGGCCCATTGAGAAGCATCTGTGTGAACCTCGAAAGGTTCCCATCTTTGGAAGAGCTAGCACGGGCATCTCTGTCAGTGCTTGTTTCAACTCCTGAAACGCTCTTTCAGCTGCTGGATTCCAAACAACCTTAGAAGCCTTGCGCAATAAGCCAAACAAAGGTGCGGCTTTATGCGCAAATTGATAAACAAAGCGTCGAAAGTATGTGGCTAACCCAAGAAAAGATCTGAGCTCATGAACACTCTCATGTCTCTTCCATTCAACAATGGCTCGAATCTTAGCCCTGTTAGGATGAATACCATGCGCATCGATCAAACATCCTAGAAACACCACACTCTCTTGTCCAAAAGAACACTTGCTCTTCTTGAGGTAGAGTTGGTGTTCTTCCATGCGCTTAAGAACTGTTTCAACATCTGCTAGATGTTGATCCCAAGTGGATGAGAATATGATGATATCATCCAAATACACGATAACACTCTCATCCAAAAGATCTCTGAAGATCTCGTTCATCAGCCTGCAAAAAGTACCAGGTGCATTGGACAATCCAAATGGCAACACTGTATACTCAAACAAGCCATACCTCGTCCTTATAGCCGTCTTTTCTTCGTCTCCTTCTTTGATCCGGATTTGATGATATCCAGAACGAAGATCCAACTTGGTGAAGTACTTTCCTATGGCCAACCGATCTGTGGTTTCATCCATGAGAGGAAGAGGATACTTGTTCTTGACAGTAACCTTATTAAGTGCACGGTAGTCTGCACACATGCGGATACCACCATCTTTCTTGACCACGAACAACACCGGTGCAGCATAAGGTGATATGCTGGGTCGTAAGATACCTTGAGCTACCAACTCTTTCAATTGAGTCTTCAGCTCTGTTAGCTCATCAAACGACATGCGTCTTGATGGCACTGCAATAGGTGTAGCCCCAGGAACCAGATCAATGGCATGATCCAAGGCTCTCCTCGGAGGAAGTCCTGTTGGTAACTGGTCCGGCATTATGTGAGAATACCTCTTAATCAATGCTTGCATATCAGGATGTATGGGAAGAGCAGCAACACGTTCTTCCTCATCCGTCTCCATCTTGGGTTTAGACATCACTGCAACCCAAGCTTCGTCAACCAACTTGATCTGCTTTCCAAACTGTCTGGCCGTGCAGATCTGAAATGCCACCTTGGCTCGTTGGAACTTACGAGCAGCATGGTTTGGCTCCTTGGGTCTCTCTTTGATGATCAAAGGATGTGGTTGACCCAAGCCCCATCGATCCATGACTATGACGTTCCTTTCTTGAACATCTAGCTTGGCTTTGGTCTCTTGTAACCAAGACCAGGACAAGATACCTTCCATCGTGTCGCCTAAGCTCATAACTAAAAACTCATGCTTCCTAGTTACCCCTCCAACAGTAATAGGAACACTCATGAGCTTTTCTGTAACGGTTGTGCTACCTTGCACAAACCTTACCAACAATGGGCTCATGATCTTGGTTCTAATCACCCCTAAAGTTCTGACAAGTTTTTCATCCAAGACATTCACATCTGCTCCAGTATCTATAAGCAAACAACACCGGTGGTTTCCTATTTTTACTTCAATCCATGGTAGAAAATCTCCATGTTCTACCAAATGCTCACTAGCACATACCTCTGCTTCAGTAGTCGCCTCAACTGGATCTTCAACACTGGTTGTCTCTTCAGTTGTCAACCCACGAACGTTGCTCGCTGTTGAACGTTGAGGACACTCACGAGCAATATGACCGTCTCGTCCGCATCGAAAACAGATGATCGTCCTTGAAGGTGTAGCACTGCTAGCTCCACTGCTCCTAGCACCTGAAGTCGAAGCTTGGTTGGATCCTGCATTGGATGCATAAGATCCAGTAGGTCGTGTCTGAGTAGGACCACGAGAAACTCCTTGCTGTTGAGATCCACGAGGAAACCTCCTTCCCGCTGCACCAAATCTTCCACCACCACGTCCTCTACCACCTCTACTCTGAGAGGACGCTATTGTCCTTGAGGATTGCGCCAAAATCCTCTACTAGGCTCGCCACCACTTGTTCCACGCTGAAACTTGGAGGGCTGCACGGTGTAATTACGTTCCCTAGTGTTCTCTGCTGCTTCCAGAAATGCAAACAAGTCTTGCATGTTCTCGGACTTATGAAACATAACCCAACTATCAAACACACTAGCATAGAAACCTTGTAGACCTTTCTTCAAGTGAAACAGCAAGTCGGTGCGATCCACCATGTGCAAACGAGTAACCAACTCAGAAAATCGCTGGAGATATTGTCTGATACTCCCTGTCTGTCTCAGATGAATGAGTTCTAGTCGAAACTGTGTAGCTTCATCCACTGGTACCAAATGTCGTCGGAGTTCATCCTTCAGCTCCGGCCAAGTGGACATATGAGTCGTATCGTTCAAACTCCTCATCCTCTGTTGACCTCCATACCATTCCTTAGCCTCTCCTTCCAGTCTACTAACAGCATAGGTGAACCAACTGCGCTCATCAAAATTCTCCAAGTAGTTCTCCATTTCAGTAATCCATAACTCAAACCTGGAAAAGCTTTTCTCACCGTTGAAGGTTGATGGTGTCGCTGGTTCAGCCCACTTCACTTTCCGCTTGTGTCCTTCTTTGGCTGAGCTGCCTTCCGCAACATTCTCTTGTACCTTCTGTGATCCATCTTCATTCTTATCTGCTTGAGCAATATCAACTGCTTCTTCGCCTGGTAGTGCTAAATCCTTGACTTGCTCGATTTGCAGTACAGGGACCTCCGCTTCCTTCTCTTGTGTCGCTTTTGCTTGAGTTAAATCCGCCTTAAGCACCTTGTTCTCAGCTTCTACTTGCTCCAGTCGACCTTCCAACTTTCTCAACAATACTTTCATCTCGTCCAACTCGGTCGACACAGCCTCCATTGTCGATGGTGTTTAGCAAAGACTCAACTTGAGCCTGCTTTGATACCAACTATAACGTTCGACCGCAGAACTCGAAATAAATTCTTTAATCTCTAACCAATGAATTGCCGAACGTGAACCTCTCTAGAGACCTGTATACTTTATTTGTGTCTCCAGATCCAGTTCGTTAAACTATCCGCTAATGAGCACCGAGGATTTGATAACTGTTGAACGGGTTTCGAATAACCAACTAGTCTTTTGTAGGTCTCTGGTCAATCTTAGGTTACTAAACACAGGTGGAACTATTCTAGACCTGGGTGCCTAAAATTTGGGCAGCGCTTCCGCTATTGGTGATCAAGTCGGAACGCCTGGACCCACAAAGAGCAACCGCCAAGACTAGGAGACCTAGTAGCTGCTAGGAAGTAGGAAGGCAAAGTAATTACACCGAAATAAAGTCAACACAATACCAGATGCGTCCAACTCAGTTTTGGCACACAACTCAAGTCTACTTATCAGAATGGAGAAAGTCACGGGCTCATATACATTACATGGCATTACTTGCTGACAAGGTCACGCAACGCTCTTGGACCGGCAATCCTTCACTACTCAGCAACTCTGCTGTGAGAAATTTACTCCAGAACTACCATGGAACCTACTTTCACTCTGAACGCCTTGATTTCTGTCACTCAACAGATCAGACCCCAAGTCAGCGATCTAATCAACACCCCAAGTCTGCTCTCCAGATCTGCTCTCCAAGTCTACTCTCCAAGGAATCAGATTTGCATGCTCTCTGTTTTCTGAACTCCAAGATACAATCTCTCTATTCTGAAAATACAGTCTTCTCTCCTCATCACCAAGAGTGCTCTTCTCCCAAAAACTGAAACTGAGAATGATCCCTTTAGGGCTCACGACACTCTTTTATCTAGTCTCCTTGAGCCTGCTTTATGATCATGCAGCTGCCACTTTTTGGTTAATCACTGTCCGAATGCCATCTGGTGGGATAAAGCAAAAGGTGTTACACCATTCCAGTCCGTACTGTTGTATCTGGTATTGCAGACTCTAGTATTATTTGCGACTACGTTCTGCGTACCTTGTGTGTGGAACAGAATATTATCTCTATAAACTAGTCTTTTCTACAACAGTCATGGAGTACGAAATGATAGTGGAGTCTGCTTTCCAGTTATTTGACATCACACAGACTCCGAGAGAAGTTAAGAAAGAAGTGGATACAACGGTTGTAGACAAGAAAAGAAACAGAAGAAACCATGTCTGGAGAGAAAGCTGTGGGAGGAGGTCATGAAATGTTGGTAGAATTATATATTGTAATACAGCCGTGCCAATGATTTTTAACAGCACATCACATAGCCACCTGCGTGCTTATAATTCCCGCGCTTAGAGAATTACAAGCACAAAATTAGAATTGCAAATCTTCCATAATTAAAAAACATGGATGTAAAACAGCACGCACCTATTGCAGAGCTTCAAAAATTAAAAGAAACGGACACAAAAATTGTCAGTAACCATCTCAGGTTTTGGTGAATAAGTAACCATCTCATGAGGAGAAGAGCCTAGGTGAATATATACACGGGTTCGAGTGAAAATAAGCTTCAATATGCATGCATGCAACTTAGACTTTGTACTGAATTTCCCCTTCTAATTCCATGACTGAAAGAGAATTTTATGAGAAAAGAAAAGTTAGTAGTGGTTTTCCTATGGTCGGCTAAATGTAACTCAGAAAGGAAAGGTGCTATGTGTGACGCCTGTACTTGTAAGATCGGACAAACGACGGACATGGTTTGTCATCTACCGAACGGTTCATGTACCGGATCAGTTTGCTCGAAAGAAAAGCGTGCTGTCGGGGGACAAGCTAATCTTGGCAGACAGCACTTTGCGACTCCCAGTAACTTGCAAACAAGTGTTGTATGCAGGTCATGCCAACGCGCAACATGCCAAAGTACATCCTGGGAGAAGAAACAAAAGAACCAGGCCTAAGATAAAACCGTAACGAATAAAGGACAAGCGAAGCGGGAAAGCGGGGAACAACGCTAAAACAAAGAACTCTTTCTTTCGCTCACGTAATTCTGAGATAAGTCCATTAGAGCATCTGCACGAGGCGCGCCAGTATCTAGACTATTTTCAAATTTGGTGTGTTTTCTAACTTTTACACGGTTATAGAGTAAAAGCAGTTTTCACCATTCTTGAGTGATTAATATGTTCAGTAGAAGTTTAGTACTGTTTCTAGTTTCTCTGCCTAGTACATGTTATTAGATGCTAGTATAGATGTTCAATTCTTTTCCAACCATTTTTTTTGGTTACAAACATTACTATATATGCTCGATCAACTTCTGGGGAATGTTTCTTTTTTTAGTGATATAAGAAAAGATATATGTGTTATATAATAATTATATTATAAATGAATAAAATAATTAGACTATTCTCTAATAATTAAATGTTAGTTGAACCAACAGGTGCAGAAGGAACCAGATTCAACCCATAAGTGCAAAATTTATATAAGAAAGGTAAGGTAGGTTATCTAACCCCTCCGGACAGAAAGATAGGTAGTAAATAAAAAATAAATCAGAAAAGACGAAAAGAGAAAAACAATATTTTTGAACTGTAAATAAAATGTGAAGATTCGCAGACATGAGATCTTGGTAGAAAAAGAAACAAAATTAATATAATTATCTTTACAAAATTAGAATAGGTGGGGTAAGGTCAGCATAATTATACAAGTATACATGCTGGTGTCGTTACTGCCGTCTAGTTCTAGAGACTGGCCCACACGAGTTTGAATTTCAGTCCGAGATCAAAACATTAGTCATCACTTCGGGATGTATACAATGTCTTTGTAAATAGGGTCAGGTACACAAGCTGACGCACTACTTACGGTCTATATCTCGAGACCGCTCCACGCGAGTTCGAATCTAACCTAGAGGTGACAAAATTAAAATTAGAGATCTTAGAAAAAAGTTAAATAAAACGTTAGAGATATTATAATACTACATGAGATTGAGAACTTCTCTTATAAGAAGATATGTAAAAGTAGTTTATTATCAGTCTCTTGAGTTTAGAGGGGTCAATTTAATTTACCATTCGATCTTCGTTAGAGCCTACGAGGAGAGCACATGATTGAATGATGTTAAAATATAATTTATCATAAATATATTGATACTGAAATAAAAAGTGGGTACTTAGCTTGGGTAATATAATTTATTATAAATACATTGATATTGAAATAAAAAGTGGATACTTAGCTTGGGTGTTCATAATATGCGTAGCAGTGGCGGTTCCGGCCAAGGAACGGACAAGCGAGAAAACCGGGATGTTAATATACATCTCCCGTGAACTCTGGAACCTTGGGAACTCTGTTTGTTTAGTGTTATCCAGAAAATGTATAAGTGTTAAGTGAAAAATATATATCACGTAAATATAAAAAATAAAAATTGTATAAACATTATATGTTAACCCATTCCTGGAAAGACAGAGAAACCAGGAGAAAACCCATAAGTAGTGCCTCGGCTCCCACGCTTCAGGAAATACAAGAGCGAAAGACTGTACTGATAGTTAAATTAACGAGGCGTGATAATTTAATTTATATCTAACCTTTCTTGCCGGAAGGGTTAGGTATAAATTAAATAATTATTCCCCCTCTTCCGAACTCGGAAGAGGGTGAATATGCAAGCTTGCATTACAGGTGCATAATATGCATGCTTGAACTGTCAATACCCCTGCCACATGTGCGTATTTCTAAACATAATTAAAGCTAAGCATAAACCAACTCTTCGAATAATATGCATGCCTAATATGGGGTGTCATTTCATACATAGAATATGTAGTTTTGAAAGCATGCATAGTCACCCTCTTTCGAGTTCGGAAGAGGGGGAAATGCGTGCCAGTTTAATTTAGTAGTTTTTTTTCCGGAAGGGTTAGGTATTAAATTAAACGCATGATTAAAAGTAGATATTCACGAGTACAGTGCTTCGGACTTGTACCTTCTGAAGCACGAGGATCAAGACTACAATTATGAGTTTTTGTCTATAGTTTTGAAAGCATACATAGTCACCCTCTTCCGAGTTCGGAAGAGAGGGAAATGCATGCCCGTTTAATTTAGTACCTAAGTCTTTTTTCCGGAAAGGTTAGGTATTAAATTAAACGCATGATTAAAAGTAGATATTCAAGAGTACAGTGCCCCGGACTTGTACATTCTGAAGCGCGAGGATCAAGAATACAATTATGAGTTTTTGTCTGTTCTCTCCGTGTTTCCAGGCATGTGCTAACAAATAACATCTATAGAGTATTTTAATTATTTACATCTACTTACTATATATATATTATTTAACACTTATATAATTATTTGAGAACAAAAAAATAACACAAGTTCCCAGAAGTTCAGATTGCCTGAAAAGCTAAAACGACAAGCATTAACTAAACACACGCTCTCTTAACAAAACACCAGCACCGAACCAGAACCCTGAAATTTTTACCGCCTCTGCCGCTTGTCCGGACACGCCTCTCTGGACAAAACTTCAAAGAGAATGCAAATTCACTTCCGGGACAAAGCTCAGATCGGGATGTTCTCGATCTATTTTCGTGGCTAAGATATTTATTTGTTGTGCAAGTTGCTCGGGCGATTTTCTAAATGAATTTAAGAAGAGATATTATCCATGATATTTAATCGGGTTCGGGGTTATTTTTCACTCGACTTTCACCTCTCCGATCATAGCATTTTTAATAAATATTTGGAAATAAAAACCTTTACTGTTCTTACGCACCACTATGCACCCGGTCGGTAAATGCTCAGTTATAGATTATATGAGAGTAAAATCCCAAAACAACAACACGTTGTTGTTCCTGATTTAAACCCCATGGATGATATGTTAAGCGTGAATATGCATGCAACATGAACTTTCTGGGAACTTTTTTTCTTCTTTTGTTAACAAGGAATTATATAAATATTAAATAAAATATATATACTAAGTATATATAAATAATTAAAAAATCCTATAAATGTTATTGTTAGCCCATGCCTGCAAACACGGAGAGAACAGAAAAAAGCCATAAGTCTTGTGTGAATTGTCGCGCTTCAAGAAATACAAGTCCGAGGAACTATACTCAACAATTAAAAATTTAATCAAGTGTTTGATTTAATACCTAACCCTTCCGATCGGAAGGGTTAGGTATCCGATCCTCTTCTTCAGAACCTCTTCTTCCGAACTCGAAAGAGGGTGAATAGGCATGCCTAACAAAAAGAGTTAAGCGTGAGTATGCACCCTTAATCTGGACGCACGTTCATTCGTGCGGTGTGTAAGGCTAACGCGAAGTCTAAACCTTGTGTACGTCTTGAGTCAACCTACTCCCCGCGGGTGAGCCAGTGGCCGGCCCGATCTGCGCCAGCGGAGCGAACAGTCTTGAGGTTCAGTACAAAATATGAGAGTGATGTCAAATATGCAAGTTCCTATCACCAAGCAGACACAAGAATTTTATTCAATTTGATGAACTGATGTTGTATCTCAACATTGTTGAGCCCTTGAATTGTCGAATCTCTCTACTCAGCTGCATGAATGAAGAGAGAAGCCTAATCCGCTTTCGCATAGAAGCAAATACATAAATCACAATGGTTGCACACTGCAACCAATTGTGATTCTGGCTTGTGCTGCCTTCGAGGATAGTGTATGCTGTTTGTGTTCCCTTCGAGGATGAAGGGAGTTGGGATTACACAAAGGACCAGGTTCTACATGAGGAATGAACATGGACAATCACTCTTATGCAACGTGTAGGCAGAAGAAATGGTGTATGTATGGCATAAAGCTCTCTAAGAGAACTTATGGGAGTTAGCCCCTACATTATTAGGTGGAAGCTCGACATGTGATTAACTATTACAAGTGTAGTATACAAATCTACTTTGATCATTTTGTTGATGACATATGTCCACCTTAGTATTTAGACAATGACACCTGTTCTTGTCTCTGCATATGTGATGCCACATTCAAGTAGTATGTTTATGTGTGACATGTGATATACGTATTCATTTCCATACGAGAGCTTTTTCAAGATCATAAAACTAACATATTTACAAAGAAATCGAAGAAATTTTCCGAATCGTGGTAACTAAATATCGCAATTCCCTCGTTTGAGGCGAATGGGAATAAGACAAACCACCGAAGGACGAGGAGAATTTTTAATTTTATTTGTTATCAGATAGATTGAGTGGAAACCTTTTATTGGTTTTTTCGAAACTGATCAAAATTAACAAGGCAAATCAACTTTTTGCAGACAGCTAAATTTGAGCATTTTAAATGAAGTCCTAAGATATAACTTCAATATATTAACTGCAACTGCTCTCAGCGAGCCATTATTATGGTATGGGGAGGAGATGATGAATTGATGAACACAACTTCCTTGTCTAGCCTTCAGCGTAAGGAAGGAATATAAAAATCTTTTCATACTAAAAATTGTTATATTTTATGGCCAAATCTTTTCACGAGAAAATAATTGGTTATCAACTAAGCTCGAGATGCATGCGAGGTTGATGTGGCGTGAAAATGTATCATATCTCTTGTATACGGATCAATGTTCGGGGAGTTTCCTGTAGATAAAGTAGTGAGAACCGATTGAGAATGTGAAAGTTTAGAAAAAAATTTCGAAAAATGATTGAGTAAAAATTGAAGATAGTACTCTCAATACCCAAAAATGTGAAGAAATTTCCGATAATCTTTAGGAAATTACCAATTGATGCTAGTTCGTCCCGGAAAACCCCCAGTTCTCTAAAAAATCCTTTCTGAATTGGCTTGATCATACCCCCAATACGATCGTTGCGTTTGATCATACCCCTCTTAACATTTGGTTGTTTGATCATATCTCCAACCTGTCACCGACCATCTGATCGGTATATTGTGCCATGTAGATCAAGTCATGTCACTTCCAGCACGCCATGTCATTACCAGCACTGCATACACATATGTGCACAACGTAAGAGACAAAACAGTTTGTTTCGTCTCTTACGATCGAAACATGCATGTTGTCTCATGATCACGAACGAAGACCGCTACAGTCGATGTCATCGTCGATGTCAACAGATCTTGAAGAGTTGAAAAGCTGAGTTGGGCACTTGAATTGAACTTGATCATATGCATAACATGAGCTCCGCTCCCGCAAACACTTGTTCACCTCGCTTTGATAAATAATAGAGAGACAGAGCGCGAGAGAGAGCTGTAAGCTTGGCACGAACTTCAGACGGGAGTTACACCTCCAGGTGACATTCTTTGGAGAGAGAATCAGTAGGAGTGTTTTCCGAACATACGGCTTCACAGAATTACAAAGAATATTAAAAATGGCTCCTGGTGCTATCGATAAAGGCGGAGGTGTTGACATAACTGGTACGACTGCTGCTTCTTTTATCGAAGCTTTAAGCCTGACCATAGTACTTTCTGGTTCGGACGGTCTACTATCTTCTACAGAAGACTCCTCTTTTTCCCAGCTAGCGATTCACGTTGAATCGCTATGTTTGCAGTGAGACACGTCTCACGTCAGACGGTGCATTTCCACAGGCCGGCAGTGTAGAGTGACATGGCTTAGTGATCAGACAGTCCGTGGCAGGTTGGTATGATCAAACAACCCAATGTTAAGAGGCGTATGATCAAACGCAACGGTCGTATTAGGGGTATGATCAAGCAAATTTCTGCTGGTATTATGGATGCATACTGTGACGAATTACTAGAATTGAGTTTTTCTGGTAAAATACCAGAATGTTAAATGAAAAGACATTGTTAAATATACCTTGTTAACAAATCTAAAAATATAACTTCTTTGCATATTCAACTAGTTATACGTTTTTCTTTTCCTTTGTTTCCCTAGAATTGCAGTTTGGATGCAACTCTTCCACCTTCTGGTTGAGGAGGCAAACATGCAGAGGTTAATTATTATCTAACTTTCTTTGAGAAGGGTTAGGTGATAAAATAATATTATATTTAAATTACAAATATTTTGTACTAAAGTTCCTGATTTGTACACTTGTAAGCTTGGAATCGCTTGTAGAATTTCCATATGGGTTATTTTGTGGAACTCTCGATCTGGATAACACATAACATCCGTATTTACTCAGATCACTTTGGTCTAAAATATATATAATATTTCTATATTTTATTTTAACATTAAGAAAACATTCTCTAAAACTAATCATAAACGTATATACATCATCTTCATATTTTCATTACAACCTCCTACCCTCTTCCATACCACTAACACCTCGAGATTTTCCTTTCGTGTTGTACGCTTTTCCTCTACTTTTTCTCTATCGGCAAATAAGATTATAATCAAGATTGCATATCATTTGCACCCTTGCAAACAGTATGCAAGGATGCAAATACCTCTTCTAAATTTTGGAAAAGAATATGCACAGATAATTTAATTTAATATTTATTTAGAATATAATAATTATATAATAATAGTTTAAATAATAATTATATTTTTCTATATGATTAAAGAACAAAAATTCCTCAGAAGTTGATCGAGCATGCATACTTGGTATATGATAGCCTAATATGCATGCAACTTCAACTTCGGGGAACTTCTGTTTGTTTATTGTTAGCCAGAAAATATATAAATATTAAAAATATATATATATATATACTAAGCAGATGTAAAAAATTATATAAACATTAATTGTTAACCTATGTCTGGAAACACGAGAAGAGTAAAAAAAAAACCATAAACACTGAGTCAGCTCTCGCGCTTCAGAAGATACAAGACCCATAAACACTGAGTCAACTCTCGCGCTTCAGAAGATACAAGACCGGGAGGCTAATTCTCATGAATTCACTACTCTACTCAGGTATTAAATTAACATGTAAGAAAGAGGGTGAAAATATGCATGCTTGACAGAGTTTATATCTTTGCACTAAAGTCTCACCTAGTTTAGAGTTAAAGTACCAGTCTATGAGAGATCGAACATGTAGAACGCGTTCTACTAAAAGTTAAGATCCATGAGAGATCTTCACTCCGAGGGTGGGGAGAGACGTGTCCTATGGATTCCTGGAACATAACCGTACTCAGAATAAAGAGTACTATATCTCAACATGTTTCAAAGCTTTGTTCCATATCTAGAGGATGTAGACATTCACCTAATTCCAAAACATCTTCTTCATTTTTCACCTTAATTAGCAAAACTAAATTATACCATAAAACTTGTAACTTGGGCAGAAGAAACTTATCCTACAGACGTTTTGAACATTCTACTCAGAATATGGATTACTATTATTTATCAACATGAAACTTTGTTCCATATTCTAAAGAATGGATATTACTCTCATCCTTCTCCTCATCTTTATGTGGCAAGGGTGGTGTAGTGTCGAGTATTTTTGGATTCCAGTAACTGAAACATTGCCAGTGCTCTAGACTACCGTAGTGACAAGCTACTTCGCGCAAAAATTACCTTTCAAGCATAGGAATGCAAAACTTTTCAAAATGTTTCAAAGCACTGCCTAATACGGTATATTTGGAACATGCGCGAAATGACCATCGTTGCTTAAAATAATCTTATGTAGATTTTTCAACGTTTCAGCACGTGAAATATGAAAAGAAAATATATACTTAAAACAAAAAGTTTATTAGATGATCTTGCATGAAAAGAAATGTCGTATTTAATAAATATGCATGAAAACGAGAACGAACTCGTTTTCTTCCATTTGCTCGATTTAGCTTGTCACTACGGAAACAGGAATTCTTTCTATTGACTCAGAGACATCAACAAAAAAGTTAACAAAAGACATGGAAACATGTAAACGTTAGGGTTCATTTCTTTACCTTATGGGTCAGCGAAGATAATCTTTCATGGTACACCTTGTGAAAATCGCTTGGATGAAAGTAGATAGAGAAATTTTCTAGACATGTAAACTCTTAAAAAGATTAGAAAAAGAGTATTATCAGTCAAGAAGTGCTATTCAAACCATTTACAGAAGTAACTTGGCATATGAAGTACTCAGACTACAATGTTCCAACTGGGTTATGTGTATGTGTTCGACTGGGACATGGTCTGTGACCTACACATGGTTAAAATGGTTAGTTAAAAAGGTTAGCTATGCATAGTAATGATCGTTCACACCCAAGAGAATTTTATCTGTGTATATGGATAGTACCTTCAGGCACTTTCTCCAGTAGCAGGAACTCTCCCTAGTCAAATTTTCTCACAAGCAAAGAGTGACTGAGCAGTAATCCCCTCGAGATTACTATTTGCAGAATTTTCACTCGAAATAAACAAAGAGCTACGCTTGCAACAGAATTGTGAGGTTATAGGATAGTGATTTATCTGGATCTAAATGGTTTTTTCATTTTTTCGGGTTTCATAGGGATTCTCTTCGTCCTGCTCTCGTCTTAATTGTCTTTAGCATGACAAAAAACACTAAAAAAAGAAACTTTTCTTTTTTCTTCTGTTTTTCATAATCGACGTATAATTATACTTATGTATATCAAAGAAAGTAAAAAATATTATTGATAGAAAACCTAAACTTGCTCCAAAATGCATGTCTACTTGTTTCCAGGTACCTTATAAAGAACACTGTTTGGACCATTGCAAGACTCAGCTGCAGACTAGATGAATATATATGCATTTTAGATCCTTTCCGATGTTTGCAAAAATAACAAAATAAAATATCAAAGTCAAAAAGTTATACTTACCATACTATTCAAATTTAGTATAACTTTTGACTTTGATAATTTTATTTTGTGACAGAAGAAAGAAAGAAATACGTTAAAGGTGATTCTCAGAATATAAAATGCGAATGAAACCAATAACTTAAATGGACATAGAACTTCATTTCCTTTATCTAACATAAAACTTTTCAAAATTAATTAATCCTTGAATAGTTACTACTTTATGCTGAAAAAGTAAATTAGTAAAGCTCCTCCAAATATAACAACCTTAACTTGTAGCCTAGATGGATAATGAGTAAGGAACTGAGAGCATGTAGAATGTGCACGAGAGTCTCCATTGGAGAATTTCGAGACAACGTGAAACAACAAAAACTCATTTCAGAACGAAATGCAGATCGATCACGAGAACTCCTGAAATGCTTACCTTACAGGTACCCCGTCCTTACGAATATAATATACCTTCAAACGTAGAGAAAGAGAAAACGGAGGAAGACGACAAACAGATTTTTCGGAATAAAAAATACAAGTGATGGATACGGCAGCAGCTGTGGTCGGGACGAGACGTTGGGGGTTGGGTTTTGTATCACCATAAAATTGTTTTACTGTGCGTGCTGGATAGACTCCTGGGATCTTTTGTTCTCTTATTGTTATCAGAAATCTATATATATTAAATAAAATATAAAAATTAAATATTTTATAAAATTTATTTGTTAACTCATGCCTGAAAATACGAAGAAAACAGAAAATAAACCATAAACTTTGGTTGGACTGTCGCGCTCTGAAAAATACCAGATCGAAAAAGTTTACTCATTAATACTGCAAAATATACAGTAGTTTAATATAATACCTAACCCTTCCTGCTGTAAGAGTTAGGTGCTAAATTAAACGACTGTTACTCCTCCATCGAGGTGAATATACATCAAAAGAGTACAAGGTGCCCCGTTCGTTTTACGGAGAAACCGTAACATATTTTACACAAGATCAGAAACGCTTTACGGGACAGCGTAGAGTGTTCTTTTATACTTTCACGCTATGTTTCCTCGGTTATTCTGAGAACGTAGTTGTATTAACATAGAGGTGAAAAGTAATTGCAGGGAGCAATAAGTTTAGAGTTTGGATTTTTGATAAATATTTCTTTTCGCGTTGAAAGTTTACTTTTTTAATCCTAAAATCTTTGGTGAGATTTAAAAATTTAGTCAATGCAAATATAATTCAGTTTGTACGTATTATGCGTTTCTGGTACCGATTGGATTAGATGGACGGCCTTAGAGGAGTAGAGAGTTCCCGAATGGCTGCCGCAGAACATCGACTAAGGTCAGTGTCGAATCCTGTTTCTGCGCGAGACAAGCCACCGAGAAAATGCTGTAACCATTGTCTTTGGAATAGTCGTGGTGGTTTCCACGGGAAAGATTTGCCAAGGTCAGTGCGTTAACCTCCGAGATTCCTGTCCAAGGTGGGAGCCATAGGCCTTGACGAACTTTTCACATGAAGACAACAATGACTGCAGCCGGTACTTGTAGGATGCAGGCGCGTTCCACAGTAGAGCAATTGCAGTAGGCGTTGCTGCTTCATGTGCACATGTTGTTTGTAGGGTTACTGACTTACCACCGGTGTTTGATATTCTAGGTGCGATAGGCGATTTTATAGTTACTGATAGCGGGGTTTAGCCCCGGTATTTTTCCCTTCGGGGTGTTTGTTGCTTGGCCCTTCGGGTCCTTCTTTCCCTTGTAAGGATTGATGGGGTCTTTCCATTCGTTTGCTATTCATTGCGTCTCGTGTTGACCTTGTAGGATTCGCCAGGCGGATTGCTTCTGGTGGGGATACGATCATCCTACCTCAAGGCGTATGTTTTAGCCATCACCGAACGTCAAGAGCCGTGTTACAAGTGTTTGCACTGTCCACTAGGCTTTGAAGTAGGTCTACCGTCTCCACATTCTGTTGTCATGTCTAGAGCTTGCACAGTACTGAGGTTCAGCTGTTGACGACGTCTTCTGAGGCCTTTTATTCGTGTGCATATATGGACGTGTGAATCTAGCTTTGCATCTGGGTTTCCTCATGCCCCTGTATGCCAGAAGAATCACTACATCTTCGTCAGTTTTCTTTACTCCAGAGTTTGTACTTTTGTACGATAAACGCATTATTAGCGATTGCCCCGTTCGGTGACCTTTTCATCTTTCATTCCGTCGGTCCTGCCCATTCTAACCCTATCGTAGTTGAGTTTTCCCGATGTGTTAGTCGCACTGATATGCAGGTTAAAGGAGGTTCTCTAGCATTACTGTGTGCTGAATACATTTCAGTACACAGCGCCTTTTTCAACTTTCAGCTCATAGTTAACCGAGAGGAAGCCGGAATCTGCATCGCCAGCAGAATGTGCTCATGCCCAACTTTTATCGGGTGCTTCCACTGAAGAGACACAATCTTACCGACTGATATGTGAAAAGAACCATGCAGGGGCCTTGTTTCTATGTCACCTTTAGGTTGAGAAGTAATTGCGACACAGGCGACCAGTTGGAACGTCCCTAGCCAACCCAGTCGTCAAAGTCGGAGGATTCCCGAGGTACGCTTCAGTACCTGATGACTTTACCGAACGACTTGAACACTTTCCGGAGGAACACTTTCCTCGGTTGATGTGAGGCAGTTATGTCGGGCGTGGTTGATTTCAACACGATATGCATTCTACTGTAGGGCCAATTGGTAGTGGCTGCCACACTGTTCCACCGCCTCAGTCGAGGGATGGTCGTGAATGAGGCTTCCATGATTCAGTTGCTGCGGCAGGAGTCATCGAACTTTCAGCTGCTTTTCAGCTGCTTCAGATTTGTTGCAGGTGCACATTCCTCTGACGTACAGGCGGCAAACTCCCTCCACCACAAATACACGAGCTGGGCGTGAGATCCTATGATCGATGATGTGATTACACTATAGTAACATATACCACCAATCATGAACGACTCGGTGCTGTTCGTACTAGTTGGATTTCGTTTATAATAACTTACACCTAGTAAAGCTTTCGCTCTATTAGGGGGTGTCAGAGTTTAGAAAAAGATTCTTCAACGGCTGAGAGGTAACTGGACGTAAAATTGTCACGGGTAAGTTTGTATAAAACCGCGGCTCATTCTAGATCGCGTCCGAGATTCAACATCAAGATCTTACCATTGATTATTTTTCCGTTTCTACACTCAAGATAAGTACTCAGAGTAGCAGAGAATCCATTGCAAAAAAAATCTGAAAAAACCAATGAATAGCCGTTAAAAAATCCTCCTGAGGTACCCGCAAGAAACACTGGCCGCAGACTTGCGGAGTCCGTAACTCACGCCCGCGGCTCCCGAATATTTCAGAGATTCTTTAACTCTGACACCCCTATTAGGTGTAAGGCCTGTGGGAAAACTTTATTAGAAGGAAAACTTTATTATGCCTTGCACGCAACAAGTAACACGCCTTACTCGCCACAAGGCGGCGAGTTACACGCCTTACACGCCCGCCCCGCCTACCAAAAGGGCCAAAGGCGAGGCGGTTGCTAGATATTTTACTCATGTCAGCCGTCCACGACAAACATACAGGACCTGCCGAACGGGTTTATCGCACAAGAAAGGCTGCAGTCATTGGACTATCGCACAAGAAAGACAAGTGCGTCTAAAGAAGGGCCGAATAAAATGCTAGACAGGCAAGGCCTGTGGCAAGTGTGTGAGGAGATGACGACAAGCCATCTCCTCCGTGGTACGTGACAGGCGGGATAGCGATGTCCGCTAGAAGTTGAAGAGGCTGGTAGAGTGAGACCGATCCTGGGTGTCGACGAAACAACTGCGCACAATGTGCTTTCCAGAGGAGTCGCAACCCTGGAGGAGAAGGAACAATATAGCAAAATGCGATGGAATGCTATAAGCAAGCGCCGCAATAATGCGCGGGATGAACCGTGAGCGGGTAGAAGCTTGGGCAAGAGCGGAAATTGAAGCTAGAAGTAATCTCAGAGAGGTAGAAAAGTGTGTGTAGTATTTTCCCATGGCGTTGAGGAGGAAACGCAGGATCCAATTGCTGTTGAAACCTAGGCCGCCTTAGCTCCCGTGAAAAAAGACTGATGCAAGAGCTGCCAAAGGAAAACATAACTCTCATAACATAATGAAATTACGGGTACCATAGGAAGGTGAAAAGACGATGCCAATGAGACGAGGGCTAAGTTAGTATGTCATTGTGTATTAAGGAGATAGAAAGCCTTAGTAACTCGGCCCATAGTAGTAACGGAAGAGATGAATTTTTCGGCTCCATTTTCAGGCATAGAATAAGCTTACAAGATTAAAGATTTCTACAAGTTTTCTCAGATAATGAGCTCGCATGCCTTTCGCGTCCTTAGTATAGTGCTAGAAGTCACAAATACCCACTCCGCAATAGTAAGCTAAAACTTAGCTTGATTTTCTCTTCTTTCGAGTCTCGTAACTTCTCCAGTAGACGTCCAAATGAAATAGACAAAGTGCTTATGGAAAGTTGAGAACAAACTCTATCCATCGATGTAATGAAGATGAAGATCTGAAGTTGTGCAAAAAGTCTGTAAACTGGAGCCTAGCTTGTTTTTCTCATCTTTCGAATCTCGTAACTTCTCCAATAGACGTCCAAATGAAGTAGACGAAGTGCTTATAGAAAGCTGACAATGAACTCTTCTCATCTATGTAATGAAAGTGAAGATCTAAAGTTGTGCAAAAACTAAATACTCAAGTACATATGTACATCTTATACATACGTCTCTCTTTATGTCTACCACCACATCTAGAGATGATATTCATTTGTGGGAATCACTCTAAGGTGTAAAAAAGCAAGCCTCTATCTCTTGGTTCTCATGGACAAACCATGTACTTGTGAGCGGAGTACTGCAGAGGTTGGTGTAATCTATATAAGAGCAAAAGTTCTAGGACGAATATAACTCCAAAGAAACAAACTATAACAAAAATAATAATATTTAAAAGTTTTATATTTTTGTGCATATTTTTTGTAGATATAAGTTCATGTGATATGACATAGTTAGGAATCAATCGCTTGTTGCCCAAATTCGAAGTTTCACCCATACAACATGTCACAACAAAGATGACGGATGTCGTCCACAACTAAGAAAAAGTCATTTAGCTTTTGTCTCCAACGTGAGAGTTGTATAGATATATTTTTCTTCTTCTATTGATGGTTCCAAGATTCGTTGGAGATGAACATGAGAGTTGAGAAAGAGTTGATTTACGGAGTTGTTGGATCATATACAGACTATCATCTTATGGATTTATATTGTGTTCTTCATGATTCTCAATATTTGAAAACATGAACGGTTTTGGTAACAAAATTTTACAGAGAACTACTTCGCTGAAGTCTCAAATAAATTGCTCAAGTAGTTAACTAAAATAAATAAAATGAAAATATTCGTTTATAAAACAGATAAAACATTTTTTCAACAGAAATATTTATATATTAAAATTGATCCAGTTTCTTACAGTGGAAGTATTTATGCGTATAATATAGTTAATCGTTCCACTCTATCGTCTTGGTCAGTGAAGAGAAGAGATTGGGACATGCTTGGCACGTCATCTCCTCCTCCGAAGATCAAAGAGGAAAACTCTAATACTTTAAACGACTCAATGATGACCACTTTATATGCAAGGATGCAGAATGCTATCAAATGATCAAACCGAATTGAATGAAAACGAATATCTTTAACGGTATCTTAAACGTATTAACTATCTTAAACGCTGAGCTGTGAATCATCTAATCCCTATTATAATAAATATTTTCAACGTTTGAACTTTACAGCTAGTTCGAAGAGAGAAAATAAACACATCCGTAACCGTAGATACCAGCTACAAGTACCTCTAAAACCAGCCTGGAATAGGCTTACAGGGCTAGTCTTAACTCCCCCAATTAGTTTTACAGTTCCAGGTTTGAGTGGCCCTAATGAAGCTAAGTACTTCACTTATGGTGCGATGTAAAGAGCAGACGAGCATGTGCGACAAACTCATTGTGCGAACACCTCAACTATATCATGAAAAGCTCAACGTAGTTACCGATACAGCTCTCTAACCACGTATCCTAGGTACGCAGCAGTACGTGAAACGACTTTGCCAAAGCACCGGCGATCCGAGGACGCGGTTGCCCCACGTGCCATGTGTCTGCAGGTTACGAGCACGAAGTGAACTTCAACAGTTTCGAATGTCTCGTCCCCTCCAAACTGTGGTGCGTTCGGTGTCTGGTACTCACTTGACCACCAGGTCGAGTATAAGGTCCATGTACGCGCTTAACACCATCGTATCATTAAGATGGACAGAGTTATCGACGCTAAACACGCCATGGAGAGATGCTTAGCGTCAGATTTAGAAATCTGGTTCAGAAACTAGACTATAAACACACTGAAGCGAATGTTAAACTTCCAACAACTTCCGAACAAGGCTTTTCCCATCAGACAACAGTCACCAAAATGTTACGTCCAAGACTACTTTGTTACAGGTCCACGAGATCTTTAAACATGATCAACAAGACACATGCAATTCCGGAAAACAGGATACTCCGGGGAACGCAAGTGGGGCTCTGCATGAAGGAAACATCTTCACACTAACGTAGATTGCGCCAAACCTCAAAACAGCTGAATCTATGAGTATTGAGTGTGATTCCAAATAATTTCAGCGAATTCGTTCATATTCAGTCAACAAATATTCACTGAATATGAACGATGCAATTACAAGGCTTCCAACTGCATACTACTGACACAAGCAACTCAGAAAAATATGTACAGAGAAGTCGAACACTACTCTTACGCTCTGTCTGAACGCACATTCATTAAGAATGCCACCACCTAAAGCATAGCTATAAATTAATTCACCTGTTACCTGGTTCTCATTTATCGTAGTTGGAAAGAGCATTTTCCAAGGCTAGCAACATATGGTCTGAGATCATAGTGCTAGACAGGACTATCCGTTTAAACCGTGAAGAAGGATCATCACCTCGGATAACCAGACTCCTGTACGCTGGGGTTTGTCCGGAACCCTTATTGTTCGTCTCTGTTTCATCTTTAGGTGGCTTTTCCTCGGATGTCAAGGGCCTGCGTATGACGTGATAGAGGATACCTGGTACGAACAACCTACTGTTTTCTAACAAGGCCCTCCCCTCCTTCTGACTCGTTACAGCTGCTTCGGCAGCCATACTTGAAGCAGTTACCGTGGCGTCTTTTCTATCTTGGTTTATGAGCTTCAACTGGTGGTCTATGGCATCATTAGCGGTCGACTTCACTGCAGAATTATTCGCCAGCAAGACGTATAAAGATCAGCATAGCTAAAGTAGACTAAACATTTATCAACAAGTCCAAATTCAACTGCTGCGTATTTTCAACGACAGAAAAGAAGACAGAAAGGCCACTTTATTTCTTGACCGACTGTAAAACCGTAATGGACAACCTTCAGACGTATCGTGATCAACATATTAGCAGATCAACCCTACACCCTATGATAAATTGCAGTGGATCACGAACACAGCTACAAGGCTGTGCCATGAAGCCCAGATGTCAATGACGATATGACTGTTAAAGTAAGAGGAAGTACCTTTGTCATGAACCGAAGTAGCATGAGTTGCTGCAATCAGTACTCCATTAGTAACGATGGTGGCTGCTTGACCATATGTAGCTCCGTAAGCACCCTCTACTGCTTTACTCCAGGTTTGTGCAAGCCCATTGCCAATCGATACCATGGCTGACCAACCTTGATCCTTTACTGTCGTAACAAGTTGGCCCTTCTCGAGATTCAGTGCTGGTTCTAGTTTGTCAATAATCGTCACCGATGATTGGGCAAGCTCAAGCACCTTACGCCCGGTGCTCCCGCCTTCAAGAGCGTGACTCCTACAGAACCGTTCGATCATTTTCTCTTCAATCTCTGCTTCCAGTTATCTTCTTAACAGCCAGTCTCTGGCGGACTTTCGTCACGGGGAACAAGTGCATCTATCACACTAGGATACTGAGCGTTGCTAAGTTCTTAATAGCATATATAGAGCAATCCTGTTAAACTTGTTTATATACAGAGTACAGACATGCTAAGAGAATCAGTTAGGGATATCAATAAAGCCAGGTACAAGACTAATCGTCTGAATTTACTCGGGAAACCGACAAAGATATTTGATTAACGGCTGCCGCCATGACTTCTTTCTCCAACCCTGATGTTACCACTTGGGAAATTTCCAGGCTCTAAGTTTCAGGAGTTTCTCGTCTACATCTCTTGTAGTTAATCATAGATCTTATGTTAGTTCTGCAAGCATGTTAATCCAAAAAACAAGAGAAAATACCCTGTGAAGCTGAGAATCTTCAAAAACGTCAACCTATCAAGAACTTGAGACTTCCTAGAAATTTACGTGCCCGAAGAAGTGAACTTTCTTTCAATAAAGCCATCACATCCATTAAGCTTAACTGAGGAAAAATAAGTACCAGTCCGTCTTCTCGATCTCTGATCTTAAGTCTTCTAGAGCAGCCGGGCTTATTCGTGCAACAATGTCATCCTGGAACAGAGGAGAGAAAGGCCAAAAACATTCTCCACCGTTATTCTCGCTCGTAAGTTACTTAGGTTTCAGTTGAACTATTCATGGGAGGTAAGTAACTGATCCGTAAGTAAGTCAGCTGAAGCGCAATAAACCACCAGTGACGAACGTGGAAGAAACATTAAAAGATGAGAAGTACTTACGTGGCGAGTAGTTTTACAAATCAATATGGAAACAGACCATGTAGAACTCGAAACTACCAAGATGTTTGAAAGTTTCCTTACTTATTCGGTGCTTTCGCTAAAGAACAGTTTTGAGCATATCTGTACCACCTTGTGTAAGGTACTTCTATTCAAAGTCTGCAGGTGTACTGGCTAATACGAAATAATCTGCATTGCTGGTAAATTAAATATACCTGATGGACAATAGTTTTGATAAATTTCGCCTCCTCAGCTGTCTCCTTGTCCACACATGGAGGACATCCATAGCCCCAGCACGTTATCAGTTCAGGGCGAACACCAAGCAGAGTGAGGCCCTCCTCATCCGTTTTCCTAAGGAGCATGGTAAGCAGAGATCCTACACCCGCGCCTAGAGAATGACCAGTCACTACCAGTCGATATTTCTGTTTCAGGAAAGGCATCGAAGTATATGAGTACAAAGGATGTCTTCGCGCAGCAGATAGTTTTCACATGTTCTGTTCACCACGCCTGTTAACCATAAGGAACAGAAACTGAGGCATGAGATGTCGGAAGTCTAGCAGGCCGGAAAGGGAACAAAACATGTCCCTGCTACGAATATATATTGATACACGGGTAAAGCAGCTTTCAGAGAAAACAGTGACTTCGCCCGCACATTAAAAGGTAACCCCAAAATAGTTTTGAACCCATGTAAGTACAAGGTGAGTAACGAAGAGTGGTAACATGTATGCTGACTTGGTTTGAGAAGTCAGCGAATGAATATAACCGAAGGTCGGGCCAAGTGGAAATGTGTAGGGTGAGCACATTTCCAAGATTGTACCCCCTGGTGGCAGTAGGACAAAATACAAGTATAAATGCGATGCCTAAAGAGCTGAGCGAGGAAAAACAACTAGTATCGGTAATAACTGAGCCAGCAAACTCAACAGCTAGAGTGTCAACCCAGAGGAAAACAGAAGTTAGAAGCAAATCTGTGACTATTCCATATCTATGTAGTCTATAGCTATGACTACTCGACTAGAAGCAAATCCATGACTACGAATATAATGGACCAAGTGTAGAACAACTGTAAGTAAAGTTCTTCACTGCTTTGCAGCCTTGCATTTTGGTCAATAAGCTCTTTCAGAGTCTCCAGGGTAGTCTCTTGCAACCACTTAGCTGAGTTCAGCATCCCTGAGTGCGCATAGCTACAAAAGTTCACACAATGGAAAGAGTTACGCAATTAACTGACTGCTCTGTACCCAAGACATACTTCTAAGATCCTGATCTGGAATAAGGATACTGAGACAGGGAACCGTTCAGCGGAACCGAGGGGAGAAAAATACTTCTTACCTAGCATCCTAATGTTCTACATAACAATGTTTTTAGTCAGTAAAGCAGCACACATGAGAAAGTAACTTGGAGAAAGTAACTAGAACCGTTGGAATTTGCTACAACGGTACGAGAAAACCAAGTAGACAGCTAGCTACAACGACTTACCCATCCCCGAAAGTCTCACCATGCGGCTTCAAGTCTGTCAGCACATCTAGGGCCGAGTGTGTACCACGGATGCTCAAAACAACAGCCTTCTTTGCATGATTCAGACCTATAAAGTAGGAAGGTTGCCCAAATGCTGCTACAATGTTATGCCTGACAACGTCTTTCTCTTCCACCTACACATTCGGTGAAATGCGCCATTATTGCCTTGGATGTCCCTGAATGGGCTGAAATCGTAAGTTTGATCTTCAAGTTGAGTTATAACTTTACGGTATCAATCAGCAATATGTGATATCAGAAAAAGTGTTAAATTCAGGATAACAGATGTAACCTAACTGATCAGTGGCGAGATCCTAAGGTACTATAGTGCATCACGTGTAAATCCGGAAACTAGAACAAGAAACGCGTGTGTATATGTGAGAGCCTACTGGAGTCTGGAAACGTTATTTTATAGACCTCCATGAGTCCAGTAACTGACCTCCAATTCTGTCGCAACCACATCAGTCTTCTCCTCATAAGCTGCCTTCGACCACTTCAGATAATGAGAAATCTCGTGCAACTCCTTACTGCAATTCCGAGACGACGCGAGGTGAAACGTCCATTTTATACAAACATCCCTCGTTCTCATTCTACGAATCTGATTGATAAGGACGTATCTGAAAGAACAACCATTCCGTCTATCCCTGAGAAGAAAAAGAGGTGAGTAGAAGTGACAAGTTCTTCCCTTACGTTGAAGTGACAAGATGACCAGAAATTGCGTCTATTACTCGCTCACGAGTATGCCGACAATATACCTTGTAGAGCCCCAGAGTAAGTTCGGCTAGACCCCAACGGCTCATTCCAGTGGCACTGTGTATGATACTTGCAGCTACAGCTGCAAGAATCGTTTGCTCTTTTGCCGGAACTTTATCACTAGAACCCGTTTCTGCAAATGTTCATAAGACAGACAAATAAACTACAGGTAGGGAACTGAAAAGCATCAGCTTCTAAAAGAATCAGAACCTATGTCTAGTTTCTCAAAATATACATCCCTCTTGAAATTAGTATTTGATAGATATGCTTGGCATCAAGAGGAGAAATAAACTGTTTTACGCTCATTTGGATAGTTAACAGTTCCTTCGTTCTTTGTGATCTCTCCACAGCCAAACTGGGTGACAGACGACCTAACATAAGCTGTTAGACTATCGCAACTTCTCATAGTTTAGACAGAAACGGAGCATTTTTGAAGCCGCTGTCTCAGTCCCAAGGTCACTTTGCATCAACTTTTCGGTCACTCCTATCATTTGGCAAACAGTTTTCCTCATACTCTTCTAACTGAATTTGCAGGCTGGTACTACTTGTCACTGGCTCCAAACCGGGGATCAGACGAATCTGATATGTCAAAAGGAGGCAAAAGACCACACACACAAATCTCTTACTGCGCTAGAGGCAGAGAGGAGATAAAGAAACGTGACCTACCAGAGTGATGCAAGGAGTCAGGTCTTTCATATCCGGGACGACTGACATTCGCCCAATGCTCAGCAGACATGGAGGGTGTATCCTCCTTTTCATCATCTGAGGATTCCTCTTGGATGTCATCGTTCAGTAATCGCTTCGACGCTTCTCCCCCTTCACTAGGCATCATTGTGCTCACTCGTATCTGCCCAGATTCTTCCAATCCCGGACCTCAAACTAGCGCTTAAATCAGCAGCTACTGCGCTTGCTGTGTTCAGCTAAGGTCTCAGGACGATCTAACAGATGCTCCAAATTCACAGATTAGATTGGGGTCTAGCCTGCATGAATAAAGCCTCGTCTTCACCAAAGGTAAACTTCTCCACGATCCTAGTATCATCCTACGCTCCTTCCCCTCCAATCTAGTCGAAACTGTCTATTCAAACCGCCCTCCGAACTGAAAGATCGCCGACTCCGCTCACGGGTAAAATGCTCGCAGAGCCTGGCGCACCAGCGAGAACTCGTACAAACTTGAACATGCCCTTCAAATGACTTGTGCTTTACGGATGTACATTGGAGTAGTGTACGACAACAATACTGGCTAATAGTGCTTATTCGCCAGTACGCAGTTGCCAGCTAGGACTTAAGAGTAGGGTAAAATCTCCACAGAAGGTTCTGAAAACCTTTTCGTTGTAAGCGCTTACCTCATCCATAGTACAACACACGAAACAAGAGCCATGCGGGCCCACATCCCGACCATAGCCAAAAAGATCACAACATCATGGTACCCGTACCCGGTCAAATTTGTCGTTTGTCTTCGCGTAAGTCTAGAACACATGAGCGGTTGAGTGTACTTCCAATTCCTGAGAAACATTCAACTCTCCCGCTACATACTGAACAAGAGACTGATGAATTAATGCCACGAAGCCTTGGTCTCCAAACACCTTTAACAACGCACGGTTCTCTGAGAAGATTGTACTTGGCACTACTGTTCTTGGGTGGTAAGAGGCTCCTCAGAAATGGCTGCCGCACATCGTCAATCACGTGCATCCAGGCAACGTTATTGGATTGCTCGTCATATCTAAAGCACGGTGGAACGGCAGGACCTTCCGATAAATACATGTACACCTCGTACTTCGTCATGGCCAGCATGCGCACTAAGAGGTTGCAAAGTTCCAAAGATCACACGAACGTTAGACATAAACCTTCTCACTCTCTTGAACATTCTCAAGCGTTACCTTTAATTGAAGTCTTCGACAAGGCTTGTTTTCTTCTTCAATGTGGCAGAAATAAAAAGCTTACCTTTAAATGTCATCTGGAGCTTCAAATCTGTCTAATAAAGGACACTTAGTCCGACCACCTTCTGTAGAGAAGACCGTAATAAAGTAAGTTATTGAATTTTAAATCTCCAGAACAGGACATAGCTTCCCATACCAACAATGTAACCATAACGGAACTACTTTTACTTATACACGAGGTTTTCGACGATCAGAGCACCACTTTAATTGCTGTCGTGTAATCTCCCGAAACCAGTCTGTCACTCTATTGTGTATACGCATTTCGTAACAGCAAATTAAAGTGATGCAGATTAGTTAGTTAGAAGATGTGTACACTGTACTCTAATACTGAATCAGAATCAGATGTCTTTGTTGCCAGAGATTCCGGAGAACATACACTCCATTACGAGTGCCGCGCCACATGTTCTAGGTTTATCGACTCGAGTGCAAGCATCCATTAGCGAGTTCGTCCGCTTTCGTGATATCTGTCCGCTTCCCTATGCGTGCGATCGATACTATTTGTAATAAGTGCTCTTCAAATTAAACGAAACGAAACGAATTGCAAGAACACTCACTGTACATCCTTAGCTTTCACCGTACATCATGTGCTGGAGTCTAGAGCTGATGCTCGGATACCTTCGATCAGCTCACTACTATTCGCTACCAGAAAGCTTCCATGATGTATAACAACAAAAACAAAGCTTTAAGTATGTAACTAAGTAAAACCGCTGTCTATATGGTGAAGAGCCGAGTTCAGACTAGAACTGAGTTGATCGCCTTCACACAACCCTATCATCAGCGCACCACATGCTCCATGGGTGGAACCTCTATGGCCCGTAGTCTGGTATCGATGGATGAACTCCTGGACCTTCATAGTGCACCTCCTGGTATCGAGGCCGAGGCAGGATTGGAGGGTCTCCAATGATGGGTTCATTCATACCAGGCTATACATAGAACTGTATTTGATAGTCTGGTATCGGTGGATGAATTCCTGGACCTCCATAATCCACCTCGTCGTACCGTGACCGAGGAGGCAGTCAAAACGCTGTCTGCATCCACCTACCGGTGATCATCTTTTCTGCTACAAGTAAGGTACGCATGCGCATATTGATCAAAGCTGAATTCATATCCACTAGCAGTTGCAACCATGTGCATGCAGATATGTATAATTGCTTGCAATTGGAATTCGAAGTCAGTGAGCACCGATCACGAAACAATGCAAGTGGAAGACTCTGAGCGGTAGAGCTCGCCCGAAAGGCGGAAGGCTTGAACGGTCTCCGCCGTACATGCATGGGATCAAACGATCGCGAGGTTAAATGGATCTAGAGCTGTAGGGTGTAAATCTTGCAATCCGCTTCTATACTAAAAACATGCGTCTCCGGGTTTCTCAAATGCATGGTCTCCGTCGTGGTCCGCCTGACCTAGAAATTGCATATTCAAGGGTCCAACGACGTTTGCTAGATAGTAGTTATGTGCACCAATTTGAAACCATTTCCGGAATCAACAGATGTCACTAGTGCTGCAGCTGCATAGGTGATTTAATGGGAGCAAAGAAATGAAGCCTAACTAGCTGGTACGACTTGTTAAATTGTCTTGAAAACCACCAGACAAGACGAAATGTAGTCCAACATGAATTCCATGGATCGTATTCACGGAATCGGAGTCTCATGTGCAAATGAGTTGAGATACAAGCGAACCTTCTGCAGAAACAACCCCGAGTGATGTCTGCGGATTTCCGACCATCGAGCTGTGCTGAAGGCAGTTGGACGGTCGTGAGAGCACAGACCCCTAACGTCAGGAACAGCAGCAGAAGCGTGGCAGCGGACATCTTCCGCTTCCCGAATACGTCCGCAGCCATATGCATCTCCATTATCTTAGAATTCCTCGAAACGAAAGGAACTGCTGCTCGCAGATGCAAACCCCGGAACAAAGAAACTCGATGCTCGCAAACTTGCTCTGCTGCTCGCAGAACAACGGACTCGCCAGATCTCCTTCGCCAGGTCTGAGTGAACTTGGCAATTTAACTTCAACAGCTTAGTGTGCTTTCCCACTCACAGTAGAGACGTGGACCGAAGCACCGAGGACTGAGGACTGAATCTGAACAGCTGAAACTGGAAATATCAATCGTTCGAATTTGACCAAATGCTGTGGATAAGTGAGCTGTCGCCACAAAGCGAGATCGGTATCCGTTTCATGATTATCATACTATCGCGCATGTCACAACAGCTAGTCGACCACTGCCACAACAGATTAGATGGCAAGAGGTGATGCGAAAAAATATTGAGGTTTAAGAATCACGACTAGGATCCATATTGCCCCATATCTCACACAAGAGTCGAGTAGAAGTTTCGTTTGAATATTAGATTCTCTAGATTGCGGCTAGCTTCGCAGTGATTACCTGAATTCGACTACTGTATCAGCGGTCCAACGAGATATATACATTAACACTTCACCGGTTTGCTGGTTAGTGGGGGTGACTGATGAACACGAAAGGTTCCAAATCGGATTCATACTCATCACGGAGCATGCACATGCTTCTCTACCTACTTAATCATTGTAATGAGTGTCTAGATCTCTAATGTGACAGTATGAGTAACAGGCAAATTCTTTCCTATCATTGAAGAATGAATGTGTACCAAGGTAATTTTCTGCAGCGGTATACAGTAGCCTGACTGGAAAGTAATATGCAAGCAAGCTGAGAAAGAAATTTGGCCGAAGGGAGTTTCAAGCATGATCTCCGGATGGTAAATTCTGGTAACCCATTTCTTGACAATTTTCGTTTTGTTAGCGCTCATCTTGGAGATTGGTTGTATACTTGGCAAATATTTCCAAAGTTATCGGATACAGTACTTGCATAATAATCATCCTTGTTAATTTTGAAGGATTCATCCAAGATTCATCTGGAGCCACGACGAAAGTCAAACGGTATTAACTTCATACATGCACGTATACAACGTCATTTTTCCTTCATAGAATCAAGTAGTACAGTGGCAAGCCGTTTCGTCTAGAAGCCTGAAGGCATGCTCGTGAGTCCTGCAAACATCTTCGACGCAAAGAAGATCGAAGAAGATTTCTGGAGAGAAAAGCAGAAGTTGAACAATTATTTCTAGTTGGCACCAAGCCAAGAGAAGATAAGACATTCGGTTCGAGAGAAAGAAGGGAAGTTTCATTAATTCATGAGGAATTAGATGGGTGGCATTGTTCTTCACTCTCTCTAGCTTAGACTAAGGGAGGATTACACATAATTCCTTCTGGATCGAAATTAAAACTGTTTAGAAAAATAGTAACACTCTAATAGGGATAACAAACAGAGGTGATAATACAAGGAAAATGGGCAAGCAACTTAAGGATAATTTTTTGTTATTTAGTTTGATCACAGTGGGCTTTTTGCAACAGTGGCGCTGCTAGCATTGCATAGCATGAGACCCCAAGAGCTCTACTGCTTGTCATGTTTCAGATTCAAATTCTGAATCTTCACATCTTTCAATCCTTTTATCTCATTCAAATAAAAAAAGAGAATAGATATTTTTCGTCGGCCCATCTGTCATAGACTCCAATAAATCTCAAATGGAGATGGACTTTTGTTAATGGGAGTAATGTACTCTCTCCATTGTACTTGTTATTTCATTATCGATCTTTCTCGAGACCAAAAAAGATTCAGTTTTAAAAAGAATACACTTTTTACTAAATTGAATAAATTTATAAGCATACACTAATTGTATAAATTTTTATTGTTCCAATTTTATCCACATCGTATGATCTTCTACATGCGAGATGATGTGGTGAGTATTGGTTTTGGATACTGTGGATCTAAGTGTCACCATCATAGCTATTTGATCCTCATAAAACTTATCATGAGAAGAGATGAGTATTCTTGTCTGAAAACCTTAGAAAGTGGATTTATTTTCTTGGACAATCCAAAAACAAAGTAGTTGATTTCTTATAACGAAATAAATGAGGTTGTGAAGAGAGGTCATTATGCTCCTAATCTACATCCCATGTTTATATATATATATATATATATTTTACACATACAATACATTGATCAAATCATAATTTGTGCTAACATAAGAGCTTTACATATCCAAGTACATCTGATTTAAGACTTTACACAACTTATTTAACCATTTTGAGATGAAACTTTTTAGATATCTTATTGATAAAACATTCTTCAATCTTAAAAAGTTTTACTTAAAAATTTGATCTAATTCGTAGTGATTATTTGAATTCGACCAATATCTCTATGATTATCATAATTCACGATATTAACCTCATGACATCTGTATGTTCAATTTTAATCGATCGATTGACAATCCAAAATGATCAAGAATCGATAAAACTGATATAAAAATCATCTGCTCGTCGTCAGCTCTTCAACCCAACTGACAGTTCCTCAAAACTCCTCACGAGTCTCTTGGAACAACCAAAACTATAACATTGGATATGAATTTCACCTCTTTCTACTTAACTAACCATAACGTTCTCATCCTCTCATGAAATCGATCGATTCTTCAGCTCTTATTGTAACCTCGATCGAGTGCTTTCTAACCACATTCTTTTTTGCACGAATGCTCTTTGAATTTTCTCGAAACCATAAAAACATCACGATCATCATCATCATTTACTTTGGATCAATGGTGTTCTAGCTAAAAACACCAAAGTAAATCAATGAGAGAAAAAGAGCTTAATTTTATCCTTTATTCACTTAAATTTTTCCATTAGAACAATTTTTTATACCCAAAGAGACATTAGACATCAAAAAGACTAAAAAGACCAAAAAGTCTTTAAGACATGTCAAAAAGTTCTCTACGGATCATAATTGCACAAAAACTCTCAACCAAAATGAAATAATCGAATAACAAATTAATACAAAATCAATATTACAACATGAAAATAAACTACAATAAAAAATAGGACAAAACAGAATGGTGAAACTATCATTCGATAGAAATACACTTTTTTGAAGTTTCTCAAGATCTGTGTTCCATGGTTTATCTTTGGTCGGCAATGACACCAAATATCGATTCAAAGGTTGAAAGAAACGTCCGTTGGGTAGTTGAGAGATTCATTCTTCACCGCATCAAGATGTATACCATTAGATCCCAAGTCTAAAGGATCATAGAAAGTTGTAAGTCCATCATCCTTTTCATGAACTCGTCATCAAAATATGCAACTAATCATGTCAAAAATAGTCACGATGGATGCAATGAAACTTGATGTGAAATAAATTCGAGAAAAAAAAATCTAAAGTTGATATCAGATCTTCGTCCATAACCACCACTTCCGCAATTCTTCACTTTTCTATGCATATCACCGAGAATTCTCACTAATCATCTGTTGAGAAAGAATGTCTTATGAACCCTCGAGTCATCATTTTATACTCAAATATGATGAGAAGGATCATTGAAGTGAATGTGTAGAGATTGATGACTTGATCTATTTCTCGATCGTACGATCATTTAAACAGATTAATCGCGATCATACACCCATCACACAGTTTGATGAGTTGTGCGATAAAGTTCATGAAACATATAAAAAAATACATCCTAAGTTTTAAGAGAATTTCACATTAAAGTTGTACCACAACACTACATCCATCTTTTCTAAAGTTACGCATCCTGTCAATGCTCACAAAGTTGTGATCGGCATCACACAATATCTTCATCTTATTGATTGATGTTATTTTTAACAATATCTTCAACATCCAAATCTTCTTCGTCATCATCCAACAAATCAAACTCTGCTTCAACTTCCTCCATGCTTATTCTTTCATCTCGTTTCTTGAAGAGTTTCACACGTTTGTCTGCAATGGGAGCCTTAAGCTTTACCTCACAAGCTCTCTTAGTGAATATATGGCGTTATCATGCACAACAAGAATCACATACGGGTCAAACTATCATTTAAAGATTTTTCTAAGCGCATTGTGTTAGTTGTCCAACTACTATCGTAAATCAACATCTAATCTCTTTCCTTAATCTCTTTCGATGACGCTTATCAAATATGTCTTTGTTTCTCAAACACACCTCTTTAAACTTCTCCAATGTTATCTCTACATCTTCAAATCTTCTCTCCAGTTGAAGAATTCAGACAGCAAGAAAATCTTCTGTAGACATACCGCCCTCCCAAAGTAAAATATCCAAGTGAATATGTGCTCCTTAATGGACATGATAAGTTTTTGTTTTTGCATCAACTCCGTCGACATGCAAAGTTGATACGCATGACAACAACATCCATGCGTGGACTTTGTCTGTTGAACGATCAATCCATAATGCGAATGGAAGAAACCTCGACTATTCTCTTGTTTTCTCTTTGCAAGCTTTCACAATAGGAAGATGACCACATCCACTCTTTGCATTTCTCCTTAGATTGTAAGTTGTGGTAAGAACTAATTCCATACCACACCTCTTGAAGAACGTCTTAGCCTCATCAGTGTTGAGTTCCTCTCGATCAATCGTGATCTTCCCAACACAACCATATCTACAAATCACGTCTTTCAAAATGAATTTGCAGATTCTTTTTGTGGATTTCATCTGTAAAGCTCGTCCTTCCACTTGGTTGGACGAATTCTCACATGTCAAAACTAAATATCTCATCTATCATAAACCAATTGGCATAATAACAAAATGTACTACCCATTTATAATGCATTGTAAGTGGATAAGTAGGATATAATCAATTTCAATGTCGAATTCTTGAATATTCTTGACAAGTTTAGCATATCTTCACAAATTGAACTACATCTCTATACATGTTACGCTATCAATATCTCTCCTTTAGCTTTGTAAAGGTGACACAAATACCTCTATGCTCTACCCACAATCTCTCATGAAACTCTTGCATCAATAATTTTTGTTTGTCAACTTTACGCACAACCATTTGTGACATCTTACTACCTTGTTTAGCCTGCGTCCATAAATAACCACCTTGTAGCAAGTAACTATAAACTTTTTTCCTGATGTGTTTAAAGTGAGTATCATTCCATCTTGGCTGTCTAGTCAACAAGTTTAGATAGCAACATATGTCTATATATTCTCCTTCATATAGTTCTTCTATGAATGACTTCGAATGTTCCTCTCACCTCCTTGAGCTCTACAGAAAACAATAGTACCAAGGTCCTTAATATTTTCAACAATCTCTTCTTCATCCTCATACCTCGCATGAGATAACATATCAGCTATTGGGTTATTCTTCCTTGCTATGTGTCTGAATTCAAGATTTAATGACTTAACATAAGTAATCTAACGTAGCATAGCAATATCGAGAATGTTACAGTTTGTAATTAATCATAACAGTAATAAAAATTTATTTTACTACTATTGGCGCTTCAGTCAAATAGTCATTTTCAACTTTCATAGTTGTAACTACTTCTCATAACTCTCTTCACTTGAGGATAGTTTTTATGTTCGCTCACTCAACACCTTTGTTCCAAATTTGATTGCAAATGGATTCTCTTTTTTCTCATCTTGTCCTATTGTCCATCCAATGACTATCAGACTAGTATCAATAATAAATATCATTGGTTTATTATTCTCATAGCTCACATGACGAAATATAAATGAAGAAAATAACAATCGTTTGAATCGCTAAATCATCTCAATATGTCTCTCCTCCTATGTAAACTTCTTGTGCATTCCCAACAGATCATAATGAGGATCAACCACATGTGCAAAATGTGAAATCTACACATGATAAAGACATAAGCTCTAAAAAAACCTTCTCATCGCTGTTGTTGAGTTACAAGTATCATTCATCCACTTTATTAAGATCAAGTGTGTGTCTAAACCATACACATAGATGTCTCACAATCACAACTTCTCGCACTTCAAATGAAGACTTGCACCTGATAGTGTTAAGCGCGTCTCTTCAACTCGTGAATTTTTTTTATCACGATATGAAATGTGATTAACAACAAGATTTCTACACATTTTTTGGTTCATCCTCAACGCATCCTTTGATTAGAATGTCATCCAAGAAAGATATGATCTTCTCAAGAACTCACGAAGAACCTCGTTCATCTCGTTCATCATGTGCGCTATCGAGTTTGTTGTTCCTTGTGATAGCGTACACATTTTGAGTAAATCTCAACTGTGTCTTTGTGATGATGATATCTCTACTCTGTTCAGCAAGTTGAAATTGGTCATATCCATAGTAAAGATCTCTTATAGAGTAAATAACCCTTCTAGCAAATGCTTCAACAAACTCTTTTATGATAAATCCTCTGCATGTATTTTTGACTTGTCATTTGATTCACAAGTTGCTTATCTTGGATGAATCGTAATACACTTCTTTTCTTTGGTATTGTAAATCAAAGACAAGAATATAGTGTAAATGATGATTCTAAGATCTTCATCTACGTCTTCTCCTTCAAGTGCTCTATGAGTTTAAGTAGATGCTCTCTAGATACAAAAATTGTTCTCAAGTCTCAAAGATCATGTAGAACTGTGAATATGATCACTGATGACGAAATACTAAAATCTACACATCCGATTTTAGAGGCTTAGAAAAAAAAGCTTCCTCGTGCTTAGTTAACATCTCCTAAATTTATTCTTCCCACAAGTAAAAAAGAGTCTACAAAACCAACCTTCAACTCATTGAGTGTAGCTTTTGTGAACTTGTGACCAACTCGACTAAGATCTCTAAACTTTTTTCTTTCAAAAATTGTTGGACTTGTTAGTTAGAATCATTAGATAACGATTGAACAACAAGTTTTATTTTTGTGTCCATCGTTTTATACTTAGTCTCAATTCTAACTTCATGATCTGAAAATGACTCTATAGTTGTATAGAGATCTCTAGAGTATATTTTTATCACGTGATCCTCATCTTCTTGTTCAATCATAGCAAGCTCATCCATGAAATCTCTCAACCCTAACTTCAAATATACATTTTTTATCTTATCATCCTCTTCAAGCACACAAACTCTTCTTAGATCTTTTATAATTTTTTGCATAATTTTTTGCTTCCACTTCTTCAAATCAACAAGTCGTGTATGTGAAGCAAATCCACTCCTAGATAATCTCACAACTCTTGTACAAAGAGCTCTTCCCTCCGCTTGCGAGACTACATTCTTTTGTATATCGATATCACTATACTCTTGTTGTATAGTAACCTTATGAAAAAATCTTTAAACTTTTTAATGACTCTAAGTAAAGAACCATTCCTTGAATATTATCAATTACACTGATTGTTAGGAGAGTACAGTTAAGAACAGCACTGCTCTCTTACCATCTCGATTTTTAATCCGAGCATAAATGGATTCATCATCCAACACCTTCGTCTCTATCCTTACAATAATAATGTAAATGTTGATGTGATGTATGATAAATATCATAGAATTACATCATAATTACATCGTACTTGATATTCTATGATGTTCATCACATCAAATCAGGTATGATGTTATATTTTGAACAAAGAAATATCGTTCAATAGTTACATTTCTAACTTTTCATTCTTACATCAAGACGAGCTTCACAAAATTCTCCTCGTGTGTTATTAGTTGCTTGGATCATCCAACCATGTTCTATGTCAATTGATCACTTTCCTTGCTTGTAGACATCTTTAGACAATGTTAATCTCAAGTTCATGATAAACGAGAGCAATTATCGGATCTGTCAGATCTCCTATTTTCACTAAGGTTTTCATAGTAGTTCTAGTCTAATGATCTTTATTGTAATGATTGAGAACTTTATCATTTTTTTATTTCCATCTATAGCAAATTGAATCTTTCAATTGGTGCAACATTCAGTTAACTCTAGCTCTTCTTCCGTTTGATGATATCAATAATGACATCATCAAACTTTTTCTTGACAATTTCAAAGATCTCTCGTAGAGTAAATTCAATCTTTGAGTTTACTAAGCACTCTCTCTTCTAACACTCCATTCAAATCTGTAGCTGTCTTAATATCAAATTGTAGTTTGTAGATAGAAAGTTTAATTTTTTTACTCTTTTCTAACCTCTCTAAGGTAAATGGTGAGAGTTCCTCTATAACCTCTTCTTGCATCAATGTATGTACAATATGTGCTTGTATATTAACAATATTAGTTGCATACGAGGTAGTATGATCGATAGTGATCTCACTTCTTATCTTATCACGACTTTCTCTCTTCGGTATTCTTGTTTGGCAAGTACATTCATTACTTCAAAGATCTTTTTTCAATCAGTTGTGAGTCCATTATCTTTTATCTTATCTTTCAAAAGCACAATTATCTTTGTAATTCATTGTTAGCTGTTTGCAGAAACAACTTCACTTTGTCGTTCTCCAATGTGAGCTTTACCACCCGAGACAACTGAAGATTACTTTTCAAACTCTCAAAATAACTTTGTTATGACAATAAGCCGTTTGACCCACTCTATGAATAACTTCTTAGTCACTCGATCTATATAAAGAATAAATTTTTTTAGTTGAAGAGTAAATTTTTCTCATGTAATATCATGAGATCATATGATCTCTTTTACATGCTCTTGTAGCTCCAATACGATAGCAAACTCAAAATGTACTCATCATTTTTCTTTTTGACATTTTATTGAACTCTATTTCTCGAGAGTAATACTTTAGATACTTGGAGATATTTTTCTCGTCAAATTGATATAGCAATCTCACAACAAGTTGCAAGGCTTTAGTAACCATTGTCTCTTTTTGTTCAGTGGCTTGTTGTTGTTGTATTATCAATGCGAATGCTTCAAGCAACCGTATATCAGTTCGTGAAAGCTTGGTCACCTTTGGAATACCTCTAGACGTAAAAGTCTCATTTAAAAAATGACCTAACTCTTCAATGTGTCCATGGTAGAAAAACCATACACATATCTCTCATCTCAAACGTTTCACGTCGAGTTCATCACCTCGACATGAAATGTAATTTTTTATCTAAAAATACACTAAATATATGATTGCATAGAGATATGTGGTTGGTATAACTTGACTCTAAATCGTGTTCTTTTAATTCATATGTTCTCTATATTTTTTTCTAGCATAAGTGATCTTACACTCTTTCGATTCAAGGTTAAAGTTTACTATGATCTAAAGGGTACGTATAAGTTGTAAAAATTGTGTTACAAATAGATTCTTGTGCTCTATTTGAAATACTTAGCTTTGTACCATTTAACTGAAAGTAACTCTATATTATTAGAAGCACGACTCAATAGTTTTACAGTGGTGCTAGTTACTAATCAATCTGATCGTCATGACTCTATTTAGTATAGTCAAAGATGTAATAGAGCTGCTCAATCAAACTTGATAGAGTCTTCATACAACTTGTTGTACACACTGATCTATTAAGTATTCTAGCAAGATAAAACATGCATGCTTCAAAGCATTACTCAGATCACACATAGCACCAATGATGACGATATCGAACAACTTCAAAAATACAAATAACGATTTACGACTCATCATGACTCTTTTATTCTTTACCACAAAAAGTTAAAATTAGCTCCACATCTTCATAATGTCGAGTTGTATGCAAACACGATAGTTTCAACAACAAGTTCTTCCATAATTACTCAAAAATAATCAAAAGGTGACAATAAAAATGACAAAAAACTTGAACTCGCTACTAACAAGAGCTTCTCTGAACTTTGAGGCCTCAATGCTCTGAAATCAGTTCACCAATTATGATCAAATTTCACAAGAAATTTTATTGGACTTTCACTATCACCTTGAATAATTTTCAAATCAAAATCTCAACCCAATTCTCAAATATAGATCAACCCATAATCTATGTTAACTTAAAAGATTTACATATCCAAGTACATTTAATCCAAAACCATGAATAACTTATTCGATCATTTGAGATAAAACTTCTCAAATATTTTATTGATAAGACACCTTTCAATCTTAGAAAATTTCACTCAGAAATTTGACCTAGAACCTGAACAATAGCAAGTTTCTCATGACTATTATAGTTTGCTATACCGTCTCATCACATTTGTACTTTTAATTTCAATTGATTGATTGATAATCCAAAAGATCATAAATTAGGAAAAATTGATATCAAAATGACCAGCTTGTCGTCAGCTCTCCAACCCAACTGACAACTCCCCTTTCACGAGTTTCTCGAAGCAATCAAAAACATAGTAGTGGGTATGAATTTCACCTCTCCTCTACTCAATCGATCATAACGTCTTCATCATTTCATGAAATTGATCTATTCTTCAGCCTAGATTGTAGCTCCGGTCGTGGAGTGCTTCCAATCATATCTTTCTTTGCACGAATGCCCTCTGAATTTTCTTGAAATCACAAAATACATTATGAGAATCAGCTAGAACACCATTGGTCCAAAAGTAGACTAATGAGAGCAAAAAGAACTTTAATTTTATTCTTTTTTCACTCAACGTTTTTCACTAGAACTAATTCTTACACTCGAGGAGACATCAACAAGACTTAAAAACCAAAAAATCCATGAGACATATCAAAAAATTCTTTGAAGATCGTAACTACATAAAAGCACTGAACCAAAATGGAATAATCGAATCACACATTAATACAAAGTTAATATTACAACTTGAAAATGATTTTAAAAAAAACGGCGACAAAAAAAAACAATGAAGCTCTCACTCGATTGAAATATTCTTCTTCAAAGTTGTTCATATCTCATGCTTGATCTTTGATCTACATGACATCAGATATGAACCTAGAGGTTAATAAAAATGTTTGTTGGATAATTGAGATCCACTTTTCGTTACAACAAGATGCATACTATCATATCTCAAGTTTCTCCATATGTAATAATCAGAAAGATCATCGAAAGTTATAAGTCCATCTCATGAACTTATCACCAAAATATGCAACTAATCATTGTCTAAATGATGACGATAGATACAATGAAGCTTGATGTGAAATAGATTCAAGAAAAGAAGATCCGAAACTAGTATCAAACTTCTGTCCATAACTATCACTCTTGTAATTCTTCATTCTTCCATGTAGACCGTCCAGAATCCTCACGAATCACTGGTTGAGAGAGAATATCTTATGAACTTTCGACTCATCATTTTTATACTCAAATGTATCGACAAAGACCATTGAAGTTAACATGCACATATTGATGACTTGACGTGTTTCTCTACCGTTTGATCACTCAAACGGATAATCGTGATCGTGTTATCCATCATATCGTTCGGCCGTTACACGATAAAGTTCACGAAATATAGAAAAAAAACACGTCACATCTTAACATCTTACGTTGTAAGAGAATTTCACACTAGAGTCGTACAATAACACGACATCGCTTAGAATCTCGTTCACAATAAGAATATCAAGAAAATGCAGAGTTAGTTTATGAACTTGGAAGACCGAGAATTTTTATTCCAAAGGTTTGAAAACAATCGACAGTGGAAAGATGCACTCAAAAGTCTTATTAAGAGAGAGTTAGAGAATCTTCAGTTCCAACTTGATGGAGGTATGAAAGTTTTTTGATGAAAAATTGATGATATTTATAATCATTAGTTTATGAATTTTCATAAACACAACAAGAGACTGAAGTATTTTATATCTACATCTAGTTGTATCGCAGCTCAAGAAGGTGTAAGTCTAGAGACAAAAGGTGTAATTTTGGAATCGGTATCAAATAAAAACTCACGAGAAGAATTGCATATTGGGTCTGATGTATCAACACATGACATATCAATTGATGATGATCCTAGACTTTCATGTACAACCGGTCTTGTTGATTCTATTATAATCATAGATTATTTTACTAGTCAATTCTTGATGATTCTTGTATTGACAAGACACTTTTGATATTGAGAAGGAGGAAATTTTTCTCCATGTGCAATCAATGAATAACATATTATTTGTGATGGCTAATGCAAGTCCAGACTAAATGAAGAAACCTATCAAAAGAAAAAAAATGACAAAAATTAAAAGATTTGAAATTGCTCGTATGTTTGTCTATGCGAGTCTCATCAATTACGTCAATTCAAGTCCATGTGAAATATGGTTAGTTCAAATAACTAAGTTGTTATTCATATACAAAGAACTCTCGTCGATGTGCCTTCCTTCCTGTGACCCAATCTTTGATAACATGCAAGTTAAACATGTGAAGGAGATAATAAAACATGCTTTCAACGTTTTTGTTTCTTTCCTTTGTGTTTTATGTTTATGCATTATAACTTTTTACTTTTTGGAGTATTAAAGGTTCTAAGTATTGAATATTCTTCTTAATTTTGAAATCTTATAAATTTTTTGAATTACCTAGAGTGTACATTTTTGTTGGAACTATGAGCATAATATTTTCTTCAATAGAATCGAACTTGGAATTATCATTCAAAGCTATCTGTACTCTTTTATATATTAAAGTATCTTTGTTGATAATATATGACATTCGTGAGTACCACATATAAAATAAATCTTTTACCAACATAGACCATTGAACAAAGTTCAAATCGTTGAGGTAAATTTATTGAGTCTGAATCAAGGATGCACTTCTATTTCATACACACATTTCAAACACATTTCTCTGTATATGTTTGTGCAGGAGGAGGACAAAGAGAACTTGGTTCTTCAGTTTCATTCCTTTCTTGGTCCTAGCGCAAAGAAGTACAAAGTGATTCATCAATTGCAAGAGGATAGTAAGAGCACCAACATTTTCAACGAATAATCGGAATCCGAGATATACCAAACTTTCATCACAGATCCAAAAGAAATCTTTATTGAAGTCCCCAACATGCATATGGATCTAGAGTGTACCAAACCCCGTCACAGATCCAGAAGGCACACCTGCTGGCATGGTGCTCTAGTGCTGATTTGATGCAGAATATAGAACTACACAAAGTCTTTCAGCGGCTTTGCTCCGAAGCTTTCACCATAACACATTACGAAACTTTCCAACAAGTTACTAGAACTGGATTGTATATCTGATATAAGGAGTCACAATGCTACTTCATGACTTCTATCATGATAATTTCATTTTTGAAGTGTCTGTCTCGTTAATTGCATCTTGAGATAGATAACCCATAGCGTGACTGGCTATTTCTAATTACTATTTCTTTTCTCCTGATATATACGCAAGTAATCAGTTGCAGGAAAAGACCCCCTATAAGAGGAGCTCGGGGCTTCATGTTACCAGAATGCCAAATGTCCAGCCCCGAGAACCTTTGTGCTTCATTCTTCGTCCATATATGTAAAAGTGATTTGACTTCTACAGGTTATGTCGGCATGTGTAGCGGACATCACAGAAATGGATGGGGTGCTGTCAGTTCTTCCAAACAAAGCTGCGACACCACAAACTAACGACTGATTGTTGGGAATTTCTTGGTCTGGATGTTCCTGATCATGAGTTTCATACAGCGAAATATTTTTCTGCTGAATCTACTGTCTCATCAAGCCTATGGTCTCTCGTGAACTTTGACGAAGAGATTGTCGTAGGCATGGTTCATACAGGTAGCAGTCCGTTGGAACATTTGCTCACCTAATTAGCTGTTACTTTACTACCTGATGGTAGAACAGATCTGATGCTCGATGAGTGATGAGTCCACAGGTTGCTTCCCATATGCCTGGTTCAGAGGATATATATACCAACAGTCTCACACGAGTTTGCAATTACTACCTGCATCTAGCACAGTTCGTTGAAAATTAATTACATTCCTGAAGTTTTAGGGCAGATTGTATTTTCCTTCTCTTCACGCATAGGTATTTGGGCCAAGGGAGAGAGTTTCAGAGATGATGGACTTTCTGATCCCTGCAGATCTTTCGTTGCAAGACAGAGTTAGTCGCACATCCAACTGCAACAAGTAAGCATTGTCCTCGACCTCGAATGACCTCGAAATGCAGTTACTAAGAAGAAAACTGACAGTCTGCAAGCACTAGGATTCAGGCCATGGCTTATACATAACTGACTAGCTAATTGGTTGCAAGAGGTGAATTCTTGATCATAACAGGAATACAACTGAATTTAGTATCAGCCGAGACACTGACAAGCGTGTGTGTGGCATCATTGGGAAAGATATGGGGCAATATGAATCCTATTCGTGATTCTTGAACTAGAACGGAAGATGATTTTTGGTATCACCTCTTCCCACCTAATCTGATCTGTTGTGATAGTGTTCGACTAGCTGCTGTTACATGCGCGCGAGGTGATCATGAAAAGGATACTTGGTCTCATTTTAATGAATTCTTGGAGGAACTAGAGGGGTGGCTTTAATTTTCAATCTCAATCTGTAGCTGATTATTATTATTGCTAGTATTGAATATGACTCTGTTCTGGACCTAAAATAAAACTGTTCACTAAAACAGCGACACTCTGCTCGTGGGAACAAACAGAGGTGATAATACAAGGAAAATAGGAAAGAAACTATCCATGATGGATAAGGCAAGCAACTTGTTAAATATATTACAGACTTGGCCATATTTCAGATTCAAATTTGTGAAAATCTGAACACAGCCAGAATTATTCATGATTTGCATGTTATTCTCACATCTCCATTCGAAACTCTAGATTCAAGGTGCAAACACTAAAATATTTTAATTAATGCCTAAACCTTTTCTCAAGCAAATGTTAATATTTTGTTATCATGTTTTCAATTGGTTAATCAAATTAACTAATTCAAAATTTGTATAGTTGTAATTAACTATCATCATTAACTAACTAATTAATTATGATTACACATTGTGATAAATACGGTCCTAACCTGCATGCATGTAGACGTACGGAAATTCCTTTGAAATAATCATGAATGTTATCTATTTTGAACAAGAGTCCCTTATTTTTTTAAGTTAATTATATTTTTGGTTTTAATCCCGCAACATAGCAGAAAGTCCATTTCATACAATAGTGATAAATTATTTTCCGTAAACAGCTTTAAACTTCTTGTCATAACCATATCACGCAGTCTGCTTTTCCTGATGAGGTAGGTCATGCAGAGATTACGTGATTAATCTAGAGAGCATATGGTAATAGGGCCACTCAAATCTATCTCCATAACCAAAATTACAGGAACCAGATGAAAAGACGTAAGTCTAAAATCTCAGATTGTGTCAGGGGAAGCAGAATATCTGTATATGTAGGATTAGAGTTTTTTCAACTGCTTACCAGAAGATCAGTTCTACGGAGATAGATTGCAAATATAAAGTAGCTGTAAATTCTAGATGGTTTGTAAATTCTAGATTCGATCTTTAATAAATTAGTTTGTAAGTGTATGTTGGTGTGTTAAACTTTGCGAACTCTGATATTACAATAGACAACTAATTTATTAAAGATCGAATCGATAGAGAGTTTCCAAATTCTACATATTATACTAGACTCTGGAAATAATATCCAACTAAATTTTCATTTCACTTTGAAATGACATATTCACCAACCTACATGTCCTCAAAGATGAACTTTCATCAAAATTCAACTTCTTAAATAAATCATAAGACTGAGAATATATCAATTCCAAATTTAATTTAAGCATGATAGTACAAATTTCGACTCCCACCGAGTATCACTTTCCTTCAGTGCCATATGATATTTGTATTTACTTCAATTCAGTATTAATAAATTTAGATAATTTTTGGTCGTGTGTTGTTTATTTTAGTAAGAGCTTTTCATTAGTATCTTTAAACTTTGAAATAATACATTATCAAAGCAAGGCACACTATTCTGTTGTGAAGTTCTTTCTTTAGAACACATATTAAATAGAACAAGTAAGTCAAAATTCCATTAAAATAAACTAATTAATTACTAAATTATGTGAACCTTTAGAATAAAACCCATGACATAGTGATAATTCACGACACTTGAAATCAAGATATGTACACAATATGGGAAATTGGGTATTCACTGTTCAGCAGATTAATTGTGTCTTATAATTTAATCTCCGAACTATGTATTTAACCATAATTGTTTCTCCCATTCCAGCTCAGCGCTGCGAATGATTCTTGGAGATGCTTATTATATTAAGTCTTTAATTTAAAAAAGTAACATGTTATCTAGATAACAGTCATTGAACTCTTTTCACAGACTTAGAGATGAATCAAAGAGCAGAGAACACTCTCAAGACAACTTACTAAACTTTCCATGAAGGACAATGTCATGAATTAGTACTAGCTCGCCTTCAAAGTTTACCCATGAAGGATTTAACTAGAATATCCACAGAAGAGACTTTGCTAAGCTGACTTATGATCATGATGGAAAGGAGCAAAGGTCGTACAAAGGCTCGAGTTCTCCACACAACTTTAGCAGTACCCATGACGCTACTTGTGTCGAACTGCTGGTCCCTACGACAACTCAAGTTGTTTTCTCAAAACAACTCAAAAACAACTCAAAGTTTTCTCAAAGTTATTTCTCTGATTTAAAAATTCAAATTATTTTTTCAGATCATGAAACACTGTAACATATCAATAATCATCATGATATAATAATAATATAATAATAGATAATAATTGAACCCCTTGTGCGGGTATTTAGGCTCTTGCTCATCAGGAGCCGGTTATTTGTATCAGAGAGGCTTTTGATAAAACTGGAACACAGTTTGGACAGCAAGTCACGAAGTTGCGTCTAAATAGAGATTGAAGACAAAAGGTCCGTATCTGATTTTATCTGTCTTGTGAACTACCTCACAATGACACTTATTTTGGTACAAACAGTACTATGTGATTACAACCCTAGATGGGGTAAATTTACACTGATAGTAGGATCGAGAAAAATGAACATGTTAAATTAACTGTTAAGTTGAACAATGCATAGTTTCAAAACTTGAAGTTTCTACCTATAATGGATCATGAACTAGAGTTTGCCTTCAATCAAAGTGTAAATTATAATTTTAGTGCTATTGGTTTAATCTCATATTAGTTGTGATAATTAGATCATTACATGCAACATGTTTAAATGTGTTTATGAGAGCTCGTGCAATTACTACAATTAACTGAATTCAGTGATATTATTTAGGGATAAAAACTCTAGCTAGTACATTATAGTTGAGAGTGAATCAAAATCGTAGAGACGAACCGGGTATAGATCCTTAGGCTCTCATAGATTGTCGATAGATGCGTACTAGACTCCGAGGAAGATTGTCGATTCGGATGCATCAACACTCAAGGGTGACAAGTATCGTCAAGCCACTACGATCACTCCAAGATCTAGACTTAGATTTAGACTAATGACATCACTCTTCGTAACCTCTTAAGTATTTGTAGAGACACTTGATTATTATGTCAGAAATCCCAACACGTTCTCACTCCTCGTGCCACTTGTGGATATCGAAGTCAATCCAGCAAACAACAACCTTCATTTCACTGCAGAAGATCCTCGGACACTCCATGTGCACGTGACAGTATGACAAATTGAATGTGAGATCATCATTTATTCTTATGCAGATCCTCTCATTCCACTCACGAAGATTCTCATACTCTCTGTGTGCACGTGACAGTATGGCATTATGAATACGAGATCATCATTTATTCTTGTGCAGATCCTCTCATACCACTCACGAAGATCCTTGGACCCCCTATGTGTACGTGAGAGTATGGCCGTATGAGATCACCATTTATTCTTGCATAGATCCTCTCGCAGCATGGCTTACTCTTTTTTTCTTTTTTCTTTTCTTTCTCTCGCGACTCTCGCAGCATGGCTTACTACCTCCCACCCTCGTGGAGAGAATTTGTACTAGAGATTGTGGCTCCAACTACCATCATGAATCTCATCTAGATCTCATATACTATGTTAGTAAGTCATTCAAGCAGCCATCGACCTATTAATAGATCATGCTAGTTGTGTAGATTTCACTTGTACGATGTGTTTTAAAATCTCTTATTTATGACTCAGAACTAATTTATTAATATATTTATGATTCATAAAAAGTTGAACTTCTCTTAGATTCATTAATAAGTAGAGTTAATGAACTAATTATTGTTAATTGATAATGAATTAATAAGTCACTTAATTGGTTTAAAGTTGTTTCAAGATTCTTGAATCTTCTTTAAAAGTGCTTAAACCCCCGCTCCTGGTATTTAGGGTTTGGATTACCCAGACTTCTCACTTTTTTACGTGCACGGACGTGAAAGACAGACCTCTAGGTTACCCAGAGCAAACTGCATTTTTTCATAATGTTTAAGTCTGACCTCTGTTGTTGACAAGGAAAATAGCATTGGAAAGCGACGGAAAGCGCACCAATTTTGCAAAAAAAAGTTTTAATTTTCATCTAAGCATTATCAGAACCCTGTTTGTTAAATTCTAAGTTTTTCTCTGTTCCAGATTTCGAAGAAGGATTTTGAATTCAAAAAGATAATCTAAGAAGAATATACCATCCGGGACCCTTTTATACCCCCAGTGGGGGTTTAACAACAATATCATGTTTTATAATTGTACTAAGTTAATACGTTAAAAATAATAATCAGTACTCTTTTGAACATAGTTTGCAGATTATCTACGTTCCACAGTTTAGCTCAAGAAGAATATAGAAAACTTGGATCCGGATAATCTTGTCATAACCTTTTTGGGTAAACTTATCGGATTGTAAATTACCAACAGATGTCTCAAGAAAACTAAGTAATCTTTTATAAATGATAGTTTAAAACGATATCAACTGAACTAAATGATGTCAATAAATTAACGAATAACCACTCGAGAGACCTGAGAATCAATCATTGAATTGAATAAGGAACTAGTCTCTCCACCAAACTGAATTCCATTGGGGAGATTTGTGTGGACTTGTGTTGTCTAACTTTAATAGTTTAACTTGAACTGGCTGATGACCCTAAGACGTTGTGCTCTTAAGGATGAGAATCTAGAATATTCCAGGGCTACAGGATATCAATCTTTTATCTTTTCATATTTTGTTCTCTAGAACTGACCTATTGTTCTCTATTTATCCTAGATGATCATCAGCCAAGGGAAGCAACCAGATGCAATCGAATGATGGACTATATACTAGTCCATCATCTATGGAATATGGAAGTTAAAACAATAGAGTTTATCATCAGATATGTGCACAAACAGAAAATGAGAAAATGAGAAAATCATCAGATTCTTTTGAAATTTAAGATATTGAAATAAACAAATTGCTCGCTCACAACAAAGCACAATTGTACTTTCCATTTCGTTAGTTAAGCTTTTGTGTTCGAATTATTTTGTCCTCGTTAAAGTTTAGTTTTGGTTTTAGTTAATCTTGGGTTTTGGTTTAATAATATTCGCATCTCAAGTTCCATAAGGAGCAAAGATGTTGGAGATCGAGGACAAGAACGTGTTACTGGAAAACGTTTAAATATAATTTCTGCTTAATGAAAATCAAATCTCCACTTATTCGAGTCTAGTATTTTATGCGAGGACGAGAAAAAAATCCATGTAAATTATTCTCTTCCGTTTTATTTGAATGATGTACTGCAAGAAAGGTCATGCTGGAAAGTGAGGTGTCCATGACTCCATGTCGTGTGGACGTATGAGCGGCGCTATACGAAGTGATGACTTAAAGATATTTTGTGCAGAATACGTACGCAAATCGTATGTGATGTATTATAGAAATTTCTTGCCAGGGTGTGTTATACGTTTGGAACAGGTCTGCACGAATGTGAAGGGAAAATTAGAAACTCTGCCCGAGGCTATGGGAGATTCGTCTCAACTTCGTGGTCCTCTTGATTCATGATTCTTGTTAATTATCAGTTAATCAAACTTAATTTCGCGTGTGATCAGGTTCACTCTACAAGCTTAAGCATCGCGTGAGCTATGATCGACCTACCTCATGAGGGAAAGCAGACTGCGTGATAAAGAGGGTTTTTATTGGCTCCCTCAATGTAGACTTTCGAATGGATAGGTGAGAATAACCTGCAAGTCATGAATGATTCAGGCATTCAAGATGTTGTGACATGCGCGAGAGGTAATCATGAAAAGTACTGAATCTCGCATTGCGGCGACACCTCACTTATCCACAGCACATGGACACATTCGAACGATTGATTTTCCGAGTTTCAGCTGTTCAGTCCTCAGTCATCAGTGCTTCGGTCCACGTCTCTACTGTGAGTGGGAAAGCTAGCCGAACTGTTGAAGTTCAACTGCCAAGTTCACTCAGACCTGGGGAAGGAGGTCTGGCGAGTCCTCTCTTCTGAAGCGATCGAGTTTATTTGTTCCGGAGTGTGTATCGGGGAGCAGCAGTTCCTTTCCTTTCCTTCGGGGAATTCGAAGATAATGGGGATGCATATGGCTGTGGATGTACTTGGGAAGCGGAAGATGTCCGCTGTCACGCTTCTGCTGCTATTCCTGACGTAAGGGATTTTTTCGCTCATGATCTCCAACTGCCTTCAGCAAAGCACCATCGTCGGAAATCCTCAGACATCAGTCGGGGTTGTTTCTGCAGAAGGTTAGTTTGTATCTTCACTCGGTTTTGCGAATGACAACCCGTTCCGTTAGAAACCATCGATATGCTATATGTTTCGTTTGTGTTTGTATGTTTCCACGACAATGTAACAAGTAGTAGCAGCTAGTTAGGCTCGATTGTGATATAGTCGCATAAGAATATAATTAACAGAAAACTAAACCAAAGTGGAAAATGAGATCACAAGGATCAAAGTTAAATTCCGGATTTTTGGTCGAACGCTGGCATAAAGGGCACAATCGCTTGCGAGACCAGTGCGTCCCTTTATTATCATTAGCACGATTCTGTTGTTGCGATTTCAGCCAGACTATGTCAAAGTTCTACATATGCTGATCGCCTTGTTCACTAAATCTGGTGTAGAAAAGATTTTTTACGAAATAGTTAAGTATTTTTCAGCTCTGCATAAATTTAATGTGTTATAAACTGAAAGAGCAACCTTGCTTTGTAAACCGTAATGTCTATTCATTGACAACTTGGTATAAAGAAAACTCTAATTTAAAAGTTTATCTACAGCTAAGATTTAATGCACGAGGTGGTCACAATTTCACAACCATTTGTGTTATATCAAAGGTCCAATATTCCTCTATGAAATATTTTAATGATTATAAATACTCAAAATTTATACTAATTGACAACAAGTATATTTAACATGGGCATATAATTAACATAGGTCTTTCACATTTACATGTGATGAGAGTGAGTCTGATTACGAGTGTGTAGTTGCATTGTTCCGTTACACTACAAGATAAGAACTCTGCTAATCCACGGATATATTATGAATGAAAAATATGGAAAGATGTGTAGTTTGTTATGACTGGAAAGCAAAATTATATCCAGTGAGTTTTGACGCATGCGAATATAAAGTTTACAGAAATATATAGAAATACTATACAAACCACGAATAATCTGCCAATATATAGTTGTATCTGTTGGTTTGGCTAGTGCTGATAGTAATTCAAAATTACATAGATTCATAAAGAATTTTGGTTTTCCTCCTATTTGATTATACTACGGCAGTATAGATCAAAGACATCATTCATGATCAGTATCCAAAGCCAGACGCCAGGTGTCCTTCAGTAAACCCAGCACTCCCAAAGCATCGTCTCTCCTCGCAGACACAAGGAGTGCCTACATTTGCCATGTATGTTGGACCTTGTCCGGACTTAGTTCCACATTACGTACTACGATGGATATTTGGCCTGCAGAGGAGCTGGAGGTATGTTGAAGGGTATACCTATTTTTCTTTAGAGAGATGTGTGCTGATCTTGGTAGACTGCTGGTGTGGGTTCAAGGAGCCTCTTGATATGCTATTTATTTAGAGTCTTGTATTTTATGCGAGGACAGGAACAAAATCCATGTAAATTATTCTCTTTCGTTTTATTTGAATACTGCAAGAAAGGTCATGCTGGAAAAAAGAGGTGTCCATGACTCCATGTCGTGTGGACGTATGAGCGGCGCTATACGAAGTGATAACTTAAAGATATTTGGTGCAGAATACATACGCAAATCGTTTCCAGGGTGTGTTATACGTTTGGAACAGGTCTGCACGAATGTGAAGGGAAAAATAGAAACTCTGCCCGAGGCTATGGGAGATTCGTCTCAACTTCGTGGTCCTCTTGATTCATGATTCTTGTTAATTATCAGTTAATTAAACTTAATTTCAGCGTGTGATCAGGTTCACTCTACAAGCTTAAGCATAGCGTGAGCTATGATCGTATTATGCATGGCGACCTACCTCATGAGGGAAAGCAGACTGCGTGATATGGTTATGACAGAGAGGGTTTTTATTGGCCCCCTCAATGTAGACTTTCAAATGGATAGGTGAGAATAACCTGCAAGTCGTGAATGATTCAGGCATTGAAGATGTTGTGACATGCGCGAGAGGTAATCATGAAAAGGATACTGAATCTCGCATTGCGGCGACAGCTCACTTATCCACAGCACATGGACACATTCGAACGATTGATTTTCCGAGTTTCAGCTGTTCAGTCCTCAGTCCTCAGTGCTTCGGTCCACGTCTCTACTGTGAGTGGGAAAGCTAGCCGAACTGTTGAAGTTCAACTGCCAAGTTCACTCAGACCTGGGGAAGGAGGTTTGGCGAGTCCTCTGTTCTGAAGTGTGGGAAAGCTAGCCGAACTGTTGAAGTTCAACTGCCAAGTTCACTCAGACCTGGTGAAGGAGGTTTGGCGAGTCCTCTGTTCTGAAGCGATCGAGTTTATTTGTTCCGGAGTGTGTATCGGCGAGCAGCAGTTCCTTTCCTTTCCTTCGGAGAATTCGAAGATTATGGGGATGCATATTGCTGTGGATGTACTTGGGAAGCGGAAGATGTCCGCTGTCACGCTTCTGCTGCTATTCCTGACGTTAGGGATCTTTTCGTTCATGATCTCCAACTGCCTTCAGCAAAGCACCATCGTCGGAAATCCTCAGACATCAGTCGGGGTTGTTTCTGCAGAAGGTTAGTTTGTATCTTCACTCGGTTTTGCGAGTGACAACCCGTTCCGTTAGAAACCATCGATATGCTATATTTCGTTTTGTGTTTGTATGTTTCCACGACAATGTAACAAGTAGTAGCAGCTAGTTAGGCTCGATTGTTTTCCTCCCATTCAATTACCTCTGCAGCTGCAGATCTAGAGGTGACAGTAGAAATAAACCCCGTGCGCCCGGAAATATTTCAAATTGGTGCTCATAACTTCCAGGTAGCAAACGTCTGGGACCCTTGAATACGCAATTTCTAGGTCAGGAGGACCGCGACGGAGACCATGCATTTGAAAAACCCGGAGATGCACGTTTAGAGTATAGAAGCCGATCGCAGCACTTATATTATACCCTACAGCTCTAGATCCATTTAACCTCGCGATCGTTTGATCCGATGCATGTACAGCGGGGACCGTTCAAGCCTTCCGCCTTTCGGCGAGTTCTACAGCTCTTCCAGTTGCATTGTTTCGTGATCGGTGCTCACTGACTTCGAATTCGAATTGCAAGCAATTATACATATCTGCAAGCACATGGTTGCAACTGCTAGTGGATATGAATTCAGCTTTGATCAATATGCGTACCTTATTTGTAGCAGAAAATATGACCACTGGTAGGTGCATGCAGGCAGCGATGGATACAGTGGCAGACCTAGGACTGTTCAAGGACTGCGCGGTCTCGGACTGATGACAACCCACGTACAATTTCATCGCTTCCCGAGCAGCGGAGTGACGCACAATGGCGACACAGTGCATAGCACTAGTCATCAGTCATTTGCTGAGAGCAAAGCCCCACACTCGGAGGTTTCCTCTTTCAGTGAGGAATTCCAGCTCCAGGAGAGACGGACACTGCTGAGTACCGATCCAGACCTCAGTCGCAAGGACAAATCTACTCTTAGCGCTGCAACAGAAGAGGTTTCTCACGATCACCTTGACTATGAAGGCCCAGAAACCCATCCACCGACACCAGACTATGATCACATGGACTATGCGCGGCCTGGTATGAATCAGCCCATCATTCAAGACCCTCCGATGCTGCCGCCTCGGTCTCGATACGACGAGGTGGATTATGATGGCCCAGGAATTCATCCACCGATACCAGACTATCAAGTACAGTACTACGTATACGCGGAGCCTGGTATGAATGAGCCCACCATTGGAGACCCTCCGATCGTGCCTCGACCTCGATACGAGGAGGTGGATTATGAAGGTCCAGGAGTTCATCCACCGATACCAGACTACGGGCCATAGAGGTTCCACCCACGGAGCGTGTGGTGCGCTGATGATGGAGGGTTGTGTGAGGGCGATCAACTCAGTTCTAATCTGAACGCGGCTCTTCACTATATAGACAGCGGTTTTACTTAGTTACACGCTTAGAGCTTTGTTTGTATTGTTGTTTATACATCATGGAAGCTTTATGATAGCGAATAGTAGTGAGCTGATCGGAGGCATCCGAGCATCAGCTCTAGATTCCAGCACATGATGTACCGTGAAGCTAAGGGTGTACAGTGAGTGTTCTTGCAATTCGTTTCGTTTAATTTGAAGAGCACTTTTTACAAAATGTATTCGACCCGCACGCATAGGGAAGCGGAAAGATTTCACCAAAGCGGACGAACTCGCTAATGCATGGATGCACCGTAGTCGATAAACCAAGAACATGCTGTGCGGCACTCGTAATGGAGTGTATGTTCTAAGGAATCTCTGACAACAAAGACATCAGATTCAGTATAAGAGTATAGTGTACACATCGTTTAACTAATTACTAATCTGCATCACTTTAATTTGCTGTTACGAAATGCGTATACAGAAAAGAGTGACAGACTGGTTTCGGTAGATTACACGACAGCATCTAAGTTGGTGCTCTGATCATCGAAAACCTCGTGTACATACATAGTTGCGTGTAGTATTGTTACATTGCTCAGGATGAAAAGCTATGTTCTGTTCTGGAGATTTAATATTTACAATAACTTGCTTTATTACGGTCTTCTCTGTAGAAGGTGGTCGAACTAAGTGTACTTTGTTGGACAGATTCGAAGCTCCAGATGACATTTAATATAAAGGTAAGCTTTTTATTTCTAGCCACATTCCAGGAGAAAACAAATTGTAGGTCCACGGGTGAGGAGACTGATCTTGTCGATGGCTTCAATTAAAGCTAACGGTTGAGATGAAGCTTTGATGTTCAAGATTGAGAAGGTTTAGGTCTAACGTCCGTGTGATCTTTCGAACTTTGCGACCTCTTAGTCCGCTTGCTGGCCATGATGAAGTACGAGGTGTACATGTATTTATCGGAAGGGTCCTGTCGTTCCACCGCGCCGAAGCAGGTATGACGAGCAATCCAATAACGTTGCTTGAATGCACGTGATTGACGATGTGCGGCAGCCATTTCTGAGGGGCTTCTTAACATCCAAAAGCAGCAGTTCCAAGTACAATCTTCGATCTCAGAGAACCGTGCGTTGTTGGAGGTGTTTGGAGACAAGGCTTCCGGGCATTAATTCATCAGTCTCTCGTCCGGATCTTGTTCAGTATTTCGCGGGTCAGTGGAATGCTTCTCAGCAATTGGAGGGCCATTCAACTGCTCAACTGTTCCAGACTTACGCGAAGACAATGACAAATTTGACCGGGTCCATATACCATGTTGTTGTGCTCTTTTCTGCTATGATCGGTATGTGGGCGCGCATGGCTCTTGTTTCGAGTGTGGTACTATGGACGAGGTAAGCGCTTAAAACGAAAAGGTTTTCAGAACCTTCTGTGGAGATTTTACCCTGCTCTTAAGTCGTAGCTGGCAACTGCGTACTGGCTAATAGGCATTGTTGTCGTACACTACTCCAATGTACATCCGTAAAGCACAAGTCATTTGAAGGGCATGTTCAAGTTTGTACGGTTTCTCGCCGGTGCGCCAGGCTCTGCGAGCATTTTACCCGTGAGCGGAGTCGGCGATCTTTCAGCTCGGAGGGCGGTTCGAATAGAGAGTTCCGACTTGATTTGAGAGGAAGGAGCGTAGGATGATACTAGGATCGTGGAGAAGTTTACCTTTGGTGAAGACGAGGCTTTGTTCATATGCATGCAGGCTAGACCCCAATCTAATCTGTGAATTTGGAGCATATGTTAGATCGTCCTGAGACCTTAGCTGAACACAGCAAGCGCAGTAGCTGCTGATTTAATCTAAGAGCTAGTTTGAGGTCCGGGATCGGAAGAATCTGGGCAGATCTAGATACGAGTGAGCACAATGATGCCTAGTGAAGGGGGAGAAGCGTCGAAGCGATTACTGCTGAACGATGACATCCAAGAGGAATCCTCAGATGATGAAAAGGAGGATAAACCCTCCATGTCTGCTGAGTACTGGGCGAATGTCAGTCGTCCTGGATATGAAACACCTATTCTTGCATCACTCTGGTAGGTCACGTTTCTTTATCTCCTCTCTGCCTCTAAGCGCAGTAAGAGATTTGTGTTTGTGGTCTTTTGCCTCTTTTTCAGATTCGTCTGTTTCTCCGTTTGGAGCCAGTAACATGTAGTACCAGCCTGCAAATTCAGGGAACCCCAGTTTTTCGCATACTCAGTAGAAGAGGATGCGGAAAACTGTTTGCCAAATGATCATGAGAAGAGTGACAGACAAGTTGATGCAAAATGACCTTGGGACTGAGATAGGGGCTTCAGAAATGCTCCGTTTCTGTCTAAACTATGAGAAGTTGCATGCGATACTGTAACAGCTTATGTTAGGTCGTCTGTCCCCCAGTTCGGGTGTGGAGATATCACAAAGAACTATCCAGATGAGCGTAAAACAGTTCATTTCTCCTCTTGATGCCAAGCATATCTATCATTATCAAATACTAATTTCAAGAGGGATGTATATTTTGAGAAACTAGACGTAGGTTTTGATTTTTGAGAAGCTGATGCGTTTCAGTTCCCTACCTGTAGTTTGTTTGTCTGTCTTATGAACATTTGCAGAAACGTGTTCTAGTGATAAAGTTCCGGCAACAGAGCAAACAATTCTTGCAGCTAGTTACGGAATCCATTACGTTTGTCTGTCTTATGAACATTTGCAGAAACGTGTTTCAGTGATAAAGTTCCGGCAACAGAGCAAACAATTCTTGCAGCTAGTTACGGAATCCATTACGTTGCATCGTCTTTTTTTCATGTCCTGAGTGATTTGCTATGGGATGATATGTCTAAACACAAAATAAGACTCTAATAACCTCTCAATCACAATGATACACTATGAACAGTCAAGTAAATATACACATTGTAAACATGGTAGAACAACCCTACATTGTGAAGGTAAAAACTCATAATACAGATTAGAGTCTGATTCTGTAACACAGAAAACATATTTCAAAATATGTTCTACAAATTTTCATATGACATGTGGTAACTCGCTAAATGTCATTTATAAGAAAATGTTTTCACGTCTGGATAATGGGATAACTGCAGCGTCTTGCTGCAAGTTGCTGCTGGGGGTAAGGAAATTGGTCCTAACGAAGAACAACTAATATAACATCTGATTCTTGGTTGTACTTTTCATCTCTTTGATGAATCTGTATAACATGTAAACCTCTGGTTCACTGAACAGGATAACAGCTTCAATATAAGCTTGTCGTAAGTCTTCTGGAAATGATTTATTAAAAGTAACATGTGATAAAAATCCTGTGCTAGTTATACTTTGTAAGTGCTAAAAAAGGCTAACATTGCATCAACTGATACATATGTGAGAACATTAGACACTATTCTCTTTTTTCCATTGTTGACACATATGGATAGTTATTAACTGTATTTATTATGAAAAGAAATCCTTCACGGAGTATTCTAGCCACAGAAGAACATCTTACAAACAGTGTATTGTACATCACATCTGCAATAACAAGAGTGAAATTTTTTTTAGACATGGTAGGGTTAAGACTCCGAAATTTTGCATAATAAAGTGGAATACCTTCTTTCTATCAAGTCCACAAGCTCTCTTCTTGTGTCTTATTGCCCTCCGCTACATTCTTCATGAGCTCAAATTTGTACGTAAGAAAAGACTGAAAATCTTCAATAAATAGATCATGATTTTTTCCGAGTAAGGCATGAACTAGATATTCTTTTGTTGACTCCGCCCCCATGGCTATAGCAATGGCTTACTCTCATGTTGTCCCCACGGCAGAACTACCCTGTTCAACTCTCAATCAGATGGTTGGACAAGAGACACACATCCGATTAGGAAATTTGTCACTACGAGTCACCCATGGATTATTAGTGGGTGACTCGTAGTGACACCCACTAATAATGGTGGGTGTCACTACGAGTCACCCACCCATCGTTGAAAGATTATATTTACATCCAAGGAATCCGTGGAGGTAACGTTGTAGTCGTCCAGGAGCTTGTATGCTGAGCTAACTAGAAAATAAGAAGGCAAATTACATCTCATGGTGTTCCAAAGAAGTATGTTCACTGTTGTCCGTACACGTAATCATAAACATAAGTGAACTGAATACATATCATCAAGTGACAAGAATTCATTCACACTGAAAGTAACACAAAATGTATTTAGTTTAGCCAAGGTATTCCGAATACACTCCACTGAGTCCACGGAGGATGAACAAAACACAAGAGAAAGTTTCAACTTAATAATATCTGAAATCAGTTTAATGCTAGAATACGTACCTGCGTACTGTCAAGTTGATGAAAGTTAAGTTTTTAGTTTTTTTGCCGCCAAAAGTGATATGTATATAGCTCGAGCTCGGTTATCACTTGTTTTCACTATCAATTTTAAGCTAAAAAGTAACCATTCGTTGCACTTGCAGTACAAGGAAGTCATTAACACTTTCTCATCCTCCAGAAGAGCAGCTTGGACTGTCTTCATGATTTCATGCAACTCTTGTCGCTTTTGTTGTGGATAATGGTCTGGATGAGAATTCAAATGCCAAGTTAAGTCGTACTGTCCTCCTCAAAACTGTGTAAAAGAACAGAAGCCGGGATTACCACCAGTATCGCGTCGCCAGAGAGTATACTCTCATAGAGATACCACCAACACCTTCCATCGATACTTGCACTTCCAAGACATAAGTCATCCATTCTAGAGCAGAAATCCCTGAAAATTTATCATTGTTAGCACCGTGGTATCGAAGCAGGCTGTGGGAGTTTGCAACCCGTTGGGTCTACAGGCAAGGTACAGCCAGCACGCAATGAATGAAATACTATCATATAATGAGAAATGGATCGGATGCAGTTGAGTGCTATAGTATGAGTTACGTACGAGATCATGAAACATCACGTCACTAAAGAACTGTACCACTCACCTGGCAAAGATGGTGCGTTTGCCACGACCGAAGGAAGGTCAAAATTGATATCACGAGGTGAGGATGAAAACAAAGAATCAAAGCAAAAAATGTTGTCTACGCTGCTTCCAACGTCGACGAGTACTTTAGTGTCTTTGGAGCCTTCGTATTCCTGCACAATAATTCTCACCAGAAAGTTTCAGTGATGTCGCTATGGAAACGATCTCCTAGCTCCGGGAACTTAAGATTGTGGGCGCACATCTTCTGTGAACGCCTCGTGCATTCTTTCCAACATCGGCACAAAAAAGTGGTGGCAGTCGAGCTTGATCCAGGACACCATACTAAGCTCGTAGACTGTGACATCGATATGCATTCTGGAGACACCATTCAAGTAATGCTCGATCTCGTCGTTCTCATGACTGACTTGGAGAAAAGCCTTTGCAGACCATGAACGTCATCATGCGATTCAGCATGGAATCAGTAATGATAAGACGTTGAATGGATTCCTGCACTAGATCTGAGAGATAATTTTTGCCGTGCTATGAGATTTCTTCAGTGCCTTGGAAAGCATGTCCAGAAAACTCAACGTGACAACCGTCTTCATTGCCTTCAACCGTCTTCATGCCCTCTGCTGAGATGGCTGTGGCACTTCCAATGGCTTCCAACTGGCGCTCTAACAAAAGTATCTCTGTAACATTCTTCATCCTACTCAGCGCTAGCTCGCTGCTGCCTGTTGAGATTGCATTGGGATGTTCTTTGAGAATTAAGATACACCTTTGTAGCATCCTGTTAGAATGCACCTACATCTAGATTTAAATCTGCACCTAAATTCCAATCAAACCAACCATTCAACTTCGGTGCTAGCTCATCACGTGTACCTAATGTAACGGTTATCAAAGTAGGTAATGTGGTAGATTGAACTGGTTGGATGAAGTTTAAATGTGTCAATGTGCATTTACACGACATTAACATCATAAGTGAAAAGATAACGCTATTAAATATAACTAGAGGTTTTGTGTACTGATATATATACATTTTTATGTATACTGAAAAATATACACTATGTTTTTTTCACAGGTGTTACTTTATATACACGTGTGATTGAGATTATATGTTCGGTGATTCGTTAAAAAGTAAAAAAGAGATTATGTGCAAAGAAACATGAAGAACCAAAAACAAATTGGTGGACCTCTTGATCAAATTAAAAAAACGCCGATGACTTTCCTGAAACTGAATTATCGACTGGTAGTAATTGGTCAATCCTTAGGCGCTCATGTAGGATCTCTGCATACCATGCTCCTTAAGAAAACGGATGAGGAGGGCCTCACTCCGCTTGGTATTGGCCTAAACTGATAACCTGCTGGGGCTATGGATGTCCTCCATGTGTGGACAAGAAGATAGCTGAGGAGGTAAAATTTATCAAAATTGTTGACCATCAGGTATATTTAATTTACCAGCAATGCAAATTGTTTTGTATTAGTCAGTAGACCTGCAGACTATGCATAGAAGTGCTTTACACAGGGCGGTCACAAATATGCTCAAAACTGTTATTTAGCGAAAGCAGCACATGCTCGTATAGGAAAAGGAGAGAGAGAATAGATGCAAGAGAGATTAAGTATTCTAAAATGAATAATAATGAGATAAGAGGTCCAAAGACCAGATACTTATACTTTGGTGCAAGGGCAGACAAAGCCTACGAAACGTCATGAGCCCAAATATCCTAAACTAGTTGTTGTACACATGTTCATACTATACAGCTAATTCTAACACTTCCACTCAGGGACTAGTTGTTATACACTAAAGTTTTAATCCTAGTCTTGGTATAAAGTAGTTCAACTTAGGATTCGGTAGGCATTAGTTAAGATATCCGCTACCATCTCCTCATGCAATACTTCACTTCAATTCTCTTGGATGTAACTTGATCTTTAATGAAGTGGTACAGTATATCTACATGTTTCATCCTGTCATTGAACTTGGACGTTTCTATCGCACTCTGGTTAACACAATACAAAGTGGTAGCCTCATTCTCAGCTAATCTACCCAGACCCATCCTACCCAGACCGGTAGAACTTTTTTGCGGAGTGGAAGAATCTTTAAGGTGAATGCGGGAGTGTAAATGAAGGACTGAGCTGAAGACATGATGACCTTGAGGTGTGGAGGAAGACCAGGGAGGTTTAGCAGAAGAAAAGTCGGGGGTATACGAATCTGAGAGGGACTCGTTCACTTGAAGATCTCGCACTGAAGACCGACCGAAATAATCTAGGAGATTTGCTGTAGCTTTACGGAAGGTGGCTCAATGCACTGAATTTTGTCTGAAGACGAGAGTTCTCTTAGATGAAGCCTACGGGTCTCATGCGACTTGGAGTAGGGGGTAGTGTGGTTGGAGCAGTGGGATCGGTGAGACCTCTTAGCGTTCTGAGATTGGACGGCAGTAAGAGTTGCAGCAGGATTGTTCGGAGAAGTATCGTACTGAACGTAAGCCGCCCCAGTTCGACAAGAAGAAAGCTAGGATGGGAGAGGGAGAAGATGAGTGCAGTAGGAGTTTTGCTGATCGCAGCTAGTGCGTTTGATGTTGAGAGGCGTGGACCGGCGCGGCCTCCAATTACTACTGCGCGGAGCCCTGTGCAGGAAGAGGAGAGCGATGAATCACACTCTAGTGTTGACACTAGGTTGGTTACGTCCACTTTCTCAAACCTTTGTTCGCTAGTCTCTCTTTCAAGGAACCTGCCCACGGTATGAAGTTAATGGTATGGAGTTACCAGTATTCATTAAGCCTAATGTGCCAGGTGACCTCCAAACAGCTGCGACGGTTTTATTCCCACCTTGCGAATTTGAAGAAGGGTGCGAGGACTGAAATGAGTCGTTTAATTTTGCTGTCCCCCTGTTTTTGCACTCAAAACAATCTGACTGTGTTATGTCTAAATTTTCACGTTGAATGAGCGAGCGTAAGGCTGCGACTGTAGTCATACATCAAAGATAATGGCAGTCATGGGAGAAGTCTTTCCTGGGGAATGGCCTGTATCTTAGGTCAAGGAGAGAGAATATCTTAAGTTTTGACTTGATCCTGGCTACCACGATAGCTATGTGGCAGATTTCACTACATGAGTTAAGGTTTATTCATTGCATTTCATGCTTTGTTGCCCTCGGGTATCACGTGACGTTATTCATCCTTTATAAGATTAGAACTTTGTTCGATGTCTCCTAAGCTGAACAGCGTCTAATTTTCCCTGCTGAGAGATGGAGCGAGGTCAGAGAAATGTATGTATGTAAGATGCTGAGCAACCTCAGAGAGAAGAGAGACATTTTGCCTATGTGGAATGTGGCACGGTGCCACGTTAGTGGAACGTCTTGGGATGGATGGTTACAGTAGCGTAATCCTTGTATCTCTGTTCCAGCGGCATAGGATCTGAAATTTGGTGCAATCTGATGGGTTGTATAATTCCCTCCCTCATTATCACTATAGTTTTGGCCGTCGATGTCTTGACTCCTTCCGTGATCATTCTTCCGGTAATCTGATGATTGGACCATAAGTAGGAGGGGAGTTCACATCCTAATAGCTGTCCTGAGATCGTGTTTGTACGGACTTCACAGACTGCAGTGTCCGAGGTAACTTGTGGAGGAAATAAGGAAATTTTCCGCATCTTCTTGCGCCGTTTAGATACTACGACTCGTCAGTGTTTTCGTACTTACTGGTGGAATGGTCTGGAATTTCTTTTCATACCTGCTACTTACAGTGTAACTGCTGGATATCGGCAAAGGAGGCAGAAACTTGGGGTCTGCTACATTCCTGTGGCTGTGTCTAGCTAAAATGTGACTTGACTCCATAATTTTACGTTCTCTCTACTCTGAGTTCATTGATGTATGTCCCTTTGGCTTAATCAACGTAAGCTTGGAACAATGCGCAAAGTGCCAGGAGATAAGCTCAGTTAGTTTGATAGTTCTCTCTGCTGATGATGTTGTGGTCTTGGTTGCTGAGAACGATTGTTTCACAGACGTCTGCAGTCTTTAAAGGTCATTCATGGCAATATTAGGAACTTTTGGTGTTGGTCAAGCGGATGGTCACACTTAAAGTACATACTTCTTTGTTATGCTTAACGTTTCTAGTTTTTTCGCTTGTTTGTTAATTACTTAGCACCACTGATCTGCACGCTTCCTTTTTCTCGATTTGATCCCGGAGTTTCTCAACTAATGTTTGCTGTCACTGGTCAAGGGGAATCATTAAAGTGTTATTGAAATGAAAATGAGCTGTTAGGAGAGGTGATCTATCAAAATTGGAAGTGAAGACATACATATATCTGAACTTGGAAATAGCTTACAGGCTGCTGAGGAGAAGGTGACCCAGCTAACGGACCCACAATCTCAAGGTCTACAAAGATACAGTCTAATCTTTGCAAAATGAAGTTAGTGAAAGGGAGACTAAAATGAAAGAAAGTGCAGACAAAGTGGTTCAACTAGAAGAAAGCTTGCACAATGCAGAGTCTAAATCTATCGAGCTTAAAAAGAGGTTTAAAACTGCCAAAGAGAAAGTCAAGGAGTACGAGAGCACTGCACAACTTCAAGAGAAGGATGTCATCCACTCTACAAGGAAAATTGCAGAATTGGAAAGTAAGGTTGTTGTCTATGAAGGGAAGATCAAAGAAGCTAGAGGTTTACTGCAGTCAACTAAGATAGACCTAGATGAAGTGAGGTCAGAGATTGCGAAGAACTCCTCTAGTTTGAAGGATCTTAAGTCCACGGTCCTTTAGGTCCAGAGCCTCCCTTATGTAAGACCTTCAGGATTCTATGAAATTTGTTCTTTGACCATTAATGTTTTTTCTAGTTCGAGAGACGATGATCTGTAAGCCCTAAAGCTATTCCATGGGGTTTTGACACTCGATGAGGTCCATTTGACACAAGCCGTTGAAAAACATTTCACATGGATGATTATTTCTCAGAGAGTCTCTTATGTATGTATGCTCTTATGCTGCATTTGATCGTTTCGAGGATTAAAGTGTTACTGAAATGAAAATGAGCTGTCATGAGAGATGATCCATAGATGTTGGAATAAGGTATCAGCTGAATTGAGCACGTGTATGGAGAAAGTCGTGTCTCTGTCATTCCTCCCCCTCTTAAAGGAGAGAGGGAGAGAAACGACAAGTAGTCAGGATATTACTCTTCAATGGGATACAATGACACTCATTGGACTCCGGTGAGGAAGAAGTTGCAGTTATAACAATGTTATCGGTAGGATTGATCCGACCACTAAGATATGATTTGATTAACCTCAGTTGTCCCCTAAATCCTACAGTCCAGTAATTCTTCTCTCTTGCTGAACTCCTTTCTTCTTTCCTTCCTATGTTTGACTACATTGTAATTTGTAGAATTGATGAATAGTTGTAAGTTCATTTTTCATTTAATAGATTTTAATTTCGTATGAAATCATAGTCACAAAATCTAATTTCTGTGAGAGTTGCGAGAGTTAAGCTGACTGTAAAGGTCATTTGAAGATAAGTTGGTTTAGTCTCGCAGTCCTACCACTTTGCTATAACTTCTTTTATATTCTTATCAATATGATGTGATTATGTTTTGCAGGTGAAGTAAAGTGATAGTATTGATCCAAAGCAAGTCCTTTCATAATGATGTTTTACCTCTGAAATAAGTTTATGAGATCATAACTACTGCTTTTACTCACAAAGGTAAGACCTAAGACATCCAATTGAAATAGCTTTTTGTCTGTTGCCATGATTGTATATATTCTATCTATCTTGGATAGAAAATAATATTATGTGCGTTTTTCAGGTTCATATATACAATGGATTCCACTACGTCCAAAAAAAGAAAAATGAAAAAGATTTCCACTGATGATACAGAAGGGAGTGAACCCATAGTACAAATAGTGAAGCAGCCAAATTCTGCTCCAACATCTCCTATAAAGTCTCCGAAAAGGAAAAAAAAGAACAAGAGACAATTCTTCCATTAGAAACTCCAACTGTAGATTAAAAATTACCAATATTAATAGATAATATAGAATATATGAAAAGAAATGATATATTTGAAGAAATTATACTAAACAAAAATGATAATATTAATAGATTTATAACGAAAAGCTCAGTCCTTTTATTCGATGGTGATCGTCGTATGAAAAAGACTATTACATGTAGTGCCTAGTGCAACAACGCTATAAATTGGTCAGATAAAGTGAATAGAAATACGTATTGTAGGATACAATACTTTGGTCGTAAGGCCGTGCAGGTAGAGAGACCAGTAAAAACTTTCAATCACAGAGAGGAGGTCAAATTCATCCTCTTGATCGATGGACAAACAACATTTCAGACAATTACGCCTTGGAGTTCTACCCCAATTTTCAAATTTCGACACTTCATGCCTCTTCGAATGTGCATGCGTCATCTTATTGTTCACTTCACGACAGTAGACATATCTGTTGCCGTTATTGTTGTACACGGTGAAAACGAATACCAAAAATTTGAGATCACAATCGTGGATGGTGATTCTGAAGAAGACAAGAGGTAAGTAGTTATGTACATTAAATAACTTACGTTTATAAATTTATTTCGCAATAAATTTCAAAATTTTACTATTTGCTATTCATGAAACTTCTAGACTAACACATTTTGTGTTCATGTTGCAGTTGATCATCCATTATGATTTCACAACAGAGTATAAAAATATTGAGACTCGTTTTCACTCCGAACATACTGTATTGTTGCACTTGAAATCTGTATCAAGACAGATTTTGTCCACAAGAGAAAAAAATTATCTTCCAAAGCTGCATACACATGCGGCTACTATATGGGCAACTCCTTTGATCTGATCGAGAATTGACGTTTTGAAAAGAAGTGCAAAAAGCCCACATCACAAGAGAAAATAAAAACATCAAGGTATATAATCAATTTTTATATGAATAATCAGAATCAAATTTCCTATTCGCAGATATATCTTATGTTTATAACTTCTTTCCATGTGTTTAGGTACGTGGTACTTTCAGACAACGTAATTATGGTGACCGACCCTACAAGTACACATGCGTCACGTGCAATTTGACACACTTACAAATTCAAGATTTGAATAATCTTAGAAGCTTTTGTGAAAATTGTAATATGGATTGTCAATTACGTAAAGAAAAGCTAAATTCATTGCAGAATCTCGAAGACACATAGGTGCAAAATTAAAGATATGTGTATAAGGTTTATTTTAAAAGATTCAATTCACACTGTGCATATATCCGAACAAAGTTTTCTGTAACCCCAAGAACAAAATCTGTGTATAATAAAATCTCAAACATTCAATTACACACAAGAACATGCATGCATAATTTTGCAAAATTGAATGTACATGTAGCTCTTTCAGTTTAAAAAATGAAAATGATTTTTCCTCAAGATGTATATGTAGCTTTTTCAATTTCAAAAACAAATAATTTCCTCTTAAATATTATAATTATATATATTTTTTTATAACTTTGAGAGTAGAAATGATTTTATTTTAAATATTCATTATAAATTTTTTTACTTCAAAAATAATTCTCAAATATTATTTATACAAACTTAAATGTATGCATAACTTTTCATAACTTCGAAAATACAATCGATGTCTTTCAATATTCAATTACACACAAGAATGTTTAAATAATTAGTTTTTTGAATAGATACTTATACATGTATATGTGTAATACCGTATACATGTCTATATTGATATTGAACATAACATTTAGACATTTCAATATCGTTTGTGTTTGTAGACGTTTCGATTAAGATTCTAGACTTTTCAAATAACCAAAATGAAATATTGAACATAGGAGAAGATACATTTAGATACTTTTTTTCTAGACCTTTCAAGTTTGAGATATAGACATGAAATTATCTACTTTTAGTGAATACATTGATCACTTATTATAGATCCAGAAACTGAACGATAAGGCTTCACTTCACTGTTGGGTCCTGTTGGTGCAATACAAGATTTGGCTCTTCCCCACGATTATATTTTCTTCTAATAAGGACAAAAGTTCATGTTGTATACATTATTAAGCTCCTGCTCATCAACAGTCGGCTATTTGTGTCGGGAATGCTTGGACCTTCCGGAAAAACTGAAACACAGTCCAACTACTCACAAAGTTGCTTAGAACTTAATAGAAATTCAAGACAATAGGTCTCCATATTATTTTATCTGCATTGAACCATCTCCCTCATTTTGATACAAAGATTATGTGATTACAACCCCAGAAAGGGCTTCTCGGCAGTGGGAAAAAAGAGGGAAATTCCGAAGCTTCGAGAGAAAATATCTAGGTGTTTAGGAGGTGTCAAAGTTAACAGTGATAAGAAAATCTTATCTACCATTTAGGTTCGGATAGTCGTATGCATAATAGAAGGAGGATATTCACCCATGTTCATTTAGAAGTGTACATGGGGTATATTGCTATGCGTTTTTCGCATAGCTTATTATCAGTTTTTGAGTTTTTGTAAATTTTAAAATATTGAGATTTTTTTCCATCTTTGGATTGACATCGTCGTGAGACGATAGAGTGTGTACGTGAAAGAACGATTGAATCCTCCGGAAACGGTTGAATTCTCGTGAGCACCCACCAACCCCCACGAACTCACCCAGTCTTGCATTCAACCCAATGTCCAGCAGAACGTTGGACGATTTCACACCCTGTGCACCACGCGCTGCTCCCAGGTGCAAGTATTGCAACACTGTTGCCATTACGATAATGATTTTCACTCTCTGCTCCTAGGACATAACCGGAGCGAAAACAGAGCCTGGTCGAGAGTGTCATTGGGCATGTACTCGTGCGCCAGCAGCGGTTCTCTTATTAGCGGTTTCGAAGTCACAAGCCTGCTGGAATGCAATTTGACTCGATCTCTCGCGCAAGACACAGCGATACAGCGAGGAGACTGTTGAAGTTCGATGTTGTGTCGGCACAGAACTCGTCGTAGTGAACTCGTCTAGCAGATCTGGAAGACTATCTGCAACGTGACCCTCTCCAGAGAAAAGCTCTATTTACTGTATCGGGATGAGATGGATATCGTGGTGGGTCGAGACATAAAGTATGGAATTAACTCCCGACTACGACTTTCACGAATATATGAAATGGAAATAGAGGGTTCAGGATTGCGGTGCTTGTACGAGTGCAAATTACAAGGCGCTATCCTCTGGAGAAGCAATACATCACCCCAAGATCCTGGCTCGGACGAGAGAAAGACAAAAGCTGCAAAAAAGCTCGAGAAAGAGCTACGGTCTGTTCGTCGGTATTGATGCGTGAATCATTGACTCATTTTACGCGTGAATTCAGGTAAAAGTTGGAAACGTCAAACCAGCACTTTTGGCTATTGCTTCTCCACCAGCATTAGCACAAAAGGAGGGAAGGCTGGAATTTTTGATAAAGGACGTGGAGGGTAGTACTGCAAATTTGATTTGTAGTCTAAGAAAGGGCGACAAGGTTGAACTACGCCAGGTTATGGGTAATGGCTTCCCAACAGAGCGAATCATGCCTGCAGAGGAGTACAAGACTGTTTTGCTTTTTGCTACTGGTTCTGGCATCAGGTTCCTCACGTGCCCGAACAGTTTGTCTGCAGTTTTTCTTCACATCTTCGTGCACGGTAACACTTCTCAAGTTTTATGTCTGGAATTTCAGTGGGAAGTTGTAAGAAAAAGCTGGAGAGCTGTATAGCTGTTTCTCAATAAAGTATCCGGGATGGTGTAGGACAGTCCAGTTTGGTCACTGATTGAAGCCGGTTTTGAAGCAAACAAGAGAAGCGATGTCAGAATTTACCACGGTGCCAGAAACCTCGAGAGGATGGCATATCAGGTCTGTACATCCTCATTAGAATGTTTCTGATTAATAGCAGTCAAATTTTATAGAATCATGAAGCATGACTCGTGCACTAGCCTGCAGTTGCTATTGTTATCACGGAGTCGATAATCTGTGATCAACAATCCGATAAACTAGAAGGTTGCAAGCAGGCAGCTTCTGAGACATGGGCATACTGTGACGATAGTAGGTGATGGGTTCCAAGCGCTGGAAACCTTACGACGAGATCATGACAAACTTGATCTAGTCTTGATAGACATTCCGGTAACGTCACTCTCTCAAGGACGTTTGCCTTCTCTTTTGAATTGTCTGTTCGAATGCACTACGCTGATTTGGTGATATACCGGTAATGGGTCGAGGGGCGGCTCCAACTCTTGAGCTTTCCAAAGTCAGTCAACTTTTGCAACATGATCATTCGTTGTCACCGTAAAAACCATGACAAGAGAGTTTAAGGAAAGGTTTTAGGTTCTATGTAAGATCTGTCTCGTGAATGTAGTCTTGTCTAGTGCTTAACGCGATAGTTGTTATTGACAGATGCCAAACTTGGACGGACTAAGGACAAAGAGCATATTCGGGGAAGAAGAAGCCATTCAAAGGTGGAGAAGACTCCCAGTACTAGGACTGTTAGCACATGCAATCTCAGGATACCATGATACATGTTTATCTCACGGAATGGATGCCTATCTATCTAAGCTGTTCCAGATTCAGGAGCTCCTCCAGGTCATTGAAGGCCTCTGTTTCAGGTCGTGAATGAACTACAGGCAGTGCTATTCATGGATCTGTAAGTTTTGAACTAAATTTCTCTAAGTTCTGAAGGATGTCCTCTAGAAAGTGGAGTTCACAAAGGAAGGCGGTGGGCGGTTACTTAGTTAAATCTTGAAAATGTGTCTCTTACTGGATCAAGAAATCATAGTGTATTCTGAAGGCGGTCGAAATATATGTATACAGTTATTGTTGTCTGAGATTGTCTGGGACTGCCAGTGAGTTACTGCGGACGAATATGTATTCACTCGTTATGAGCATTCCACTCTGTGGTATACTATTTTCTGACTTGCTTGTGTAGCTGATATTGGGGTTCAAAACGCTGGATTAGTAGTACGTAGCTTTCTCCTGGTGTTGTCGGTATCGGTTCTCAGTCCCATCCCTCAGTTGTGGTTTTAACGATACCGCGACCAAGTTTCAGTATTATCATCTGGTGCCAAGTTATTTTTGTACTTCCTATACTTGTCTTCGCCTCTCCGTAGACGGAACGAACGTAATGAACTGATACATGTGTACTACATGGTGATCGTACAGGCCTTCTTCTCAAAACAGAAAGGGTATCTCTAATGCAACACAAACGGGTGCCTTGCTTTGTGGACACAGACAGATGGCCCTGGTACGTTCTCTTGAAACCTTTTGGATGTTATCTTTCATCTTGAGCTACTAGTGAAGAAACTAGAAGGTAGTTCTATGTTATGCGTATCTGTTGATTCAGTCGTCAGGTGCTGCTGCTCATCGAGTAAGAACAGTCACGCACGCCAGTAAAGTGTATGGTTGCAAGCCTAGGCCGGTTTTGTTTTGAGCATGGAAATGCCACCATGTTTTTGTCAACTGTTACTGCTGAGTTTCTACCTTCGAATGGCAGGTTGGGAATTACGATGGTAGGCAATACCAGTGGTCCACCACACAGCTCTATGTGCCTTCTAGCTACCAGTTTAGGACCCGGTGGTGATCAGTGCAAGGGCCCGGTTGGTGTTTTGACGAGGAGGTTTCAGTATCCAAACTATGCGAGGATGGTTCCATTGTCCTAAATTTTAACTTCAGACTTGCTCTTCTTTGTCCAGCCTGAATGATTATATGTGGGACGATGGGAACAACTTGAGTCCCAGAGATATACACAACTATCTGACGCGAATCATGTACAGTAAGCGAAACAGCTTCGACCCTTTGTGGAACACACTTGTTCTTGGGGGAGTGAAGAATGGCGAGAAGTATCTTGGAGTGGTATGTATATCCACTTAAGTAGCATACATGTTACCACTCTTCGTTACCACTCCTCGTTACTCACTTTGTACTTACATGGGTTCAAAACTATTTGGGGTTATCCAAATGTGCGGGCGAAGTCACTGTTTTCTCTGAAAGCTGCTTTACCCGTTGTATCAGTATATATCCACTTAAGTAGCATTTTCTTGTGTAGCACAGTTTATTGCACAAGTCCGTTCAAAGTACGGTATTAGGATCTCAGTTTGTTCTCACCGTCGCCCAGGTCACTATGATAGGAGTACATTACGAGGACAACCACGTAGCTTCAGGCTTCGGAAATCACCTCGCCCGCCCTATCTTCCGTGATGAATGGCATGAAGATATGACGTTAGAGGAAAGCATTCTGTTGCTCGAGAAGGCTTTGACAGTGCTTTTCTACCGAGATCGAAGCGCAATTAACAAAGTTCAGGTATGAAGGGAAATGCTTTTGAAGTACTTTTATGTCTTCCCCAGATATATAAGCGGAGATCTCTTGGGCAATTGTCATCGTTGGCACTGCTTTATACTGCCTAATGCCCTTAGTAGAATAGCTGTTTCTTTTGGGTGTTATGTTCATGTAGGACTTGTGGTCTATCAGCAGCGTAAAGGACTTTGATGACAGTCAGCTATGGAGCGGACAGTCGTCTCGTTCTGTCAGTAATCGTTAACAAGGAACTTGAAATCTGGAAACTTTTCCAGTCCAGTGTTGCAAAGTCTGTGTGTTAAAACGGCTTGAATTTCTCGCTTGGACAGGTTGCAAACATTACAGCCGCAGGCATCCACATCTCAGAGCCTTATGCATTGAAGACCAACTGGGATTTTAAGGCGTTTAAGGACCCGGCAGGGGGAGCAGATGGATCAGGGTGATCACAGTGAACAAAGTTTGTAATGTAGTCTGGATTCAGTTGGGTTATGAGTTGTTCACCACAGAGAGCTAGATACGAGCTCCTGCAGGAGAACTATGTGGTGTCCAGCGGGATCCCTTTATTGGCAGTATGATGGACACGCTCCCGAGATGTCTCAACAAGTCTTGAGGACTTATGTAAAGCTTCCACATTTAGTTCGCAAAATTTTTTGACGTTTCCTGACCTGGCTGTTGACGAGTCGGATATTTTCTCAGCTCACCGTTTTTCTGCATACGTGGAATTGCCACTTAAAGTTAATTCAGTGGCCCCGGAGTGATGAATGAGATACATGTACGCTCACTACCACCACATTCATTACAATTGTCGTTGTGGAAGTTTGAGCTGCTTTCTGTGAACCGATGGACTACCAACGATGTATCTTGTCTGCAAGAGCCAAGTGAACTTACGGGGTTTCCTGTTTGGTGCCCCTTCGGACGAGATTTTCGCTATCTGAAATTGGGTACTGAATATGGTGGGTGACAACTGTTTCTGGTTTTGTTTATGTTGAACTGTAGACTCTGTAAGCACTGTGTCCCCATCTCCGGTTACCACTGATTTGCAAGCCTCGATGCTGTATCAAAGTTTGTAGACATTTGTGTCAATTTTGCAAGATATGGAGAGGATTCCACGTGTCCAAAGTGGGGAAGTGACCGGATATGTTGGTGGGTGGGAATCCCAGTGCAAGGAGAGCTTGCTCTGGTAAGCTTTCTCGTAGCTCGCCTAGTGATAAGAAGCTGATGAATGGAAGAGAAGACCGTAGGAGAAATGCCGTAGGCGACTTTGCGCTTGGAGAGCCGAATGTGCGGGCAAGTCGTTGAAGAAGTAGTACCAGGGCTTCAGGGTGAAAGTACAACGCAGGATTCTGGTTCGCCGCGAGAGTCAGGTGTGACACAGATAAAACTACATAATGTGGAAGGTGTACCTTACCAGCTCCAGCCGATTTGGGAGAGATGAGCTCCGGTACAGTGTGTCCTTGAATATGACAAACAAGATGATTTACTTCACTCTAAGCAGTTGCACTTCCAAATCGCCGTTACACTTGAATATCTGACGAATGGACATAATCAGAGTCACTATGGAGATAAGAGGGATGACGCTGTCTCACAGAAGAATGGATGGAGCTGTGAGAATGGATGGAGTTAAATTTTCTCTACAGTCAGGTAGTGCGGTACAAAAGAAGTAACCAAACGGAAGGACTGGGAATACGACACCCCCGAACCAGGAACAGACGATGGAGGTAGAAATGAAGCAGTTAAGTGACCAGGTGCAGAAAAGAGAGGCTGAGATAAGCACTCTCAAGCAGCACTTGTCCCTACTCACGAGCGATTTCAAGTACAACCTGAAACTTCTGGAAGACCGCGACTTCGAGCTCGATCAAACCGAAGCTCAACTGGTCCGTAATCCATCTGTAACTCCCCAGACGATATGGTTGGATACGACAACGAAATATGCCCTCACAGGTTGTCAATAAATAACGAGGTGAAACACACGCAGACTTCATTCTAAGTAAAGTTTGCGGAATTCAAAGGTCTTGTCACGAAATGGATGAATGTGCTGAACCTAACCCATCGTCCCCGAGTTTTACCCAACAGGAGTAACTACAGAACGCGCGGAAGGAGAAAGAGAAAGAGATGGACATCTTGCATTTAGAGATCGCAAATTTCAAAGGCATGGCAGATCGAGACACTGAACAAATCCAGAATCTTCAGTCTACCTTGAGGGGATGTTGTATCATTACAGAGTTGGTAATAATACTGACATTCACAGAAAACCTAGTCAATCCTTTCCAGCAAGCCTTTGCATTTGAACTGAAAAGCTCTTGCGAGACAAGTCAGATTTCTCAGTCAGTCAGATAAATGTAGGTATACGTCAGAACCTACCTTTACAGTACATGTACATCGTAGATACGGCTACACCCGACTGTCATTTTACACTAACGAATGTTGTAAACCTTTGTTAAAAGCAATATCTCAGCTCTGAACTCTGCACGCCAAGGTTCGAAGTGTCATACCGCGACTTGAAGAAGCTCATCAACTACGAGATCAAGAACTTTCATGCCACCGATCTGAGATTGAAGCTCTGAAAACAAGTAAGGACACACGTTCTCCTAGCACTTAGTTTATTGAGAAAAGTGCATCTGGTATTTGCAAAAGCCTTGTTGTTGTGCTGTGTGTGTATTAAGCATGCTAAGCACACCGTCGAAATCATCTACAATTAAAGTTATTCCTTGGGTGGACCAACGGAAGTACAATTATGTGAAAGACATAACAGGTAGTCAGATGGCTTGATTTGGACTTTCCGTGAGTCGAGGAATTCCACCCAGAGATAAGTATCCATAACAAGACGAAATTGAACGATGCATTTCTCTGTTCCTTGTGAACGCATTGTGAACATTTCAAGATCTGTTTTGTCTTCTGCATTTATTGTCACTATATATTTGATATTTTACATAATTATAATTTTACCATTGTAATTAATTTTATGTATCTAATTTATAATAAATTTTATTTCTGACTTTTATTTTATACCATTTTTGTTTAAGCATTCAAGTAAATCAATACCAGTTGTATATATTTCAAGGTAAATTCAACATTGCCTGAAATTTTCCAACAACGCTTTCTTTGATGTTGTTTTTCAGGTATATATCGCATGATCAAACGGAGTCTGACCTACGAGGATATATGTAGAATTTGAAACTCTTTTCCAAGTGCAACTCTATGAATGTGTGAAACGCATGAAATAATAAAGCCCACGGAGAAACGTATAAACTTGGAAAAACAAAAAACTAAAAGCGCTTTGAAACAAGAAAGTCCACGGAGAAACGTATAAACTGGGAGAAACAAAAAACTAAAAGCGCTTTGAAACAAGAAAATCGACGGAGAAACGTATAAACTAGGAGAAACAAAAAACAAAAAGCGCTTTGAAACAAGAAAGTTCACGGAAAAACGTATAAACTGGGAGAAACAAAAAACAAAAACGCTTTGAAACGCTATGGAACGCTATGAAACGCTATGAAACAAAAACAAAAAACGCTATGAAACGCTTTGAAAAAAAAACAAAAAATGTTATGAGATGCTTTGAAACACTTTGAAACAAAAACAAGAAATGCTATGAAATGCTTTGGAACGCTTTGAAACGCTTTTGAAGGACAATTATTTATGAAATTTACTACCATTCATACGTGATGTGTTTCACAAACATCTTTGCGAACAAAAACAAATCGAAACGTAAAATTCAAGATTATTTCAAACGTAAATACTTTAGAAACGTTCATTACTCTTAAAACGTGACATCATTTTATACAAATTACATCAAACATCTTCACGTAGTAAAAGTATATGAAATTTAAACTTAATGCAACATATGAAACGTAGCAAATATTCAAGATTACATGATCTATGTGCTTCTGCTCTACATTGTTCTTCCTTAAAAAAACTACCTAGAGGAGAAGGAAAGAACTCAAACTTCGTCATCAAACCATAATTGAACAACCCAAGTTGAACAGCACGACGGTCATCATAATCAAGTATGTGGATTACAATCTTTGTATAATTTTCATGGATTACAATTTCTAAGTTTATCAAACAACAAACATAATCTTCTATTATTCTGTTAAGATGTCTAAAGATTTGTCCGAATTTAAAAAGTGTGAAGATTTCATATATACTCCAAGAGATTGTATGTTTGATTCGATACAATATTTATTGCATCATAAATCTTCTATCGCATCTTTACGAAATCAAACTAAAAATGAACTTTATAATATCTACTCAAGAGCTAGAGATACACATGATGCATTGATATTATCTTATTTCATGGAAGATGAAGTGAGAGTGTCGCATCGTGTCGAATCTGTAGATGAATATATAACCAAAGTTGGTAAAATGACAAAAGAAGGTGGTGCTTTGGGTGATTTTTTATGTCTCATAGCTTTATCCTCCATACTACAAAAAAATATACCCATCTACAATTCTACTTCTGGAAAAATATAATTCAATTTCCAAACAACAACTCGTATCATGTTACTTTCAATCTTCTATATGATGATAATGAAGACAGTTCCGATCATTACGAACCAATCGTATTGATTAGTGATGAATTTCTTATTGAGAAATGAGAGTATATAGTGAAACAACTGCAAGATTTACTATTAATTCATCTAAATGTCCCAATAGTACTATTAATACGTAAATTTATAAGTAAAAATCCTACTTATGAGAATGATTTAAACATTATTCAAACTAGAATTTATAAACTAGGTATAGATAAACTAAATCTCCAAAAGACCAAAGTAAACCATCCTTTGCAAGATATTGACTCTCACCAATAAACATTCTATATTCAGAACTCTTATTATTCTATCAGAGATATTCGTATTTATCCATAAGAGATGTCATAAAGAATTTCATACAATCTCATAAACAATATGATATACAACTCTTTAGAATGAAAAAATTACTTTCTGACAAAATAAAACAATACAGAATAATGAATAAGATTAATTCAATTAACACATTTAATCGTACTTTTAAAAAACAAGAAAAATTATCATTAGAAGAAAACACGTCGATACTTATTCCAAGTCTTTGCTCGACGTTCAATATCATTCGTGTGACATATGCTATAAACGTGATTTCTTGAAGAATTTAAAATATATCAATCAATTTCATTACGATTTCATTTTCTCTTATACTGAAACAACTAACATAACTTTCGAATAGCTTAAAGATAATACAAAGATTCATTTGATGTGTATGTGATATATAAACGATAACAAAATACCTCTTTTCTTGATGACAATACGATATCATATCTTGAATGTTTAAACGAAGTCAAAGAAAGATTGATCTCACCGCGAGTCATGTTCGGAAACATTCATATATACAATGGTTTCCAACAATAGCATCTAAGAGGTAGTGTAATCAATATCCCGTCAAATACAAATATGGTCCAAACACATTTATCACGTATGGCTGATGAAGAAGGTTCTATCATAGTGAAAATAAAAAAAATACTGACTCTAAAATCAATCTATAAAACAAGCTACGTTCTACCTAACAAAGTACTGTGAGCTTTACATTATTTTATTGATACACACTTATACAAACATCACAATATCGAGCTGAATGAAAATTGGATTCACATTTTCAATGACAATTATTTCAAAGAACAATTCCGATTCGATGAAGTAGAAATCATCGAAACAAATCACAAGTTTGATGAAAATAATCATGAACCGAACACAAACACTGATACATTTATTGCAAACTTTTTAGATCCTGAAATGATTTACGCCAAAGAAGGAAAAGTTTCGAGTAAGAAAAAGTAAACTACAAAGCTCTCCTTTGACGGCGAAACAAGTCAAAGATGATAATTTCAAACAACAACTTCTTATATCAGATCAAGCTTTTCCTTGTTTGTCCCAATTACGATTCACTCTAGACTATTACAAAGTCGTTAAGCAAAATCTTTTCATGATGATCCGACAATTAGATACTTTAACTGCGAACGAAAAAACCTAAAAACTGTTGATGAACACAGCTGTTCAATATAATATAAACATGCTCATTCTAACATCCAAATGTTTTGTTTCATAGTAACTATTCATCATTGCTCTCAAGACGACCTCAAGATTCAAATCATTCTATATATTTCTTGTATATCTTATATATAATTGATACTCCAATGTACATAATCTTCACAACATCTCTCACAATCTCTATGATATACTTTTTCATTTCAAAAATAATCATATGTTAATATATTCTCACGTAGCTAAACAAATTAATCTATTTATTTTCTTCATACGTTCATCATTTGGGTCATTCAATACAAATTCATATGCATCGAATTAAAGCTAATTTCAACAACTATGACATAATATTCTAACAATATTTGCATCATACAGAAACTGAAAACTAACACAATGTCATTTATGTATTTTTTCTTAACTTTCGTAAATTTTGAGATGTATGTAATAACACACAGTATGAAATTATCCTTCCTAACCTTCACAGTATTCTAAATATTCTTTCCTGCAGTTGTAACTTATCATTACTTTCGAATCTGTCCAACGACTCATAAACTTCTACATAATCATAAATCCGAAGATTCTTAGGATCACTGTCCTCAAAATGATCCCAAGCTTCACAAGTATATATTTGCATAAATGATGCATACATGTTATTATCAATATATGAAGACATGTTTAAAGATGCCTGTTGTGAGCTACATAAAATTATAAACTACTTCTTTCAGTATCTGAAGATAATCTTATCATAGATTTCAAAGACTATATGAATTTTCATCATTTTTTTAACATTCATCCACATCTCTAGAATTACATTACACATATATCACCTTCTAAGACTCGTGAGGTGAGATAGATTTCACTTTTAATATTCACTTTCACAGATTTCACCTTCTAAGATTGTGAGGTCTTGCAAACGCATAGCCCTTGCAATTCCATTGCATGCGTAGCGACTTGTTTTATATTCTAACTCTTTTACGAGAAATATTAAAATATAAATTAATATCCTCATAAAACGACACGGTTTGGGAAGCAATGTTTCGGTCTTATTCTCCGAGCAGCGCATCAGCCCGGACTCCACTTATGGTTTGTATCCGGATGAGTTGACTATTCAGAGACTAGTTAACATATATCTTTATGGATTAATACTATTTATAATATATTTTTATAATATTTACAGCTTTTATGATAAGCGAAAACGAAATTCAGTGTACAAGACCGTGGAAAAAGATATTCACTGCGAGGAGAGTTCAGGGGACCTTGTGGAGATATTCTCCAGTTATTTTTTGTCGTTTAATCAGATGTTGAAGGTTTAACCTTGTGACCATTTTTCTTTCATTTAATTTACTCTATAATCGTCTAATATGAGAACTAGAAAATTCTCATCTACTTGCCTTCCTAACTGCCGAGAACTTAAGACGATGAAATACCACCTGGTGCGAAAACCCCTAGTGTTTATCTTTGACTTCCGTTACAAAGAGTGTAGAAACTAAATTTCACTTTCTGCCACTGCAGATGACTTTTACACTGTGATGTAATTCTGGCAGAAAGGTTTGCATGTCGAAGGCGTTAAATATTAATAAAAATTATGCATATGTTACATATATTCTACAATATAGACTTAGTAATCTGAGAAACAATTCTTTAGAATTATTGTATTTTATCCAGATCAGACTCAGCTCTAGACAGCCAATTGGTATGGGCCGGAGCTATTCGTACCGTTACTGTGGTCCCACCGTTTTGTTGGTGACGATATTAATTAAATGACAAAAATACACAGTTAAAATCATATTAATCTCACGACGGCAGCATTCACGAGAGCATCATGGAGGTTTCCGTGAAGAGTCCTCCTGTGGTCGTTCGAACTTACTCTACGGGAGGACTTACTCTACGGGAGGAAACGTGCCATCTACTCATATTTTCACCACCTCCATTGGCTCGGACGGGATCCGGGAGTTGCGATGGAAATATAAAGCTTGTGTGTATCCATGTTTAATCAGTTTAGAAAAGAATTACTTTGTATTAATAAAAAAGATATACATTTTCCACAGAAATTCTAGAAGATAAACTTAGTAATATGAGAAAACAATTGTTAGAATTATTGTATGTTATCTAGATCAGAATCAGCTCTAGGAAGCAATTGTTATGCGCCAGAGCTATTCGTACGGTATCACAGAGACTACTTTGGTCCCTAATTTCCGGATGGAGTACCAGTACATCCAGCAGGGTCACAACTTCACAAACTTGAACTAGTCATGGCTGGCTTGCGAAAGATTGCGATTTCAACGAGGCTATGTCACAAAAGTTTTATATACTAAGTATGCTGATCTTCATAAAAACTGGTGTCAAAAATGCTGATATGAAAGAGTAACTACTTTCCAACTCTCATCAGTTTTATTGTTAGTTACAAACTGAAATAACTATCTTAAGTTAATATTTATTCAATGATATTTCAGTATAAAGAAAACTCTAAGGTTAATCTATAGCTAAGATTGAAAACACAGGGTGGTCAATCTGGTGTGTATTTCACAACCAGCGATATCAAATGTCCTGATTCTTTTTGAAAAAATATTAGGTTACAATCAATCACTATTAAAAATCTATATTAATATGACAAATAAATATAGCTCTTTTACATGTACATATACCATTGGGCTGACAGTGAGACAAAGAGAGTTTTCAAGGGTCTGATCATTAGTTTGTGATTGCTTTGTACTATTACATGACCAGATAGGCACTCTGCCAATCCACGGCCTATGAAATCTAGCGGATATATTATGAGATGAGCATTTTTTTATGACTCCAAATCAAAAGTAACATATATCCAGTGAGTTCTGATGCAGGCTACCATAAATTTTGAAGAAATATATAGAAATACTTAACAACCCACAAATAATCTGCCAATATATAGTCATATATTGAGGTTTAGCCTGTGCTGATAGTAATTCAAAACTACATGAATCCATAAACAGTTGGGTTTTCCTAAGCACTTATTATCCATTTATCTGCGGTAGTATAGGTCAAAGATATCATGATAAGTATCCAAAGCCAGACGCCAAGATCCTTTAGGGATCGATGGTAACATCAGTTACTCATCATTCATTAGTCTGAATGTATCTAAGACTCCATTAAAACATTTTGAAAAAAGTGATTTTCCAGTTAAAACATAGTGCAATCTTAAGTACACCCTAAGCTTTCACCGTAACATATATCATGTGCAGCGCTCTAGAGCTGATGCTAAGAGACCACCGATCAGCTCACTTACCATCAGATCTCAAGCTTCCATGATATATAAAAGACAAAACCAAAGGAGTATGTAACTAACAAAAATAGCTGTCTATATACATGTACAGTGAAGAGCAACGTTCAGAATAGAACTGACTAGTCTTGTATTTTATTACGACGGATTAATCTCGTAAGAGTTGATCACCCTCACGCAGCCCTCTGCAGGGTCCTGGACTTCAATTGAGACAGGCCTGTCCTAAGTTTGAAACTTCGTTGCTGCATGCCGCAAGCCTGAAGACCTGTGAGATGTTGTTCCACCCTCAGCGCACCACATGCTCCATGGGTGGGACCTCTATGCCCCGTAGTCTGGTATCTGTGGATGAATGCTTGGACCTTCATAATCCACCTCCTCGTATAGAGGCGGAGGCAGGATCGGAGGGTCTCCAATGGTGGGCTCATTCATACCATGCTCGCATAGTACTGTAGTTGATAATCTGCAGTCGGTGGAATAATTCTTGAGTCCTTATAATCCATCTAAACGTATCCAGGCCGAGGCTGCAGCATGGGGGGTCTTGAATGATGGGCTTATTCACACCAGGCTGCGCATAGGCCACGTGATCATAGTCTGGCTGCTGGTGGCTGTTGCTCTCAACAGATGACTGATGACTAGTGCTATGCAATGTGTCTACATTGTGCATCACTACACTGCTCGGAAAGCTATGAATTTGTAAGTGGGTTGTTGTCATCAGTCCGAGACCGCGAAGGCCTTGAACTCTAGATCTGCCATTGTATCCATCGTTGCCTGCATGCACCTACCAGTGGTCATCATCTCTGCTATACATAAGATACGCATATGGATCAAAGCTGAATTCATATCCACTAGCACTTGCAACCATATGCATATATATGCATGCAGATAATTATAACTGCATGCATATAATGAGAGACCGATCTCGAAACATTACAATTGGAAGAGCGGTAGTATAGCTCGTTGGAAAAGCGGAAGCTTAAGTCTGGAACGGTCCTGGTGATTACATGCATAGGATGAAATGGTAGAGAGTTAAAAGGATCTAGAGCTATAGTCTTCAATTGCTTCTATATACGATAAACGTGTACCTCCTAGTTCCTGAAATGGTCTCCTTTGCCGTCCTCCTGACCTAGAAATTGCATATTAAAAGGTCGCAAGACGTTTCCTAGCTAGGATTGCAATTGACCTGCTAGTTATGTGCACCAGTTTGAAACTTTTACCGGCGAGGTTGATTTGTGCATGCGAGAATCTACAGATTGCACTAGCTCTGCAGCTGCACAGGTGAATGAATGGGAGCAAATAAATCGAGCCTAGGTAACGTTAACTAGCTGGTATTACTAGGTACATTCACCAGACAAGCCAAATATCGCGTGAATCTCATTGATGGTATTTAACTGATGTCTGAGGATTTCCTACCACCGTGCTGTGCTGAAGGCAGTTGGACATAGTGAGCGAAGAGACCCCTAACGTCAAGAACAGCAACAGAAGCGTGGCAGCGGACATCCGCAGGCATATGCATCTCCGTTATTTTAGAATTCTTCGAACGGAAAAGAACTGTTGCTTGCCGATACACACTGCGGAACAAACAAACTCCGATCGCTAGCAAACTTCAGATCAAGAACAAAGGACTCGCCCTATCTACTTCCCCAGCTCTAGGTGAACTAGGCAATTTAACCTCAAAAGCTCAGCGAGCTTTCCCATTCACTGTAGAGACGTGGACCGAAGCACTGGGGACTGAATCTGAACGGCTGAAACAGAAAAAATCAATCGTTAGAATGTGTCCAAGTGCTGTTGATAATTGATCTGTCGCCGCAAAGCGAGATTTAGTATCCTCTTCATGATCACCTCGAGCTAGTCGACCACTGCCACAACAGATTAGATTGGAAGAGGTGATCCGAAAAAATAATCTTCTCCTACGGTTCAAAATCACGAATAGGATCCATATTGCCTCATATCTCACACTTGAGTCGAGTAGAAGTTTCATCAGTTTCTCTAGATTGCGGCTAGCTTATTGATCACCTAAATTAGACTACAGCAGTCCAACCGGTTGCTGGTTGCTGGAAGCCAATCTCCGCACCACGAAGAAGCTTACAGCGAAGTACAGGACGAAAGCAGCCGCTTCTGCCAAGGAGTCAACGTAGTTAAAGAAGAGCAATCAAGAGTTGCAGGCACGTCTACAACTTCGTGAACAAGAGGTTTTGCGGGTCAGAGGTAAGATCACTTCTCTCGCAAAAGAGAGGACGACATGGAAGGCACTGCGGGAAGCCGCAGAAGCACAAGCCGCAACAGAGAAGATGCAGCGAGAAGAAGCATAAACTCGAGTAAAGAGACTTAGACGGTGGAAGCACTTCGCAAGAAGTTCAACTTCACCACGAGTAAGAAGCTTTTCACCCTAGCTAGGAGTGGGATGACGATTCCAGGATGATGTTAGTGGAGTCCAAGGAGAGCATGTTTTGCTACTTGGATCGGCAGATTGAGGACTTGAAGACGCTTTACAGTCTTCTCTCGATTTCACAGCCAGCAGCTACATCTTAATGCACAAGGACCAGCGATCGAAAAAGATTTGGAGAAGGAGGAGTTCGACCTCGCTGTCCACTTGGTAGTGACAGCACTGGAAACCGAAAAGATCCCGGAAGAAGCCCCGGAAGACAAGGTGTCTTCTGGAAGACATGAAGCAGAGTTGTCTTCCCAGGTGTTTTGTGTGGAGGAGGTGACTTCCTCTTACCACTTACGGGGCGTTAACTGATGAATACGGAAGGTTCGAAATCGAATTTATACTCATCACAGAGCATGCTCTTGCTTCTCTACCTACTTAACCATTGTAATGAGCGTTCTAGATCTCTACTGTGACAATATTAGTAACATGCAAATTTTTTCCTATCACTTGAAGAATTAATATAGACCAAGCTAATATTCTGCAGCGATATTCAATAGCTGACTGGAAAGGAATATGCATATATTCAAGCTCAGGTTTTGGCCAAAAGGACTTTCAAACATGATCATGATCCCCAGATGGTAAATTCTAGTATCCATTTCTTGACAACCTAGCCATGTTTTGTTATCGCTCATCTTGGAGATTGGTTGAATACTTGGAAAGTATTTCCCAAGTTTATTGGTTAAAGTAGTTGCACAGTAATCATCTTTGTTAATTTTGAAAAGATTCATCCAAGATTCATCTGGAACCACGGAGAAAATCAAATGGTATATTAACTTCATATATGTAGATATTTCCTTTATAGAATCAAGTAGTAAAGTGGCCAGTAGTTAGTAAAGTGGCCAGTAGTTTCATCCAGAAGCTTGAAGGCGTGACCGCGAGTTCTGCCAACATCTTTGACGCAAAAGAGATAAAAAGATATTTCTAGAGAAAAGAAGAAGTTGGTTAATTATACCTTGTCGGTACTAAGAGACTATAAGATATTCAGTCTTAGAGAAAGAAGGAAAGTTTCATGAACTCATGAGAAATTAGAGGGGTGGCTTTAAACTTAGTTGTCCCTTACGCTAATCTAGGATTGCACATGATTCACTCTGGACCGACAATAAAACTGTTAAGAAAAAATGGGGACACTCTATAACTCAACGAAAGAACACAGATGATAATAGTACAAGGACAATAGCTAGAAAAGAACTATACCTAATGGATAAGACAAGCCACTTAAGTATACTAAGGTCATAACAATCCAAATTTTCAAAATCAGATTTTTTAATCAGACGTGTGTGAACATTTCAGTTAAGAATAAAGAGCTTCATCGCATATACACACGACTGGATACTCGAAGCGCGTAGAGGCAATGCCATACCAGTAATATGCAATTTTGGAGACGGGTGGGGTCTTGCAAACTGATGATCTTTTCGAGCTTCCACATTTTCGTTCATGGAGTGTGGAAAATTTGTGAAAATTAACCTCATGCGGTGACAATAGATTTTGGGAGAAAAAACCACCACGCGGTTGTTCTATTTAGCCAGCGTCAATAACTCTTAAGATTATTGCGTTAAATTGCAGATAATCCAGGTCTAAAATCCGCGTGCAGTTACAGGCTAACTCAGCAATATTCCAGATTTAGATTGTGAAAGCTTCATACCAAGCCTAAATTATTCATGACTTGGATATTATTCTCATCTCTCCATTCGAAAAGCTAGATTGAGGGGGCAAAAATGAAATCATTCAGTTGATGCCTAACTTTTTATCAAGCAAGGGTTAGTAAACTTTCATAATAATTAATTGAATTAACTAAAATAATTTGTATAGATTTTTAATTAACTATCAGCTATGCTTTATGATCTTGCTCTCACTATAAATAAAATCCTAACCTGTACAGTTAATTATATTTTGGGTGTTTAATCCCGCAACATAACTATAATAGAAAGTCCATTTGCAACAGCAGTGATAAACTATTTTGCGTGAACAGCCTAAAAGCTCTTGTCATAACCATATCAGGCAGTCTTCTTTTCCTAATGAGGTAGGTTACGCTGAGACTAAGGCTTAATATAATATTTCATATTCCACACTATCTTGCAAAGCTAACAACCTGACTATGAAATTAAGTTTAATTAACTGATTGACAGCAGAAATTAATTAACAATAATCATGAATCAAGAGGACCAAGAAGTTGACACAAGTCCCCCGCAGGGTCATATCTTTTCTTTCACGTTCATAAGAAATTCAGTGGTGTAGACAATAAGTGGCGCAGACATTTTCTGTACAAATAGACTGTAGTTATCACTACACTATATATAACCGCGTTAAGATGTCCACATGACATTGAGTCATGGATAGAGGGCGTTCAATTCTGAGTATGAATATATAAGTATGAAAGAGAATATCCTATTTTTCCCCAACGTACTTTGAGACTGAACAGAAGATTCTCTTTTGCTCTAACAAATTTCTAAATCTTCATCTTAACATTCTTTTGCCAATAGTCAGATGTTTGTTTTTGATGAATAGCTTTAAGTTGATTTTGTATTTCATTTGGATTCCAAGTTGGGATGAAGAATTAATCACCAAAATCATTTTTTGCATAAAGGTTATATTCTCAGTTCTCTAAATGTAAACTCGCAAAATAAGGCTTTCTGGGTCACTTGTAGTCATACTCTTGCTTTAATATGATCATATTTCACGCTATGTTTGCAGAGCTAAGAACCTGACCCTGAAATTAAGTGTTATTAACTGACTGACAGCAGAAATAATTAACAATAAACATGAATCAAGGGGACCACTAAGTTGAGTCAAGTTTCCCGTAGCTTCGCACAGGGTTTATATTCGTTTCTCCACGTTCACCAAAAATTTAGAAAATACATGGCGGAGACATTTTCTGCACAAAATAGTTACGTTCATACGTCCATATGACATGGAGTCATACATAGTGGGCCTTAAATTTTGACAGTTTTTTCAGTATGTACCGTTCTTGTAATACATTGCTTGAAAGGAAAGAGGATACACTTTCTAATTCTTGTCATTGAAGAGAACATATCCAGAAGTTGCATTTGATACCCAGTATTCGACTTCGTACGTGTTTATTCTGCTTATCATTTAAACCAAATGTCAGCTTTAAGTTAAAGTAAATCACTACAAATGAATCCAGTGAAATGCATGTCACAGTAGCAAAGATCATTTAAAATAAAATTCAATTCATCATATTATTATGATGAGTTTATAAATGCCTCTGGTGAGATAGTCCATCTTTCTCCAGCATACCAAGAGGATCAGGAGATAGTACAAGGTCAGCCAGCTAGAGAGCATACAGTATAAAATCCATAAAGAGGGTGTAGATTGTAAAGATGAATAGACCATACGAGGAAGGTTAATCGGAGTAAGATTGCATAAAAATTCCAGTAATTTGAATTTTGAAACGTTCTTGTCCATGAAACTACTTAAGAATCAATTATTAAGACTTAAGCCATGACTGGAGAGGATCTATGCGTGAATAAATGGTGATCTCACAGTGTCATACTCTCACGTGCACTAAGAAATCCTTGAAATGAAGGACCTGGTTGTTGCATGGATTGACTTCTATGTCTAAAAGTGTGACGAAGAGCGAGAACGGCAAGGGGATTCTCACATAGTATTAAGTACTTGGTAGGTTAAGGAGAGTGATGTCACCAGTCTAATAGTAAATCTTGGAGTGACCATCATGGCTTGGGTTTTGTCTCCGCATATGGTAATTAAGAGATGAAAATATTATGCTTGTGTCTAATCGTCCTCCAAAATTGATGGTAACCAGCTGTCAATACACTCAAGGATGGATGTGGACACGAAGAGATCAGGAGACCGGAGAGTCCAACTGTCTATAACAGTATCAGAAAGGGTTAATGACAAGATGGTCCTCCTGTCCATGACAAGGTGGTGCAATAGGGTCACGTTCGGGGTCTGAGTTGAGAGATCGAGTTCAGGGTCCACTCTGTCACTGAAGATAACATATAGCGGGTGTATAATTGAACTTTAGTACTTGTGGGTGTTGAACATGATTCTTTTGCTGTTTAGTTACAGTGACTATATATGATTGATTTATCAGTTACTATATGCCTCATATCTCACGATCATATAGTGTGCATATATGACTCTTTGTCCGCATCTTCTCTGTAAATAAATATGGAATCGAGAATTAATTCACGTTCTGTCTAATTTTTTGAACAGTTCTTCGGCTTTTTATTAGTTACTGTAGTCTAGCATGCATATACGAATAGTAATGTCTAATGTATCTGAACCTCAATCCTTCTGATCTCATAGTCTTTATTATGACAAACTAATGATTACCGAGGAATCCAAAGACCTATGATGCTCATCGTTCTGTTTAGATTTATCTTTTGCACTTGATCAAGAAATCTTGAAGGTAACTTAGACTCTAGTATGTAACTAGAAATCCGGCCAGATGAAGGTAAAATCATACACGTAACCTGGGAGCAAGTAAAGCGGATGATGAATTTTCCATCTAATCTCTTCTCGGTAAGTGTGACCAAGGATCATCTGGAATTGACATCGACAACTCATTTTCACAGTGGCCACTTTCAAACAAAAGGAAACCTTTCCAGTTTGTCTTCTCAATGCTTCCGCTGACAGTGATTACGGATGCATGCCCAACTAGTACTGTATCGCTTCTAGGAATTGCTTGTCACTCCATTCCTCCTATAAGATAAGGGCAATGTCTATCACCACAAGACCCCAAGCAAAAGGGATTGAGCCTCGATTACCGAGACCAGTCGGATTAGATAAAGATGTGGCCCATCAAGTATCAACAACCAAACAATTTTCTTAGTATCACGCAAGAATCTTGGTGATGGGATTCTGGATTTGGTCACGGACTGATGAGTTCAGTCAAATTAAGGTTAAATCAATCCATCTATCCTATTCATCTTGTTAGCGTTCTGTGCCACGTGGCACCAGCCGGACCTCAGTTCTCAACGATATATAGTTATATGTACTTATCGTCTATCTAAAAATTTGCCAATTGTATAACTTGTATCTGAATCCAAACCGAGGCAAGAATTCTCACTCCTTTAAAAACTCATTCCAGTATTAATATACAGAAATTGCTCACCTTACAATGTTAATGACGAATTTTTAAATTTCATCAGGTTCATTCCATTTGGTTATTTGGCATGTTCTTCTCCTGGTTTAATTTCCGTCCGCGAAGTGAGTCATGAATGTCGAGTGTGAATATCTCAAGTAAACTGGAAATATCTCAGTTAAACTTTCAGTTTCTAGAAATATCTCAGTTAAACATGAGTTCTTCAGTTCTTGCTTTTCTTATTAACCTTCATTTAGTGTAGGTGGAGATTGAGATGGAGATGTACACATTATTTTTTTATTATTTGGATATATTGTCTTAATTGGATAACCTATATTGGTTTGACAATCTTCCATAGTATGGAAGATCGTGGGATTACGAATATATCTAGTTGAGGTTGGACCTCACACTTATTCAACTTGATGAAGTGGTGAAACATGCCCGAAAAATTTGTCAAGTTCCAAGTATGAGTGAAATACCAAGGTCAACCGGAATTGGCAGAAACACCGTAGATGGTTCTAGTGAGCAAGTGAAGTGAGTCCAAAATCTAGAAGCATCTTCACAAATACTACAAAAACAAACCTAAGTATATGTGTGGAATCTCAATCACACGTGTATATAAAGTAACACCTGTGCAAAAAACATAGTGTATATTTTTCAGTATACATAAAAATGTATATATATCAGTACACAAAACCTCCAGTCATATTTAATAGCGTTATCTTTTCACTTATGATGTTAATGTCGTGTAAATGCACATTGACACATTTAAACTTCATCCAACCAGTTCAATCGAACACATTACCTACTTTGATAACCATTACGTTAGGTACACGTGATGAGCTAGCACCGAAGTTGAATGGTTGGTTTGATTTGAATTTAGGTGCAGATTTAAATCTAGATGTAGGTGCATTCTAACAGGATGCTACAAAGGTGTATCTTAATTCTCAAAGAACATCCCAATGCAATCTCAGCAGGCAGCAGCGAGCTAGCGCTGAGTAGGATGAAGAATGTTACAGAGATACTTTTGTTAAAGCGCCAGTTGGAAGCCATTGGAAGTGCCACAACCATCTCAGCAGAGGGCATGATCTCATCCTGGCAATGAAGACTGTTGTCACGTTGAGTTTTCTGGACATGCTTTCCAAGGCACTGAAGAAATCTCTTAGCACGGCAAAAATTATCTCTCAGATCTAGTGAAGGAATCCATTCAACGTCTTATCATTACTGATTCCATGCTGAATCGCATGATGACGTTCATGGTCTGCAAAGGCTTTTCTCCAAGTCAGTCATGAGAACGACGAGATCGAGCATTACTTGAATGGTGTCTCCGGAATGGATATCGATGTCATAGTCTACGAGTTTAGTATGGTGTCCTGGATCAAGCTCGACTGCCACCACTTTTTTGTGCCGATGTTTGAAAGAATGCACGAGGCGTTCAATCTTAAGTTCCCGGAGCTTGGAGATCGTTTCCATAACGACATCACTGAAACTTTCTGGTGAGAATTATTGTGCAGGAATACGAAGGCTCCAAAGACACTAAAGTACTCGTCGACGTTGGAAGCAGCGTAGACAACATTTTTTGCTTTAATTCTTTGTTTTCATCCTCACCTCGTGATATGAATTTTGACCTTCCTTCGGTCGTGGCAAACGCACCATCTTTGCCAGGTGAGTGGTACAGTTCTTTAGTGACGTGATGTTTCATGATCTCGTACGTAACTCATACTGTAGCACTCAACTGTATCCGATCCATTTCTCATTATATGATAGTATTTCATTCATTGCGTGCTGGCGGTACCTTGCCTGTAGACCCAACGGGTTGCAAACTCCCACAGCCTGCTTAATGATATCACGGTGCTAACAATGATAAACTTCAGGGATTTCTGCTCTAGAATGGATGACTTATGTTTTGGAAGTGCAAGTATCGATGGAAGGTGTTGGTGGTATCTCTATGAGAGTATACTCTCTGGCGACGCGATACTGGTGGTAATCCCGGCTTCTGTTCTTTTACACAGTTTAAACTATAGAAAAATTATACTTTTGAGGAGGACAGTACGACTGAACTTGGGATTTGAATTCTCATCCAGACCATTATCCACAACAAAAGCGACAAGAGTTGCATGAAATCATGAAGACAATCCAAGCTGCTCTTCTGGAGGATGAGAAAGTGTTAATGACTTCCTTGTACTGCATGTGCAACGAATGGTTACTTTTTAGCTTAAAATTGATAGTGAAAGCAAGTGATAACCGAGCTCGAGCTATATACATATCACTTTTGGCGGCAAAAAAACTAAAAACTTAACTTTCATGAACTTGACAGTACGCAGGTACGTATTCTAGCATTAAACTGATTTCATATATCATTAAGTTGAAACTTTCTCTTGTGTTTTGTTCATCCTCCGTGGACTCAGTGGAGTGTATTCGGAATACCTTGGCTAAACTAAATTCATTTTGTGTTACTTTCAGTGTGAATGAATTCTTGTCACTTGATGATATGTATTCAGTTCACTTATGTTTATGATTACGTGTACGGACAACAGTGAACATACTTCTTTGGAACATCATGAGATGTAATTTGCCTTCTTATTTTCTAGTTAGCTCAGCATACAAGCTCCTGGATGACTATAACGTTACCTCCACGGATTCCTTGGATGTAAATATAATCTTTCAACGATGACTATAATAATCCATGGGTGACTCGTAGTGAAAAATTTCCAATCGGATGTGTGTCTCTTGTCCAACCATCTGCTTGAGAGTTGAACAGGGTAGTTCTGCCGTGGGGACAACATGAGAGTAAGCCATTGCTATAGCCATGGGGGCGGAGTCAACAAGAGAATATCTAGTTTGTGCCTTACGCGGAAAAAATCATGATCTATTTATTGAAGACTTTCAGTCTTTTGAGCCATTGCTATAGCCATGGTGGCGGAGTAAACAAGAGAATATCTAGTTCGTGCCTTACGCGGAAAAAATCATGATCTATTTATTGAAGACTTTCAGTCTTTTCTTACATACGAATTTGAGCTCATGAAGAATGTAGCGGAGGGCAATAAGACACAAGAGAGCTTGTGGACTTCATAGAAAGAAGGTATTCCACTTTATTATGCAAAATATCTGAGTCTTAACCTTACCATGTCAAAAAAAAGAAAAATTTCACTCTTGTTATTGCAGATGTGATGTACGATACACTGTTTGTAAGATGTTCTTTTGTGGCTAGAATACTCCGTGAAGGATTTCTTTTCATAATAAATACAGTTAATAACTAGCCATATGTGTCAACTATAGAAAAAAGAGAATAGTGTCTAATGTTCTCACATATGTATCAGTTGATGCAATGTTAGCCTTTTTTAGCACTTAACAAAGTATAACTAGCATAGGATTTTTATCACATGTTACTTTTAATAAATCATTTCCAGAAGACTTACGACAAGCTTATATTGAAGCTGTTATCCTGTTCAGTGAACCAGAGGTTTACATGTTATATAGAGTCATCAAAGAGATGAAAAGTACAACCAAGGAATCAGATGTTATATTAGTTGTTCTTCGTTGAGACCAATTTTCTTACCCAGAGCAGCAACTTGCAGCAAGACGCTGCAGTTACCCCGTGAAAACATTTTCTCATAAATGACATTTAGAGAGTTACCACATGTCATATGAAAATTTGTAGAACATATTTTGAAATATGTTTTCTGTGTTACAGAATCAGACTATTAGAATTTATATTTATATGTAACAATGATGAAGACTCTAATCTGTATTATGAGTTTTTACCTTCACAATGTAGGGTTGTTCTACCATGTTTACCATGTGTATATTTTACTTGACTGTTCATAGTGTATCATTGTGATTGGGAGGTTATTAGAGTCTTATTTTGTGTTTAGACATACCATCCCATAGCGAATCACTCGGAAATGAAAAAAAGACGATGCAACGTAATGGATTCCGTAACTAGCTGCAAGAATCGTTTGCTCTGTTGCCGGAACTTTATCACTAGAACACGTTTCTGCAAATGTTCATAAGACAGACAAACAAACTACAGGTAGGGAACTGAAACGCATCAGCTTCTCAAAAATCAAAACCTACGTCTAGTTTCTCAAAATATACATCCCTCTTGAAATTAGTATTTTATCATGATAGATATGCTTGGCATCAAGAGGAGAAATGAACTGTTTTACACTCATCTGGATAGTTCTTTGTGATATCTCCACACCCGAACTGGGGGACAGACGACCTAACATAAGCTGTTACAGTATCGCATGCAACTTCTCATAGTTTAGACAGAAACGGAGCATTTCTGAAGCCCCTATCTCAGTCCCAAGGTCATTTTGCATCAACTTGTCGGTCACTCTTCTCATGATCATTTGCCAAACAGTTTTCCGCATCCTCTTCTACTGAGTATGCGAAAAACTGGGGTTCCCTGAATTTGCAGGCTGGTACTACATGTCACTGGCTCCAAACGGAGAAACAGACGAATCTGATAGGTCAAAAAGAGGCAAAAGACCACAAACACAAATCTCTTACTGCGCTTAGAGGCAGAGAGGAGATAAAGAAACGTGACCTACCAGAGTGATGCAAGAACTCAGGTCTTTCATATCCAGGACGACTGACATTCGCCCAATACTCAGCAGACATGGAGGGTCTATCCTCCTTTTCATCATCTGAGGATTCCTCTTGGATGTCATCGTTCAGCAGTAATCGCTTCGACGCTTCTCCCCCTTCACTATGCATCATTGTGCTCACTCGTATCTAGATCTCCCCAGATTCTTCCGATCCCGGACCTCAAACTAGCGCTTAGATTAAATCAGCAGCTACTGCGCTTGCTGTGTTCAGCTAAGGTCTCAGGACGATCTAACATATGCTCGAAATTCACAGATTAGATTGGGGTCTAGCCTGCATGAACAAAGCCTCGTCTTCACCAAAGGTAAACTTCTCCACGATCCTAGTATCATCCTACGCTCCTTCCTCTCAAATCAAGTCGGAACTCTCTATTCGAACCGCCCTCCGAGCTGAAAGATCGCCGACTCCGCTCACGGGTAAAATGCTCGCAGAGCCTGGCGCACCGGCGAGAAACCGTACAAACTTGAACATGCCCTTCAAATGACTTGTGCTAAAGCACAAGTCATTTGGATGTACATTGGAGTAGTGTACGACAACAATGCCTATTAGCCAGTACGCAGTTGCCAGCTACGACTTAAGAGTAGGGTAAAATCTCCACAGAAGGTTCTGAAACCTTTTCGTTTTAAGCGCTTACCTCGTCCATAGTACCACACTCGAAACAAGAGCCATGAGCGCCCACATACCGATCATAGCAGAAAAGAGCACAACAACATGGTATATGGACCCGGTCAAATTTGTCGTTTGTCTTCGCGTAAGTCTGGAACAGTTGAGCAGTTGAATGGCCCTCCAATTGCTGAGAAGCATTCCACTGTCCCGCGAAATACTGAACAAGATCCGGAGGAGAGACTGATGAATTAATGCCCGGAAGCCTTGTCTCCAAACACCTCCAACAACGCACGGTTCTCTGAGAAGATTGTGCCCGACACTGCTGCTTTCGGATGTTAAGAAGCCCCTCAGAAATGGCTGCCGCACATCGTCAATCACGTGCATTCAAGCAACGTTATTGGATTGCTCGTCATACCTGCTTCGGCGCGGTGGAACGACAGGACCCTTCCGATAAATACATGTACACCTCGTACTTCATCATGGCCAGCAAGCGCACTAAGAGGTCGCAAAGTTCGAAAGATCACACGGACGTTAGACCTAAACCTTCTCAAGCTTGAACATCAAAGCTTCATCTCAACCGTTAGCTTTAATTGAAGTCAACGACAAGATCAGTCTCCTCACCCGTGGACCTACAATTTGTTTTCTCCTGGAATGTGGCTAGAAATAAAAAGCTTACCTTTATATTAAATGTCATCTGGAGCTTCGAATCTGTCCAACAAAGTACACTTAGTTCGACCACCTTCTACAGAGAAGACCGTAATAAAGCAAGTTATTGTAAATATTATATCTCCAGAACAGAACATAGCTTTTCATCCTGAGCAATATAACAATACTACACGCAACTATGTATGTACACGAGGTTTTCGATGACCAGAGCACCAACTTAGATGCTGTCGTGTAATCTACCGAAACCAGTCTGTCACTCTTTTGTGTATACGCATTTCGAAACAGCAAATTAAAGTGATGCAGATTAGTAATTAGTTAAACGATGTGTACACTATACTCTTATACTGAATCAGAATCAGATGTCTTTGTTGTCAGAGATTCCTTAGAACATACACTCCATTACGAGTGCCGCACAGCATGTTCTTGGTTTATCGACTACGGTGCATCCATGCATTAGCGAGTTCGTCCGCTTTGGTGAAATCTTGCCGCTTCCCTATCCGTGCGGGTCCATACTTTTTGTAAAAAGTGCTCTTCAAATTAAACGAAACGAATTGCAAGAACACTCACTGTACACCCTTAGCTTTCACGGTACATCATGTGCTGGAATCTAGAGCTGATGCTCGGATGCCTCCGATCAGCTCACTACTATTCGCTATCATAAAGCTTCCATGATGTATAAACAACAATACAAACAAAGCTCTAAGCGTGTAACGAAGTAAAACCGCTGTCTATATAGTGAAGAGCCGCGTTCAAATTAGAACTGAGTTGATCGCCCTCACACAACCCTCCATCATCAGCGCACCACACGCTCCGTGGGTGGAACCTCTATGGCCCGTAGTCTGGTATCGGTGGATGAACTCCTGGACCTTCATACTCCACCTCCTCGTATCGAGGTCGAGGCACGATCGGAGGGTCTCCAATGGTGGGCTCATTCATACCAGGCTCCGCGTATACGTAGTACTGTACTTGATAGTCTGGTATCGGTGGATGAATTCCTGGGCCATCATAATCCACCTCGTCGTATCGGGACCGAGGCGGCAGCATCGGAGGGTCTTGAATGATGGGCTGATTCATACTAGGCCGCGCATAGTCCATGTGATCATAGTCTGGTGTCGGTGGATAGGTTTCTGGGCCTCATAGTCGACGTGATCGTGAGAAACCTCTTCTGTTGCAGCGCTAAGAGTAGATTTGTCCTTGCGACTGAGGTCTGGATCGGTACTCAGCAGTGTCCGTCTCTCCTGGAGCTGGAATTCGTCACTGAAAGAGGAGACCTCTGTATGTGGGGCTTTGCTCTCAGCAAATGACTGATGACTAGTGCTATGCACTGTGTCGCCATTGTGCGTCACTCCGCTGCTCGGAAAGCGATGAAATTGTACGTGGGTTGTCATCAGTCCGAGACCGCGAAGTCCTTGAACAGTCCTAGATCTGTCACTGTATCCATCGCTGCCTGCATGCACCTACCAGTGGTCATCTTTTCTGCTACAAATGAGGTACGCATATTGATCAAAGCTGAATTCATATCCACTAGCAGTTGCAACCATGTGCTCGCAGATATGTATAATTGCTTGCAATTGGAATTCGAAGTCAGTGAGCACCGATCACGAAACAATGCAATTGGAAGAGCAGTAGAACTCGCCGAAAGGCGGAAGGCTTGAACGGTCCCCGCTGTACATGCATAGAATCAAACGATCGCGAGGTTAAATGGATCTAGAGCTGTAGGGTATAATATAAGTGTTGCGATCGGCTTCTATACTCTAAACGTGCATCTCCGGGTTTCTCAAATGCATGGTCTCCGTCGCGGTCCTCCTGACCTAGAAATTGCGTATTCAAGGGTCCCAGACGTTTATTACCTACAAGTTATGAGCACCAATTTGAAATCTTTCCGGGCGCGCGGGGTTTATTTCTCCTATCACCTCTAGATCTGCAGCTGCAGAGGTAATTGAATGGGAGGAAAACAATCGAGCCTAACTAGCTGCTACCACTTGTTACATTGTCGTGGAAACATACACCACACAAAACGAAATATAGCATGAACTCATCGATGGTTTCTAACGGCACGGGTTGTCATTCCCAAAACCGAGTGAAGATACAAACGAACCTTCTGCAGAAACAACCCCGACTGATGTCTGAGGATTTCCGACGATGGTGCATTGCTGAAGGCAGTTGGAGATCATGAGCGAAAAGATCCCTAACGTCAGGAACAGCAGCAGAAGCCTAACAGCGGACATCTTCCGCTTCCCGAGTACATCCGCAGCCATATGCCTCTCCATTATCTTCGAATTCCCCGAAGGAAAGGAAAGGAACTGCTGCTCGCCGATACACACTACGGAACAAATAAACTCGATCGCTCGCAAACTTCAGAACAGAGGACTTGCCAGACCTCCTTCCCCAGGTCCGAGTGAACTTGGCAATTTAACTTCAACAGTTCGGCTAGCTATCCCACTCACAGTAGAGACGTGGACCGAAGCACTGAGGACTGAGGACTGAGGACTGATGACTGAACAGCTGAAACTCAAAACATCAATCGTTCGAATGTGTCCGAGTGCTGTGGATAAGTGAGCTGTCGCGGCAATGCGAGATTCAGTATCCTTTTCATGATTACCTCTCGCGCATGTCACAACATCTTGAATGCCTGAATCATTCACGACTTGCAGGTTATTCTCTCCTATCCATTTGAAAGTCTACATTGAGGGGGCCAATAAAAACCCTCTCTGTCATAACCATATCACGCAGTCTCTTTCCCTCATGAGGTAGGTCGCCATGCATAATACGATCATAGCTCACGCGATGCTTAAGGTTTAGAGTGAACCTGATCACACGTGAAATTAAGTTTAATTAACTGATTATTAACAAGAATCATGAATCAAGAGGACCACGAAGTTGAGACGAATCTCCCATAGCCTCGGGCAGAGTTTCTATTTTTCCCTTCACATTCGTGAAGGGAAAGCATCTAAGTTGGTGCTCTGATCATTGAAAACCTCGTGTACATACATAGTTGCGTGTAGTATTGTTACATTGCTCAGGATGAAAAGCTATGTTCTGTTCTGGAGATTTAATATTTACAATAACTTGCTTTATTACGGTCTTCTCTGTAGAAGGTGGTCGAACTAAGTGTACTTTGTTGGACAGATTCGAAGCTCCAGATGACATTTGATATAAAGGTAAGCTTTTTATTTCTAGCCACATTCCAGGAGAAAACAAATTGTAGGTCCACGGGTGAGGAGACTGATCTTGTCGATGGCTTCAATTAAAGCTAACGGTTGAGATGAAGCTTTGATGTTCAAGATTGAGAAGGTTTAGGTCTAACGTCCGTGTGATCTTTCGAACTTTGCGACCTCTTAGTCCGCTTGCTGGCCATGATGAAGTACGAGGTGTACATGTATTTATCGGAAGGGTCCTGTCGTTCCACCGCGCCGAAGCAGGTATGACGAGCAATCCAATAACGTTGCTTGAATGCACGTGATTGACGATGTGCGGCAGCCATTTCTGAGGGGCTTCTTAACATCCAAAAGCAGCAGTTCCAAGTACAATCTTCGATCTCAGAGAACCGTGCGTTGTTGGAGGTGTTTGGAGACAAGGCTTCCGGGCATTAATTCATCAGTCTCTCGTCCGGATCTTGTTCAGTATTTCGCGGGTCAGTGGAATGCTTCTCAGCAATTGGAGGGCCATTCAACTGCTCAACTGTTCCAGACTTACGCGAAGACAATGACAAATTTGACCGGGTCCATATACCATGTTGTTGTGCTCTTTTCTGCTATGATCGGTATGTGGGCGCGCATGGCTCTTGTTTCGAGTGTGGTACTATGGACGAGGTAAGCGCTTAAAACGAAAAGGTTTTCAGAACCTTCTGTGGAGATTTTACCCTACTCTTAAGTCGTAGCTGGCAACTGCGTACTGGCTAATAGGCATTGTTGTCGTACACTACTCCAATGTACATCCGTAAAGCACAAGTCAGTGAAAGGCATGTTCAAGTTTGTACGGTTTCTCGCCGGTGCGCCAGGCTCTGCGAGCACTTTACCCGTGAGCGGAGTCGGCGATCTTTCAGCTCGGAGGGCGGTTCGAATAGAGAGTTCCGACTTGATTTGAGAGGAAGGAGCGTAGGATGATTCTAGGATCGTGGAGAAGTTTACCTTTGGTGAAGACGAGGCTTTGTTCATGCAGGCTAGACCCCAATCTAATCTGTGAATTTGGAGTTAGAAAAATATGTTAGATCGTCCTGAGACCTTAGCTGAACACAGCAAGCGCAGTAGCTGCTGATTTAATCTAAGCGCTAGTTCGAGGTCCGGGATCGGAAGAATCTGGGCAGATCTAGATACAAGTGAGCACAATGATGCCTAGTGAAGGGGGAGAAGCGTCGAAGCGTCGAAGCGATTACTGCTGAACGATGACATCCAAGAGGAATCCTCAGATGATGAAAAGGAGGATAAACCCTCCATGATAAAGTTCCTGCAACGAAGCAAATGATTCTTGCAGCTGTAGCTGCAAGTTACGGAATCCATTACGTCGCATCGTCTTTTTTTCATGGCCTGAATGATTTGCTCTGGGATGGTATGTCTAAACACAAAATAAAACTCTAATAGCCTATCGACTATAACTCATAAACAAAAAATTGATACACTATGAACAATGGAGTAAAGTATACACATTGTAAACATGGTAGAACAACTCTACATTGTGAAGTAAAAACTCATAATACAGATTAGAGTCTTCATCATTGTTATATGTAAAATTCTAGTAGTCTGATAATGTAACAAAGAAAACATATTCTAAAATGTGTTCTACAAATTTCCATGTGAGATGTGATCACTGGCTAAGTGTAATTTCTGAGAAAACGTTTTCACATCTGGATAAATGGATAACTGCAGCATCTTGCTACAAGTTGCTGCTCGAGGTAAGGAAGTTTATCCGTGAGAAAAAAGCTAAGTTGCTGCTCGAGGTAAGGAAGTTTATCCGTGAGAAAAAAGCTAATATAACATTTGATTCCTTGGTTGTACTTTTCATCTGTGATGAATCTGTATAACCTGTAAACCTCCGGTTCACTAAACAGTGTAACAGCATGAAATCAGTAATGATAAGACGTTGAATGGATTCTTGCACTAGATCTGAGAGAAAATTTTTGCCGTGCTAGGAGATTTCTTAGGTGCTTTGGAAAGCATGTCCAGAAGACCTAACGTGACAACAGCCTTCATAGCCAGGATGGGATCATACCCTCTGCAGAGACGGCTGTGGCAATTCCAATGGCTTCCAACTGCACTGCCGTTGGCGCTCTAACAAAAGTATCTCTGTCACATTCTTCATCCTACTCAGCGCTAGCTGGCTGCTGCCTGTTGAGATTGCATCAGGATGTTCTTTGAGAATTAAGATACACCTGTGCAGCATCCTGTTAGAATGCACCTACATCTGGATTTAAATCTACATCTAAATTCAAAACAAACCAACCATTCAACTTCAGTGTAGCTCGTCACGTGTACCTAACGTAACGGTTATCAAAGAAGATAATGTGGTCAATTGAACTAGTTAGATGAAGTTTAAATGTGTCAATGTGCATTAACAGGACATTAACATCATACATGAAAAATAACGCTATTAAGTATGACTGGAGGTTCTGTGTACTGATATATATACATATTTATGTATACTGAAAAATGTACACTATGTTTTTGCACAGGTGTTACTTTATATACATGTGTGATTGAGGTTATATATTCTGTGATTAATCAAAAAGTAAAAAAGAGATTATGTGCAACGAAACATGAAGAACCAAAAACAAATTGATGGACCTCTTGATCAAAGAAGTTTGTTTCTACCAATCAGTGATAATGAGCTACCACTTTTGTAATTTATAGCAGTATTTCTTGTTTTCATCTTAATAACTATCTTTTGTCGGAGCACTGTTTAATCTTTTTATTCTACAGTATTTAAAATTTCACTCGTCGAAACTTTTGGATTCTAACACTCTTCGTTCAAAAAATTAGAATCCTCAATATAACATCTCTACATACATATATCACTCGGAGCCATTACGCATATGATAGTTTCTGACCTCATCTACCTTTTTCTTTCCTGAAGAGAACAGTCTAGCATGATAAATCTTCTGTGAACTGAAAAGACATAACCGAATTTCTCTACTTTCTGCATCAATACTCTTATCTCTAGCACGAGAACAAAAAAAGTATAGAGTTCTCATGTTTTTTCTAGATATTTCTCTCTTTTAGAAAAGAACAGTTTGCTATCTTAAAAGATGGAAGAAATCTGAATGTTTTGTTGCTGTCGCTAATCTTTAGACAGATGTCCGCTCACTTTCCACTGAGAAGTTTATGTGCATGATCAGAAATTTCCAACTAGGCTCTATTTCCTTGTTCACCATCTTCGAGGAAAATCTATAGTTCCAAAAGAACATCTTCTTTGGTATCTACATATTTCGTCACTTTCTGACCATTTAGAGAAAATGGAAGTTGCAACTTTTTGGATTCCCTAATATACGCCGATGACTTTCCTGAAACTGAATTATCGACTGGTCAGTACTTAGGCGCTGATGTAGGATCTCTGCATACGATGCTCCTTAGGAAAACGGATGAGGAGGGCCTCACTCCGCTTGGTGTTGGCTCTGAACTGATAACGTGCTAGGGCTATGGATGTCCTCCATGTGTGGACATCCATAACCCATAGCAAAATTTATCGAAATTGTTGGCCATCAGGTATATTTAATTTACCGGCAATGCAAATTGTTTCGTATTAGCCAGTAGACCTACAGACTATGCATCGAAGTGCTTTACACAGAGTGGTCAAAATTATGCTCAAAACTGTTCTTTAGCGAAAGCACCACATGCTGAATAAGTAAGGAAACTTTCAAACATCTTGGTAGTTTCGAGTTCTACATGGTCTGTTCCCACATTGATTTGTAAGACTATTCGCCACATAAGTTCTTCTTCCACGCACTTCTCACCTTTTAATGTTTCTTCCACGTTCGTCACTGGTGGTTTATCGCGCTTCTGCTTACTTACTTACAGATCAGTTACTTACTTGCCTCCAGCAATAGTTGAACTGAAGCATACGTAACTTACGAAGAGAATAACGGTGGAGAATGTTTTTGGTCTTCCTCTCCTCTGTTCCAGGATGACATTGTTGCACGAATAAGCCCGGCTGCTCCAGAAGACCGACTGGTACTTATATTTCTTCAGCTGAGCTTAGTGGATGTGATGGCTTTGCTGAAGCAAAATTCACTTCTTGGGACACGTTAAACTGATAGGAAGTCTCAGTTCTTGATAGGTTGACGTTTCTGAGGATTCTAGGCTGCACAAGGTATTTTCTCTTGCTTTTGGGTTACCATGGTCACAGAAATAACAGGTTTAGGCTAGTATGTACGTATTATAATAGACTCTGACTCAGAGGAAGATTGCCGGTTCTAATACACTTTGTCTAACACTCGAGAATCACAAGTATACAAGGCAAGGGAATCTGGGGTAGACGTCCTTTCAGTCACTAACGATAATATGATCATCTCCTAATTACCATCTCCCTTGCGTAGATCCAAGCCATGATGGTCACTCCAAGATGTATTCTCCGACTAGCGACATCACTCTCAGTAACCCCCAACTACTTGTGGACACACTTGATTACTCTTTCAGAATCCCCTACACATTTTCGCTCTTCGTCCCTCTTCTCGCTGATAAAATCCGGTTTCAAAACATCCTATTCATATGGTTTGAAAATTCAAACCATATAAGAGCAGTAAAATGAATCTTTTTTTAAAAATTATTAGGAAATAAAAAGAGAAAATCATTTATTTTTATTATTTTTCAGTCAGAACTAATTTATTTTATGTTCAGTGATTGATAGAAATTCAATTTCTCTTAGATTCATTAATAATGAGCTTATTAATTAACTAAGTATTGATCATCATAATAATTATTGATAACTAATACTTAATTATTTTTAATATAGTTTCAAGATATTTGAAACTACTTTAAAAATGATTGACAACAAATGATCTATTATTACGAAGTAATGAGCACCAGTGAATTGTTATTTTGCTCCTCGTTCCCCCCAGTCGCCGTAGTCATTAAATGTTGTTATCTAGTCTTGCACGTCCTTTTCATAGAAAACGTTCTCTTAGATGTTCTCAAGGAGTCCCAGATTCAGAATTTCACATGCATGAATGCATGTACCAAGTGATGCTACTTCAGTTGCAAGAGCTCAATTTTAAATTTAAACTTTATTTTCAAAACGGTATCGAAAGCTCTAGCTAGCTACTTAAAATTCGAATATAACAAGTGACGATTCGACATAGACAGGCCGGAGGACAGATATCTACAAAAGCAGACGAAGTCCCCAATCGGTATCTCATTGCGGGTGCAGCTGCATGCACCGGAGGTGATCAACGGAGAACAAGAGGTAGTCCTCATTATGCTGATATCAGTTCATCACACTCGCATTAGTTAAGTCTCAAGTCTTAACTAACTACATTCATATTGAATACGAAACTTATAAACTATATACTATGATTAAGTGACAGTCTTAACTCACCTTGAGCTTTTCTTTATGACTAATTGTCAGTAATACATGTCACAGTTTATAACCTACTATCTTTAATTCGGTTTATAACTAGACCATAAATTCATGTAGAGTTGAGAATGACTTAACTTTTCATATCAGTATTTTCTACACAAGATTTGCAAAAAGACGGATACCGTGTAAGCTTGACAATGTCATCATGCATATTATGATGATTTTCAGCAAAAGTACTGAAGTCACATTATAATGAGTTGGTATTTATTGAAACTTTTCTTAACAAGATTACGTATAACTTTGACATACCGGACTGATTGGATTGATTCTAGATTTAAAGGGACGTATTGGTCTTGTAAGCGATTTGCACTTTACGCCAAAGGTACAACCAAAAATCACAAATACCTAAAAGAAATACATCAAAACCAAAAGATGGATAATCATGGTGAAATAGAACCAAGAACGAGCCGCAGGAGTAGAAATAAGACAACTTCGTTTCTAAAAAAGAATAAAAGATAGACAGGTGAAATCAGTTTGGATTCCAAGTTCCTTTTTTCAGCTCAGACTTAACAAAGTGACAAAGGAGGTAGAGGAAGACTAAGGCACACCACATTCTACGAAGTCACAAACCTTTTGTTAGTGTGAATTGTTTTATAAGTAAAAAATATCCATATATGAAGTGAGCTGATTGTTACCCAGAAAAACATAAAAGACCTTAGACTACTAATGAACAAACCACTAGATTTTACATTTCATTTGATTTTTACCAAAAATTTTTTCTCATCAAGGTGCAATTATATTTTGCCCATATATTTTACCTTGAGAGTAGATTATTGTATTGCGAAAAGAGTGAAGACCAATCCTTTGTTCTTGACCGGATGAAATACAATCGAGTTTAACATTTAATAAACACAAAAAATATTACAGCAACTGTAAAGAGTTTCTAGAGAATAAAATTTCTAAATTTTTATAAATAAACCTCTTCAATTTAAAACATTTATATCTCCTTCTCTAGAGCTCCTCTTCTCATGATTCTCTTATCCAAGACAACTTATCAGTCAAACTAAAATGATAGAAATTTTCACTAGAAAATTAAAAAAAATAATCTAATAACGTATAAATTTTCCAGAGAGCAGAATTCCTAAACTCTCAATTTTTTCTCCTCTAGTAACATTTTCTCCTTCTTTCACTATAATTCTTGTTACATCCACTTTCAATCAAAAATGTAAACCCTCAAGGGTCGTACGATCAACTACCCCCTAATCTCTCAACTTCCACGATAGTCATCGATCGTCTTATCTTGTAGTGTAATGAAACAATGCAACAAAATACTCATAATCAGACTCACTCTCAACCCAAAAACTCACTCTCAACCCAGGTAAATGTGACAAATACATGTTAAACATACGTATTGTCAATTAATAAAAATTTTGAGTATTTGTAATCATTTAAAATAATTTTATTTCATTTTATTTAAATATTTTCAAGGTCACTCTATTATTTTGTATATATTTCAAGAATTCTAGGTCTGGATGATATTAAATAATTCTGGAAGTAAATACTTTTTAGATTGATTACCTTGGACTAAGTTCAGAATTTACATGTAATACTTATATCATCTCATTAATATGAAATAAAAGTTCTGTAAAATTGATTGAATAAGCATCCCAAATCAACTTTAGTACAAACGTTACGAAATAAGATAAACTTTGGATAGGAGGATTAATTCTTCTTAATGATTGGATTGGACAGTTCATTCATCTGAACTAAGATTTGATATTTTATCTTCCGTTATCCCAAGGGATTGTATCTCTAAAATTTCTCAGATGATCAGAGCACCAACTTAGATGCTGTCGTGTAATATACTGAAACCAGTCTGTCACTCTTTTGTGTATACGCATGTTCTTGGTTTATCGACTACGGTGCATGCATGCATTAGCGAGTTCGTCCGCTTTGGTGAAATCTTTCCGCTTCCCTATCCGTGCGGTCCATACTTTTTGTAAAAAGTGCTCTTCAAATTAAACGAAACGAATTGCAAGAACACTCACTGTACACCCTTAGCTTTCACGGTACATCATGTGCTGGAATCTAGAGCTGATGCTCGGATGCCTCCGATCAGCTCGCCACTATTCGCTATCAGAAAGCTTCCATGATGTATAAACAACAAAAGAAACAAAGCTTTAAGTGTGTAAGTAAAACCGCTGTCTATATAGTGAAGAGCCGCGTTCAGACTAGAACTGTGTTGATCGCCCTCACACAACCCTCCATCATCAGCGCACCACACGCTCCGTGAGTGGAACCTCTATGGCCCGTAGTCTGGTATCGGTGGATGAACTCCTGGACCTTCATAATCCACCTCCTCATATCGAGGTCGAGGCACGATAGGAGGGTCTCCAATGGTGGGCTCGTTCATACCAGGCTCCGCGTATACGTAGTACTGTACTTGATAGTCTGGTATCGGTGGATGAATTCCTGGGCCATCATAATCCACCTCGTCGTATCGAGACCGAGGCGGCAGCATCGGAGGGTCTTGAATGATGGGCCGATTCGTACTAGGCCGCGCATAGTCCATGTGATTATAGTCTGGTGTCGGTGGATGGGTTTCTGGGCCTTCATAGACAACGTCATCGTGAGAAACCTCTTCTGTTGCAGCGCTAAGAGTAAAATTTTGCTACCTAGAAGTTATGAGCACCATTTTGAAATATTTCCGGACGCGCGGGGTTTATTTCTACTGTCACCTCTAGATCTGCAGCTGCAGAAGTAATTGAATGGGAGGAAAACAATCGAGTCTAACTAGCTGCTACTACTTGTTACATTGTCGTGGAAACATACAAACACAAAACGAAATATAGCATATCGATGGTTTCTAACGGAACGGGTTGTCATTCGCAAAACCGAGTGAAGATACAAACTAACCTTCTGCAGAAACAACCCCGACTGATGTCTGAGGACTTCCGAAGATGGTGCTTTGCTGAAGGCAGTTGGAGATCATGAGCGAAAAAATCCCTAACGTCAGGAATAGCAGCAGAAGCGTGACAGCGGACATCTTCCGCTTCCCAAGTACATCCACAGCCATATGCATCCCCATTATCTTAGAATTCCCCGAAGGAAAGGAAAGGAACTGCTGCTCGCCGATATACACTCCGGAACAAATAAACTCGATCGCTTCAGAAGAGAGGACTCGCCAGACCTCCTTCCCCAGGTCTGAGTGAACTTGGCAGTTGAACTTCAACAGTTCGGCTAGCTTTCCCACTCACAGTAGAGACGTGGACCGAAGCACTGAGGACTGAGGACTGAACAGCTGAAACTCGGAAAATCAATCGTTCGAATGTGTCCATGTGCTGTGGATAAGTGAGCTGTCGCCGCAATGCGAGATTCAGTACTTTTCATGATTACCTCTCGCGCATGTCACAACATCTTGAATGCCTGAATCATTCATGACTTGCAGGTTATTCTCACCTATCCATTCGAAAGTCTACATTGAGGGAGCGAATAAAAACCCTCTTTATCACGCAGTCTGCTTTCCCTCATGAGGTAGGTCGATCATAGCTCACGCGATGCTTAAGCTTGTAGAGTGAACCTGATCACACGCGAAATTAAGTTTGATTAACTGATAATTAACAAGAATCATGAATCAAGAGGACCACGAAGTTGAGACGAATCTCCCATAGCCTCGGGCAGAGTTTCTAATTTTCCCTTCACATTCGTGCAGACCTGTTCCAAACGTATAACACACCCTGGCAAGACATTTCTATAATACATCACATACGATTTGCGTACGTATTCTGCACAAAATATCTTTAAGTCATCACTTCGTATAGCGCCGCTCATACGTCCACACGACATGGAGTCATGGACACCTCACTTTCCAGCATGACCTTTCTTGCAGTACATCATTCAAATAAAACGGAAGAGAATAATTTACATGGATTTTTTTCTCGTCCTCGATCTCCAACATCTTTGCTCCTTATGGAACTTTAGATGCGAATATTATTAAACCAAAACCCAAGATTAACTAAAACCAAAACTAAACTTTAACGAGGACAAAATAATTCGAACACACAAGCTTAACTAACGAAATGGAAAGTACAATTGTGCTTTGTTGTGAGCGAGCAATTTGTTTATTTCAATATCTTAAATTTCAAAAGAATCTGATGATTTTCTCATTTTCTCATTTTCTGTTTGTGCACATATCTGATGATAAACTCTATTGTTTTAACTTCCATATTCCATAGATGATGGACTAGTATATAGTCCATCATTCGATTGCATCTGGTTGCTTCCCTTGGCTGACGATCATCTAGGATAAATAGAGAACAATAGGTCAGTTCTAGAGAACAAAATATGAAACGATAAAAGATTGATATCCTGTAGCCCTAGAATATTCTAGATTCTCATCCTTAATAGCACAACGTCTTAGGGTCATCAGCCAGTTCAAGTTAAACTATTAAAGTTAGACAACACAAGTCCACACAAATCTCCCCAATGGAATTCAGTTTTGTGGAGAGACGAGTTCCTTATTCAATTCAATGATTGATTCTCAGGTATCTCTAGTGGTTATTCGTTAATTTATTGACATCATTTAGTTTAGTTGATATCGTTTTAAACTATCATTTATAAAGGATTACTTAGTTTTCTTGAGACATCTGTTGGTAATTTACAATCCGATAAGTTTACCCAAAAAGGTTTTGACAAGATTATCCGGATCCAAGTTTTCTATATTCTTCTTTGAGCTAAACTGTGGAACGTAGATAATCTGCAAACTATTGTAACACACAAGAAAACCAAAAGATGCTCGAAAGTAGTAATTTAAGGATCGAACCCACAGAGATGCAAGTAAAGATCATCCAAAAGTAGTAAATATGTGACAAAGGTGATTCTTTATGGTTGTCTTTTATTCTCACGGGCAGAAATCAGTCCCGGTAGAGATCAAACTCAGGTCTATCCAACAAGACAGAGTTGATAATCTTGACAAATAACATAACAGATACAAAACAGGTCAAGGACCTCAAGAAACAGATAAACAACAGAGAAACAAAGCCACGGACGGAAATGTCACACGAGGAAGTACTGCTGAAGTGCTACTAGGTAGCCTCTAACACCATAAACGCTAAATATCTTCACACTAAGTTACTTTCACTACTACTGCTCCCCGGAAAACTCTGACGAAGAAGACTCTTCTTCCGCCGAAGTACCAGGTTCAACTTCTTCCAAAATGTTCTCACCAAAGAACAACTTCCTCCGAAGTCAACTTCGCCCAAAAACGTCTTCGTAGCAAACTAACTTCGCAGATGCTGGTCTATTCTCAGTCCTCGCCGTAAACGTCTTAGTCTGATTTCAAATGTCGACAGCAAATCCTTTGGCACCCAGACTAATTCCTACCACAGCAAACTACGATACTTCGTAGGTAAATCCACGAAGTTGACAAACACACAATGGCTCCGCAAACTCAGGAAATAGAAAATCCAAAAATGATAAAACACATCGAGGTATTGAGCACGAACAACACAGCGCTTATATACACATTTTCCTGAAGATGACGGATCTTCTTCCTAAGAAAGTCGAGAGTACTTCTGGTCCGCCGGATGAAGGCTTGTGTCTGAAACGACACCAAGAACAACACCGCTTTCTATCGCTAACTCTCTACCTATCTCGCAAACTGAGAACTCAACGGTCGCTCTAACCTCCCTAAGCTCTCTAACTACCCGTTGGCCTAGCCTAGCTACTCGGTTCTTCGCCGAAGAACCCTCTACGTCTACAGCTACAAATGCCTCCCTAATCTGACGAAGAAATCCCAGCTCCTCAGTATCCATCTCGACGGCGAAGTAGTTCTTCAGCGTTGGCTCGATCCTACTCCGAAGTTGAGCGCTCAGCTCCTCGGTCTTGATGAAGTGCTGCTTCAAATCCTCGATCTCCTTCGTCATCTGTGTGACGATGTCTTGGTTCCTGTTCCTCTGCCCGCGCATCTCCTCCAATTCCTTCTTCGTCAGGGAAAGAACCTTCTTGTGTTCTCTCTCTCGATCTAACTTCTGCTGAAGAAGTTCTTCTTTCTCCGAAGTCACATTCTTGAGTTCTTCGATCTTCGCTTGGGTCTCCTTCTGTGTCATGAGGAGTGCTGCTCGTAAGTTCTCCTTCTCCTCCTGTCAGTTACCTCGGCCGAAGTGCATCGTATGCACTAACTCCCGCTAAGTTCAGCTTCTGACCGATAACCTCCTCGTATGTCCCTCGGTTCCCCTCCAAGTTGTGCAGCAGTGGCACGACTACCTCCTGGATGTACTTCGCCAAAGAAGCAAGTTGCTCTATCTCTCCTATCGTCTATAGAGAAAGGGTAGTCTTCGGTGTAGTGTCAGCGTCCTTCTCTGTCCGAGGAGTGTCCTCTTCTTCGGCTTCCTCAATCTCCTCTTCCTCAGCTGATTTCCCATCGGCACAGATTGTCTTGATCATCTTCATCTTCTTCCTCGACTTCTGTGCGGACCTCGGTGTCTCTTCCAAAGGCTTCTTCCTTCCACTTCTTCGGATCGGAGGAGATACCTCGACCACATCTTCATCCTCGGTCGGATTCACCTCTTCGGTTGCCTTCTCTGGAACTGCTGCTGAAGTCGACGCGTCTTGTCTCTGCGCTGTCTCGGCCGCTACTTTGGTTCTTGCTTCTTCAATCATGACTTCGTCGAAGAACTTCTCAAGTTGTGCATCTCTCGCTGGAGTCTGTACCACCTCGAATTCGTCTTCTTCGGCTGCTGCGGTGAAGCCTAATCGCTTCTTATCTTCGACCGGTAACGGTCCCATTCTCATGTAAAACATCGAGACAAATGGTCCTATGTAAACCATGTGTTCCTCCTTCCAGAGCTTCTACACATGACGATGAAAGATCCTCGTCCAATGCGTTCTTTTCCCGGTGAAGAGCTGCTCATTGAAGTTGATCTGCCAGTTCGACATGTAAGTCGTTCTTCGTGGCCGGAAGATTGCCATGATCGCATCAGCAACCTCTCTCTTCTTCGGATGAACGTAATCGCTCGTCCTGTAACCGTTCCTCCCCTGCGGCAATTCCTTGAAGAGCTTGGGGAAGTTCTTCACTTCTTCGGGCGATGCTGCGGCTGATACGCTGTGGAAGAGAAGATCGTCCTCCCGGTCGGCATCATCAGTTCCTAAGACGCCGGAGCAGTGATCTTCGGTCCAGTTACAAGACCGCCCATAGTTGTCGTCTGTCGGATGTTGTCTACAAACTTTCAACTCGTGCACCAACTTCAAGGAGACCATCCCCCACCAAGGAAGTAGGAGGAATGCCAATCTCATCTCCTCGAGCTCCTTCTCATAGCGGCGAAGAGCCGCTCGATTAACTTCTAGTGCTCGGAGCCTCGGTGGCTTAGATGTCTGCATCCCTCGCATGTGTCTAGGATCACTGCGACAGGCTTTGCCGAAGACAGATTCTTCGTCGCAATCTACTTCCTCGCCCGTAACCGAGTTCCTCTCAAATTGGCTTCCTCGTCAGTCACTGACTTCTGCGAAGTAGAGATACTTCGGCGATCGGAAAATGTGGTGCGCTGCGCTCTTGCTATCGCTCTGGGAATAGTAAGACAATAAGATAAATGACTTTGTTACTTGGCTTATATCTCGTGATAGGCTTTCCCGCACGTGCCGAAGTTAGGGTTTTCCTCTTCACGACTGACATTCTTCGGCGCTCGGAGTGCATTCTTCAGCCTGCTGTAACTTCGTCATTCGGCCTACGATTGCCTCGCACAACATATCGTTAGAAAGATCTTTGCCCGAGGAATTCAACTATGAGGAAGTCATCTCTCAAGTGTCTCCATAGATTCGATAATTTCCTCCAGAACTGAGATTCTTCACTAAACTTCTAATTAACACTATTCTATTCATATCTTTTATCTTCTATCATCTATTCTTCTTATTTACTTTACAACTAATCAATTAATTAACAAAACGAAAAATCAAGACTTCACAACTATGTTCAAAAGAGTACTGATTATTATTTTTAACGTATTAACTTAGTACAATTATAATACATGATATTGTTGTTAAACCCCACTGGGGGTATAAAAGGGTTCTGATAATGCTTAGATGAGAATCAAAAAAAATTTCTGTAAAAATGTAGCGCTTTCCGTCACTTGCCAATGCTATTTTCCATGTCAACAACAGAGGTCAAACTTAAACATAATGAAAAAGCGCAATTTGCTCTGGGTAACCTAGAGGTCTGTCTTTCACGTCCGCGCACGTAAGAAAGTGAGGAGTCTGGGTAATCCAAACCCTAAATACAAGGAGGGGGGGTTTAAGCACTTTTAAAGAAGATTCAAGAATCTTGAAACAACTTTAAACCAATTAAGTGACTAATTAATTCATTATTAATTAACAATAATTAGTTCATTAACTCTACTTATTAATGAATCTAAGAGAAGTTCAACTTTTTATGAATCATGAATATATTAATAAATTAGTTCTGAGTCATAAATAAGAGATTTTAAAACACATCGTACAAGTGAAATCTACACAACTAGCATGATCTATTAATAGGTCGATGGCTGCTTGAATGAGTGACTAACATAGTATATGAGATCTAGATTCATGATGGTAGTTGGAGCCACAATCTCTAGTACAAATTCTCTCTAGTACAAATTCTCTCCACGAGGGTGGGAGGTAGTAAGCCATGCTGCGAGAGTCGCGAGAGAAAGAAAAGAAAAAAAGAAAAAAGAGTAAGCCATGCTGCGAGAGGATCTATGCAAGAATAAATGGTGATCTCATACGGCCATACTCTCACGTACACATAGGGGGTCCAAGGATCTTCGTGAGTGGTATGAGAGGATCTGCACAAGAATAAATGATGACCTCGTATTCATAATGCCATACTGTCACGTGCACACGGAGAGTATAAGAATCTTCGTGAGTGGAATGAGAGGATCTGCATAAGAATAAATGATGATCTCACATTCATTTTGTCATACTGTCACGTGCACATGGAGTGTCCGAGGATCTTCTGCAGTGATATGAAGGTTGTCGTTTGCTGGATTGACTTCGATATCCACAAGTGGCACGAGAAGTGAGAACGTGTTGGGATTTCTGACATAATAATCAAGTGTCTTTACAAATACTTAAGAGGTTACGAAGAGTGATGTCATTAGTCTAAATCTAAGTCGAGATCTTGGAGTGATCGTAGTGGCTTGACGATACTTGTCACCCTTGAGTGTTGATGCATCCGAATCGACAATCTTCCTCGGAGTCTAGTACGCATCTATCGACAATCTATGAGAGCCTAAGGATCTATACCCGGTTCGTCTCTACGATTTTGATTCACTCTCAACTATAATGTACTAGCTAGAGTTTTTATCCCTAAATAATATCACTGAATTCAGTTAATTGTAGTAATTGCACGAGCTCTCGTAAACACATTTAAACATGTTGCATGTAATGATCTAATTATCACAACTAATATGAGATTAAACCAATAGCACTAAAATTATAATTTACACTTTGATTGAAGGCAAACTCTAGTTCATGATCAATTATAGATAGAAACTTCAAGTTTTGAAACTATGCATTGTTCAACTTAACAGTTAATTTAACATGTTCATTTTTCTCGATCCTACTATCAGTGTAAATTTACCCCATCTAGGGTTGTAATCACATAGTACTGTTTGTACCAAAATAAGTGTCATTGTGAGGTAGTTCACAAGACAGATAAAATCAGTCATAGACCTTTTGTCTTCAATCTCCATTTAGACGCAACTTTGTGACTTGCTGTCCAAACTGTGTTCCAGTTTTCTCCAAAGCCTCTCCGATACAAATAACCGGCTCCTGATGAGCAGGAGCCTAAATACCCGCACAAGGGGTTCAATTATTATCTATTATTATATTATTATTAGATCATGATGATTATTGATATGTTACAGTGTTTCATGATCTGAAAAAATAATTTGAATTTTTAAATCAGTTCTCACATTTAATGTCCACGGTAAGATAACCTGGAGAATTCTCTGCTACCTGTCAAATAGTGTATCAGATAAATACTCACATCGAGTTTATCAACCCTTCTGGGAGAGGAGCAAGTAAATAACCAGAAAGAACAACTTTTGCCACCGTATTCAGTTTCTGGAAGACGAAATACTTTGACTAGTACGAGCTACAGTAACTCTTCTGTAGATTTATCGATATCGATAGAAAGGAGGTTTGAGAAAACAACTTGAGTTGTTGTAGGGACCAGCAGTTCGACACAAGTAGCGTCATGGGTACTGCTAAAGTTGTGTGGAGAACTCGAGCCTTTGTACGACCTTTGCTCCTTTCCATCATGATCATAAGTCAGGTTAGCAAAGTCTCTTCTGTGGATATTCTAGTTAAATCCTTCATGGGTAAACTTTGAAGGGGAGGTAGTACTAATTCATGACATTGTCCTTCATGGAAAGTTTAGTAAGTTGTCTTGAGAGTGTTCTCTGCTCTATGATTCATCTCTAAGTCTGTGAAAAGAGTTCAATGATTGTTATCTAGATAACATGTTACTTTTTTAAATTAAAGACTTAATATAATAAGCATCTCCAAGAATCAATCGCAGCGCTGAGCTGGAATGGGAGAAACAATTACGGTTAAATACATAGTTCGGAGATTAAATTATAAGACACAATTAATCTGCTGAACAGTGAATACCCAATTTCCATATTGTGTACATATCTTGATTTCAAGTGTCGTGAATTATCACTATGTCATGGGTTTTATTCTAAAGGTTCACATAATTTAGTAATTAATTAGTTCATTTTAATGGAATTTTGACTTACTTGTTCTATTTAATATGTGTTCTAAAGATAGAACTTCACAACAGAATAGTGTGCCTTGCTTTGATAATCGTATTATTTCAAAGTTTAAAGATACTAATGAAAAGCTCTTACTAAAATAAACAACACACGACTAAAAAATATCTAAATTTATTAATACTGAATTGAAGTAAATACAAATATCATATGGCACTGAAGGAAAGTGATACTCGGTGGAAGTCGAAATTTCTACTATCATGCTTAAATTAAATTTGGAATTGATATATTCTCAGTCTTATGATTTAGTTAAGAAGTTGAATTTTGATGAAAGTTCATCTTTGAGGACACGTAGGTTGGTGAATATCTCATTTAAAAGTGAAATGAAAATTTAGTCACGATATTATTTCCAAAGTCTAGTATAATATGTAGAATTTGGAAACTCTCTATCGATTCGATCTTTAATAAATTAGTTGTCTATTGTAATATCAGAATTCGCGAAGTTTAACACACCAACATACATGTACAAACTTTTAGTAATATCCCAACAACAAGTACAAGCAATAAATAAAGTTTTTGGGACTCAAGGTATACTTTATCTTGTTATGAGATTTCTACATGGATATAATTTTCCGGTTAACTGATCGATGTATTGAGAAAAATAAAAACTGTTACATAAACATTAACAATGAAAAATATTCAAAACTTGAAGTTTCAATGTATAATTGATCATGAACTAGAGTTTGCGTTGAATCATTTTGAACACTATAGTCATAGATTATAATTTTACTGCTATTGGGTTAATCTCAACTTATTCTGATAATTAGATCATTAGGTAGAACATGTTAAATGTGTTCATGAGAGCTGATTCTCGCACAACTAGAATTAACTGAATTCAATGGTAAACATCTTGATCACAACCATGGGGTTGTGATCTAACAACAATTTGCTTGATCACAACCCCAGTCTGTTTCTTGAGCTGATCAATCCCCTCTTAAGATGTATGATTTGATCATACCCATGACTCTGCTATATTTTGTAAAACCAATCACTTTGTAATGTTGGTCACATGTGGGACTGCACACATCAAATTTTAGAGCATGTATTTAATATTAAGTATTTTGAATTACAATAGTATTTAGTCAAAGTTAAAAGTACTAAAATAATAAACTAAGATAAAATGACTGGTTGTACTTTCAGTAACCTGTTAGGGGTACGACCAAGTAATACACAGCGAAGAGAGGTGTGATCAACCTCAAAGAATCTATTGTGGTGTTATCAAGCAAATTTCTTAAATTCTAGCTATACAGTTGAGATTGAATCAAAATCTTAGAGATATAACTGTATAGATCCTTAGGCTAGTACGTATATGCGAGGAAGATTATCGGTTCGATACTCTTTCATTTAACATTCTTCACTAGTATAGTCTTGAAAAGGTTTCTCGGATAAACTTCCTTTCATCACTAACGATAGTGTCATCATCTCTTAATCATCACATGAAGTTCTCACTTGCAAAGACCTCAAGACAAGCCAGCGCTCGGGGTAAAAATTTTCGGCCGCCGGTTTTTTTCCGATTCCACTGGCTTTTCAACTGTTTTGCAAATTTCCAACCCCCAATAACCGGGTGATCCTTTACTGAAGGATAAAAAACCGGGAGAAGAACATTATACTCTAAGAGTATCCGGTTACTTCTTGCCAGCCATTCATGATAACCGGCTTTATCTTGTCTTTATGGGTTTGAATCCGGTTCTGAAACTTTTCGACCGGTTTGAATAAAAAAATTTTGCACTTTCTCCGAAACTCGCAGATTTCCAGTTCACAGGTTTGTTGTTCCGAAAGTTTACAGCTTTGCAGATTTGCAGTTAACAGTTCACAAGTTCTTCTTTATTCCGAAAGTCACAAGTTTACAAGATTAACCGTTTACATAACAACTACTTCACAAGTATACGGTTTACATCTTCGTAGTGAACCTTCGCGGTTTTGGAACTCTTCTGGCAGGAGTTGAACCTGCATTCAGGTATAAAACCTGAATCTCCCAACCAGTTGGGACCAGAAGACCTAACTAATCTATCTACGAAAGCATCAAAAGTACTAGAACTACTCTATGTACAAAAAACGAAAGCATCCAAGTACTCAAAGGTTCTGTGCAGAAATCGAATTCCTGAAGATGAAACAGATTATCAAAGTTGTTAGAATTAAGTATCCTCGTTCTCTGCATCAACCATGTAAATCTGAGGGTTATTAACGAAGCGACGATGGTGGACAGTGCTCTTCCAGATCTCCACTGCATCTGATAGCAGATCATCGAAAGAGTCCTCAGGTCCTTCTAAGTTCAAACGCATGACACTGTCCAAGTTGGTTATCTGGAGACAATTCCTGTACTTCGTCTTGATAACACTTTGAATACTGAATGCTCTCTCACAGTGTGCTGTAGAGACACATTGAACACGAGCAATATCAGCCAAGATAGAGAGTTGTGGATACTTACACTTCAAAGTGTCACTAAAACTTATCATCGCCCACAGATCTTTAAACGAGGACTCCCTAAACTCACTATGTGCGTGAGTTTTGAACTGTTGAAACTCTAATTTAACCGAAACAGGTTGCACACAAGGGGCTCTTGAGACCCCACTAACATGTTTCTCCGTCCCAAAATGAGCAGAAAGAAGGTTAACTTCTTTACTTCCCCACTCGCGTAAAGGAACTAGTTGAGATGGCATCTGTGAAGGAGATAAAATCTTAAATGCTCCAACCAGATCATTGTTAGAAAATCTCTCCATAAGCTGCGCACAAATAGCCTCAGAAAAACTCTTCTGGAAACTCACCGCCTCTTCCAAGTCTCTTCCCAACCGGTCCCTCTCTAGTTGAATAGAATGGAAGAAAGTACCTCTTACCTCTGAATGAAGGCGCTTCAAGAAGCCACCTTCCGGACCATAATCAGGCAAGAGATGATACCCAGTATCTTCATTGATGAAGAAAGCATTGAGGTTAACACTAGGATCGACAGTATAATGCATTCGGATGGTAGCAACTTCAGTAGCAATCAAGGCACCAATGGTACTAACATCTACAAATCTCTGTTGAAATATCCGAGACAACACACTCAGAGACTGTAAAATATCAGCAAGAAAGAACAGACAGTACACAGTCTTGAAAGAGCGCAGCTTCTTGAAAAGCTGACCACCTACTCCATGATCTTCGATGGGATCCGCTTCAGACAGAAAGTACAGAACTGACTCCAAAGAGTCACAGAGACTAGTTACTGCACTCCAACGAGACAACCACCTGGTTCGATTATAACGCTTTAAGAACTTACGAGAATCTGCAAATTCGGACTGTAAAGCTTCTAACCCTTCCTTTCGTTTAGTAGATCTCTTGAAGTACAGAGCTATTGCATTTATCAAGTCATCTACATCCTCACTAAGGGTCACACAAGAAATGTGTCTAGAAGCCTTCAACAATGCTAAGTTACATCGATGAGCAACACAATGAGAGGTAAGCATAAAAGGATTTACAATACGTTTCAATCGAGTTGCAACTCCGTTCTGTATACCAGTCATTACTGAAGCTCCATCCGAACCAAAACTTACCATCTTCTCATGTTCCAGCCCCCACACCTTCATCAGTTCGAGAAGAGTTTCTGTTATTGCCTCAGCATGCTTCTCGGACAATCTAATCAGACCAAGAAAGGTGGTAACCACATGTCCTTCTTCCAAGAAGGTTGCAAAGATAACCAAATGACCATGCACAGCAATATCAGTCGCTTCATCACACATCAGACCGAAAAAACTACTGCGCTGAACTCGAAGAAGTATACGTTTCTGCATAACAGAGCTAATGCAGCTAATCATCTCTACGCACGCCTTGTCATCATGATAAATACTGTCTGTCATATAAGATGAAACAGTTTTCAACATTCTGCAAAGAACCGGGAACTTTGAGAATGCAATACATTCTCTACCAATGAAGTAAGCAGCACGGAATAAAGTAAGCAGCGTCCGATCGCAAGTCCTATTCGCTATTTCGTATGCTTGCTTGAAAGCCTGTTTTCCTTCGTGTTGAGCCCAAGCCAAAGTCCTATGCAATGTTGTACTCGCATGATCGTGAAAGGCTGAGACTCGGACATTAACAGCACCAGATAGAGCAAAAGGTGACTTACTCTTACCCCGACATACCTTACAGAATACTCTTCCGAGGTCTCGATCAAAATGTATCCAGTCAAACAAATCGTACCAAGTATCATCCCATAGTTTACACTGCGCCTCGACTCTAGAAAGGACATGCTCGACAACAGAAGGATCTTTTCCTTTCTCGATATCTGCAGACGAGTTAGAAGATGAAGAAATTGAAACGAAACCAGATAGAGTCTTCTGTTTCTTCGCGAACTTACCCTTCTCAGAATTACCTCCACCGGGTTTCATGCTGTCAATTGGAGAGGAAGCAAGCTACGAGGTCGAGTCTGTAAGAAGAACACTACGATAAGTCTGGAACCTGAGTCGTCCAGATGATCTTAATAAAGAAACACCAACCCTGTATACACAAGTTCGACTCAGACCACAGACTGTGGATAGTTATCCACCTATCAGGAAGAAATGTACCAGCAGTTAGTGTAAGTGGAGACCAGACCCGTTAGAGTTACAACAGCATCGACAATCAAGAAGGCAACACCAAGCGAGTGGTCCCACATCGGCAGCCACCAGATCTTCTCTGGAAGAAGTGGTGGCTCACGACTGGAATCCTTCGATCGATCCCGCTGAAACCTCGAGACACGGCGGAAGTGCCACCGGCCGAGCACTATCCTCGAGATTCGGGGTTGCAAAACCTCTTCTGCAGCTGCCGCACCGCCGTCCACCTCTCAAGATGTTCTACAGCACCCCTTCGAGGTTGAAAAACCGAGAAGAAACCTCGAGACAAGGCGAGACTGCCACCGTCCCAGCACTTTCTTCGGGGTTGCAGAACCTCGAGCGGCAGCGGCAGCACCACTGCAGCAGCAAAAGCAGCCAACTTCGATGATAGGGCGACCCAAGCAGCGGCAGTGAGGCAGTGTGGCAGCGGCAGCGGCAGTGAGATAGTGTGGCAACGGCAGCACCCAACTTCGATGACACCTCCAAGACAAAACAAGTTAGAAGCAGCGGAATTGCAACAGAGATCTCCAGTGACAGCCTCGACTCTCGATCTCGACTCCTGCTGCACCGTCCCGCACCTCGGAGAGTCCTCGAAGAACAACAAGCGGAGCGGATCAGAAAAGCGGAGCGGATAAACAAGCGGAGCGGATCAGAAGTGACAGAACCTGAAAGGAAATCGCAGCGGTGAGCGGACTAGAACGGAAATCACAGCAAGGAATCGAAGGAAACGCAATATCGATAGAAGCTCGAAGGAAACGTAGACTATCCGGTATCGATAGAACCTCGAAGGAAGCGCAGCGGCGAGTCGATTAGAAAGCAAATCTCGCTACAACCTGGAACGAGTCTGAAGCAAACAGGCAATCGATAAACCCCGAAGAAAAGCGCAGCGCAGCGACGAGAGAGGATTTGCGAACTGCCAAAATGTCTCGACGACTGGACCAGACTCGACCCTCCCGACTCCCGCTGCCCCAAACACCCTATTACCCTAATCGCGGCATCGTCCTAATGTTCTCCCAACCGTCCTACACCGTCGATTGATTTAATCCAGACCGTCAGATTTGATCCAAACATCTAAGCCGTTTAATTCAAATCCGTGTAACGTGTAAATAACCGTCCTGCACCGTCAGATCTTCTACTTAGAGATTAACCGTGCGATTCGATTAATCCTGACCGTCAGATCTGATCCGAACATCTCAGCCGTTGAAAATAAATCCGCCTGACGTGTCCTAAACCCGGTAAATTTCCGACTGGAGGTATACATCGACCACGTAAATCCGAAACTCATCATGCACAACCTGTTAAATATCCGAGGAGAAGGGACAAGTCGTTGCAAAAAAACCGGGATCTTGGTTAAAGGAACAGCGATAATCCGAATTATATCTTTTTGGTCCCGGTTTCGAATCCGGGTACGAGCGCTGGGAACCCGACTTTTCAGAATTCCAGCCGGTTGAGAATACAAAGGATGCCGGTTAGCCCCGAGCGCTGAGACAAGCCCATCACCCCAAGTCACTCTTGGACTAGTGGGGTCATTCTTCGTAACAACCAAGTACTTGCGGAGACACCTAATTAGCACGTCAGAATCCCCTACACCTTCTGGCTCTCCGTCCCAAACTCCCGCTCGTAGACATTGAAGTCAATCCACGCAACAAACCAGGTACTTCATTTCACTCACGTGCACATGACAGTACTATGACATTCTGAGATCATCATTTATTCTGAATAGATGCTCTCGACGCATGCCTTACTACTTCCGACTCGTAGAGAGAATTCATACTTACTCTAAGAGTTAACTTAAGTTCTATTAAGTGATGTCGTGAGAGTTCGCATGAATTCTAATCGTCCGATGAAATGAAAAATAACCATATTTTAATTTTCCATTCACGAAGTGCAATTAAGATGAGCAAATTTAACATATTGCTTACTTAGTCTAGAGATTTTGGCTCCTAATAACATCATGTCACTGAATGGCATCTCCTATATTCGGTAGTTATTCACTCAGGCAGCCTTGGACACATTAATGGATCTTGATATTCTTGGAGATTTCATCCTTTGGATGCTTTGAAATTCCAAACATCCAAGAGTATTAAGATGAATATTTAAGATATTAGTTATTAGAAAAAATTTAATACTAGTCAGATTCTGAAGATTATAATTAAAGGACAAAATTATTGTTTATGAGTTAATATAATTTATGTTCATGATTCATAGAAAGTTAAACTTCTCTTAGATTTATTAAAAATCAATTTATTAATGAATTAAACTTTGATAATCTTAATAACTGATAATGAATGATTGAGTGATTCTTAAGTAGTTTCAAGGACAATTTAAATTACCAACATTTTTCTGCAATGTTACTCCAGTTAACAAAGATCAAATGTTCATTCGTGATCTATTCGAGTCTAAGATCTATCTGCTCAAGAAAAAGGGTTAATGTAAGCTATAATTCCTTTTTGGAAGCATGCATATTCACCTCTCTGTCTGTCGGACAGAGAGGTGAATATGCATGCACATTGGACGTAATATAGAAGTCAAATTTAATACCAAATTCTTTCTGGTGAAAAATGTTCAATATTGAATCAAATTTTAAATATATTTATATTCGGAACCTTCCTTGTATGGTCTATTCATCCTTACAGTCTAGACACTCTCTATGGATCTATTATGGCCACTCAAACCTCGTCCATAAAAGATTCTTGTAACACTCGTAAATCATTTTACTGGTTTTTGTTGTAAATTTTACAAACCATCTAGAATTTACAGCTACTTTATATTTGCAATCTATCTCCGTAGAACTGATCTTCTGGTAAGCAGTTGAAAAAACTCTAATCCTACGTGTACAGATATTCTGCTGCCCCTGACACAATCTGAGATTTTAGACTTACGTCTTTTCATCTGGTTCCTGTAATTTTGGTTATGGAGATAGATTTTGAGTGGCCCTATTACCATATGCTCTCTAGATTAATCACGTAATCTCTGCATCACCTACCTCATCAGGAAAAGCAGACTGCGTGATATGGTTATGACAAGAAGTTTAAAGCTGTTTACGGAAAATAATTTATCACTATTGTATGAAATGGACTTTCTGCTATGTTGCGGGATTAAAACCAAAAATATAATTAACTAAACAAAATAAGAGACTCTTGTTCAAAATAGATAACATTCCTGATTATTTCAAAGGAATTTCCGTACGTCTACATGCATGCAGGTTAGGACCGTATTTATCACAATGTGTAATCATAATTAATTAATTAGTTAATGATGATAGTTAATTACAACTATACAAATTTTGAATTAGTTAATTTGATTAACCAATATGAAAACATGATAACAAAATATTAACATTTGCTTGAGAAAAGGTTTAGGCATTAATTAAAAGATTTTAGTGTTTGCACCTTGAATCTAGAGTTTCGAATGGAGATGTGAGAATAAAATGCAAATCATGAATAATTCTGGCTGTGTTCAGATTTTCACAAATTTGAATCTGAAATATGGCCAAGTCTGTAATATATTTAACAAGTTGCTTGCCTTATCCATCATGGATAGTTTCTTTCCTATTTTCCTTGTATTATCACCTCTGTTTGTTCCCACGAGCAGAGTGTCGCTGTTTTGCTGAACAGTTTTATTTTAGGTCCAGAACAGAGTCATATTCAATAATAGCAATAATAATAATCAGCTACAGATTGAGATTAAAAATTAAAGCCACCCCTCTAGTTCCTCCAAGAATTCATTAAAATGAGACCAAGTATCCTTTTCATGATCACCTCGCGCGCATGTAACAGCAGCTAGTCGAACACTACCACAACAGATCAGATTAGGCCACAACAGATCAGATTAGGTGGGAAGAGGTGATACCAAAAATCATCTTCCGTTCTAGTTTAAGAATCACGAATAGGATTCATATTGCCCCATATCTTTCGCACGGGCTTGTACATTGAAGGAAGCGAGAGGAATATACAGTCTCCTGCAGTGTAAATTTAAATTTTAGGACATGGTGCGGAAGTTATTAGCATGGCTGGTTTCGTGAATTAATGTAAGTCTAAATTTAAATTGAAGAAGCGAGGAAAAATATACAATTGTATTTGTGTTTTATTGCAGTGTAAATTCAATGATTGGTTTCATGAATGCAAGTCAAAAGTTAAATTTGAAACTAAATTTAAATATCTAAATTTAAACTACTATATTTAAAATACCAAACTTAAACTACTCTAACCTGAGAGAAACACATGGTCTCTGGAAACAAGAAAAAACCAGTAAGCACGGTGTGTTTAACTGTAATCTATCTAACTATAAGTACAACCTTGTTGAAGAATAAAATAAACTTTTCCTAGACATTAATTTAAAACTAACCCTTCTTAAGAGAAAGATTAGCTCTTAATTAGTCCTCATGTACACTTTTAAGTGTACATGAGATAAATATACACCCATATCTCATACACGAGGTGAATATATCCCCATATCTCATACACGGGTCAAGTAGAAGTTTCGTTTGAATATCAGATTCTCTAGATTGCAGCTAGCTTCGCATTCGACTACTGTATCAGCGGTCCAACTAGATACATCCATTAACTGTTTGCTGGTAAGGGGTAGTGACTGATGAACACGAAAGTTTCGAAATCGAATTCATACTCATCACGGAGCATGCATGTGGTTCTCCACCTACTTAATGATTGTAATGAATGGTTCTCTACTGTGATAGTACTAGTAACATGCAAATTCTGTCCTATCACTGAAGAATTAATGTATACCCGTAAATTTATGGATACAGGTAATTTTCTGCAGCGATGTTTAGTCGCTGACAAAAACTTATATGCATAAATGCAAGTTGAGGCTCGGCCGACGAGATCTTCAAGCATGATCTGAGGATAGTAAATTCTGGTATTCCATGTCTTTACAACCTTGTCATGTTTGGTTATCTCTCATCTTGGCGATTGGTTGTAAAATCGGATAATATTTTAAAGTTATGGATACAGTGCTTGCATAATAATCATAGCTATCGGTGTTACTATTATAAAGATGATTGTCCAAGACTCATCTGGAGTCATGACAAAAGTAAAGCAGAATGCTATATTAACTTCATACATGTACATGTCATATTCCTTTACAAAATCGAAGTATTACAATGGCAAGCGGTTTCGTCTTGAACCCTGAAGGCATGCTGCGAGTCCTGCCAAGATTTTCAATGACAAGGAAAAAAAAATTTCGAGAAAAAAAACAGAAGCAGATTGATACCACCATATCAAGATAGGCTCTTTCAACCCATACAAGCAGTCTACCAAGATCAGCCCATATCTCTCTAAAGAAAATAGGTATACCTTTAAACATACCTCCAGTTCCTCTGATGGCTTTGATGGAAGCACACCATTAACTTGAAAAGAAAAATGTTGAATTCAATCCTTACACCCATAAATTCATAAACTAAATTCTTTGTTCTAACGATGTCTATCAAGTTCTCATATTCTAAAATCTCACACTCTCTGTATAGTGCTGAAATATCATTACGATGATGTGAAAATAAGGATGAGGAGCTCTTATCTACTTTTCTATTTTATACATTCTAGATTTTTACTTTAATATCTCTCGATAACTCAGTCATAATTATTTTTACCAGGTTTTATTAAAAAATTATTTAAGATAAAAGCATTAATCACATGGACTTCTTATCTTTTTACATGGGCTTGTTCCTTCAAAGTCAACAATTTCTAGAAGGACTTTAGAATATTCTCAAAGAATGTCAAATTTCTACCCCTTTCTATACTAGGACTCACTAAAAAGGAGACATGTGGGATCTCTTCTTGTTTTAAGGTCAACAAAGTCCATAACTTATTCTCACCACTAATATCAAGTCAAAAAAGAAATAAAGGATACATTTTACTTTTTTTTTACCTTTTAGACATAATGATGTTCACTCTTTAAGAAATATTTGAATTCTATCCAAAAGTACAGTTAAGTTTAACCATAACTAACTTTAGCTAGACTAACCTAAAATACTTAGGCAATAAATAAAACATTCTCCACACTTAATTATATAACTAAACATCTTCTTAATAGATAAACTTCTTGTGATGTAACACAGATCGTTATAGAACGGGTGAGAGATCAAAATCATATGCATGGCTGATTGAGAGTGACATGCTATGTGTTGATCGAAACCAAAGAGAATCATGTTGGTGAGAGAAGTCTCTCTTCCACCAAGTAGAAAAGGAGCAAATGAGTCAATCCAGAGATCCTCTAGAAGTCTTATGAAAGAGGGTCTTAGAAAGGAAAGATCTCTCCAGGAAGGAGATCCCATAAGAGAGAACTCCTCTTGGAGATTGGTTCGGAAGTGAGGGACTGTAAGTCCCTCCCAGCTCCTCGGAGTTGGGACCCATCCGCAAATGAGAGAGTAGTCCGTCTTATCCTTTCATGAAAAGATTAGACAGATGGGACCCATCGTCCAAAGGGTGTGCTTGTCCGAGATAGGAGATAGCGCTCTGATCTTGAGGAACGGACCAGTGAACCAAGGGGCGTGACCTCCAATGCTAGGCCTAACCTCGCCGTAAAGAAATGAGGGATTGGGTGTCCTATAATTTCCAAAGGTATGGGTGTCGTCCCTCCATCAGCAGCTTAGCCTGAATCATTCATGACTTGCAGGTAATTCTCACCTATACATTTCAAAATGGACATTGAGGAGATAAATAAAAAACCTCTCGTCATAACGATATCACGCAGTCTGCTTTCCCTAAAGAGGTAGGTCGACATGCATAATACGATCATATCTCAAGCGATGCTTAAACCCCCGCTCCTGATATTTAGGGTCTGGGTTACCCAGACTCTTCATTTTTCGACGCACGCGGACGTGAAAGGCGGACCTCTGGGTTACCCAGAGTAAACTGCGCCTTTTCATAATGTTTAAGTCTGATCTCCGTTGTTGACGTGGTAGGTAGCGTTGAAAAGCGACTGAAAAGCACTACATTTTTGTAAAAAAAAATTTTGATTTTCATCTAAGCATGATCAGTACTCAGCTTGTTAAATTCTAAGCTTTTCTGTGTTTCAGATTTCAAGGGGAGATTTTGAATTCAAAAAAAGAATCTGTGAGGAATATTCCATCTGGAACCCTTTTATACCCCAGTGGGGGTTTAAGCTTGTAGAGTGAACCTGATCACATGTGAAATTAAGTTTAGTTAAACTGATGATTAACAATAATCATGATCAAGAGGACCACGAAGTTGAGACGAATTTCCCATAGCCTCGGGCAGAGTTTTTATTTTTCCTCTCACATTCGTGCAGCACTATCCGACTTGTTCCAAACGTATAACACACCCTGGCAAGACATTTCTAAAATACATCATATGCTTACGTATTCTGCACAAAAGATCTTTAAGTTATCACTTCGTATAGCGCCGCTCATACTTCGACACGACATGGAGTCATGGACATCTTTATTTTCCAGCATGACCTTTGTTGCAGTACATCATTCAAATGAAAGGAGAGAGAACAGTTTACTTGAATTTTGTTCTCGTATGCGCAAAAAAATAGTAGACTCTAATAAATAGAGATTTGATTTATTAAGCGGAAAATTTTATTTTAACCTTTTTCGGTAAAAAGTTCTTGTCCTCGATCTCCAACATCTTGGCTCCTTATAGGAGTTGAGATGAAAATTTTATTAAACCAAAACCCAAGATTAAACTAAAACCAAAACTAAACTTTAACGAGGACAAAATAATTCAAACGCGCAAGCTTAAGTAACCAAATGGAAAGTACAATTGTGCTTTGTTGTGAGCGAGCAATTTGTTTATTTTAATATCTTAAATTCCGAAAGTATATGATAATTTTCTGATTTTCTGTTTGTGCACATATCTGATGATAAACTATATTGTTTTAACTTCCATATTCCATATAAGAAATTCCATAGATGATGGACTAGTATATAATCCATCATTCGATTGCATCTGGTTGCTTCCCTTGGCATACCATCATCTAGGATAAATAGAGAAGAAGAGGTCAGTTCTAGAGAAATATGAAAAGATAAAAGATAGATACTCCGGCCCTGCAATATTCTGGATTCTCATCCTTAAGAGCACGGCGTCTTAGGGTCATTCGAATTCAGCCAGTTTAATTTAAATTATTAAAGTTAGACAGCACAATCCACACAAATCTCTCCACTGAAATCAGTTTGGTGGAGAGACGAGTTCCTTATTCAGTTCAATGATTGATTCTCAGGTCTCTCGAGTGGATATTCGTTAATCTATTGACATCATTTAATTCACTTGATATCGTTTTAAACTATCATTTATAAAAAGTTACTTATTCTTTTTGAGACAGTTGTTGGTAATTTGCAGTAAGGATCTGATAATTTTACCCAAAAAGGTTATCACAAGATTATCCGGATCCAAGTTTGTTATATTCTTCTTTGGATATATATATTAACTGTGGAACTTAGATAATCTGCAAACTATGTTCAAAAAAGTACTGATTATTATTTTTAACGTATTAACTTAGTTAAGTTATAATATATGACATTGTTGTTAAGCACTTTTAAGGAAGATTCAAGAATCTTGAAACAACTTTAACATAATTAAGTCACTAATTAATTCATTATCAGTTAACAATAATGAGTTCATTAACTGTCTAATTATTAATGAATCTAAGAGAAGTTCAACTTTTTATGAGTCCTGAATATATTAATAAATTAGTTCTAAGTCATAACTAAGAGATTTAAAAAACATCCTACAAGTGAAATCTCCAAGACTAGCATGATTTATTAATATGTCCAAGGCTGCTTGAGTGAGTGACTACCATAGTATATGAGATCTAGATGACATTCATGATAGTAGTTGGAGCCACAATCTCTAGTACAAATTGTCTCCACGAGTGGGAGGTAGTAAGCCATGCGGAGAGAGGATCGAAGCAAGAAAATAGACATGGCGCGGGGGCCCTGTCAAGTAAATATTATGGCGCATGGACCCGACCAAGCAAATAATTGAAGAATAAATGGTTATCTCATACTGTCATACTCTCACGTACACATAGAGGGTCCAAGGATCCTCACAAGAATAAATGATGATCTCATATTCATAATGTCATACTCTCACATGCACATGGAGAGTATGAAGATCTTCATGACTGGAACAAAGGATCTACACAAGAGTAAATGGTGATCTCATATTCATTCTGTCATATTGTCACGTGCACATGCACCACATGGAGAGTCCGAGGACCTCCGTGAGTGAAAGGAAAGTTGTTGTTTGCATGAATTGAATTCGATATCCGGAAGTGGCACGAGGAGTGATAAGGTGCGGGGGATTCTTACATAATAATTCAAGTGTCTCTACAAGTACTTGAGAGGTTACGAAGAGTGATGTCACTAGTCTAAATCTCGGAGTGATCGTCATGGCTTGACTTGGGTCTCCGCAAGTGACAACCTCAAGTGGTAATTAGGAGATGATATAATGTTATCGTTAATGAAAGGACATCTATCCAAGAAATCCTTGACTATACTTGTCACTCTGGAGTGTTGATGCATCCGAATCGACAATCTTCCTCAGAGTCTATCGATCTATCTACACATCTATCGACAATCTATGGGAGCCTAAGGATCTATACCCGGTTCGTCTCTATGATTTTGGTTCAATCTCAACTATTACATAGCTAGAGTTTTTATCCCTAACTAATGTCAATGAACTCAGTTAATTCTAATAATTGCGCGAGCTCTCATAAACACATTTAAACATGTTATATATAATGATCTAATTATCACTAATAATCTGAGATTAACCCAATAATACTAATATTATACACGTACAAACTCTAGTTCATGATCAATTATAGATCAGAACTTCAAGTTGTGAGACTTTTCTATTGCTAACCGTTATATTTAACATGGTCCATTTTCTCAATCCAACAATCAGTTAAACTTAATATGTATATTCTTTTTCTAAATCTCAGAGTATAAAAAGATATAGTATAGTACACTCAGGGACATAAACTTTCACCTTAATATTAAGTTTGATTTATTGCTTGTAATTCTTGTACATGTTGTGATGTTATTAATGAGAGTTTGTACGTGTATGCTTGTGTGTTAAACTTTGAGGATTCCAATATTTAAGTATACAGTTGAAGATGGGATTTTAAATTTCCCAATTCTATATATTATATATATTAGACCTTGGAAAATTATAATACCGATGAAATTCTCATTTCACCTTAGACATTCAGCAACCAGAAGTCTACGAAATTATACATATACAAACTTCCATGAAAATTGGACTTGTTTACTATAATTATATCTCAGGATTGGGAATATTTCAGTAGGAAATTTATTTATGAGTCATAGTAAAAAGTTCTAATTCCACCTACTATCACCTTCATGCATAATAAAATTTGACTTTTTTGATGAAATGTTGTTTAGTTTAGTAAGATCCTTCCATTAGTATCTTGTAAACTTTTAAATAATATGATTATCAACGCAAGGAACACTTTTCTATTGTGAAGTTCTATTTAGTCTATGTATTAAATAGAACACTATGTGAAAAGTCCATTAAAACTGAATTAAATTACTAAAATCATTATGAACCATTGAATAAAACTCATAATCATATTGATAATTCATGACACTTGGAATCTAGATATGTACACAACATGAGAATTCACTGTTAAAGCTCGAGTATGAGTACAAGTGCTCCAAATGACCTAGAAGAGCTTATTGGTTTGCTTCCAAAGAACTGAGAAATTTAACCATCATGCAGAAAATAGTTTGGTGATTCAGTATTCATCTCAACTTGGAATTTGTGATATAAAGAGTCAACTTAAAGTTATTCATGAACTTTACAAGTTATGATTAATCTTGAAACAAAGTTAACAAAGTACGAGAGAGAAATGTGAAGATGAATATTAGAGATTTCTTGAAACAAAAGAAATTTTTTTTTCAGACTCAAAATACACTTGGAAGAATTCATTTCATGATTTTATACTCATATCGATGTTCTACATGAAATTTACTTGCTTCGTCCTCAAAAAGAATGGTGAACTCGATTCACTTATTTTTAATGAATACTTATTTGATCAACCTCTTGATCCGCAATAGACATTTTTTCTAGTTACCACGCTATCGCGTTACTTGGTGGCTACATGCTACACTTCTGCTCTGACATTTGAGTTTAGTAGTTTTAGAAGTTAGTTTAATATTACTTCTAGTTTTTTATGCATATGTTTGACGCATTTGCATATGGTGTTAACACTATTCTATTATACATTTTGAGTTTTAATAAGTTCATAGTATGCTATTTATTTGTTCAAGCGTTTGTACGCTTGTGCAATTATTTTCATACTTATCTATGTTATTCAAAATGTATAACTTTAGGTTTATCATGTTGATAAAGTTTAAGTTCATGAGTTGGATTTACATGTCGTTCGTGCATGCTCTCTAATTTGTTTAAGTTATTTTTTAGAGTTCCATGTCATTTTACATATCTTTGCAAGTAGTTTAAGAGATACGTTAACACTTTAGAGGCTTGATCTGATAATCTATGTGTGAAATTAAGTTATCATGTGTATTAGAGTACAAAAGACAAAGAAGTGAAATAGTGAACTCCCATTAGTCCATTCTTGTCTTTTGTGAAACTCTAAACTTAGAAGCAAAAGTCTTAAGAAGAACTTGAGCTTTTGGTAAGGTATTTGAAAATGTAAGAATATAGGGTGAGAGAGCTTGTCGTGCTAGTCAATGAAAATTTTGATCAATTTGGAGCAATACGAAAGGAGTTATGTCAAATTCAAGTTCAGATTTGGCTGAAATTGCATCATAATTTTTGATTTCGGGATTTTTGATGTCAATTACAACAAAATAGAGATAATTAGTTCAAACTTTTGTGGTTGCGTTCATTGCTAGCAGGCTACTATTGTCAAAAACATTTCATGTCATTTGAGTGAGTGAGTAATTCAAGATGATCGTTGAAGCAGAGAGGGTCTGAAAAGCTCCCAATCTAGAGCAGCAACTTCAGAGCTCAAGATCTGGAGAATTGTATACAACCAGCAGGTTAAATTTCATAAAGATATTCAACGTGTTGTAAACTCTAAAGAATCATTGAAAGTTATTAACCAATTCTCTATTGTATATCAAAATAATCATCTAGGTATCAGAAATTGTCATAATTTCTTTACTCAAAATATTTTTGTCTATATCTCAGTACTCAGATTTCATCTAAGGCTGAAAGTTAGTATATGTGTTCAGTAAAGCCTCCTTTACATGTAGGAGAAGTTTTGAAATCTAAACCATCATATATTTCTTACTCTTGTGTGTTAAAGTTCATCATCGGATCATATTACTACTAGTTAGTTTTGATATTTACTTTCTGAATATATTAGATGACCCAACAACCTCCGTGTTAGTGTTTATAGTGTCACATTATAACCTGAAGTGTACCTCTTGAGTAAACAATCACAACCAAAAGCCCAATATTTTCCTAGGTAAACGTATCACACCTTGATAACGTCACATCAGATCAGAGATGAGTGACTCACATTTGTTTTAGATTGGTGTGGTTATTTATGTGTTTTAGTGTCTCATCAATTGGAAAAGAAAATCTTGAATATCTAAATCAATCTACACACTATCCATGTTGAATAGTGACATCTTATATGCCATGGTAACATAGAGAATTGTTTGATGTCATTCAAGCTAGTATTCACTAAGAAAGGATGGATCAAGTTCACAATTTATTCTTAGAACGAAACAAATAAATAATCGAGATATTATATCGATAGTATAGCTATTGCAGCTATAGCTAGTACTAAATATATTTTGCCTTCCAGAAATCAAATACAGTTCTTTCTTTCTTCACCACAGATTGAGCCTTTTAATACTTGAACCCTCGGTGAGGGTATTACGCTCTTGCTCATCAGGAGCTGGCTATTTGGAGAGGCTTGGATCTTTCGTGAAAACTGAAACACAATCCAACTTCTAGGGGGAGCCTCCATGAGACTCCCGTGAAATCTGACGGGCACTAAGTGCTGTCTTCCTGTATTTCAGATTTCTCAATAGATCCAGTGTACTTTACAATCAAAATTATGTGTCATGCTGTGACACTCGGTAGTTTAAGTTTTTCCTTTCCGGTTGCCGAGTTTCGACCGGGCCAATATCAGGGCAAATTTTCCATTGCAGGCTTTGACACCCCATATTGGCTCTTACGTGAATCATGGAAATATAGGAGTTGGTGCATATGCATGTTTAATCAGTTTCAAGAACTTTTATGTCATATTAATGAGATGATATAAGTATTACATGTAAATTTTGAACTTAGTCGAAGGTAACTAATCTAAAAACTATTATTTCTAGAATTATTTAATATCATCCAGATTTAGAGTTCTAGATATATATATAAATAATCCAATGACATATAGTAAATCCACATACATGCATTTTCAGAGGTACAAGTTCGGGAATTTGGTGTAAAATATATATTTCATATGATCATATTATTATATTATTATTAACTTTTTTAGAGAAAAGGTTAGGTAATATATAGGTCAATACGCGTCACAGTTGAGGGGTTATCAACCACGTCCGCGCGGAGGGTCCAGAGATATTCAAACATTAACTTCCGAATAACTTCGACACTACTCAAGGAGGAGGAGACATCTGTCTTCATAATTCAAGATCATGAGCAAAAGATTATCTAATAAACAGAACGATGAGCAAAATGATAATTCACTGGTGCTCATTACTTCCCCGATGATATAGTCGCATAAGCTTATAATTAACAGAAAACTAAACCAAAGTGGAAAATGAGATCACAAGGATCAAAGTTAAATTCGGAGTAATTAATGACGACGGATTATGTGTATATGAATGGTACTTATACAGTAACTAACAAACAGCAAACTGAATCACTGTCCAAGATTCTAAACACATGATGTTAAACTTGGGTGTTTATCACCATGATCACTCATCTTTTTGTTTAAGTGAATATAAATTTTAAATATATCCGGATTTTTGGTCCAACGCTGGCATAAAGGGCACAATTGCTTGCGAGACCAGTGCGTCCCTTTATTATCATTAACACGATTCTGTTGTTGATTGCGATTTCAGCCAGACTATGTCAAAGTTCTACATATGCTGATCGCCTTGTTCACTAAATCTGGTGTAGAAAAGATTTTTTATGAAATAGTTAAGTATTTTTCAGCTCTGCATAAATTTAATGTGTTATAAACTGAAAGAGCAACCTTGCTTTCTAAACCGTAATGTCTATTCATTGACAACTTGGTATAAAGAAAACTCTAATTTAAAAGTTTATCTACAGCTAAGATTCAATGCACGAGGTGGTCACAATTTCACAACCATTTGTGTTATATCAAAGGTCCAATATTCTTCTATGAAATATTTTAATGATTATAAATACTCAAAATTTATACTAATTGACAACAAGTATATTTAACATGGGCATATAATTAACATAGGTCTTTCACATTTACATGTGATGAGAGTGAGTCTGATTACGAGTGTGTAGTTGCATTGTTCCGTTACACTACAAGATAAGAACTCTGCTAATCCACGGATATATTATGAATGAAAAATATGGAAAGATGTGTAGTTTGTTATGACTGGAAAGCAAAATTATATCCATTGAGTTTTGACACATGCGAATATAAAGTTTAAAGAAATATATAGAAATACTATACAAACCACGAATAATCTGCCAATATATAATTGTATCTGTTGGTTTGGCTAGTGCTGATAGTAATTCAAAATTACATAGATTCATAAAGAATTTTGGTTTTCCTCCTATTTGATTATACTGCGGCAGTATAGATCAAAGACATCATTCATGATCAGTATCCAAAGCCAGACGCCAGGTGTCCTTCAGTAAACCCAGCACTTCCAAAGCATCGTCTCTCCTCGCAGACACAAGGAGTGCCTACCTTTGCCATGTATGTTGGACCTTGTCCGGACTTAGTTCCACATTACGTACTACGATGGATATTTGGCCTGCAGAGGAGCTGGAGGTATGTTGAAAGGTATACCTATTTTTCTTTAGAGAGATGTGTGCTGATCTTGGTAGACTGCTGGTGTGGGTTCAAGGAGCCTCTTGATATGGTATTTATTTAGAGTCTTGTATTTCATGCGAGGACAGGAACAAAATCCATGTAAATTATTCTCTTTCGTTTTATTTGAATACTGCAAGAAAGGCCATGCTGGAAAATAGAGGTGTCCATGACTCCATGTCGTGTGGACGTATGAGCGGCACTATACGAAGTGATAACTTAAAGATATTTTGTGCAGAATACATCCAGGGTGTGTTGTACGTTTGGAACAGGTCTGCACGAATGTGAAGGGAAAAATAGAAACTCTGCCTGAGGCTATGGGAGATTCGTCTCAACTTCGTGGTCCTCTTGATTCATGATTCTTGTTAATTATCAGTTAATTAAACTTAATTTCACGTGTGATCAGGTTCACTCTACAAGCTTAAGCATCGCGTGAGCTATGATCGTATTATGCATGGCGACCTACCTCATGAGGGAAAGCAGACTGCGTGATATGGTTATGACAGAGAGGGTTTTTATTGCCCCCTCAATGTAGAGTTTCAAATGGATAGGTGAGAATAACCTGCAAGTCGTGAATGATTCAGGCATTCAAGATGTTGTGACATGCGCGAGAGGTAATCATGAAAAGGATATTGAATCTCGCATTGCGGTGACAGCTCACTTATCCACAGCACATGGACACATTCGAACGATTGATTTTCCGAGTTTCAGCTGTTCAGTCCTCAGTCCTCAGTGCTTCGGTCCACGTCTCTACTGTGAGTGGGAAAGCTAGCCGAACTGTTGAAGTTCAACTGCCAAGTTCACTCAGACCTGGGGAAGGAGGTTTGGCGAGTCCTCTGTTCTGAAGCGTGGGAAAGCTAGCCGAACTGTTGAAGTTAACTGCCAAGTTCACTCAGACCTGGGAAGGAGGTTTGGCGAGTCCTCTGTTCTGAAGCGATCGAGTTTATTTGTTCCGGAGTGTGTATCGGCGAGCAGCAGCATTTCCTTTCCTTCGGGGAATTCGAAGATTATGGGGATGCATATGGCTGCGGATGTACTCGGGAAGTGGAAGATGTCCGCTGTCACGCTTCTGCTGCTATTCCTGACGTTAGGGATCTTTTCTCTCATGATCTCCAACTGCCTTCAGCAAAGCACCATCGTTGGAAATCCTCGGACATCAGTCGGGGTTGTTTCTGCAGAAGGTTAGTTTGTATCTTCACTCGGTTTTGCGAGTGACAACCCGTTCCGTTAGAAACCATCGATATGCTATATTTCGTTTTGTGTTTGTATGTTTTTCACTTATATTATACCCTACAGCTCTAGATCCATTTAACCTCGCGATCGTTTGATCCTATGCATGTACAGCGGGGACCGTTCAAGCCTTCCGCCTTTCGGCGAGTTCTACAGCTCTTCCAGTTGCATTGTTTCGTGATCGGTGCTCACTGACTTCGAATTTGAATTGCAAGCAATTATACATATCTGCAAGCACATGGTTGCAACTGCTAGTGGATATGAATTCAGCTTTGATCAATATGCGTACCTTATTTGTAGCAGAAAATATGACCACTGGTAGGTGCATGCAGGCAGCGATGGATACAGTGACAGACCTAGGACTGTTCAAGGACTGCGCGGTCTCGGACTGATGACAACCCACGTACAATTTCATCGCTTCCCGAGCAGCGGAGTGACGCACAATGGCGACACAGTGCATAGCACTAGTCATCAGTCATTTGCTGAGAGCAAAGCCCCACACTCGGAGGTTTCCTCTTTCAGTGACGAATTCCAGCTCCAGGAGAGACGGACACTGCTGAGTACCGATCCAGACCTCAGTCGCAAGGACAAATCTACTCTTAGCGCTGCAACAGAAGAGGTTTCTCACGATCACGTTGACTATGAAGGCCCAGAAACCTATCCACCGACACCAGACTATGATCACATGGACTATGCGCGGCCTAGTATGAATCGGCCCATCATTCAAGACCCTCCGATGCTGCCGCCTCGGTCCCGATACGACGGGGTGGATTATGATGGCCAAGGAATTCATTCACCGATACCAGACTATCAAGTACAGTACTACGTATACGCGGAGCCTGGTATGAATGAGCCCACCATTGGAGACCCTCCGATTGTGCCTCGACCTCGATACGAGGAGGTGGATTATGAAGGTCCAGGAGTTCATCCACCGATACCAGACTACGGGCCATAGAGGTTCCACCCACGGAGCGTGTGGTGCGCTGATGATGGAGGGTTGTGTGAGGGCGATCAATTCAGTTCTAATCTGAATGCGGCTCTTCACTATATAGACAGCGGTTTTACTTAGTTACACGCTTAGAGCTTTGTTTGTATTGTTGTTTATACATCATGGAAGCTTTATGATAGCGAATAGTAGTGAGCTGATCGGAGGCATCCAAGCATCAGCTCTAGATTCCAGCACATGATGTACCTTGAAAGCTAAGGGTGTACAGTGAGTGTTCTTGCAATTCGTTTAGTTTAATTTGAAGAGCACTTTTTACAAAAAGTATGGACCCGCACGGATAGGGAAGCGGAAAGATTTCACCAAAGCGGACGAACTCGCTAATGCATGGATGCACCGTAGTCGATAAACCAAGAACATGTTGTGCGGCACTCGTAATGGAGTGTATGTTCTAAGGAATCTTTGACAACAAAGACATCTGATTCTGATTCAGTATAAGAGTATAGTGTACACATCGTTTAACTAATTACTAATCTGCATCACTTTAATTTGCTGTTACGAAATGCGTATACACAAAAGAGTGACAGGCTGGTTTCGGTAGATTACACGACAGCATCTAAGTTGGTGCTCTGATCATCGAAAACCTCGTGTACATACATAGTTGCGTGTAGTATTGTTATATTGCTCAGGATGAAAAGCTATGTTCTGTTCTGGAGATTTAATATTTACAATAACTTGCTTTATTACGGTCTTCTCTGTAGAAGGTGGTCGAACTAAGTGTACTTTGTTGGACAGATTCGAAGCTCCAGATGACATTTAATATAAAGGTAAGCTTTTTATTTCTAGCCACATTCCAGGAGAAAACAAATTGTAGGTCCACGGGTGAGGAGACTGAGCTTGTCGATGACTTCAATTAAAGCTAACGGTTGAGATGAAGCTTTAATGTTCAAGATTGAGAAGGTTTAGGTCTAACGTCCGTGTGATCTTTCGAACTTTGCGACCTCTTAGTGCGCTTGCTGGCCATGATGAAGTACGAGGTGTACATGTATTTATCGGAAGGGTCCTGTCGTTCCACCGCGCCGAAGCAGGTATGACGAGCAATCCAATAACGCTGCTTGAATGCACGTGATTGACGATGTGCGGCAGCCATTTCTGAGGGGCTTCTTAACATCCAAAAGCAGCAGTGCCAAGTACAATCTTCTCAGAGAACCGTGCCTTGTTGGAGGTGTTTGGAGACAAGGCTTCCGGGCATTAATTCATCAGTCTCTCCTCCGGATCTTGTTCAGTATTTCGCGGGACAGTGGAATGCTTCTCAGCAATTGGAGGGCCATTCAACTGCTCAACTGTTCCAGACTTACGCGAAGACAAATGACACATTTGACCGGGTCCATATACCATGTTGTTGTGCTCTTTTCTGCTATGATCGGTATGTGGGCGCGCATGGCTCTTGTTTCGAGTGTGGTACTATGGACGAGGTAAGCGCTTAAAACGAAAAGGTTTTCAGAACCTTCTGTGGAGATTTTACCCTGCTCTTAAGTCGTAGCTGGCAACTGCGTACTGGCTAATAGGCATTGTTGTCGTACACTACTCCAATGTACATCCGTAAAGCACAAGTCATTTGAAGGGCATGTTCAAGTTTGTACGGTTTCTCGCCGGTGCGCCAGGCTCTGCGAGCATTTTACCCGTGAGCGGAGTCGGCGATCTTTCAGCTCGGAGGGCGGTTCGAATAGAGAGTTCCGACTTGATTTGAGAGGAAGGAGCGTAGGATGATACTAGGATCGTGGAGAAGTTTACCTTTGGTGAAGACGAGGCTTTGTTCATATGCATGCAGGCTAGACCCCAATCTAATCTGTGAATTTGGAGCATATGTTAGATCGTCCTGAGACCTTAGCTGAACACAGCAAGCGCAGTAGCTGCTGATTTAATCTAAGAGCTAGTTTGAGGTCCGGGATCGGAAGAATCTGGGCAGATCTAGATACGAGTGAGCACAATGATGCCTAGTGAAGGGGGAGAAGCGTCGAAGCGATTACTGCTGAACGATGACATCCAAGAGGAATCCTCAGATGATGAAAAGGAGGATAAACCCTCCATGTCTGCTGAGTACTGGGCGAATGTCAGTCGTCCTGGATATGAAACACCTATTCTTGCATCACTCTGGTAGGTCACGTTTCTTTATCTCCTCTCTGCCTCTAAGCGCAGTAAGAGATTTGTGTTTGTGGTCTTTTGCCTCTTTTTCAGATTCGTCTGTTTCTCCGTTTGGAGCCAGTAACATGTAGTACCAGCCTGCAAATTCAGGGAACCCCAGTTTTTCGCATACTCAGTAGAAGAGGATGCGGAAAACTGTTTGCCAAATGATCATGAGAAGAGTGACAGACAAGTTGATGCAAAATGACCTTGGGACTGAGATAGGGGCTTCAGAAATGCTCCGTTTCTGTCTAAACTATGAGAAGTTGCATGCGATACTGTAACAGCTTATGTTAGGTCGTCTGTCCCCCAGTTCGGGTGTGGAGATATCACAAAGAACTATCCAGATGAGCGTAAAACAGTTCATTTCTCCTCTTGATGCCAAGCATATCTATCATTATCAAATACTAATTTCAAGAGGGATGTATATTTTGAGAAACTAGACGTAGGTTTTGATTTTTGAGAAGCTGATGCGTTTCAGTTCCCTACCTGTAGTTTGTTTGTCTGTCTTATGAACATTTGCAGAAACGTGTTCTAGTGATAAAGTTCCGGCAACAGAGCAAACAATTCTTGCAGCTAGTTACGGAATCCATTACGTTTGTCTGTCTTATGAACATTTGCAGAAACGTGTTTCAGTGATAAAGTTCCGGCAACAGAGCAAACAATTCTTGCAGCTAGTTACGGAATCCATTACGTTGCATCGTCTTTTTTTCATGTCCTGAGTGATTTGCTATGGGATGATATGTCTAAACACAAAATAAGACTCTAATAACCTCTCAATCACAATGATACACTATGAACAGTCAAGTAAATATACACATTGTAAACATGGTAGAACAACCCTACATTGTGAAGGTAAAAACTCATAATACAGATTAGAGTCTGATTCTGTAACACAGAAAACATATTTCAAAATATGTTCTACAAATTTTCATATGACATGTGGTAACTCGCTAAATGTCATTTATAAGAAAATGTTTTCACGTCTGGATAATGGGATAACTGCAGCGTCTTGCTGCAAGTTGCTGCTGGGGGTAAGGAAATTGGTCCTAACGAAGAACAACTAATATAACATCTGATTCTTGGTTGTACTTTTCATCTCTTTGATGAATCTGTATAACATGTAAACCTCTGGTTCACTGAACAGGATAACAGCTTCAATATAAGCTTGTCGTAAGTCTTCTGGAAATGATTTATTAAAAGTAACATGTGATAAAAATCCTGTGCTAGTTATACTTTGTAAGTGCTAAAAAAGGCTAACATTGCATCAACTGATACATATGTGAGAACATTAGACACTATTGTCTTTTTTTCCATAGTTAACACATATGGATAGTTATTAACTGTATTTATTATGAAAAGAAATCCTTCACGGAGTATTCTAGCCACAGAAGAACATCTTACAAACAGTGTATTGTACATCACATCTGCAATAACAAGAGTGAAATTTTTTTTAGACATGGTAGGGTTAAGACTCCGAAATTTTGCATAATAAAGTGGAATACCTTCTTTCTATCAAGTCCACAAGCTCTCTTCTTGTGTCTTATTGCCCTCCGCTACATTCTTCATGAGCTCAAATTTGTACGTAAGAAAAGACTGAAAATCTTCAATAAATAGATCATGATTTTTTCCGAGTAAGGCATGAACTAGATATTCTTTTGTTGACTCCGCCCCCATGGCTATAGCAATGGCTTACTCTCATGTTGTCCCCACGGCAGAACTACCCTGTTCAACTCTCAATCAGATGGTTGGACAAGAGACACACATCCGATTAGGAAATTTGTCACTACGAGTCACCCATGGATTATTAGTGGGTGACTCGTAGTGACACCCACTAATAATGGTGGGTGTCACTACGAGTCACCCACCCATCGTTGAAAGATTATATTTACATCCAAGGAATCCGTGGAGGTAACGTTGTAGTCGTCCAGGAGCTTGTATGCTGAGCTAACTAGAAAATAAGAAGGCAAATTACATCTCATGGTGTTCCAAAGAAGTATGTTCACTGTTGTCCGTACACGTAATCATAAACATAAGTGAACTGAATACATATCATCAAGTGACAAGAATTCATTCACACTGAAAGTAACACAAAATGTATTTAGTTTAGCCAAGGTATTCCGAATACACTCCACTGAGTCCACGGAGGATGAACAAAACACAAGAGAAAGTTTCAACTTAATAATATCTGAAATCAGTTTAATGCTAGAATACGTACCTGCGTACTGTCAAGTTGATGAAAGTTAAGTTTTTAGTTTTTTTGCCGCCAAAAGTGATATGTATATAGCTCGAGCTCGGTTATCACTTGTTTTCACTATCAATTTTAAGCTAAAAAGTAACCATTCGTTGCACATGCAGTACAAGGAAGTCATTAACACTTTCTCATCCTCCAGAAGAGCAGCTTGGACTGTCTTCATGATTTCATGCAACTCTTGTCGCTTTTGTTGTGGATAATGGTCTGGATGAGAATTCAAATGCCAAGTTCAGTCGTACTGTCCTCCTCAAAAGTATAATCTTTTTATAGTTTAAACTGTGTAAAAGAACAGAAGCCGGGATTACCACCAGTATCGCGTCGCCAGAGAGTATACTCTCATATAGATACCACCAACACCTTCCATCGATACTTGCACTTCCAAGACATAAGTCATCCATTCTAGAGCAGAAATCCCTGAAGTTTATCATTGTTAGCACCGTGGTATCGAAGCAGGCTGTGGAGTTTGCAACCCGTTGGGTCTACAGGCAAGGTACAGCCAGCACGCAATGAATGAAATACTATCATATAATGAGAAATGGATCGGATGCAGTTGAGTGCTATAGTATGAGTTACGTACGAGATCATGAAACATCACGTCACTAAAGAACTGTACCACTCACCTGGCAAAGATGGTGCGTTTGCCACGACCGAAGGAAGGTCAAAATTGATATCACGAGGTGAGGATGAAAACAAAGAATTAAAGCAAAAAATGTTGTCTACGCTGCTTCCAACGTCGACGAGTACTTTAGTGTCTTTGGAGCCTTCGTATTCCTGCACAATAATTCTCACCAGAAAGTTTCAGTGATGTCGTTATGGAAACGATCTCGAAGCTCCGGGAACTTAAGATTGTGGGCGCACATCTTCTGTGAACGCCTCGTGCATTCTTTCAAACATCGCCACAAAAAAGTGGTGGCAGTCGAGCTTGATCAGGACACCATACTAAGCTCGTAGACTGTGACATCGACATCCATTCTGGAGACACCATTCAAGTGATGCTCGATCTCGTCGTTCTCATGACTGACTTGGAAAAAAGTCTTTGCAGACCATGAACGTCATCATGCGATTCAGCATGGAATCAGTAATGATAAGACGTTGAATGGATTCCTTCACTAGATCTGAGAGATAATTTTTGCCGTGCTAAGAGATTTCTTCAGTGCCTTGGAAAGCATGTCCAGAAAACTCAACGTGACAATTGCCAGGATGAGATCATGCCCTCTGCTGAGATGGCTGTGGCACTTCCAATGGCTTCCAACTGGCGCTCTAACCAAAGTATCTCTGTAACATTCTTCATCCTACTCAGCGCTAGCTCGCTGCTGCCTGTTGAGATTGCATTGGGATGGTCTTTGAGAATTAAGTTTCACGTTTGTAGCATCCTCTTAGAATGCACCTACATCTAGATTTAAATCTGCACCTAAATTCAAATCAAACCAACCATTCAACTTCGGTGCTAGCTCATCACGTGTACCTAACGTAACGGTTATCAAAGTAGGTAATGTGGTCGATTGAACTGGTTGGATGAAGTTTAAATGTGTCAATATGCATGTACACGACATTAACATCATAAGTGAAAAGATAACGCTATTAAATATGACTAGAGGTTTTGTGTACTGATATATATACATTTTTATGTAGACTGAAAAATATACACTATGTTTTTTGCACAGGTGTTACTTTATATACACGTGTGATTGAGATTATATGTTCGGTTATTCGTTAAAATGTAAAAAAGAGATTATGTGCAAAGAAACATGAAGAACCAAAAACAAATTGGTGGACCTCTTGATCAAATTAAAAAAAGCGCCGATGACTTTCCTGAAACTGAATTATCGACTGGTAGTAATTGGTCAATCCTTAGGCGCTCATGTAGGATCTCTGCATACCATGCTCCTTAAGAAAACGGATGAGGAGGGCCTCACTCCGCTTGTTGTTGGCCTAAACTGATAACCTGCTGGGGCTATGGATGTCCTCCATGTGTGGACAAGATGATAGCTGACGAGGTAAAATTTATCAAAATTTTTGACCATCAGGTATATTTAATTTACCAGCAATGCAAATTGTTTTGTATTAGCCAGTAGACCTGCAGACTATGCATCGAAATGCTTTACACAGGGTGGTCATAAATATGCTCAAAACTGTTCTTTAGCGAAAACACCACATGCTCGTATAGGAAAAAGAGAGAGAGAATAGATGCAAGAGAGACTAAGTATGAGTAAGCTTGTTTACTGAAATGAATAATAATGAGGTAGGAGGCCCAAAGACCAGATACTTATACTTTGGTGCAAGGGCAGACAAAGCCTGCGGAACGGCATGAGCCCAAATATCCTAAACTAGTTGTTGTACGCATGTTCATACTATACAGCTAATTCTAACACTCCCACTCAGAGACTAGTTGTTATAGACTAAAGTTTTAATCCTAGTCTTGGTAGAAGGTAGTTCAACTTAGGAGCACGGTAGGCTCTTAGTTAAGATATCTGGTTATCATCTCTTGAGTAGGGCAATACTTCACTTCAGTTGTCTTGGATGTAACTTGATCCTTAATGAAGTGGTACCAGATATCTACATGATTCATCTTGTCATGGAACTTAGACGTTTCTACGAGTGCTTTCGCACTCTAGTTAACACAATACAAAGTGGTAGCCTCATTCTCAGCTAATCCTATATCTAGTTAAGAATTGTCGAAGTCATATTGCTTCTGATGAACATTTGTTGAGTGTCATATACTCGACTTCAGTACTTGACAGTATGACAGATTTCTATCTCTTCGACGACCAACTTATTGCTCCTTGAGAGTAGATGAAACAATTTCCAGAAGTTGAACATCGTGACTCGATGTGACCTCCCCAGTCAGCAACAGTGTAGCCAAATAGAGAAATTTGTTGAGGCGAGTATTTGTATTCTAAGTACTGGTCTAGAGTATCCTTGATATAGCGAAATGCGTGCTTTAGGACGGTGATGTGCTTTAGTCATGGGTTAGCCATGTACTGAGATAATACACTAATGCTAAAGGTTAGATCAAGACGAGTGCAAACGGCAGTCCAATTGATAGAACCTGTTGCACTCTGATATGGATAAGAAACACACTACGCCTTCTCTTCAGAAGAAGAACCATCTTCTGTTGAGAATTTTTCTCCTAAGGTTAGTGGTGTACTAACATGTTGGCAATTCTCTAAGCCAAACTGGAATAACTTTTGGGTCAGATACAAGGTTTGATTGAGCTTGATCCATCCTTATGCTCGATTTCGGTTAATCTTTATACTTAAGCAATGGTGGATATTACCGATGTCACTCATCTTGAACCTTGAGCTGAGGTTGTTCTTGATGTATGCCGACAATCTTGCTTCCTATGATTGTGTCATCAACATAGAATGCTAGGATGTCAAACTGATTATCCTTATGAATGTAGTATAGTTATCATCAGCTCATGACTTATTGAACCCAAGAGAAAGTAAGAACTTGTCTATGATCAAAAATCATTCTCTAAAAGATTGCTTCAATCCATAAAGTATACGAAGGAGCTGGGAGCTCTTCCACAGAAGCGGGAGTTGACCGCCGCTCTCCTTCCAGGAAGGATGAGAGGAGGGGCGGAGTCCGGTGTCATTGTCCTCTCGAGATCGAGGACAATATCTCTATCCTGGGGAGCGTGTATGGACGAGGAGGGGAGGCGGGGTCTCTTATGTAGGGTTGGACCCCCCGTGAAAGAGGAGGGGCGTTGTGCTCCTTCTTCTATGAGGGGGTTCGATGTTGTTACGTCGCAAAGGAGCTTAGTGTCCCTTTGTCTGAGTATTTAGGGACGTCGTCTCTCCATGGGAGGCACGTCTGTTCGCTTGCCATCTTAGATCGGGAGGCGCGCCTTAGTCTTGGGGGCATGGATCGTTCTCATGACGATCTGTGTCTTCCTAGAATATAAGGATGCGTCGATCTGCGTATCTTGCCAGATCGAAGGACGCGCCCAGCCATTGGAGCACGGATCACCCTCGTGGCGATCTGTCCCTCTCTAGAATTGTGGTTGAGGAAGGCACGTCGGATCGGGAGACGTTGTTGTATCATGGACCGTCTCCTTTCTAAAAATCAATTTTGATGCTTATTATTATCACTCCAAAGACACTAATGAGACTAAAATTGAAACTTTTTGCACAACTTCGGATCTTCTCTTTCATCGCATCAATGGGTAGAGCTCATAGTAAGCTTTCCATGGGTACTTTGTCTACTTCATTTGGACGCCTAGTGGAGAAGTTACGATTTTTGAAAGATGGAAAAAACAAGCTAGACCTCAGCTAACGGACTTTTTGCACAACTTCAGATCTTCATTTTCATTACATCAATGAGTAGAGCTTGTTGTCAACTTCCCATGAGTACTTCGTCTACTTCATTTGGGCGCCTAGTGGAGAAGTTACGATTTTTGAAAGATAGGAAAAACAAGCTAGGCCTCAGCTAACGAACTTTTTGCACAACTTCAGATCTTCATTTTCATTACATCTATGAGTAGAGGTTGTTGTCAACTTCCCATGAGTACTTCGTCTACTTCATTTGGACGCCTAGTAGAAAAGTTACGAGACTCGAAAAAAGAGAAAATCAAGCTAGGCCCTAGTTTACTGTTTGCAGCTCTTGGCACTATACTAAGGACACAAGGGGCCTGCTAGATCATTATCTGAGAAAACTTGTATGTTAGGCTGACATAAGGAGGCAGCTTAAGAAGCTAGCTTGTTTCTATGATTTAGTGGTGAACGGTTTGGAGAATTGAGAAGTCCAATGCATGCGCGCAAAGTGTCATTGGGTTCAGATCTGTGCAGGCTACGTGTTGGTTAAGACGGTTTGTGAAGAGATAGATCGAGGAGCATCTTCCGAGAGAAATTGAGACGCAAGAGAAGTTTTAGGAGTGCTTCAATGACATGTGAAAGAGAGTTGGACCGTTCGAATTGTTTCGGAGTCCAAACTCGCTGTCTTTGGATCCATTGGGATCAGAACGTCGAGTTCTTCAGGAAATTGAAGATGATACAAAGTTTCATCAGAGTTTGGGAGTTCTGAGTGAAATTGACTCGCAAGGAAGCATTTACGGCAATTTTTGATCGTCTGCGACTTGAGATTGGGTTGTCTTCGCGATTGATGAGCCAAGCTCTTCATTCTTGATGCCTACGCGATCAAGGAATCTTCATCTACGTATAGGAGAAGACCGTACGTGGATTGGATTGTTCATTAGGGTGTGGTGAGCGAGTTTGAGCCGTAGGGAGTCGATTTTCGTCAATTTTTTACATCTTGTGATCAAATTTTTTGTGTGATTTTACCAAGGGAACTCCAAATGACTTGCTTGGAGTCTCATTGGGTTCAAGGTAGCTAGATCTATCTACCAGAGAAGACATATATTAGTTCAGACGATCCATTTGGATGGTGTGTGTAGTTTTAAGCCGCAGGGAGGAGTTTTTTAAGGTTTGATCACCTACGACCAAAAATAGACGATATCTCGAATGTCGAGAGTTAGATCTGATAGTTCTTGAAGCCAATAGAGTCAAGAAGGAAGACCTTATCGACATCTGAAGACCGTTTGACGAAAGAAGAAAGTTCTCAGATAGGTCTTTTTGAATTCCTTCGCTACGGTTTTCGTTCTTTGGAGTTCGTAAGAGATCTAGTTGGCTATGTACAACTTTAGCTAGCTAGCTAGGCTTGTACGTGGACGTTGTTTGGACTTGGGTTTGAATCGTGTTATACTGATACAGCTCTTTTTGTTAGCAAAGGAATATTTCTCTTGCTTTGAACTACGCTTCGATAGTTTTGCGTCAGAGTTGAGATTTAGAGACTCGTTTTAGATTTTCTAAAAGCAGATTATAGACCGCTCTGGTTGTTTCTAAGTTGTGTGTTCTTAAGGAGAAAGAACCGGCAGTGTATATACATTAGGAGTTGGTACATATTGTGACTCTCGTTTTCGTGCTTGTTTCTCTCTTTCTTGTCTCTGTCCAACACACTACATCTCCACAGTCAAGGACCTTGTGTTTTCTTGGACATTATTCACTCAAAATCCGACACGATAACGTGCCAGTGCTATTTTGTGTGTCTATTATCGACCGTGAGTGTGCCAACAGTGTGAAGGAGTGCAAAGAAAGAATGAGCCGTGGTCGATCATGGTTATCCGATCGACCACCACAGCCATCTACGGGACCCCCCAATCTTTTCCGAGAAGGAGTTTCAGGGCCATTGTTGGAAGCAAGGATTGAGAGTGCTCTGTCTTCAGCTATGCATGGTGTGCTTGCGGGAGTGACATGGTGTGCGCGAGAATAAGTGATGAGTCTAGCAAATAGAGATCGTTGCTTAGCGAGCATGAGCAATTGGACGTCTATTCTTGTCCTCTAGATAGCAAGCATCATTATCAATAATGCACCACCCACCCTTGGAATCAAACATTTGAGTTGAAAATAAGTTTTTTGTACTGCACGAACGTGCAAGATGTCCTTAATTAAGACATTTTCATCTTGAGAAGTTTAACTTCAACATCGCCATGACTTTCAATTTGAACTGTAGTGTCATCTCTTAAAAGAATCTGATCTTGAAGAGCATTTTCTCGTTCAGTGTACTTATAAAATTGATCGCGGTCGAGGACCATGTGATGGGTAGCGCCAGTGTCAACGTACCGATGATGATCCACAGTTCGATGTGCTAATTCGTTGTAGAGTTGGTTCTTCAATACTCGCATGTTGTTGTTGTTGCGTTGACGGTTCTTATGAATGCGGGATCGCTGATTCTGATTTCCGTCTTGTTGCTGAGGTTGATTGGACGAAGCGCTGCTGCTTGAGGCTTGATTTGGACAATTCAGGACGATGTCCAATTAAATTGCACCCAAAGAATTGAATGTTGAAATCTTGGAATCGTTCCGCTTTTTAGAACGATTGTCGTTCTTGCCTTGCTTGGGTGATTACCTCTTCTCTACAAACAATGTGGTCGAAGGTTCATGTTGCATTTTTCGACGAAAAGTTTTTAGGTGAGAAGAAACGAGATGAGATCTTGCAACGTCAAGTTGGTGTTGCATCTCATCACTTGTAGTAATATTTGGTATCGTGATGGAAAAATAACAACTCGAAGCTCTTATATCATATAGAAAAAAAGAAAGAGAATCAATGCAAGAGAAACCAAGTATGAGTAACCTTGTTTACCTAAATGAATAATAATGAGGTAAGAGGTCCAAAGGTCAGGTACTTATACTTTGGTACAAGGGCAGGCAAAGCATGCGAAAGGACATGAGCCCAAATATCTTGAACTAGTTGTTGTACGCATGTTCATACTATACAACTAATTCTAACAGCTCGAATAAATAAGAAAACTTTCAAACATCTCGGTAGTTTTGAGTTCTACATGGTTTGTTCTCACATTGATTTGTAAGACTATTCGACACATAAGTACTTCTTCCACGTACTTCTCACCTTTTAATGTTCCTTCCACGTTCATCACTGGTGGTTTATCGCGCTTCTGCTGACCTACTTACAGATCAGTTACTTACTTGCCTCCAGCAATAGTTGAACTGAAGCATACATAACTTATGAAGAGAATAACGGTGGAGAATGTTTTTGGCCTTCCTCTCCTCTGTTCCAAGATGAAATTGTTGCACGAATAAGCCCTGCTGCTCTAGAGTACTTAAGATAAGAGATCGAGAAGACCGACTGGTACTTATATTTCTTCAGCTGAGCTTAGTAGATGTGATGGCTTTACTGAAGCAAAATTCACTTCTTGGGACACGTTAAACTGATAGGAAGTCCTAGTTCTTGATAGGTTGACGTTTCTGAGGATTCTCAGCTGCACAAGGTATTTTCTCTTGCTTTTGGGTTAACATGCTCGCAGAAATAACAGGTTTAGGCTAGTATGTAAGTATTATAATAGACTATGACTCAGATTGTAATCGTCCCTCTTCTCGCTGGTAAAATCGGGTTTCAAAACATCCTACTCATATGGTTTGAAAATTCAAACCATATAAGAGTAAATTTGAATATAATGAATATTTTCTTTTAAGTTATTAGGAAATAAAAAGATAAAATCATTTTTTTTTGCTTTTGAGTGGAAACCAATTTTTATATTTAATGATTCATAAAAAGTTCAACTTCTGTTATATTCATTAACAATGAGCTTATTAATTAACTACTTACTGATCATCTTAATAATATAGTTTCAAGATTCTCAAAACTACTTCAAAGGTATACGTCTTTTTCCAAATCTTGTATAGAAAATACTGATATGAAACAGTTAAGTCATTTTCAACTCTGCATGAATTTATGGTCTAGTTATAAACCAAATTAAATATAGTAGGTTATAAACCGCGAAATGTATTACTGACAATTAGTCATAAATAAAAGCTCAAGGTGAGTTAAGAATCTTTGACGGTGACTTAATCATATTATATAGTTTATAAGTTTCTTATTCAACATGAATGTAGTTAGTTAAGAATTGAGACTTGGAGGATAATGCGAGCGTGATGAACTGATATCAGCATAATGAAGACTACCTCTTGTTCTCCGTTGATCACCTCCAGTGCATGCAGCTGCATCCGCAATACGACACCGATTGGGGACTTCGTATGCTTTTGTAGATATCTGTCCTCCGGCCTGTCTACGTAGACTCACTACTTGTTATATTCGAATTTTAAATAGCTAGCTAGAGCTTTCGATACCGTTTTCATAATAAAGTTTAAACTTAAAGTTCAGCTCTTGCAACTGAAATAGCGTCACTTGGTACATGCATTCATGCATGTGAAATTCTGAATCTGGAACTCCTTGGAAACATCTAAGAGAACGTTTTCTATTAAAAAGACGTGCAAGACTATCTAACAACATCTAATGACTACGGCGTCTGAGAACGAGGAGCAAAATAACAATTCATTGGTGCTCATTACTTAGTAATAATAGATCATTATAATTAACATGGAATTAAATACAACCAAGGTGGAGAATAGATAACAAGGATCTAAGTTAAATTATGAGTAAATAAAACTTTACATATATATCTTCTGATGCAGGCTAGCTTAAAGTTTCAAGAAATATACAGAAATACTAAACAAATCAAGCATAATTTGCCGAGATACGGTCATATCTGACGGTTTGTCCAGTGCTGATAGTAATTCTAAACTACATGGATTCGTAAAGAATTTAGTTTCTTGTGTACTTACTATCCATTTAACTATCGTAGTAAAGATCAAAGATATCATTCAAGAATTTGAGAAGAACTTGGACGAAGCAACTGGGATGAAGGAAATGGCATGAGCATATTTCGAAATGCCAGTTCCTTCATATTTCGAAATGCAAAGAATCGATGGTAATATGTTCTTGGTTGATAGACTTCGGTGCATGCATGCATTGATTGACGTCGTCTGCCTTGATGAGATCTGTCCTCCGCTTCTCAATGCGTGAGATCGATGGTAACATCACTCAGTCTGCATCTTGAATGTATCTGAGTCTCCTCAATACTCTTCAAAGTGCAATACATCCGTAGCTTTCAACGTAGATCATGTGCAGCGGTGTACATCTGATGCTCTACGACCTTAGATTAGTTCATTGTTACATTATTTTACTTTACATATTTCAAGCTTCCATGATATATAAACTTTAATACAATATTTCTTTTGCTCTGGTTCAAGAATCACTAATCGGATCCATATTGTCTCATATCTCACACATGAGTAGAAGTAGAAGTTTGAATATCAGATTCTCTAGATTTTGGTTGGCTTCGCATTGATTACTTAAATTCGACTACCGCATTTGCGATCCAAGGAGAATATACATTAACGCTTCATCAGTTTGTTGGTTACAAGGTGATAATTGATGAACACGGAAGGTTCGAAATAGAACCTTCCGTATTTAAAAAAGACGTATAAAAAAAGATTGGGAGGTCCCGGAGGTGGCTATGGTGGTCAATCGGATAACCGTGATCGACCACGACTCATTCTTCTTTTGCACTTCACACTGTTCGCACACCCATAGTCAACAATAGACACACAAAATAGCACAGGCTCGTTATCGTGTTGAATTTTACGTGAAGGATGTCCAAGAAAACGCGAGGTTCTTGACTGTGGAGATGTAATGTGTTGAACAGAGACAAAAAAGAAAGAAACAAGCACGAAAACGAGCGTCGCAATATATACCAACTCTTAATGTATATACACTACCGGTTCTTTCTCTCTAAAAAAACAAAACTTAGAAACAGACCAGAGCGGTTTGTAATCTGCTTTTCAAAAATCTAAAACGAGTCATTAAATCTCAAAATCAGACTCAAAACTATCGAAACATAGCTCAAAGCAAGAGGAATATCTTTCTGCTAACAAAAAGAGCTGCTCTAGTATCACACGATTCAAACCCAAGTCCAAACAACATCCACGTACAAGCCTTTAGCTAAAGTTAGTTAACACAAGCTATACATAACCAACTAGATCTTTAACGAACTCCAAAAGACGAAAACTGCAGCGAAAGAATCGAAAAAGATCTATCTGAGAACTTCCTTCTTTCATCAAACGCTCTTCAGATGTCGATAAGTCCTTCTTTCTTGACCTTGTTGGCTTCAAGAACTATCAGATCCGACTCTCGACAGTTGAGATATCGTCAATTTTTGATCGCAAGTGATAGAATCTTCAAAAACTCTTCCCTGTGGCTTAAAACTGCACACACCACCCAAATGGATCGTCTGAACTGATTTCCGTCTTCTCTGATAGATAGATCTAATTATCTTGAACCCAATGAGACTCCAAACAAGCCGTTTGGAGTTCTTTTGGTAAAATCACACGAGAAATTTGATCGCAAGATGTAAAAAAATGACGTAAATTGACTCCTTGTGGCTCAAACTCGCTCACCACACCCTAACCAAGAATCCAATTCACGTATGGTTTTCTCTTATTCGTAGATAAAAACTCCTTGATCGCGTAGGCATTAAGAACACAAAATTTGGCTCATCAATCACGAAAAACAACTCAATCTCAGATCGAAAGCATCAAAAACTGACATAAATGCTTCTTTGCGAACCAATTTTACTCTAAAGTCCCAAACTCATGAGATCTCAAGCTTTCATGATATATTAAAGACAAAACCAAAGGAGTATGTAACTAACAAAAATAGTTGTCTATATAAATGTACAATGAAAAGCAACATTCAAAATTAAACTGACTAGTCTTGTATTTTAGTACGAAGGATTAATCCCGTAAGAGTTGATCACCCTTCAATTGAGACAGGCCTGTCCTAAGTTTGAAACTTCGTTGCTGCATGCTGCAAGCCTGAAGACCTGTGAGATGTTGTTCCACCATCAGCGCACCACATGCTCCATGGGTGGGACCTCTATGCCCCGTAGTCTGGTATCGGTGGATGAATGCTTGGACCTTCATAATCCACCTCCTCGTATAGAGGCGGAGGCAGGATCGGAGGGTCTCCAATGGTGGGCTCATTCATACCATGCTCGCATAGTACTGTAGTTGATAATCTGAAGTCGGTGGAATAATTCTTGAGTCCTTATAATCCACCTAGACGTATCCAGGCCGAGGCTGCAGCATGGGGGGTCTTGAATGATGGGCTTATTCACACCAGGCTGCGCATAGGCCACGTGATCATAGTCTGGCTGCTGGTGGCTGTTGCTCTCAACAGATGACTGATGACTAGTGCTATGCATTTTGTCGAAATTTTGCTCAGGATATGACTGATGACTAGTGCTATGCACTGTGTCGACATTGTGCGTCACTACACTGCTCAGAAAGCGATGAATCTGTAAGTGGGTTGTTGTCATCAGTCTGAGACCGCGAAGGCCTTGAACTCTAGATCTGCCACTGTATCCATCGTTGCCTGCATGCACCTACCAGTGGTCATCATCTCTGCTATACATAAGATACGCATATTGATCAAAGCTGAATTCATATCCACTAGCACTTGCAACCATATGCATATATATGCATGCAGATAATTATAACTGCAGGGAATCGAGTGAGCACCGATCGCGAAACATTACAGTTGGAAGATCGGTAGTATAGCTCGTTGGAAAAGCGGAAGCTTAAGTCTGGAACGGTCCTGGTGATTACATGCATAGGATGAAATGGTAGAGAGTTAAAGGGATCTAGAGCTATAGTCTTCAATTGCTTCTATATACGGCAAACGTGCACCTCCTAGTTCCTGAAATGGTCTCCTTTGCCGTCCTCCTGACCTAGAAATTGCATATTAAAAGGTCGCAAGACATTTCCTAGCTAGGATTGCAATTGACCTGCTAGTTTTGTGCATGCGAGAATCAACAGATTGCACTAGCTCTGCAGCTGCACAGGTGAATGAATGGGAGCAAACAAATCGAGCCTAGGTAACGTTAACTAGCTGGTATTACTAGGTACATTGTCGTGAAAACATTCACCAGACAAGCCAAATATCGCGTGAATCTCATTGATGGTATTTAACTGATGTCTGAGGATTTCCTACCATCGTGCTGTGCTGAAGGCAGTTGGACATAGTGAGCGAAGAGACCCCTAACGTCAAGAACAGCAACAGAAGCGTGGCAGCGGACATCCGCAGGCATATGCATCTCCGTGCAGAACGGAAAGGAACTGCTGCTTGCCGATACACACTGCGGAACAAACAAACTCGATCGCTAGCAAACTTCAGATCTAGAACAAAGGACTCGCCAGATCTACTTCCCCAGCTCTAGGTGAACTAGGCAATTTAACCTCAAAAGCTCAGCGAGCTTTCCCATTCACAGTAGAGACGTGGACCGCAACACTGGGGACTGAGGACTGAATCTGAACTGCTGAAACAGAAAAAATCAAGCGTTCGAATGTGTCCAAGTGCTGTTCATAAGTGAGCTGTCGCCGCAAAGCGAGATTCAGTATCCTCTTCATGATCACCTCGAGCTAGTCGACCACTGCCACAACAGATTAGATGGGAAGAGGTGATCCGAAAAAATAATCTTCCCCTATGGTTCAAAATCACGAATAGGATCCATATTGCCCCATATCTCACACTTGAGTCGAGTAGAAGTTTCATCAGTTTCTCTAGATTGTGGCTAGCTTCGTATTGATCACCTACACTAGGAAGTTTAAATGTAGGGAAATTTAATGTTTTCACTATATGAAATACACGTATGTAGGGAAACTGGTCATCAAGGAAAATATAGTAGGTTTAATATTTTATCTAGGAAAAAAAATTTAAATTTCCTATGTTAAGGAAAACATTTTCACAGTTTCAGAGATGTAGGTTTTATGATTTCGTAATTTTCCTACATCATAGAAATATATAAGTTTTATAGGTATAGGTTATATACCAATATAGGTTTTCAAATAAACATAAAATGCTTTGTAGGGAAGGTAAAACATTCCCTACCCGAGATGGAACCACGTAAACATTTTTTATTTTTAAATTCAAATTTTTTCTCAATTTTCACTTCGTTAGATAGCATTTACTGATAGCATTTACTGATCGTGATGTTTTATATTCTATCCACACATATGGAGAACTTGATATGAAAAAACCCATGAGATCTGGAATGATTTGATTCGAATAACAGTGAAGACTGAAGTAGAACAGAATAGTAAACGCCAAAGTAACGATAATAAAATCATGAGACACTTTACTAAGCTTCAGTCCATTTTACAGGATGGTTTGAGCTGTACTGTATCGGTTTGAATTGTGTACAAAGTTGTCGTAAATGATGAAAATTAAGCTCACGACAACAGCCAGATGATTTTAATACCCATTCACCCAAATTTGTTTTCCTCAACCAGATAACAGAGACGGTTCCTCCACCTAATAATGATTGACGAGTAACTGCATCACTGTTACAGGAGTCCTCCTGTATAAGATTCAAATCTGCATTCAAATTTTCATCTCCATCCGTCGAGATTGTATTCTGCATAGTATCCACTTGAATATCCACACTTCTGACAACACATAATTCTAAGGCACTGATAGAACATCTTTCTAAATGTTGTGCTAACATTACATCTGCTACTTCAGGGTATGGTGGAGGATGGGTCACACATCCAACTCTATACATGAAGTCACGAGGTCGATGGTCTTCCATCTCCAGAGCCAATACTTCATTTGGCCGCTGTCTCTGTAATGGAATGAACTTGTACCCGAGTTGAGATATTGGTCTATAGTTATCTGCTTCAAAACTCTTCTCCCTGGCATCCAAGAGCTGCATGCCTGAAATTTCATCAATCTTTGGCTCTTCCGTCTCCACAGCAGGCCTGGCGGTGCATGTTGTGATGTTGAAAAGCCATCTGCACTCAAAGAAGATCTCAGTCATATCTTGACATTTGTGATAAAAGAAACGCACGATTCTTGCTTTCCAGTTCCAATAAAAGGCGATTTCTTTGTTGTTGTCTTCTAGTACAACAACATAATCACCTGGGCGAAAGATCACCCCTCTCATCATGACAGACTTCAGAGCTATAACATTCTCACTTAAGATAATATTCTCTATATCTGAGACTATAAACCTCGAACTCCAAAACTTCATCAAATAATCTCTCAGTCCTCTGTGGTTGAGTTCACCTCGCTTCGGTATCTTAGACCCTACAGCTATTCCTTTCCTAAGTACCTGCACACAAGAACTAGTAAATGCTTCAACTGAAACAGCGTTCCAAATAGATTGTGCTAGCTCTTGCGTTGGCACTAGTACAATGTGCTTCATATGTGACTCTTGACACACTGTTGAAGTCTGTGAAAAACCGCCAACACCATGAAGATATTGATGTATCTTTTGTTGTATCCTCTGATATGGCAACAAACCATCGTCGTCTGTCCATATCTGTGCACAACAGGCACTGAAAAACACCCGTGCGTGATGGGCTATTAAAGTAGCTTCCATGTTCTGTCGATTCGTGCTGACATTATTGTATCCCGATACCATCCTCTCAAAACTGTAGCACCAATATACGTAAGATGGTCCATGACGATGAATATCGTCTATCATTTCTCCATTTCCTAAAAAGCACAGAACATTAGTTCACCCAAAAAATCACAACTAATGCAAAATACGAGCAAAGTCATGATCGGATCTAACAGAAAGCAAATGATCAGAGCAACATAAAGTATAGTATTACTAGTCAAAGAGACAGATCAAGACGAGATCATGAAGGTGCACATAGTGAGAAGGTAAAACAACTGTTAATCTTACCTGCTACATGCTCCAGTATAGATCCATTCGCACCAAGATATTCTTCTACTCGTATTCTCCATGATGCAAACAACATCTTACTTCTGGCCAGCATGACTTCTGTCCAACCGACTTCTGATCGAGACTGAAGATAAAACATGCGACCAATCTCTGTTACTAGCACTCCAAGGGCACCAAGTCCGTGATCCGTACCGTAGCCCAACATATGTAAGATATGAGGGACACAGAAGATAACAAACCGTGTGTACTCCTCAGCCTTGAAGTATCCTAGTCGAGAGAATGGATCTTTAGGCCATCGACCAGATAAACCTCGTGGTTTTTTGCGAGTGACTTCAGCCAGTGCTACTAAAAAGACTTCTTTTCGTTCTGGAGATATCTCTGTCTCTTTCTTCAGAGCTTCAACAAACTTTTTGAATAAACCCAATGCAAGCACATGCATTGGATCATAAATCAGATCTAAAGAAAGATCAAATTTATACAATTTGAATAATCTCCAAGCAGAAGATTTTCCTACAATGCCTGAGCGTACAGATACTGCTTTCTTGTGAGTAAGACTTTCACACAGAGCTAATTCAGAGACTGCGCTAGATAACTCTACAATGCTTTTCTTTGGCGGTGGATAACGCATCAGCTTTCTGTTACCTCCATATTCAAACACTCCTCCCACTCCTGTTCCAGGCGTAACTCTCCACTGGCTTGGCACCCAGCATCGTCTACAGCCCGACTTTCCACCATTTGTAAATCCTCCAAACTTACATTGTGCCGGGTGATCCCCAGCAAACAACACCAACATCCCTCGTAACACGAATCTCTTAGAAAGGTCTCCAGCAGCATCAATCAAGCTAGTAGGATATGCATACTCAATCTCAATTCCATCAACGAAAAACTTCTGGAGATCTTGAATGATTGGTTCCAAGAAAATGTCCAGAGAATCTGCCTTCGCTCTTGCATCATCTCTAGTAGCTGGTATGAACAAGATCGGCATTTCGGGTAAAGTACAACGACTACCCGCATTCAGTATTTTCAGTACCACTGTCCATGTGCTTCTGTATGTCGTTGTGGCAGACTGATAACCGTCCCAGTAAGCCAAGAGAGCTGTATTACGTGGGTCTCCCTGCAAAACAACAAACACATATGTTACATTCAAAACATCAGGTCGATTCTATAAAAAACAAACAAACGCATATGACATCATTTAAATAACAAAAGTAGTAGGATGAAAGTGTACATACTTTGGTTGTCTTTCGTTTCGTGCAGATTCGAGTCCCACAGTTTTTACAGAGAAAACTGTACATCTCAGTTTCAACATCAAAATTTCTTGGATTATCTACTTCTTCGCATCTAGGGTATATAGTTGAATATACCTCCCAACATGTACGACAAAGCACTGAGACTTCAAACTCATGGGAAGAATCCCAAAACCAAGAAATTTGTTTTGCTTTTGTCCCATCCCACCATTCCTTTACGGAGAAATGTGGGAGATATTCAGCATGTACTGTGGATGCGGATGAGCTAAACCAATGACTTTTTGATCGCCACATTCTCAGCATTTCATGGCAAAAGGTTCGTGATGAACAAAGCTTCTTGAATATCCCAGCAACTGGAATGTAATCAAATGGTAACATGTTTCTCCTCAAGACAGTACAATCCATGCGTTCACACCTCTCACCGCAAGATTCACAATCTCGTTTCAACCCGGATCTGGGTTTCGTCAAACACATGCATCTCTGAGCATGTGCTCTATATCTTTCTTGTTCACTAGGTCCATAAGGAATAGAATCATGTATACCATCATTCTGTCCCCAGCACAATCTCCACCGAACTGGTTGGGGCATACCTGCTGCTCTGTAAGTATTCATGACAGAATCAAAACTGGACAATGATTTTAATCCCATCTCTCCTCCCTTCCATTCATCACCAGCATATCTAAGTAGACAACCGAGCTTCATATGCTGATAATCTGGAGGATGTTTTGGAAGTATAGGTGTACTACATTTCCCAAACAATGTTTTGAAGATCTCATCCTGCACCTCAATAGCAATCTTACATTTGTCCAACGTATACTGAAGTTTCCATGTCTCCCTATAGATGGCTTCATCGAGAGTAGGGGTGTACACAGACAAGCACACAGCTTCCGAAACAGATCTAACCATGGGAAAACTTATGGGATGCGGGATCTCGTCCAAACTCACGTCTAAGCCCACTGGATTTGTAACTTCATCTTGTTGGCTCTCAAAAAAGTTTGGATCAAAACTTCTCATCACAGACCTCATTTGAGAATACCTCCATAACGTTGAGTGGTAGGATTGAAGTCTTGCTTGAACTTCTGATGGTCTTGAACCATCCCTTATGAGAACGTTCTCTGCATGACTTTTGACTCTCTCTCTTTCCACTGCAATCTCGGAGGCCAGTTCTCCTGAACGATCTTTCTGTTTATGTCGACGTAAAGTACGACTGCTGACGAATTGATATCCCCTGTCGGGACGAGCTCTCTTACACATATACTCACAATCGCATTTCTCTCTGGACTCTCTCAAGTCCATGGTCAATCACAAAAAGGTCCAAATTACTCAGTGCATCGAGTGAACTGAGGGTACCACGGAGCGAAGTCGTAATCTGTATTCTATGACACATCTACACCAGTAACGCTCTCTAGCTGCAAATGAACTACCTCTAATTGTAACGAAAGTGTACGTGAAGAGTGTCGAATGAAACTGAATTGTGACTTGATCCCTCCTCCAGGAGTCTCTCTGCTAGATCCCTCACCTGTCTCTGGCGGACCTTCATGATCACAAGATTAAGTTCCCTCTCGAGGACTACGAGGACTAAGGTAAGTGATACCACTCAGGCTTCCAAACCTGAACTAACCTTGGATCTAGGACTTTTGATACTACACCGTAGTCGCAAGTTTTCAAACGGATTCATCTTCTTTTCTCCATCGTGGAAGATTAGGTACATGTTAACTCTAGAGCTAGCTGTACTTTCGGCGCCTAGATCGGTCATTAAACTGGAACAAGCCTGCGCACAACTTCCGAGTCAGCATGACAGATGATCTGATGAAGATGCTTGTACATACCTACTTCTGCCCCGTAGCTTATCAGGTGGAGGTCGTGGACGTAAACGTCAGTTTAGAAGTCATGAGACAAACCGCACAGCTCGTAACTGTAGCTCCTTCCACTTATATATATGCTCAATAATCTAGTGCCTAGACCTGATATCATGCATCAAAAGACATAAAATAATCAAAAGACTGCATATCGCAAAAAATGAAAGGTCTAACCTTCTCTTCAGACAAGAATGTCATACACCACCACAAGACATCTTGCTTTGGACTCCCTTGTTTCAGTCAGTTCATTTCTACGGTAGAGGCTGGTGGAAAATTAAGACTACAAGCTAGAGAACTATCTCAAGAAGTGAAAAGAAAAGAAAGCGACAGCTATGTGTGAATGAAAAATTTACACTTATCCAAGAAAATGAAAACAACCTTGCGTGGGCTTCGTCCATCCTGAACCTCGATACAACCACATATGGTGCCACAATGCATCAGCTCGCGTAAACTTTATCACTCCATAACTTATCACAATCCGTCAATAGAAGTCTGAATACAACCTAATTACATCTCTGGTCTTCTATCCTAGCTCTTATAGGATCTCCTGTTGAATTTTTGTCCCAAGTTTTCGTCCCACTCTAGGGAAAAATAGTCTCAGTCAAACTTCATCAGCACGCAGGAGTGAGAGGTTAGGCTATAGATGCACAAGAAAAGTTAAAGCTTTTGGATATTTCCAACTCACCAGGGCCTCGTCTTTCCAGAGTTCACATTTAGTTCCGAAGGCGAGGGGCGCTAACCTTAACTCCTGTCTTTGTGTATAGGTAGGAATCCAAAGCAGATTACACAAAAACGACGGAGTAAACGGTAGCACGGAACTGGAGTCAGAACAAAACAAAGTCATAAACAGAGAGTTAATGCATTAACCCGGATCTCAAAATTGTCACAATAGCGATAACGAGATATTTCAGTTTGTGCCGTCAATGATATCAATGCCATTTGGCGTACTAAAGCCAAGAGAAATCTTCACTTTGATGATTTGATCATGAACGGGACACTGCATAAGCCAATGAAAATCCTCACTTCGAGAAACGAAACCGGAACTTGGCAAGGTATATTTCCTGCAAGAACGAAGGAACTTCGTCGTCAGAAGGATCGCAGTCTCATTCAGATCCTCGAGGAACGTAAGGTTTCCTAAGAATTGGACTCCTAATCAATCGTTATCACAGGGAACGCGCGCTCACATGGACACCAGACAACACTACTCGCACATAACGGCAGTCCGTAAGATGTTCAGTGGTTGTTTTGTCTGGTCTCCGACTGGCCGGCTGGGTGCTCACGTTTAGTTTTCTCATGTGAATTAACAAGCCACAAGGTCCACTGAATTTCAAGCTTTTTATACTAAGTACTTAAGGTCTTAAGAAAATCGATATTTGTTAATTGTTCTTTTAACTTGATATTGCTGAACATTTCCTTTTAAGGTATATGGATACCTAGTTCTCCAAGTGAATTTTGAAGCCACTAGGTCCACTGATTTCAGATCTTATACCAAATGCATAGGGTCTTAACAAAATCGATATTTGTTTATTGCTATATTATTCTTTTCATTTATTATTACTACCGCTTTTCTTTTAAGATATTTGGACGTTTAGCTTTCTCAAGTGAATTAACAAGCCACGAGGTCACTGAATTTCAGGTTTTATATAAAATGCATAGGTTCTTCGACCTCGAGTATGAGTATAAAATCATGAAAGGGAATAGCCTCTTTTCCTCTTAGTGTATTTTCACAGGAAAAAAAAGCTTGATTGCGCCTGAGTTAAAAAGAAACCACACCATTCAGTGAGTGTTTGATGGTGCAAAGTAACACATTTTCCATTTCTAGAGAAATTACCTTCTCGATAGTGCAAACTGTTGGTGAAGTTTGCAGAGTTGCACTATGTAGAATGAAATTACCCATGACATCCTTATTACCTCGAAGTGGTTGATGATGCAAAGTCATTTCCAGAGAAATTATCTTCTCCATGGTGCGAACTATTGGTGAAGTTTGCAGAGTTGCACTGTGTAGAATGAAATTACCCATGACATCCCTATTACCCCGGAGAGGTTGATGGTGCAAAGTCATTTTTAGAGAAATTACCTTCTCCATGGTGCGAACTATTGATGAAGTTTACAGAGTTACATTGCGTAGAATGAAATTATCCATGACATCCCTATTACCTCTCAGTAGTTGATGATGCAAAGTCACACATTTTTCATTTCTAGAGAAATTACCTTCTCCATGGTGCAAACTATTGGTGAAGTTTATAGAGTTGCACTGTGTAGAATGAAATTATCCATGACATCTCTATTACCTCCGAGTAGTTGATGATGCAGAGTCACACATTTTTCATTTCTAGAGAAATTACCTTCTCCATGCTTACGGTTATTCATTAGTAGAAAATCTCGTAGAAGATTACTATAACATGTGTTTCATTTGCATCATATCCATCAACGAATCTCTTCTCGTTTATGCTTAGTCCTTGCAAAGACAGAAGCAGTATTCTACAAGAAGTTGGCACGACTAAAGATAACTAATAGAAATAATGTGTTGTTTAAAGATAGAGTATGACTAGAAGTGTTCTAGGTAACCCATCCAAAAAGATTCAAACAACTAAGAAGAAAAAATATGTATTATTTTTATAATTTTATAAAAGGTTTCAAAACAAATGTAAGACCAAAAAAGCTCTTAGTAATAAAGAGAAATGTAAAGATGATAATAATAGAGATTTCTTGGAATAAAGAAATGTCTTTTTTTTATACTCAACATTAGTGAAAAAAATAAATCATAATCATGGATATAATTGAAAAATAATTTATTTATTTTTTGAAAAAACTTTTCCCAATGTACTATTTATCGTACATCCAGCAGCATATACATCTTCAGTATTGCTTTCAGTTCTATAAGTAGTACAATGAGGTATATCTCCTCTAAAAAAGAATAAATCGCCGTCTCCTAAAGGTATCTGAATACCTAAATTTGGTAACAAAAAACTACCATCATTTGTGTTATTCGATGGATTTGAAATTAATACAACTGTGTATTTAGTATCATCTTGATCTGTGTGAAGAATATTACAATAATTCTTTGTAATAAATAAAGGATAAACTGGTATATCAGAAAATAAAAACTTCTCCTCAGTATCTCTAGAAATTAATACGGATTCCTCCGTATTAAAATGTGGAAGATGTATCTTGAAAAAATCTTCCATGACAAAAGGAAAATCTTCACAAGTACCAACTAAAAGAGTTTCAAGTAAAACACGATGATAATACTTCTCTAAAAAACTATCAAATCCCTCTACGATATTAGTAAATTTTTTATACTTACAACTATTTTTGAAAAATGTCACTGAATTTGGACCTCGCCGCTCGCGCCAATTATGCAATGGCCCTACAGCGCGCATCGTTTCCTTCAGTGACACTCGTGCATCTCCTCTTCTCAATGTGTACTTCATATCATAGATGGCTTTGATATGTTGTCGTAAATATAACATAAGGGCACCTCCAAATTTCATCTTCTTTCTTCCTGCAACAATCTGACCTTCAGATGTATAAATAAGTTCTATTTGTTGTTTTGAAACAACAGTGTAAAAAGAAGAAGGTACTATGCACCAAAGAGGTTTATCTATTTGAGCTAATTCTCCTTTGATAGTTTCTATTCGTCGTCGATAAATAAGTTCACTAATATCTGTACTCTCATGATAGTAAAAACATTCTGAAAATTGTTGATCAGAATATTCAAAATATTTTTTCTCTACCCGTTTTCTATCATATGAAGAAAGATGATACTCTAAAAATTCTGAAGGATCTTTTCGAAACTGTCTAATTTTTTTTTGTATCTTCTTCAGAAGAATATTAATATTCAACCGTGAATCGATACACAGACAAATCCTATTCCACCAACTTTTCGTAAAAAAGTGTGTCCAATGATCTCCAGCTCCCGTTGTTTCAACTAATATATCATATCCTCTCATAAAACTTTCTCGTGATCTTATCACTCTACCGCATAGTAACATTCTTGTAACTATGTCGAAGAAATATATTTCTCCAAGAACCCAAGTCAGAAAAATTTCTAAAAATTTTCCTTTCATTAAAATGAGTACATTGACCACGTCATAAAAGAAAAGGACATCTTCGACATTATCCTTCTCCATTTTCAAAGATCTGCATATACAAAAAGAAATGATAATAATATATTAAAAACCAATGTAACTTGATATTATTAATATTCAAGAAACTAAAAAACTGGTTTTATATTATTATTTAATTTCTTGAATATTTACTTTAATTTATATGTTTACAATCGATAACATTCACGCTGTAGACCAATTAAGGTCTTACCTTAGAATGTAAAGATGTGGATAAACATGTTTTAACTTTATTTATTAAATATTTATTGAGGAATATATATGTTTATTATCGATGACATTCACGTTGCAGACCGGTTAAGATCATACCTTAGAATGTAAAGATTTATATAAACATTTATTTTCCACAGAAATATCTAATAATTAAGGTCTTACCTTAGAATGTAAAGATGTGGATAAACATGTTTTAACTTTATTTATTAAATATTTATTGAGGAATATATATGTTTATTATCGATGACATTCACGTTGCAGATCGATTAAGATCATACCTTAGAATGTAAAGATTTATATAAACATTTATTTTCCACAGAAATATTTAATAAATAAAAAATATACTTTGTATATTTTTTCTAAAATTACATAAAATCTAAAATAAATATACAATAAAATTATCTAAATAAACATACGCTATAATGCAGCAAAAATCAACGAGAATTGATAAAAGTTACCTCAAAGTTTCTGTGATTTGGAGACTGATACAATCTCCGTGATATCAGCTTCGATACTCCAACTTCGAAATTAACATAAAACACGGAAGAAACTTACATGCAATAAACAAAAACAACAAGAGAGATTAACATAACTTAGATGAAATCAATCAGTAATCAATCTGCGCATCAGTACCTAAAGAAGACATCAGTTCCTAGAGACAACAGTGAGATTAGAATAGTCGATTTGATTATTATTTTGATAAAGTCAGATAACAGGCTTCGTGTAGAAGCGCTCCATTTTACTTCTCGAAAGCACGGGCCACTTTGCAATAAACAAGGAAGAACTTCTTCGGAAATTTATACCATCTCCATCAAAGATCCTAAGGGAGAGTTTAAGGATATATAGTCTCCTTCGTAAAGGGGCCTAAACCCTTGCTGATCCGGGTCGGGGGTTAGGGTAGCGGAGGGTATAAGGTTTTAAAGTCTCTCTTGCCAAGGGATCCGAGTCGGGGGTTAGGGTAGCGGAGGGTATAAGGATATATGGTCTCCCTTGCAAAGGGGGCGGTCTGGATGGTCCAAAGAAATATAACGGCGTTATTCTTCTCAGCTCAAGGGAACTATGCATGTTCTAACCAACTACAGCCTTCCCGTCTGGAGTTAAATCATCGACCGATAGACTATTCTCTAGATATTCATGAAATATCAATGCATCTCGGCTCTACCAGTTCTCTAGATATTCATGAAAGGTATAGAGTCTCTTAGCATCATAGCTCTCCCAATCGACCTCTCCGTTGACTTGACCCTCGGGTCTCCACTCGACCTCCGCATCGATCTCTTCACCAGATCTCGAGCAATCGCTACTAGAGCTAATCCCGTCCACGGATAAGGTGATTGTTGGAGTCGTGGATCCATCATCGGCAGTACATGGATGTTGAACTGTGCCGATAGGCAAAAGGTCTAAAGAGAGTAAAAAATCGAAAATCGAACTTGAGACCTATCCACTCTAATGGAAGAGCGTTCCTGAACATGCTGTCACACGATGGTGAAAAACTTGCTGTCAGAGCTCTATATCTTCTATTGTGGCACTCCAAAGTACATGCTCAGATGGCACGCAGAAGCGCTGCAACTTGCTATCACAAATCACTATCAGGTATCGCTGCTAGCTCGATCGGATGGCAATAGTAGGAGGAAGGGCGCGCGGGGAGTACTGAGGTCTTTCAATCCGCGTGATTGCTAAGCAATCGATACATAAGTGCTGGGCTTCGACAAGGACGGTTTTGTTGGACCGGGGACAGGTAGTACGAGCTCATAAACTCCAATGCTGCTGCTGCAGCTCGAGCTAGCTTGCGCATGCTCAAGTTCGAGAATGACTTGGGAACTGCTTGGGAGTTCTGAACAGGTTTCGGCCAGCTCCAGCGGGCAGATATATTTTTTGTTTTCAGGAATACTACTGTACTCATAGCTGACGGAAGTGGACCACTGTCATATCGAGAGCACAATAACATGGAGAATGTACGAATCTAATAACAGCTGCAGAACCTCTGGGGTCAACCGGGAGTAGATATGTTGACGGCATGAGACTGTGACTGCTGCGATTGAAGCCCTCACGGCGGAGAGCCTTACTGTACAGACGTCAAAGTTCTCTTTCAGTGAGCATCACTAATCCGTCGTGACATCACTTACCTTCGAGGAGCACTACAGGATGGTCCGGTCCCACTGTGAGATGCCGAAAACTGTACAATGTTCTGGGTACTAGCGAACTACTCAACGTACAATGGTCTGGGTGCTAGCGAAATGCATGAATATTTGGATGCAGAGACTCACCTGATAAATCTTCGAACCTCGTCTGAATGAACCACTACAGTCTTGCCAATGAGAAGCTCACGTACTCGCTTCACTCGCTCCAATCTTCACAATGAGAAGAGACGGCTCCTTCAGTGTATTCGCTTCACTGGAGTACAGTCTTGCCAATGAGAAGCTCACGTACTCGCTTCACTCGCTCCAATCTTCACAATGAGAAGAGAGGATTCCTTCAGTATCCCTGGAAGACACGTATTTAAGTCCGAGGTATTGATCGCGTCTATACTGTAACCCTAAATCTTCATCATCAACGGCTAGTATCAGTTGAACAAGGACAAAACAAGAAAGCGGCTGTCTTCTTAGGTCTCAGGGTGCACTCACATCGCGTTTTACGTTTTACGGAGATCTACGGAGGGTTCCGCTACCGAAAAGATCCGGAGAAATGTTGTCCGTTGTCCGGAGAACTCATATTTTCTCCGGATAAAATACCGGGAAATTTCTACGGATGCTATAGTAGAGTTATCAACGATCATATTCCGGTGTCCAGGTGATGTATTACTTAAATATCCGGTGACAATAAATAGGTGGAACCGAGTGAAACACTTCGGTGAACCGAGTGGAGTAATTAAGTGGAGTACAATCTGATTCACAGGGTACATCTGCAATTATCCGTGATCATTAATCTTAAACCTGTGGCAAATCGATCGAATTGGCTCCCCCTAAATCTCTCCCTTTCCTTCAGCAGTAGTCTTGCCATCTCCAGACAGCAACAGCAAGCAGACTACTAGTATGGGATCTCAGGTTCCTCCTCTTCCCGCCTTGGTGATCGCAGCATCAGCGGCTTCGACCTCCCCTTATTGCAGCAGCAGCATTGGGCATGTTCTGAATTTTCCGGGAGAGGTTTCGAAATTGGAAAGCAGTTATGAGAGCTCAGTCGAGGAGATGTGCGGGATTGAAGATTTCTTGAACAATGGTCCGGGGCATTTCCAGCCAGATCTCGGAGGGAGCCAGCGCAAGAATGATCACCCTACCATCATCGTGAATGTCAAAAGGGAATTGGTGACGAGCACGTATCAGTCTCTGGTAGAGCCTAGCCCAATTAGAGAGAACCGGAAAGAGAAGGATTACTGCGCTGAGGCTCCCCAACAGGAAAGCTTCGTGGATGACACAGACATGAGCAGTGGGTTGTCCGGGATCTGAGCTGCACTGATTCTTTTTATTCATCCCCTTTCTTTAACAGGCCCGGGATTCTTGATCTCGAGCCCCCTCTCTGCAGACTTAGCTAACGGGGAGGATGATTCACTCACGTGAGGAGGAGCCGAAAGCAGTCTACAAGCACCCAGCGGCCAATCTCAGAAATCATGGCAACTACATGTTCACCCCAATATACCTGGCCAGATCGATCTGTCTTTCGTCATCTGAATCGGGTATCCCAGAAACCTGATAAGCAACTAATAGATTCATAACTGCTTCCTGAGAGAGCTGTTGAAAATGTCCGATCGTATCTGGAAAGTATGGAGGAACCGATTCATTTTTGTCCATTAGAGGACATAACAAGTCTGTAAGCCGTAAACAAGATCTGTTGTATGCTCTTGCAATGGCATGGGCATTGGCTTTGGTGCAAGCGAACATCAGATGAAACTTTGACTCTCGTTCAGCGAGTCTCATATCAACAATGTCAGATCGTGAATACTGGGCTGTGGATAATTTTTTGCCTTTCGTAGTTCTTACAACATGGACACGGAAGAACAGGAAAAGTAACTGTTAAAACAAGATCAGACTTTCACCAAGCGCGCTCACGCCGTCAAGCACCCTGACTTATTATACCCGGTGTATAACAACATTCTAACCGACATAAGCCGGTAATCCAAACAACTCCGGAAGGAATCATTATTCTCCGAAACCCTCCGTAATACGGAAAACTTTCACGATGTGAGTGCACCCTCAGTCCCTTACCGGCAGAGTCCCGATAGCTACTGCAGTCATAGTTGAAACAAGGGGGCACCGGCAAATCGGGGGCTGAACTGCGTTCTACAGTGTACACTGCAGAGCGGGTGAGGCTTCACGAGACTGAGGATGTGTGAAGGACGAGTGGCGTCGGGACCGTGGGGAAAGGACTCCTGCATTTATCGAACTTCGCCTTCGATTGGGTGAAGGCAAATTCCGATCCAGAACAACGTGATAAGCGAAAATAACAACATCTTGTTATTAAAAGACCTAATAAATGTAATAACAACATTCTGTTATTCACAGTAACGCACGTGTGAACACCCGGGGCTCTTTTCCGAAATAACCCTTATCAGAAATAAATAACAACAGGATGTTATTTACATTTTCGCACGCGTGCGAAAATGGGGGCTCTTCTGCAAAAAACCTTATCAGAAAATAGATTTAAATAACAGGAGGTTGTTATTTTCTATTTGCGCGTGCGAATCTCGCGCGTGTGAGAACGCTGTGCGAAAACCGGATGTTTTAAATTACAATATGTTGTTATTCTTCTGGGTCATCGGAATGGAATACCGGGGACTCCTCCGCAACATTAATAAATCGGTTGGACAAGGGAAACCATCGGGATGTTACGCCATCGGAATACTGACGCCCGAGTTAGTTAACTTTACCGGGTGCTGTTCAACTAAATAATTTGACTGTGGTGTAGTTTAACTTGTATTATTGTCTGCGGGTGCTGTTTAAGCAAAAACGTCTACTCTCACTAAAACTAAAGACGATCACCGGTACTCGTACCCATGCAAAAATAGACGAACTGTGATTTTACCAAAACAGGTTAGACCGGGAAGTAAAACTGCTTGTTACCGGTCAAAGAACTGAGGAAGAAAATTTCAACTTCGAGGGACTTAGGGAGCTCTAACGTTCCTGTGGGGGACTGAGGGAGTAAAAAGCTGACCCAAGTCCTGATTTATGTAAAGCATTTATTTATCTTAACGGTACTCCTGTAACGGTACTCATAGTTCTATGTCTGAGTGATTATATTTGAAAATTTACGGCCAACAAACCTTTTGACGTTTCTCTACTTTACGATCGATGTTAGAGACCCCCTAACATGTACAGGATGTCTCAGTTAAGGTTTAAACCTGTAAGCCTCAAATGTCCACCGCGGTAAGAGTATGCAGAAAGTGAAGGAACTTTCGAACTGCAGTGTGAAGCCCGGGAATCCGGGAGTTAGAGATTTACTGACGGAGACGTTTTCGAACCAGTTCCAATCCGTTTCCGAGGAAAGTTTACCCAATACTGGTAGAAAGAATTGATGATGGGTACCAGTTTCCTCCGTTTCAAGTGAGACAATCGTACAAGTGAGGATGGACACTCTTAGACGACCTTCAGGTCAGAAATCTACATAGTCAGCCCCTTCCAGCAACTTCACGACTTGGTCAACCTCGATAGTTCAAAAGTTTTTTGTCAACCCTTGGGCTTGACTGACAATATCAGTAAGAGTAAGACGCATCAACCAGTTGTCGGTAATATGGCTAGTAGAAGAACATATCATAACAGATTTTTGCACTAAAATTCTTCTAACACTTTTGTATCAAGAATATCATAAGAACTTTCCCGGTACATCTTACGTGGAGGTGACAAAGAGTCTTTTGATTGTTAGGGTTAACAGAGTCGTGAAGTTGCTAGAGAGCATGAGCGTTGTTTCTCCTCGAGGAAAACGAGAACTAACAAGTATTTATAATTCTATCGACGGAGCACTTGGAGTTCCCATTCGAGTGGTAGATAATGTAACTATGATTCAGTGTTCTGTTGAACAGAAAAAAGTGAAATTCTCAGATGACAAAGAAAATGAGCATCTGAATGCTTCTTCCAACAAAGTCAAACAAGTCATTGTTAAGGTGCGTACGTACGTATACCTTGAAGTTCTATATCAATTTCCTTTTTTGACTTGTTTTATGCACATCTGCATACATTTTACAGTAAGTTAATATATGGTTTGGTTTAAATTATGGTTTGGTTTAATAATATATATTATATATGTTATCTGTTATATGTTATATTATGGTATAATATATCTTTAATTTAATTATGGTTTGGTTTTCTCTTCTATTACAGAGAACAGAACCCATGCTCAGTCTGATGAATGCGAACAAGGATGCGATTATTGAAGAAACAGAGAAGGTACAGAATGCCAACGAAGTTTTCTAAGATTTTAATTCTTTGACTAGCATGCTAGATACTAACTTTTCATGACAGTTTGCTTCTCAAAAGTTTTTTAATTTATTTATGACCAAGCCTTGCAATCTTCATCTTTTTCGTTAGTGACTCTAAGTTACAGTCGATCAGAAATAGCTTAATTAACATGTACGCGATCTGGTGAAACATGTTTGTAATCGAAAAAACTACCAGTTGAAAGCCATTTATTTTTGATCGATTTCTCATCTCAACCAAAGTTTGTTTTCTTTTCCTCTGTTCCAACGTGACTCTGGATGCATATTCGTCGCTTCCATCTGAAGATGGAAAAGAGATGCACCATAAAGATATTAGGAGGTGTCAAAGAGACTAACCTTACTCGAATATTCCTGCTTGGAGGGGGGAGTTTTTAGTTCAGCCAGGATCTGCTGCCGTTTTTTACTTGCCTTTCAGTCGTTTCTGTAGTGAAATTTTTCTGTCAAGAAGTTTAATACTCAAAGAAATAATTCTCTTTCAGTTCAAAAATAAAAACTATTTTTTCTCAAGATGAATTCTCAATGACACATATGTGCAAAATTGATTGTATGTGTAGCTTTTTCAATTTCTTAAGTATAATCAATTTTTCTTAAATATTCAATTTATATGTATATTTTTCTATAACTTTGAGAGTAGAAATGATTTTGGGTTGGGATGAATATGTAATATTAATCACCAAAGTAGTTTTCACATACCGGTTAAATTTCTCAGTTCAGTGAAATAATACTCGGTGACCTTGAGCACTTGTAGTCGTACTCAAGGTTTGAACCGTGAAGAACTCAAGTGTCTCCTATAAAGTGATAGTAGCACTAAACGTTTCTGGGATGTTGAACGACGAATAATTTGTTTATAAAATACAAGTGCTTCATTTTAAAAAGAGATCAATAATTCTTGAATATCTATAAATTGTTAAACTAAAAAGTAATAGACAAATAAAAATATCAGTTTTCTGAAAGCTAGAGTATGACTACAAGTGCTCCGGGTGAACCACAAAGAAATTATTTTGTGGGTTTGTAGTTATAGAGCTGAGAAACTGTTATACCAAAAGTGGTTTTGGTTACTATATCTTCATCCCAACTTGGAAACTGTGAAATAAAAAATAACGATAAAGTTATTCATCAGCTTTACATGTTATGATTCATCTCAAAACATTGAGTACTAATAGATAAATGTTAAGATGTAGATTTCTTGCTTTCTTGGAACAAAAGCAATCATTTCTTCATACTGAAAATACACTAAGAGGAAAAGAGGCTATTCTCTTTCATGGTTTTATACTCATACTCGAGGTCGAAAACCCTATGCATTTTGAATAAAACCTGAAATTCAGTGACCTCATGGCTTGTTAATTCACTTGAGAAAGCTAAATGTCCAAATACCTTAAAAGGAAAGCGGTAGTAATAGTAAATTAAAAAATTAATATACCAATAAACAAATATCGATTTTGTTAAGACCCTATACATTTGGTATAAGATCTGAAATCAGTGGACCTAGTGGCGTCAAAATTCACTTGGAAAACTAGGTATCCATATACCTTAAAAGGAAATGTACAGCAATATCAAGTTAAAAGAACAATTAACAAATATCAATTTTCTTAAGACCTTAAGTACTTAGTATAAAAAGCTTGAAATTCAGTGGACCTCGTGGCTTGTTAATTCACATGAGAAAACTAAACGTGAGCACCCATCCTACGGGCTATCGTTATGTGCCATGCGAGCAGTGTTACCGGGTGTCCATGTGAGCGCGCGTTCTATGTGTGACGAATTGGTGTTTAAGTGTGCCTCACGGACCTCAAAGAATCACCCTTTTCTTACCAAGTGTTGCCATCATCATCCAATTTGAACTTGATAGAACATCTCGCGCTTCTTGAGGATCAGTGAGACTCCCCTTCTCACAACGAAGTTCCTTCATTCTGTAAGAAATATACCTCGTCAAGTTGTGGTTTCGCTTCTCGGAGTGCAGATTTTCATTGACTTTTGCCCATAAAGTTTGCACGAGCATTGATGCATTGAGGCACCGTATGTGGTTGTATCGAGGTTCAGGATGGACGAAGCTCACGCAAGGTTGTTATCATTTTCTTGGGTAAGTGTAAGTTTTGCATTCACACCTAACCGTCGCTTTCTTTTCTTTTCACTTCTTGAAATAGTTCTCTAGCTTGTAGTCTTAATTTTCCACCAGCCTCTATCGTAGAAATGAACTGCGGACTGCCGTTATGTACGAGCACTGTTGTCAGGTGTCCATGTGAGCGCGCGTTCCCTGTGTGACAATTGGTTTAATTTTAAGTTTGCCTCAGGGTCTTCCCACATGTCACCGTTTGGAAAGGAAAGCCAAGTCTGTTGTTGAATGTTTATGAACCTCCTGCGAGGACGACTAACCGCATGTCGCCGCGGCTATGGTCAATTAGGCTGCCAATTACAACTAGCTAATGATCATTTTTTGGGGGTCCACTTCTTAGGAAACCTCACGTTCCTCGAGGATCTGAATGAGACTGCGATCCTTCTGACAACGATGTTCCTTCGTTCTTGCAGGAAATATACCCTGCCAAGTTCTGGTTTCGCTTCTCAGAGTGAGGATTTTCATTGGCTTATGCAGTGTCTCACTCAGGATCAAATCATCATAGTGAAGATTTCTCTTGGCTTTAGTACGCCTACCTATACACAAAGACATGAGTTAAGAGTAGCCTCGAGGTTCGTTGGAGTTGGAAATGTCCAAAATCTTTAACTGACCACTTTTCTTGTGCATCTATAACCTAACCTCTCGCTATTGCGTGCTGATGAAGCCATACAGCAGGTTTAGGTGCATACAATGAGATTTGTGTTCTAGCTGTATACTCGGCTGAGGTATTTGGATATTTCAGTGTACACCTGTCATCACTTATAGATGTGTTATATGTGACCTTATATTTCACATTTCTGCATTAGAGAACATCAGGCTTCTAGGCTTCGCTACTTGGGAGTACCATCTCAAGCATTGTTTCTTTTATGAAACTTTTCTTGGACGTAGACCGTTTGGTTACAGATCTTAGACCTGAAGATAAGCTACCCACACCCACCTTTACTACTCCTTTCACTCTACCTTTGCTACAATCCGTATTACGTTTGAGGATTGTTTTTAGTGTCTAGGCGTGGTCTGATCTGCCATTCCTATATACAGTTATATACCTTATTATGCCCAAACCCCTGAGATTTACAAAAGTTCTCAAGTTTGTTTGATCATTTCTCCTCTTTCCCCTATAGGCCTAACCCTCTCTATTGAGTGTAGATGAAGTCAGAGACTAAGTCGAGGTGCATGGCTACATATATTATCAAGATAGCAGGTTGAGGTGCATGCAGCGGGATGTGTGTTCTATCTGCATACTCTGTTGAGATAATTGGATATTTCATTGCACACCTGCTCATCACTTATAGATGTGTCCGACACCTTGTGCTCGTTAATTTAATCACTTCCGAAAAAATACTGTATAATGAATAGGTTTGCACTTACCCTCTTAACCCCAAGTTGTTATTTCTCTGGGTCCTCTTATGCAGTTTGGTTCAAGAGCTTCTTGCATGTGTATCCATAGAACAGCTGTATTTCTCAAGTATATATGATATATACTCATATTTATGCATTAGATCAGAACACTAGAGAACAACTGACTTCTAGAGTGAACTTCAAGCTGAGGTGTCATGACTCGTGACTCGTGACTCGTGAGCAATGTTCGGGGAGTTCCGGCTGATAGAGTAGTGAGAACCGGTTGAGAATGTGAATTTTCGAAAATTTGGAAAAAGAGTCGGAAAGTTACCGAGTACAAGATGAAGATAGTACTCTCAATACTCGAAAAGTGAAGCACTTTCTGGTATCCTTTAGAAAATTGACGATTGATGCTAGGTCATGCCGGAAAATCTCTGGTTCTCCCAAAAGTCTTTCCCGAACACTGCTTGTGAGGGCTCGCACGGAGCTACGCTTGTTATACTTCTCGTCATTATTGTCCAAGACTGTGAACTTCAAGCTGAGGTGTCGTGACTCAAGAGGGTTTGGGTTCTAGAGTAATATTTCGCATAGAGTTCCACTTGTTGTACTTCTCGTCATTACTGTCCAAGATTCGCTTCATGTCAGGATGCTGCTGGAGCTGAAGCCCAATGCCAAATAGAGGTAGAGTTGCTGGGCATCGACGATCAGGACAGTAAGAGATTAGCTTCCATCATCTGAAATCGGACTGTGCGTGTACCTGAACTCCGACTGTGGGTGTATCTTCAAGAGGTGGGTGTATCTTCAAGGAGACTTCAGTTATGTGGTTTAGTTATGTGGATAGTCTGTCTAATGCTACTCCCGTACAGTATATCGAATCTATGATGGATGAGGCGCCACAACTTATAGTCCTGTTTGATGACACTTTATTATAACCATTGCCGCTATTTTCTTCTGTGATACATTCAACTACTCTAACTACATTTTGAGGGGAAAGATGGATGTCCTAGTCTCTTCGTCAGAGCGTTGGATTTGGATCCTACGGCAATGCCTGAACTCTGCTCCATGTTCAAATTTACCGCTAAACTTTACCACTCAATAGTGCTTAGATTTTGTCTAACTTTTCATTTGGCACGTGGAAATGGTAGTTATTATATAGCATCCGCAGTCAGTACTTTCCACTATCTGTTCTGACAGTATTACTGGCTTTTGTCAGGCAAGATGCGAGTTAGGCAACTTAGGTTCATGAGTCGTGAGGTCAATGTCTAAGTCTGTTTTTGCAGTGAGGTTTTATGCAGTTGGACGTTGCTGCTGCCCTTGCACTGACTGAACCGACCTGCAGAGTTGTCTTACTCTTTGTTGCATTGATCATCTACATAAGAGTCATGTTTCTTTGTCTAATGCGATATGGAGGAGTGTTGACTTTGCTAGTTCTTGGGTCACTTTAATTCCGATGGATCAGCTTCATTCCATAGAACTTGATACTTCACTGTTCACTACCACATCGTCTATGTTAGAGACACGAGGTCCAAATGTTGCAGATACTGAAACAACAGTGAAGTGGTTGAGTAAGTTTCTTAGCACATCAGAGTATTCTGAGTTGGTTCAAAGTCAAGAAATTGACGGTGAGAGCTTACGGCTCCTAGCCAACTCGAAAGATGAGTTGATGCATTTTGGCATAACAAAGCTTGGCCATGTGCTAAAACTGCACAACTACTTTCAAACGTCTGATCTAGATACGACGCAACTACAAGTCCATGTTCCTGTGAGAGGAGTCCCTGTTCCTGCGAGAGGAGAAGTACGAGTCAAAACTTGTCTTTTCGGAAAGGAGTCGTGCACTGTCAAGATGGAACCAAATGTTAGAGTAGATAGGAAAGGTTCACCGGACGAGCTTACTTCTCTATATCCGAAATATGATATAGAGCAGCTAACGTCGTCTGTTCCTATGATACGAGATAGAAAATCTTCACCAAACGATTGTAATTCTCTGCATTCAAAGCATGATTTTGAAGAGCTCACATCATCAGTCCATATGTCAAGTACGAGAGATGTAAGTAACTCATTCTTATTTTTATCAATTGTTTTACTTTTGGATAATGAGTTTACTGTCATTTACTTCCGTTTACTTATCGTTTGATCGGGACAGGTTTTTCACAGTACGCAGTGACCTTCTTACTGTCATTTACTTTCGTTTACTTATGGTTTGATCGGGACAGGTTTTTCACAGTACGCAGTGACCTTCTTACTGTCATTTACTTTCGTTTACTTATGGTTTGATTGGGACAGGTTTTTCACAGTACGCAATGGCCTTCTTACTGTCATTTACTTCCATTTACTTATGGTTTGATTGGGACAGGTTTTTCACAGTACGCAGTGGCCTTCTTACGATGATATTTTCAAGCATCGTGCAGCTGGAAAACGATTGTTGAAAGCTCAGTTCCCAAACGCATTGCGAGATCTCAACAGAGGTCATGCTGTAATCCGCTCATGGTTCAAAGATTATGAGAAGGAGAGTTTGTTACATGACATTCTGCATTTAGATTTTAAAATTCAACCTGATATGAAAGCTCTTCTGAACGATTTCATAGAGAGTAAGTTACAGGAGTTGCCACCGTTGGTGTTTGGTAATGAGACAGATACATATACTATGAGATGGAAGCATCATACAGTATATGTGCACATTATTACTCACAGACAGGAGTTCAAGAAAAGTTTGAAACGCAAACAAGTTTCCTTATCATCAGGTATTGATTCTATTTTTCTTCTGGTAATATTGATTATATCCTTCTTGTAAAAGTGCATGCAGGTTGCCTCAAACAGCACATAAGAGTGATATGTGATAATGATGAAGTTTCAGTTTTATTATTGGTATGGTAGATTCCAAGTAGACGGTTATTTATAAGTACCCGTCAGTTTCAGTGTTCGTTGTCTACTTATTTGAATTTTTGTATCATTATCAGATAAGATACACAAGGAAGTGAAAGTGCAGAAACAGTGTGATCCTTTGGCGCGATTGATGAATAAACAACCAGAGCTGATGGCTGAGGTATTTAAAGGAGGAAAGATTTCCTTTTTTGGTCTTAAAGATAGACCTACCTCAGAGCAATTGATCGGTCGTGAGTCTGATTTGCCCGGACAGAAAAATGACAAAGTCAAACTTATTGGAATGGGAGTTCCTGAAGGTTTGGGACAAGAATTTCCATACGTTACTTTTCTTATTCGAGTGACCCATTTGGAACGGGGCTATTCCAAATCTCCTATAGCTGCATATTTTCTACCCCACTGTGTTACAACGAGAAATAATCCTTCTCAAGTACATGATCTACAACTGGTACGTGTGTTTATTTTCGTCCGTGATATTTTTGCTCTGTAACTTAATGGATGGTTGATATCATATCCATGTAATGTTTTGAAATCATCATACGGTGCTACTGTACTGTGCAGAATGTTGTGGTCGAAATAGCACGGTCCTATGTGCGACTAGTGACGGAGTCAAATGATTTTGAACTGTTCCATTCTACAACATGGATTACTAAACAGTCTGAGATTTTAGAATCTCCAACTGAAGCAAACATGTACAGTAATGAGGGTGTTCAGAAATCATCGTTTAGAACAGACTGTACAGAGAAAACCTTACACGCAGAAGGGAGTAGAAAGCTTCATATGGAACTTCCTACCAGTGACAATAAAGAGATTTTTGACCATGAGGAGGTTAACGTCTTCCTTCATAGAAGGAAAAAGATTGGAAGTGAAAACTTTGCTCCTGATACATATCATCAAGAGAGGAAAGATTGCAGTGAGAATACGTCTCCCACTGTAAATTTGGAAGTTAACTTACCAATCGATCCAACTTCTGAAGTTTCACTGAGGAGCGCAGATAATGAGTTGGACATCATGAGTCGACCAAAAAGAAGTAAACCATTGACAGAGGTAAGTTTGTTTACGATTGTATCATAGTTATTCTGTTACTACTGCATTTTAATTAGTTGGCAAGATTCTAGCAAGTTCATGGTCTTGTACTGTTGTTCATCTGACTTGTTGTCTTGTCTGTTCGGACACAAGCTGTTACAAGCAAAGCAAAGGGTACTAGTTAATACTCTGCTTATTTATTATGAAATCTTTTTAAAGTTCCAGTACTTATTGTATTCTGGAAAAATCTGCAGATTACCAATCGCATTAACTTACAGTGTGACACTGTATTTGAGCTTGAGCTTCTCGAGGTATGTCGTTAGTCATGATAGTGATGATGAATAAGCATGACCAGTTGTGTGTAAACATCATTCAGTTATCTAAGCACAATCTCACTTCTTGTTTTGTTCTTGCAGAACATCGTGGACAAACTTTCTTCAGATGCATTGAAAATTGCAGCGTTGGTTCTTGTGGATGTGAAAACAATTGATCAACTCGCCATGAATGTAAACAGTTTTATTGCTCGTCAGAACAAACGCAATACGAGTAAAAAGGTCTTCGTGGGTCATGCCAAGCATAATCTAGAAAAAAAACTTGAAATGATTGTGAGATGGGCGTTAGATGAGAAATATCTTACTTTCATCGGAAAAGTAAGAATGATAGATCAAAGATTACAGATAGAAAGACAGAACATTAAACTTCTCAAAAAGCTTTTGTAAACATCATTCTCTGTAATCTGATACTAGATCTCTAGTCACATCTTTGGACATTGAAGCCCATGTTGTTCAGTGTGCAGCCATGCCGTAGTTTCCAAGCTGTTCCAGAATCTGCAAGAGATTGGAATGCATTCCCGTAATCTGTTCAACCATTGAAGCAATAGTCGGCTCTGTTCCGAGCTTAGACTTGTCAGCTCCGGAAATGAAATGTTGGGTAATGGAAGATCCGGCAGATCGGTAGCGCCGAAAGTGTCTTGGAGGAAGACTCGGCATGACTCTCTCTCGTAGGCCCCACGTTGGGAATTATCGTAAAGATTCAAGTAATCATCAGACAGTCTGATGATGAGCTCAGGGTGCTCGGACCATTTCTTGTGTGTCAGTAACAATGGCCACTTGCTGCAGCTACGGGGTAATAACACCGGTACCAGGGGCTCTGTCGATTGCGAATTCCCCTTCACCTTGACCCACCGGACGTGACCGCTCTCATCGACCACAGCAAAGTCGCGATTCCATGTTTCTGGACGAAACTCCCTCAGCTTTCCTTCCTGAATGGATGTGTACACAAACCTCCAAACGAGGAGGAGGAAGTCGGCTGCAATTACAGGCTTCTTGGAGTTTTGGTCTGAGGTGCATATTCTAACGAGCTCCGAGGCAAAAGTTACGACGTCGACTTCGCGAACTAGTACTGATGCACTACTTCTCAACCAGTTCACACCGGCATGGTGAGTCCCAGCTCTTTCCATGGAGACAACCGTCTGCTGCGGCATGAAACGATAAGGGATCCAAGGGTCAAACCTGTCCATCCAATTGCTCAGGTGGTTCCCTTGCTGTGGAGGTGAAATGTTCATTGCCATCTTCGACTTCATGATCTCATATATGGAGATAAGTCTGACTGTGCTTGAATCCTCTTATTTTACAGTTTTAGAGAGTTAATTTGGGGTCTGAGATCGACCCACATCTCCGTTGGTGCTCGTACGGAAGGCAGAGCAGACACAAATGCCAGAACCTGAAGGTACAGATCGTCAGTAAGTGTAAGCAACCAATTCGAGTCGTCCAAAATTTGTAGGTATTTTGAGCTTTTCATCTAAGGTACTCTCAATTGGTCAAGCACCTCCGAATAATTTTCCTGTACAGATCGATCTACAAGAAACCAATTTGAGCTGCCGATAGCTGGAGAAGCACTTTGCTCATTAAACGCGGCCTCGAGTATCCTCCTGAAACGCTCGTCAACACGTCGGCTCACAGATGGCTTGCAAAGATCTTCGATTCTGGAGCCGACGTTCACATCCACGAGAATGCGGTCCTGCCCTTCGAAGTCGCTCAGAATCTTATTCCTTAATTACACTCTTGAAGTGGAAAAGACAATCTTTCACTAGGAAGAACTTGTAATTAAACGAGTGACGCCGAGCTTCTAGTCGAGCTTGCGCGAGCTGAATCAGATTTCTCCTGTAGGAATCCCATTGCTTCGCAGAAAGCTGTAGGAACACAGCTGAGTATTCCCTGATTCCAAGGGCTGTCGAACTTGAGCGTTTCCCGTGAGCTTACCAGCAGAAAATCGGCGTTGATTAAAAACGGCAAGCCAGAGTTAAGCTGGGATGGCAAGAAAGCATAAATGTTGTCATGAGAACCGCCCGCAATCCGATCCTGTTGCGGAAAGACCAAGGTGATGACCCACGTCGTCACCTCTCTCCTCTGTTCGACGGAGGCAGTCACGTTGAACCTCTGCTGCCATAGGAAATAATCACGTGCCGCGATGATATGTCCGGGCTCCTTGACAACTGACAGCTTCGCCATGAACCCGGCTGCATCATCTCCATGCGAGGCTTGCGGAGAATCTGATCGATTGATAATAACCTCGTGATGGATCTTCCCTCGGCTGTCCTCCCGAATTCGTCAAGCGTTTTTGAAGGACACCGACGCTTACAGGCTGTTAGTCATAATTCAGTGGAACGTACCTGTGGTGAAAATGGTTTCGAGGCTTGTCTTCATGCCCAGATATTTAATCCCCTGGTTTATATACCCATATATGCTCTCAGTTTCTAGTAATTCCCTACTTTTTCACATGAGATGTATAGAATGATAAATACCATGTGTGTTTATATGCAGGAAAAATGTACTTAACACTTTTTTAACTAGGGAAGTTATATATCACAGGGAAGATTTTCTTTTACCTATATCGATATGGTGATTGTATCTAGTGTTTTGTATAAAACCTCCTAGTGCTAAATTCGACTACCGCGGTCCAGCGAGATATATACCTTAACGCTTCACCGGGTTGCTGGTTACGGGGTGCTAACTGATGAACACGGAAGGTTCGAAATCGAATTTATACTCATCACGGAGCTTGCTTCTCTACCTACTTAACCATTGTAATCAGCGTTCTAGATCTCTACTGTGACAATATTAGTAACATGCAAATTTTGTCCTATCACAGAAGAATTAATATATACCAAGCTAATATTCTGACTGGAAAGTAATATGCATATATCCAAGCTCAGGTTTTGGCCAAAAGGACTTTCAAACATGATCATGATCTCCAGATGGTAAATTCTAGTATCCATTTCTTGACAACCTTGCCATGTTTTGTTATAGCTCATCTTGGAGATTGGTTGAATACTTGGAAAGTATTTCCCAAGTTTATTGGTTAAGTAGTTGCACAGTAATCATCCTTGTTAATTTTGAAAAGATTCATCTGGAACCACGGAGAAAATCAAATGGTATATTAACTTCATATATGTAGATATTTCCTTTATAGAATCAAGTAGTAAAGTGGCCAGTCGTTTCATCCAGAAGCTTGAAGGCGTGCCCGCGAGTTCTGCCAACAAAGAGATAAAAAGATATTTCTAGTGAAAAGAAGAAGTTGGTTAATTATATCTTGTCGGTACTAAGAGACTATAAGATATTCAGTTTTAGAGAAAGGAAAGTTTCATGAACTCATGAGAAATTAGAGGGGTGGCTTTATACTTAGTTGTCCCTTACGCTAATCTAGGATTGCACATTATTCACTCTCGACCGACAATAAAACTGTTTAAGAAAAAACGGAGACACTCTAACTCAACGAAAGAACACAACCGATAATAGTACAAGGACAATAGCTAGAAACGAACTATACCTAATGGATAAGACAAGCCACTTAAGTATATTAAGGTCATAACAATCCAAATTTTCAAAGTCTGATTTTTTTTATTAGACGTGTGTGAACATTTCAGTTAAGAATAAAGAGCTTCATCGCATATACACACGACTGGATACTCGTAGAGGCAATGCCATACCAGTAATATGCAGTTTTGGAGACGGGTGGGGTCTTGCAGACTGATGATCTTTTCGAGCTTCCACATTTTCATGGAGTGTGGAAAATCTGTGAAAATTAACCTCATGCGGTGACAATAGTTTTTGGGAGAAAAAACCACCACGCGGTTGTTCTATTTAGCCAACGTCAATAACTCTTAAGATTATTGCGTTAAATCACAGATAATCCAGGTCTAAAATCTGCGTGCAGTTACAGGCTAACTCAGCAATATTCCAGATTTAGATTGTGAAAGCTTCATACCAAGCCTAAATTATTCATGACTTGGATATTATTCTCACCTCTCCATTCGAAAAGCTAGATTGAGGGGGCAAAAATGAAATCATTCAGTTGATGGCTAACTTTTTATCAAGCAAGGGTTAGTAAACTTTCATAATAATTAATTGAATTAACTAAAATAATTTGTATAGATTTTTAATGAACTATCTGGTATGCTTTATGATCTTGCTCTCACTATAAATAAAATCCTAACCTGGACAGTTAATTATATTTTGGCTTTTAATCCCGCAACATAACTATAATAGAAAGTCCATTTGCAACAGCAGTGATAAACTATTTTGCGTAAACAGCGTAAAACCTCTTGTCATAACCATATCAGACAGTCTGGTTTTCCTGATGAGGTAGGTTACGCTGAGACTCAGGCTTAATATAATATTTCATATTCCACACTATCTTGCAAAGCTAACAACCTGACTATGAAATTAAGTTTAATCAACTGATTGACAGCAGAAATTAATTAACAATAATCATGAATCAAGAGGACCAAGAAGTTGACACAAGTCCCCCGCAGGGTCATATCTTTTCTTTCACGTTCATAAGAAATTCAGAGGTGTAGACAATAAGTGGAGCAGACATTTTCTGTACAAATAGACGGTAGTTATCACTACACTATATATAACCGCGTTAAGATGTCCACATGACATGGAGTCATGGATAGAGGGCGTTCAGTTCTGAGTATGAATATATAAGTATGAAAGAGAATATCCTATTTTTCCCCAACGTACTTTGAGACTGAACAGAAGATTCTTTTTTGCTCTAACAAATCTCTAAATCTTCATCTTAACATTCTTTTGCCAATAGTCAGATGTTTGTTTCTGGTGAATAGCTTTAAGTTAATTTTTTATTTCATTTGGATTCCAAGTTGGGATGAAGAATTAATCACCAAAATCCTTTTTTGCATAAAGGTTATATTCTCAGTTCTCTAAATGTAAACTCGCAAAATAAGGCTTTCTGGGTCACTTGTAGTCATACTCTTGCTTTAATATGATAATATTTCACGCTATGCTTGCAGAGCTAAGAACCTGACCCTGAAATTAAGTGTTATTAATTGACTGACAGCAGAAATAATTAACAATAAACATGAATCAAGGGGACCACTAAGTTGAGTCAAGTTTCCCGTAGCTTCGCACAGGGTTTACATTCGTTTCTCCACGTTCACCAGAAATTTAGAAAATACATGGCGGAGACATTTTCTGCACAAAATAGTTACGTTCATACGTCCATATGACATGGAGTCATACATAGTGGGCCTTAAATTTTGACAGTTTTTTCAGTATGTACCGTTCTTGTAATACATTGCTTGAAAGGAAAGAGGATACACTTTCTAATTCTTGTCACTGAAGAGAACATATCCAGAAGTTGCATTTGATACCCAGTATTCGACTTCGTACGTTTTGATTCTGCTTATCATTTAAACCAAATCTCAGCTTTAAGTTAAAGTAAATCACTACAAATGAATCCAGTGAAATGCATGTCACAGTAGCAAAGATCATTTAAAATAAAACTCAATTCATCATATTATTATGATGAGTTTATAAATGCCTTTAGAACTCTGGTGAGATAGTCCATCTTTCTCCAGCATACCAAGAGGATCAGGAGATAGTACAAGGTCAGCCAGCTAGAGAACATACAGTAGTAAATCCATAAAGAGGGTGTAGACTGTAAAGATGAATAGACCATACAACGAAGGTTAATCGGAGTAAGATTGCATAAAAATTCCAGTAATTTGAATTCTGAAACGTTTTTGTCCATGAAACTACTTAAGAATCAATCATTAATTGTCAATTGTTAAGACTTAAGCCATGACTGGAGAGGACCTATGCGTGAATAAATGGTGATCTCACAGTGTCATACTCTCACGTGCACGTGAGAAATCCGTGAAATGAAGGACCTGGTTGTTGCATGGATTGACTTCTATGTCTAAAAGTGTTACGAAGAGCGAGAACGGGTAGGGGATTCTCACATAGTATTAAGTACTTGGTAGGTTACGGAGAGTGATGTCACCAGTCTAATAGTAAATCTTGGAGTGACCATCATGGCTTGGGTTTTGTCTCCGCATATGGTAATTAAGAGATGAAAATATTATGCTTGTGTCTAATCGTCCTCCAAAATTGATGGTAACCAGCTGTCAATACACTCAAGGGTGGATGTGGATTCGAAGTCATGAAGAGATCAGGAGACCGGAGAGTCGAACTGTCTATAACAGTATCAGAAAGGGTTACTGACAAGATGGTCCTCCTGTCCATGACAAGGTGGTGCAATAGGGTCACGTTCGGGGTCTGAGTTGAGAGATCGAGGTCAGGGTCCACTCTGTCACTGAAGACAACATATAGCGGGTGTATAATTGAACTTTAGTACTTGTGGGTGTTGAACATGATTCTTTTGCTGTTTAGTTACAGTGACTATATATGATTGATTTATCAGTTACTATATGCCTCATATCTCACGATCATATAGTGTGCATATATGACTCTTTGTCCGCATCTTCTCTGTAAATAAATATGGAATTAATTCACGTTCTGCATGCATATACGAATAGTAATGTCTAATGTATCTGAACCTCAATCCTTCTGATCTCATACTCTTTATTATGACAAACTAATGATTACCGAGGAATCCAAAGACCTATGATGCTCATCGTTCTGTTTAGATTTATCTTTTGCACTTGATCAAGAAATCTTGAAGCTAACTTAGACTCTAGTGTGTAACTAGAAATCCGGCCAGATGAAGGTAAAATCATACACGTAACCTGGGAGCAAGTAAAGCGGATGATGAATTTTCCATCTAATCTCTTCTCGGTAGGTGTGACCAAGGATCATCTGGAATTGACATAGACAACTCATTTTCACATTTCAAACAAAAGGAAACCTTTCCAGTTTGTCTTCTCAATGCTTCCGCTGACAGTGATTACGGATGCATGCCCAGCTAGTACTGTACCGCTTCCAGGAATTGCTTGTCACTCCATTCCTCCTATAAGATAAGGGCAATGTCTATCACCACAAGACCCCAAGCAAAAGGGATTGAGCCTCGATTACCGAGACCAGTCGGATTAGATAAAGATGTGGCCCATCAAGTATCAACAACCAAACAATTTTCTTAGTATCACGCAAGAATCTTGGTGATGGGATTCTGGATTTGGTCACGGACTGATGAGTTCAGTCAAATTAAGGTTAAATCAATTCATCTATCCTATTCATCTTGTTAGCGTTCTGTGCCACGTGCCACCAGCCGGACCTCAGTTGTCAACGATATATAGTTATATATACTTATCGTCTATCTAAAAATTTGCCAATTGTATAACTTGTATCTGAATCCAAACCGAGGCAAGAATTCTCACTCCTTTAAAAACTCATTCCAGTACTAATATACAGAAATTGCTCACCTTACAATGTTAATGACGAATTTTTAAATTTCATCAGGTTCATTCCATTTGGTTATTTGGCATGTTCTTCTCCTGGTTTAATTTCCGTCCGCGAAGTGACTCATGAATGTCGAGTGTGAATATCTCAAGTAAACTGGAAATATCTCAGTTAAACTTTCAGTTTCTAGAAATATCTCAGTTAAACATGAGTTCTTCAGTTCTTGCTTTTCTTATTCATGTCCATGGATAGTTTCACTTTTTATTGTACAACAGTAAGAATTGAAACTATCCATGGATAACACAAGCAAACATATCGATCTGTTCAGTACAATCGAGGTAAACGAATATATGGAATCAAGAATTTCTGATTTGTTCTTAATTAAAACAAGGTAGTGTTTTCGACCGTTCTTATCGTAACCTTCATTTAGTGTAGGTGGAGATTGAGATGGAGATGTACACATTAATTTTTTATTATTTGGATATATTGTCTTAATTGGATAATCTATATTGGTTTGACAATCGTCCATAGTAGGGAAGATCGTGGGATTATGAATATATCTAGTTGAGGTTGGACCTCACACTTATTCAACTTGATGAAGTGGTGAAACATGCCCGAAAAATTTGTCAAGTTCCAGGTGAAATACCAAGGTCAACAGGAATTGGCAGAAACACCGTATATGGTTCTAGTGAGCAAGTGAAGTGAGTCCAAAATCTAGAGGCATCTTCACAAATACTACAAAAACAAACCTAAGTATATGTGTAACTAATAAGTAAAACAGTCAAGTCACAGTCAAGAGCCTCCTCCAGACTACAACTGAGTTGATCGCCCTCACACAGCCCTCCGCAAGAGCCTCTGGACTTCAGTTGAGACAGCTTGAGGCATGTCCTAAGTTTGAAACTTCGTTGCTGCCGCACACCTGAGAGCCGTGAGATGTTAGTCCACCATCAGCGCACCACATGCTGCATGGGTGGAGCCTCTATGGCCCATAGTCTGGTATCAGTGGACGAATTCCTGGGCCTTCATAGTCTACGTTATCGTGTGAAACGGCCATAGTATCTATCGCGAGGCTGAGGTTGCGGCATCGGGGGTCTTGAATGGTGGGTGGATTCATACGAACCTGAGCATAGTCTACGTGATCATACTCTGGAGCCGGTAGAGAGGTTTCTGGGCCTTCATAGTCTACGTTATCGTGTGAAACGGCCTCTGTTGTAGCGATTGTCAGATTACGAATGCGGAAGCACAACCTGATCTTGAGCAGAGAAGAATGTAATTCATGAAACTTGAAGTACTTCATTCATTGATCGATAATTGATTACATATCACATACTAATTGAACCGCCCAGCAACGGACAACGTCTAAATGTTCAAACCTGTTCAATGTCTAAACGTTACAGCCGATAGCAGCGTAGAGAGGAGTTACGAACTATCTCATCCAACATTCCCACTTCGAACGTGACTCCCACTACACCATATAATCCTAACATCCTAACAAGCCTAACATGATTCTCCTTTGACAAAGGTTTAGTCAAGATGTCAGCTAACTGATCTTCGCTGGGACAGTATAGCACATTGATAACCTTATCAGCTACTTGCTGATTGATAAACTTGTAACGTATATCTATGTGCTTGCTTCTGTCATGAAACTTAGTAGTTCTCAGTAGTGAAATAGCACTCTTGTTGTCACAGAAAATCTTGACGGCACTTGTTCCAGCCTCTAGCAAGATCTCCATCAGCATCTCGCGTAGCCAAATGGCTTCAGTTGCAGCTCTGGACAATGCTAAATATTCGGCTTCAGTTGTTGATAAAGCAATGGACTTCTGTCGAGAACTGCTCCAGCTAACAACCGCATCAGACAGTAAGAAACAAAACCCAGATGTTGACTTCCTAGTGTCGGAATCACCAGCCCAGTCTGCGTCTGAGTAGCCATACAGTTCTGCAGGTACATCTGACCGCTGATAACGTAGACATAAATCAGCTGTTCTCTTCAAATAACGGAACACATGTTTCACAGCTGTCCAGTGTGCAAGTCCTGGATTGGACATATACTGAGCTAATGTGAAAGTAGAATAAGCAGCATCAGGTCGAGTACATAACGCTACCCACATCAGAGACCCAACTGCACTCATGTAAGGAATACCTTCCATCTTCTTCTTCTCACTGTCCGTAGTAGCACAATCCTTGATAGATGAACGGTTTCCTGGTGTCATAGGTGTAGGTACCACCTTAGCACTATCAAGGTGAAAAACAGACAGCTTCTGCTTGATGTAGAAGGTCTGAGACAAATCTACGGTGCCTTTGAGTACATCGTAGGTGATGTGTATTCCCAAGAACTGTTTGACCACACCTAAATCAACCATCTCAAATTCATGACTCAGTAGCATCTTAGCGTAATGCATCAGCTCCAGACTAACAGTCATGAGTAACATATCATCAACGTAAAGTGCCAAGAACAACACTCCAAGTTGATCTACCAGCAAGTAAACGTTGGTGTCTGCTCCCACCGGCTTGAAACCTATCTTCTTTAGATAAGCATCCATACGGTGAAACCAAGTCCTGGAAGACTGCTTCAAACCGTAAATGGATTTTCTGAGCTTACAAACCAGGTTAGGATCGCAAGTCGAGAGTCCTTCCGGCAACTTCATGTAAACCTCCTCCTCTAGTACTCCATTTAAGAAGGCGGTTTTCACATCCATCTGATGGATGTGCATCTCATGTTGGACTGCAATTGTCAGAACTACACGTACAGAAGACATCCTGATTACAGGAGAGAATGTCTCCTCATAGTCTAGCCCCTTGACTTGGGAAAATCTTTGGGCTACTAGACGAGCTTTGTACCTCAAAATCTTACCATCAGGTTGAGTTTTCAGCTTGAAGACCCAGCGACAACCAACCACATGATGATCTTTAGGCAATGGAGTCAAAGTCCATGTTGCCATTTTATCCATCGTCTGTAGCTCTTCTGCAACAGCAGCTCTCCAACGCTCTCCATCAGAACCTGAGACTGCTTCTGTATAAGAACTCGGCTCTTGAGGTAAGATAGACGCCTGAAGTGCTGAAACAAATAATGACCACGGCTGCTGATCACTGAAAGTAGCTTCATCAAAACGATCAGGTCTTCTTGATCTTGTAGATTTCCTTGGCTCGACTCTTGATGAAGTAGCTCCTCCTCTTAATGCATCATTTGCATTTATCTGCAAATCAACAAAAATGTCTCCTATCTCTTGATCTCCTTGTCCAGGAGTCTCATCATGGAGTCTACGGCCTGGTCCAAGATCAGATGAATTTCTCTCCAAGTTGTCACCTACTAGAGGTACACCAGAAGATCCTTGTCCAAGATCTACATGATGAGTCTTACAAGGAACGTGGGAAGAAAGATCATGTAAACTAACTGCAGGTGGAGAGAATAAATGTAGTCTAGAACTAACGGAAGCTTCAGAAGATCCTGTGCTACCTGAAAAGCTAGAAGTAGTATTATGTGAGGAATACTCATCATGAACTGGAGATTTCAGAAACATATCTTCTAGGAACTTCACATCTCTAGAAAAGATAATACTTCTATTGCTAACTCTTGCTAGCTTGTATGCCTTGGATTCTGCACTGTAGCTAAGGAAAATACATCTTTCACTCCTGGAATCAAGTTTCTTACGACTAGTTGTAACAGGAACTAGTACATATGCTAAACATCCGAATATCCTGAGATGAGACACATCAGGTGTTCTGCCCGTCCACATCTGGTAGGGAGTAGTGTCAGTAGTCAATGTCTTCGTGGGAGTACGGTTGAGGATGTAACACGCTGTGACCAAAGCTTCTCCCCAATAAGACTTTGGTAAGCCAGCGTATACAAGCATTGACCTTACCATCTCAGTTAAGGTCCTGTTCTTTCTCTCGCTTACTCCATTTTGTTGCGGAGTATAGGATGTAGTCAGCTGATGACTAATCCCATTCTCAGCACAAAAGGAATTAAACTCACGAGAAATGTATTCTCCTCCGTTGTCTGACCGCAGTGTCTTCAGCTTCTTCCCTGTTGATCTTTCGGTCATTGCAAGAAACTCTAGGAACACCTTGAAACACTCTGATTTACTCCTCAACAAATAAACGAATGTATATCTTGAGAAGTCATCCGTAAAGGTGAGAAAGTACCGATATCCTGAACATGTAGCTGGAGAAATTGGTCCACAAATATCTGAGTGGACTAATTCAAGTAGATCTGCAGCACGGCTACCTCCCCCTGCAGGAAATGTCTCACTGGATTGCTTACCCAGAAAGCAAGACTCACAGTTTACATTTGTCAAAGCCAATTTGGATAAACCTTCAACCATCCCGCTTGTTTGCATTTGCTGAAGTCGAGCTTGGTCAATATGACCAAGTCTCAAATGCCAAAGGGTAGAAGCTTCAGCGGCATGTAGATCGGTCACCTCTCCTGTTATAACAGGTGCTGTAAAATTGGGATAAACGGCATCTCCCAGTTTATAAAGACAACGCTGCAATGGACAGTCTGCTAAGATCTCCCCTCCTGCAAGCACAAGCTGGCACGAGCCACCGGAGAATAGCAAAGATTCGCCTTTATCATCGAAGTAACGTGCAGAGAAAAGATTCTTCCTTAGATTAGGAACGTGATACACCTTGGTAATCTCCACTTCCTCCCCGTGCGGCAACTTAACAACTACTGTGCCCATCCCAACAATAGGATGAGAGGAGTTATCATCAAAAAATACACTCTGAGGTGTGTTGATTACTGTGTATAAATGAAAGTAATCTCTATTGGCTGCCATATGATGCGTTGCTCCTGTATTAATGTACCATGAGTCATTGCCATCATCAGGAGCAACTTCAGTAACAGTCAGCACCCGTCTCTGGACCGATGTCAAAGAAGCATCACCTTGATTAGATTTCTCCTTAGAGACCTGAGCCTCTCGTTTCTTCAGGTTCTGCAACTTGAAACAAGTATCAATCAGATGCCTTGATTTCTTGCAATACTTGCAAAAGAGAGTATTGCCTTTCCCTCCGCTTCCGGATGTAGAAGCTTGATTGGACTTCTTATCCTTGGAAAGAAAATGTTTCTTTTCCAAAGATTTCTTCTGAGAGTAAAGAAGTTGTGCCGGCTCAGCCATTCCATGTCTCCGTTTCTGCTCCGCCTCATGACATAGAAGAATGCTAGACAGGCCTGAAAGCGTCAAGTTGGGAATAGCACGGAGTGTCTGCACCAAAGGTTGCGGACTGTCGGGAAGACTACTTATGAGGTTCATGATCGTCTCTTCATCATCGACCTTCACACCCATCGATTCCAACTGTGAAATCACATACTTGAACTCTTGGAGATGAGGACCAACGGGCTGTCCTTCACTGAGTGCAAGATTCCGGAAACGATCTTTTAGATTTGCTTTAGTCACCAGATCTGTAGAATCAAACACAGCCTTCAAGGTGACAAAAATATCGTTAGAAGTAGTACATGAAAGAATATACTTCTGCAGATTTAAACTCAACGCAGTATTGAGCATCAACTGCGCTTGGAGATCCTTCTTATCCCAAGCGGTTTGAGCGGCACCATCAGTCGCATGTCTGGTTTCAGTATCATCGACGATTGACAACAGATCTTCAGTCTTCAAGAAAATGGAGATGGCATGCTTCCAGAATATGGAAATAGTCACCATCAAACTTTGGAATCATGTCCGCTCGGAAACCGGTTCCCATTGTAACAAAGTTGGAGTGATCACAATCGGAGATCACCAAACTAGGAAGAACAAAAGTCTTGAAGAAAAACTACGGGAACTAATGAAATATCGAGGAGTGGACCTAATCCAGGCTCTGATACCATGTCAGATTACGAATGCGGAAGCACAACCTGATCTTGAGCAGAGAAGAATGTAATTCATGAAATTTGAAGTACTTCATTCATCGATCAATAATTGATTACATATCACAGACTAATTGAACCGCCCAGCAACGGACAACTTCTAAATGTTCAAACCTGTTCAATGTTACAGCCGATAGCAGCGTAGAGAGGAGTTACGAACTATCTCATCCAACAGCGATATCAATAGATTTGTCGTTGTGAATGAGATCTGGATCGGTACTCAGCAGTGTGCGTCTGCTTCTTTCCTGCAGCTGGAATTCGTCAGAAAAAAGAAAAACAGACATACATATGAGTAATTAATTTATTCAGAGCCAAAAAATTAATTCACGTCCAAACAAGAAAAGAACATACGAGTAATTAATAAGTTCAGTGCTTGCCAGCGTAATATATGTGTTCGACTGCTAAAAGAATAAATTCATAAAAATGAAAAGAAAAAAGAATTTAATTCTTGAAAAGGAAAAGAATAAAGAATTTAATTTGTAAAAATTAAATTAAATATTTTAAATACACAAGTAGTAAATATATGTACATAGGACAAAGATAATATTCATGACAACAACTGACATGGAGTAATGGAAGAAGCGTATGATATCTAGATTTATTATGAATACCTTTTTGGGTTTGCCGTGTTTGCCATTCCGCCAAGCGAGTCTTGGCTTTTATTAGGAATAGATTGAAAATCTGCAATGGTTGTTCTGCCCTTCTTGCAGGTCGAATAGAAGTGGAATTCCGGCCAGTCAAAAACCGTAGGAACGGAAAATCTACAAAAACCCTACGGGTTGCAAAGAAAAACTAATGGGTTAAAGAGATCGAATGACATAGAGTAATCAAGAAGTACTACTGTGCTCGGATTTATCATGATAAACTAATGGGTTACATATTCAAGGTTATTTTATGCAGGAAGAAAGAAAAACAGACATTCATACGAGTAAGTAATTTATTCGGAGCCAAAAAAATAATTCACATCCAAACAAGAAAAGAACATATCAGTAATTAAATAGTTCAGTGCTTGCCAGCGTAATATATTTGTTCGATTGCAAAAAGAATTAATTCGTAAAAAAGAAAAGAAGAATCTAATTTGTAAAAAAAAAAAACAAAGAATTTAATTTAAAAATATTAAATTATGTATTTTAAGTACACAAGTAGTAAATAGGTGAACGTAGGACAAAGAAAAGATTAAAGACAACAACTTGCATGGAGTAACTGAAGAAGTGTCCGAGATCTGGATTTATTATGAATATGTAACGGGTTGCAATGAAAGACTAATGGTTAAAGAGATCGAAGTGACATAGAGTAATGAAAGAAGTACTCCTGTGTTTGGATTTAGTAGGAAAAGATAAAAAGAAAAAAAGAATCTTTTCATAAAAATGAAAAGAAAAAGAATTTAATTTGTAAAAGAGAAGAATAAAGAATTTAATTTGTAAAAATTAAATTGTGTATTTAATAACATTAATAAATCATAAGAAGGAGGAACGCCATCAAGATGTTAAGCCATCTGAATAGTTCCGTCGAGTAAACTTAAGGCCTCAAGGCACTAAAGTAAATCGTTATTTATGTTGAAGTGAAAGGAAAATTATTTTGAATTAGAAGAGATGGGCTTAAAGAAAATATTTTAAATTAAAGGTATCGTAATAAACATAACCAGTGAAGCAAACGGTTTAATTTATTATTCTGAAAATAGCGTAGAAGGAAATAAGCAATAGAAAAAATAATCACCCTAAGTTGTAACAATTAATTAATAGGGTCAGTTTAGTTTATTCCCTCTGAAAAGCATGGGGAAAAATCAAACTTAATTATTTTCGAGAGGAGGAAACCATCACAGAAAATTTAAGACCTCTCAATTCTTGGAAGTTGGACGCATTACTCTGGTTCGAGTGTGCTTGGTGCTCGAAACTCATAGCGAGGATATAGATCCATGCGGTTAAAGACCAATACACACAGAAGGAATGCCTCCAGTTTCAGATGTGAGCGCTGATTCAAGTTTTAATAGGTTGAAAATAGTTTATATTTTTTGCGTACAATTCCAAACATTAGATACTCTAGTACACAATCTCTTGATGCTATGCATTGTGCTAGTCATTGTGATTCGGGACGCTGCTCGGAAGACGATGGAATTGTAGGTGGGTTGTCATCAGTCCGAGACCGCGAAGTCCTTGAACTCTAGATCTGCCACTGTATCCATCGCTGCCTGCATGCACCTACCAGTGGTCATCTTCTCTGCTATACATAAGGTACACATATTCATTAAAGTCTGAATTCATATTCCAGTTGCAACCATGTGTATCTGCGGATTAATGAATGCTTGGACCTTCATAATCCAGCTCCTCATATCGAGGCGGAGGCAGGATCGGAGGGTCTCCAATGGTGGGCTCAATCACACCATGCTCCGCATAGTAGTGTACGTGATAGTCTGGAGTCGGTGGAAGAATTCTTGGGTCCCTATAATCGACCTAGTCGTATCCAGGCTGAGGCTGCAGCATGGAGGGTCTGAATGATGGGCTTATTCACACCAAGCTGCGCATAGGCCACGTGATCATAGTCTGGTGCTGGTGGATGGGTTTCTGGGCCTTCATAGTCTACCTGATCGTGGGAAATGTACATGTCTTCTGTTGCAGTGCTAGCAGTAGATTTGTCGTTGTGACTGAGGTGCAGATCGGTACTCAGCAGTATCCGTAGACTTCTTTCCTGCAGCTGAAATTCGTCACTGTATGGGGCTTTGCTCTCAGCAGATGACTGATGACTAGTGCTATTCACTGGTCGACATTGTGCATCACTACACTGCTCGGAAAGCGATGAATCTGTAAGTGGGTTGTTGTAATCAGTCCGAAACCGCGAAGTCCTTGAACTCTAGATCTGCCACTGTATCCATCGCTGCCTGCATGCACCTACCAGTGGTCATCTTCTCTGCTATACCCAAGGTACACATAATCATTAAAGCTGAATTCATATTCCAGTTGCAACCATGTGCATGCGGATAGGTATAATTGCTTGGAATTGAGTTACCACCGATCGTGAGACATTGCAACTGGAAGAACCGTAGAGCTCATCGGAAAAGCGGAAGCTTAAGTTGCCTAAGTTGAACGGTCCCCGCGATACATGCATAGGATCAAACGATCGCGAGGTTAAATGGATCTAGATGCAAAACTACAGTTTAGTTTTGCATCTAGATCCATTGCAATTAGTTTTGCAATCGGCTCCTATAGCTATACTGTAAACGCACACCTCTGGGTTTCTGAAATGGTCTCAGTCGTGATCCTCCTGACCTAGAAATTGCATATTCAAGGGTCCCAAGACGTTTGCTAGCTAGAAGTTATCTGCACCAGTTTGAAACCTTTTCCGGAGGGTTTGATTTCCGCATGGGAGAATGAACAGATGGCGCAATTTGATGTACGGGGTGTCACGTTCGCGGAACCACAGCTTCTGAACTTGATCTTTCATTTTACAAGACATGTGAATCACTTCTGAACTTGATCTCTCATTTTACAAGACATGTGAATCACTGTTATCATACTAAGATGTTAGAATTTACAAATCACCAATTCAATAGTAATAGCTTAGAACAGAAAGTCAACTAAATGCACATGATAAATCCATGTGCTTGCAGTACTTGGATTATATTTGAATAGTCGTAGACGCGCGCAGTAGCCCGTGCGGAATAGATCTGAATTTAAGAGTAGCAAAATGAATTTCAGCCAGAAAGTACAGAAAACCTGTATATAAGCTGGACGTTCTACTTCAGTAAATATCGATTCCAGCAATCTCTTCCTGTGTGTCAGTTCTCTTGTCCGCACATTGGATCTGTGTCGAGTGATGGTTGATTTTGTTTTGGGCTTTTTAGAACCAGTGGGAGTTCCTGCACTCTCAGAAGAGTTTTTTAGTGATTATCCAGAGGCTTCTCTATTTGGTTCATACAGACAGTAGACAGATGGTAAAAGGAGATTCATTTCTGCTACGATAGGAATAGATCCCATCTGCATTGAGATGTCTTTTACACCCGAGCTACAGTAAATCATTGATTGTTCAGAATATCTTCAGCTCAGATGTCGTCAGACTCCGAAGACCCAGATCCTCAAGCAATTTTCATAACCACAATGCTTCTTTAAAAGCATTAGACAGTGCCATGTACTCTGCTTCCGTGGTAGAGAGTGCTGTCGTCTGCTGTTTCTTGCTTTTCCAACTCACAGCTGCACTTGCAAGTAAGAAAACTTAACCTCCGGTTGATTTTCTATCATCCAGGTCGTCTGCAAATGCGGAACCACTGTACCCAACAAGCACGGTTCCTCCTTTCGCTTTTGGTACTTCAGTGAAGCATTCATAGTGCTTTTCATATAACGCAGAGTTCTCTTGGCACTATGTCATGCAGTAGCTCCAGGATTATTCAGACATCTGTCTAACAAGCTAACTGAAAAAACCAGATCAGGTCTTGTACAAACCATTGCGTACATGAGTGATCCCTGACTTCCCTCCATGACTTTTCTTTCTGCATTGGTGGACCTGTCTTCAAGCTGAGTTTCACCCTTTCTCCAGTGGAGTACTGACTGGCTTACATTCAGCCATCTTGAACCGTTCCAAGATAGTATTGACGTAAGCAGCTTGTTTCAGTTGGATTATACCCGCCTTTAGATTCAGAATGATGTGAATCCTAAGCATGTAAACAGCTGGTCCCATGTCCTTCATCTCAAAAGCCTCACAGGCGGGTATAATCCAACTGAAACAAGCTGCTTACGTCAATACTATCTTGGAACGGTTCAAGATGGCTGAATGTAAGCCAGTCAGTACTCCACTGGAGAAAGGGTGAAACTCAGCTTGAAGTGAGGTCCACCAATGCAGAAAGAAAAGTCATGGAGGGAAGTCAGGGATCACTCATGTATGCAATGGTTTGTACAAGATCTGATCTGGTTTTTTCAGTTAGCTTGTTAGACAGATGTCTGAATAATCCTGGAGCTACTGCATGACATAGTGCCAAGAGAACTCTGCGTTATATGAAAGGCACTATGAATGCTTCACTGAAGTACCAAAAGCGAAAGGAGGAACCGTGCTTATTGGGTATAGTGGTTCCGCATTTGCTGACGACCTGGATGATAGAAAATCAACCGGAGGTTAAGTTTTCTTACTTGCCAGTGCAGCTGTGAGTTGGAAAAGCAAGAAACAGCAGACGACAGCACTCTCTACCACGGAAGCAGAGTACATGGCACTGTCTAACGCTTTTAAAGAAGCATTGTGGTTATGAAAATTGCTTGAGGATCTGGGTTTTCAGTAAAGACATCCTACTACTATTTTCGCTGACAATAATGGAGCAATTGCGCTTGCCAAAGATCAAGTCTTTTCAGAATGGATCAAACATATTGAGACAAAGTACCACCACATCAGAAGTCTTCAAGGTACTTTGATAAATGTAGTTTTCATCAGCACAGAAGAAATGATTGCTGATATTTGTACAAAAGCTCTTCCAAGAGAGAAGCATGATAGATTTTCGATTGGAATGGGAATGGAGTTGAACTGAAGTTTTGAGTCGGAGTGATAGAATTTACAAATCATCAGTTCAATCGTAAGAGCTAAGAATAGAAAATCAACTGAATGCACATGATAGATCCATGTGCTTGCAGTACTTGGACTATATTTGAATAGTCATAGGCGCATACTAGCATGTGCGAAATAGATCTGAACTTAAGAGTAGCAAAACGAATTTCAGCCGAAAGGTACAGACAACCTGTATACAAGCTGGACGTTCTACTTCAGTAAATATCTTTTCCAGCAATCTCTTCCTGTGCATCAGTTCCCTTGTCCGCACATTGGATCTATGAGTTCCTGCACTCTCTGAAGAGTTCCTGAGTGATTACTGAGAAGCTTCTCTATTTGGTTCATACAAACAGTAGACAAATGATAAAAAGAGATTCATTTCTGCTATGATAGGAATCTATCCCATCTGCATTGAGATATCTTTTACACGCGAGCTACAGTTTATCATCGATTGTTCAGAATATCTTCAGCTCAGATGTCGTCAGACTCCGGAGACACTTCTGAAGGAGGTACACAAGTAAGTGGCGTTGGAGTTACAAACAGAAACACTGTATTCAGATTTTCTAATAAGAGAGCTCCCATATATCAGTAGAGGAGTTTTATTATATCATTATACGTCGGAGTCTGAATCTTTTGTGCACAAGAAGAAGCAGTACTTAGAGTAGGAGAGAGGAGTGAAGTGAAGAGATCTGAGGGTGAGTGATATGAGAAGTACAGTACGTGCTTGTCAGATCAACACGTGGAGCCAATGGTAGGGGTCTGACGTCTTACGGAGAGCCACTTCTGTACTCAGCATAGGGCTGTCCACATTCTATCAAGTGGAGGAAATACTCTAGATGCTAACTGAACTCAAGTGCATAGTGTAAACAAGAAGAGAGATCCCTAACTGTGAGTATAGGGTGACGCTAAGAGCCTAACGTATGGAAGTTAATCTTTCGGATGCTGATCTTCAAGCGATAGCGTATACTTTTACTGCGGCACGCTTTTGAAATGAGATTTCCAGGAGAATAGTTTTGAAGAGTAGACCACTAAGGTTCTGGATAAGGAACTAGTTTCTCAGTATTTAGCGTGGGCACGCAAAATAAGTGTGTATATAAGGAGAGATCTGAATTTTGTCCTTTGGAGAGAGATTTGATCTTTGATCTTTGATCTTTGATCTGTTTAATTTGAGTGGATTTATGAGAGAGCACCTGCATATTCACCCAAGGTGAACTTCGTTCCGATGCCAGCCAAATAATACAAAAATTCATGTTTTTGTGCTCCCCTTACCCCACAATTTCAGTCTTTCCCGACCATCCGACAGTTTTTTTCGGCATCTATGAGCTCCAAAAATTCCCGATTCATTTGGTTCCCTCTTTCCCTTCCTTCTCTGTTAAAAAATTACTTCCTTCTCTGTTACAAATATTTTTCAACGCCCTCGGCGCGCACGTCTTTTTTAGATGCAATATTTTTCATATCCACATTCTCGTCGTCGATTATTTCGCTCCAAAGGCTCGCAGTGACGACCATCAACAACGAATAATGAAAACGGCTTCGGCGAGCCGCAGTAAACTTTATTTGCTTTAAAACACTTACATTTCTATACGGCCCGGTATGGACACCATCGAGATACCGATGGCTATAATGCCAATCCAGTCTCTCCTAAAACCGAACCTAGAACGCCATAAGACCTCAGGTACGCGTTCAGAACTTTGCTGAGCGCGTACCTGAGGTCATAAACCGAAAGCTAAAAAACCAAGTCGCTCTACAGATCTACAGTCAAGCAAATGTGTCACTACGAAACCAACTATACTGCTTACCTACTGCTTTATGTACAGGCCAGAACTATAGACAAAACTACAGCCGAATCAAACAGTTATAGACTCGTGATGCTCAAAAGCACGTCCAGCATCCATGCGTCATAAAAACACGTTCAACAGTGGAATATACGCAGGTGGCTCTTCCTCTGATAAAAAAACTATATAGTTTTTCTTATTTAAATAACCATTGAGGAGCCGTTACTTCGACCTCCACTTGCAATCCGAGGAGACAGCATCTCGGCTACCGGTACTGCTACAGCCTCAGCAGCGACGACGGGCTCTTCAGTCCATACTGCAACGTCTCTCTCGCTGTACCTCCTTTTGCACTGCCCACAGCGCCGCTTATCCTGCCAGAAAAAAATGTTCTGCATATCTTCTGGGGTGACCTCTGCAGGATGCAAGAAAGACCTCCACAAAGAGTCTACTCTACGCTCCTGCATCCCACCTTGAATGAGCCAGCGGGGAGAAGCAGTATACTTGCCAGATGTTAACATGCTACGCAAGCAAGTCCAAATTGTAGTAGACAATGGACGCGAGTTCCTGTACTTATTGAGCTGAAGTGCCCGAGCTAGTATATTAGCATAAGTCAACTCCACACGATTCTTAGTGTCTGCAGCACCCAGAAGAACATACATATCCTTGCCATCACTCAACATGCTCTCAGAAACGTTTTTCATCGTCGCATGGTGATAGTCCTCCTCCTGGTCCTTCATACAGTAACCTAGCATACCAACATAGGTGTGCAAACCACAGTTCGTCAAAGACTTCACACAGATCTCTGCACCCAAAGGCTTCTCACGCTGTCAACCTAAAGCACTCGTAAGCAACCTCTTCACCTGTGGACAGTTCTTGGCGTGGATGCACACAACTCCTTGGAAGTGTAAATGGAGCAAAGCACCACCACGCTCTACAGAAAACAAGCCTGAAACACACTGCTTGTCAAGAAAAACTCCCAACAACGAGAAAAGCTCTAAGTCCAGGTCCCCCCGGTCCTACAAACAATAATCGACACCTCAAGGCTCTTCTCGGGATTGCAAGGATTCCTCTTCTTCGCTCTCGCTTCCCTTCGGAGAGACAATCAGTCGAGACGGCTGTGGAAAGTGAGGACACACGTACCTAAACTTCGATGGATCAAGAAGAAGACAGACACAAGGTAGACTACGTATCCTGTAGATCGCTCTCACTGTAGGTTTAAACAAGTGTACGTTACAACAGTCAAAGAATAAACGTGGGTAAGTAAACATCTCTTCGTCTGTACCCTGCAATATCAGCCAGTACGTATCGTCCGTCGTGCCCAAGTACATGAAAGGGTCTGAAAGAGCTGCAAACACTCGAGCTACCTTCACAAAATCCGTATCAAATAAGAACTGTGGAACATACACATAAAAGCGATCGTTCTCCAATCTCCGATCATTAAAGCCTTGATGCGAGACCTCGTCCAAGATAGGAAAGAGAGGAGGAAACCTTAATGATATATACAGAAAATCCTCGTCAAAGATCGACGAATCAGTGACAGATATCTGAGGACTAACAAGTACCACCTCAACTTCAAGGCTCGAAGTAGAAGCAACTTCCGGAGTTCCCACCGTCCCAAACGGTTTCATCATCGAGCGAACAGAAAAGAACACTCAAGACCAATGCAGATAACGAAGCAAATACACGAAATACACAGCGCACAGCAATGTACATCAACAAACCAAGAACGCACAACACCTGCACAAAACGAAGCAAGAAACCAAGAACCAGTCCTCCACTCGAAACGTAGTCGCATCGCCGCTCCGCCGCATTGACAATCCCTACCAGACGGCACGCAAATGACGTCAGTGAAATGACAAATCCGAGAGCAGACAAATCGATACAGGTCATAGACCATTCGGCTGCCACGATCACCGAAGCCATCCCACAGCCAAATCGGCAGTCCCGCGACCGACACCGGTCCCACGACAGTGGATTGCTGCAGTCAGTCTCCAACATCTCCGTGATCCGGCTGCTTCTCAATCACCACAGACCATAGGCCCGATCGCGCAAGCCATGCCACACCCAACACCGTTGCACCCCGCGGCAATTTCCTCGCCGGGGGATGAAATCCACTGCTGGTCGCTAAAACCGCGTCGACGAAGAAAATCGACTGTCGCGATCCAAAGAGGAGCAGCACAAACCGCCGTGAGGAAGAAAATCCACTGCCGCGATCCCAACAACTGCTCGCGCAAACGCCCACACTCACGAGCACGATCGTAATTCCTCAATTAGAAGCAGCACAAGCCGCCGCGAACAAGAAAATTCACTACCCCGATCCCAAACGCGCAAATGCGCTGACGACCACGATCTCAAACTGTCCCGTGGGATCGAAAATTGGCAAACCCCTGATTGCTTTGGATTTTTGCACACCGCCTCAGCAAGAAAGTAAACTGCGGCAGGACCACCCGCAGACGAGAGCAGCAACGAAGAACAACGAGACATGGCCATCAACAGCAGCACCGAACCGCAATCTGCCACTCCCCCCTACCCCACTGCCTCAGCAAGAAAATAAACTGCGGCAGGACCACCCGCAGACGAGAGCAGCATCAGCAACAGCCAAGAAGAACGAGAGATGGCAATAAGCAGCAGCAGCGAACCCGGATCTGCCATTCGGCCGTCGTTAAACCTGCCGCTCCCCCCTTACCCCGCCGCGCGCATTAAACCTGGCGCTACCCTTACTCTAACGTACTTCCCTGCATTCAAGTTCTTTCCCTAACGTCTTCTACGACGACGTCAACCAATCCGGACGCCGTATTTTCTCGCGCAACGTCCGCTTGTCCGTTTCCTCGGGCCTCCGCAAAACTCAGTCAGCATGCATATTGAGTAATCTGAAAGTTAACTTCACGGTGCATGATGCACATAAAAAATTAAAATATATATTTTGTACCCAAATCAAACAAGGTTTTAATCTGCGCAGCTACTCTAACTAAACAGAATAGACCTGTGCGATTAGTAAATTTTAATGAATACTCTATGCGCAGTTAGTAGATTTAAATCGTAATTAAGACTCCGCGCAACACCTGCTCGGAGAGAAGTATCACTACGGTACTAATACTGTCACAGTAGTGCGCACTCATTACAATGAATTTTGTACGTACAGAAGCATGCGCTGAGTGCAGTGACGAGTATGGTTTAGGTTTCCGACCTTCCTGTTTATTAGTTCTCAGGCAGTAACCCGCAAATTAAACCGGTGTAGAGGACGTGAAGAGTTAGTGTATATATCTCGCTGGACCGCTAATATGGTAGTTGCATCTTGGTAATCAATGCGAACTAGCCGCAATCTAGAAAGTCTGCTGTTCAAACGAAACTTCTACTCGAGTGTGAGATATGGGGCAGTATGGATCATATTCATGATTCTAGAACCAGAGGGGAAGATGATATTTTCGCATCACCTCTTCCCACCTAATCTGCTGTGGCAGTGGTCGACTAGCTCTTTTGACATGCGCGAGCGGTGATCATCAAAAGGGTACTGACCCTCGCTTTGACAGCGACAGCTCACTTATCCACAGCTCTTAGTCACATCCGAAGGACTGATTTTTTTCAGTTTCAGCTCTTCAGATTCAGTCCTCATGATCAGTCCTTCCGGTCCACGACTCCACTGTGACTGGGAAAGCACGCCGAACTGTTGAAGTAAAATTGCCAAGTTCACTCAGAGCTTGGGAAGGAGGTCTGGCAAGTCCTCTATTTGAAGTTTGCGAGCGATCGAGTTTGTTTGTTCCGGAGTGTGTATCGGCGAGCAGCAGTTCCTTTCCGTTCGAGGAATTCGAAGATAATGGAGATGCATATGGCTGCACATGTACTCGGGAAGCGGGAGATGTCCGCTCTCACGCTTCTGCTGCTGTTCCTGACGTTAGGGGTCTGTTCTCTCACGAAGTCCAACTGCCTTCAGCACAGCGCGATGGTCGGAAGTCTTCAGACATCAGTAGGGGTTGTTTCTGCAGAAGGTTCGCTTGTATCTTCACTCATTTTTGCGAATGACAGTCCGTTCCGTTAAAGACCATCAATGAGAATCGTCTTGTCTGGTGAATGTTTTCATGACAGTGTACCTAGTAGCGGCTAGTTAGGCTCGATTTCTTCGCTCCCATTCAATCACCTCTGCAGCTGCAGCGCTAGTGCCATCTGTTGATTCTCCCATGCAGAAATCAAACCCTCCGGAAAAGGTTTCTGGTGCAGATAACTTCTAGCTACTAAACGTCTTGGGATCCTTGAATGTGCAATTTCTAGGTCAGGAGGATCACGACTGAGACCATTTCAGAAACCCAGAGGTGCACGTTTACAGTATAGCTATAGGAGCCGATTGCAAAACTAATTGCAATGGATCTAGATGCAAAACTAAACTGTAGTTTTGCATCTAGATCCATTTAACCTCGCGATCGTTTGATCCTATGCATGTATCGGGGGGACCGTTCAACTTAAGCAACTTAAGCTTCCGCTTTTCCGATGAGCTCTACGGTTCTTCCAGTTGCATTGTCTCACGATCGGTGGTAATTCAATTCAGAGCAATAAAGCAAGAGTTTGTTCTTGCAGGAGCTCAGACACAGCTAAAATTGCAAACATAGGATAAGACACATGAATGTGTCATCATCTCCAAAGTAGAGGTCATTGGGGATTGCTTAGTGAAACAGGGGAACAAGAAAGAGTTACAACGCAAATATACTAGAGGGAGATACGAACAGATACACAAGAGGGAGAAAAGAATAATAGGTCATAGAGACAGATATTCACTACACAGAGATAAATGAAAAGTCAAAACAAAAAAACGTGAATTTATTATATATTACGCGATATATTATCCTTCAACACTCCCTCGTAAGATCACGGACAATTCACATATACAGAGGTCATTTCTCAGTTTATCAAACTGAGGTTAAGACAAAGGTTTAGTCAATATATCTGCTAGTTGGTCATCAGTATGTTCCCAAGTGGCACATATCTCTCCACTTTGTTTTTTATCATGAATAAAATGGACCTACACCTCAATGTGCTTTGTCCTTGCATGATGGACTGGATTTCTAGCAAGAGCAATGTTACTCATGTTATCAGTAAAAATGATAGTTGGTTCTCTTTGAACCTCTCTCAGATTTTCCAGCATCCATCTTATCCACACGACTTCCTAAACTGCATTACACAGTCCACATATTCAGCTTTTGTGGATGACAAAGAAGAAACCTTCTGTTTCTTACTCTTCCAAGTAACAGCTGCACCTGCAAGCAGAAATGCATAACCAGATCTTGATTTCTGGTTTATGACATCACTTGCCCAGTCAGCATCCCTAAAACCTATTAGAACTTTAAGATTAGTTGAAGTAAACTTCAATCCATGAAGCGCAGTACCTTTCAGATACCTGAGTACTCGTTTCGCTGCCTTCAAATGTGAAACTCTTGGATCCTCCATCTCCTGACCAAGCTTGCTTAAAGCACAAGCTAGATCTGGTCTGATCGTTACAACCAAATAGATCAGCTTTCTCACTGGTCTCTTGTACTCAGTTTTGTCAATCGTTTCGTCAAACCCATGCTGAGTAGACCCAGTAGTATCCTTCGAAACTATCATTGGAGTAGGCAATGACTTGCAGTCCTACATCTGATACTCCGATGTATTGTTGATGTACTTATTCTGTACAAGGTACAGATCTTTTCCATCTTCGACTAAATGGACTCCAAAACAGTAGGTAAGTCTGCCCAGATCAGTCATCTCAAACTCTGTAGATAACTGTGACTTCACTAAAGAGATAGCCTCTTCATCACTGCCTAGAAAGATTACATCATCTACATACAGTAGCAACACTACTCTCCCTTTTGCTGTAACTAGGATATATAAGTTAGGATCTCTCCTTGTAGAAGAGAAACCCTTCTTCTTTAAGAAACTGTCTATCCTAGAAAACCAAGCTCTAGGAACCTGCTGAAGACCATACAAGGCTTTACGAAGTTTGTATACAAATTGTTCTTTTCCAGCAACTTGAAAACCTTGTGGGTGCTGAATGTATACATCTTCTTGTATTTTATCATTCAGAAAAGTATTCTTCACATCTAGTTGCCATACTTTTTTGTTCTGAAGCATAGAATATGCTATTAGCAGCCTAACATAACTCATATTCGTTACAGGAGTAAATGTCTCACCATAGTCCTCTCCTTGTTGCTGTAGATAGTCCTTGGCTACAAGTCGAGTCTTATATCTCTGAACAGTATCATCGGCATGGTACTTCGTTTTGAACACTCATTTAGTTCCAATCAACTTCTTCCTTTCAGGAAGAGTTGTCAAGAACCAAGTATCTTCTTTTTGCAATGCAGTAAACTCCTCCTTCATTGTCTTTGTCCACTTCTCAGCATCTTCGAACTTCAGCGGCTCTGGGTTATCAATCGCCTCTGCCAACCACATCTCAGCAAGTCGAGCAGGTAGCCTCCTGATTCGAGTAGATATTCTTACTTGATTTGGAAGTGGTTGAAGCACTTGTCCAAGTACTGAAGCTGGAACTGTAGTTTGTATGGCAAGATACCCTAGATCTACTACCAACTCAGGTGAATGCATGATATTTTCTGTTTCAGCAACATCAACGTCTACACCACCTCTAACAGCTTTCGATACAGTCCCATCAGACTGATTATCTTGTAACAAATCAGAAAAAGAGAATCTGAAAGCTAGACTAGTACCATTGGAGATAGTGGTAGTCTTCTTCTTCTCTACCTCAAGATGAGCAGTATGATTTACCTCATCAAAGAAAACATTCCTACTAAGACAATCTTTTCTTTATTGTCAAGTAGTCTGTATCCTCTCGTTTGTTCAGAATAATCTATGAAAGTGCAAACTTTAGAGTAATCGTCTAACTTCTTACTCAACTCTCTAGGCACAAGTACATAGGCCTTACACCCAAAAACTCGAAGATTTGAGATATCAGATTTTATATCTGTGAAAGTCTCTTCAGGGCTCATACCTTCCACCACCTTTGTTGGACTTTGGTTGAGAAGATATACTGCAGTGTTAACTGGTTCAGCCCACAGCTTCCTAGGTAGTCTGCCATCCTGGAGTAGACATCTGGTTACTTCAGCAACCACTATGTTCTTCCTCTCCACCACTCCGTTTTGTTGTGGAGTGTAAGGTGCAGTTAGTTGTCGTACAGTGCTTTTGGACTTGTAGAAAGCCTCCGCTGCTTTGGACAAAAACTCCCCTCCTCTGTCACTCTTGATTGTTCAAAATTTTCTGCTAGTCTAAAGCTCAACTTCAGTAATGAAGTCTTTCATGTGTGTGAAAGCTTCATTCTTCTTCCTCAAAAACTTCACCCACATTTTTCGTGAGTGATCATCAACTATCAAAAGATAATATTCAACTCTACCTAATGATGGAGGATCAATGGGTCCTGCTAGATCTATATGCAATAAATCTAGTGGAGTTATAGTCCTTCTTGCTGCTGTTTTTGTCCGTACGAGGACCTTCGTGTTGTCTTCAATCTGCACTCACGAGCATAGTGACCTGGTTTATCACAATAGTGACAGGTTCTATATTTTTGCTTCTTGTCACCTTGTGCTTGTGTGGGAGCCTCTTCCTTGGATGTCTGGTCCAGCACCGCCATTCCACCTTTTGTTGAGAGGAAATGATTTCCTCTTCTCTCGAAAGTTTCTCTTTTGTTTGTTGATGTGCAGCAAAGCTAATTCGTCAATTGCTGCCTTTTGTTTGTTCTTCTAATCGATGTTGATTTCTTCTTGTAGCATTAAACTCTCCAGTTCGTCCATCTCAATCTTTCCAAGACGTACCTCCATAGCTTTCACAAATGTCTCATAAGCAGGAGAGAGACTTTCGAGAAACGAATGAATAGGCTCTGAACCCTCAACTCTTCCTCCTAGTGTTGTGATGTCCTGTAAGAGGAATTTGAGGGCCATAAAATGGTCCTCAATGCTTTTACCCTCTTATATCTGCAAGGTTGCAAGCTTACCCTTAAGAACTCCCAACTTCTCTTCTTTCGTCACTTCATGTTTCTTGATAAAAGTATCCCATGCTGCTTTTGAAGTTTCTGTATCTAAGATATCTACTAGTTCAACATCTTTCACTGTCTTCTTGATAACAGAAAGTGCTAACTGATCAAGTCTGTCCCAAACGATAGCTTCTTCAGCAACAATGGGTCTCTCATATAAACCAGTAACATACTTTCACAACTCATATCCAGCAAGTATGGCCTGTACCCTAGCTCTCCAAATAGGTAGTTCTAAGTATTCAACTTATGAGAATCAAAAAGTAAGTTGTCGCTTATGGTAACCGACACCATTGTACACTTTGACGAACCACCAAACAGTCTCCAAATGAAATGAAACTTGGTACGATTGTTGGCAAAGTGAAAGTAGAAATAATAATATAGAGAAGGTGTGGGGTAGAGTTTAGTTTTCTCTAAACAGACCTCTAAGGTCTTCAAATCGAAGGTCAAAGTTGGACAAAGTATGATGACTGTTTCAAACGAAGTCAGAATCGGTGGAAAAAAATTTCGTTGGAAAGATATTTCAAAATCCCTACTAAGACAGAGCCTCTTTCTATCGATAAAGTGCCCTCAGAATTGCAGAAAACGTCTCTAACCCCCTCAAAACATTGGTCAAAGGTGGGTTTAAGATAACTTACCACCATCACAAAAAATCCAAGAAAAAGTGTATCCTACTTAATTCGACCTTTCCTGACAAGACACCATAGATGGGTGCCCTTGAAATCATCAAAAAATCTCGAGAACCCCTCAAAATCGAGTTTCAAACTCCTTGGAACTGTAAAATAGTCTCAAAAATCAAACATTTTGATCACTCACTCATTCGCGTTTTTCTCCCGCAGTCAAGAGTCAGTATCGGCTAAACCCGAAATACTCCCTCTTAGTCAAAGATGAGATTGATAAGTACTTAAGTGCTGGTATTATCTTTCAGAAACTTGGATAACCGAATCCGGAGTAGCCATTGGACTCTTCATTTTGTAACGCTGTAGAACCTTATAGTTCTTTGGAATGTTCAGACTGCACTTGGTATTTGGGCACAGAATATTAACTCCAAATTTATTGAATGTTTTTTTTCTAGTTTGCAAGTTCTATTTAAAAGCTAGGGTTAGAGCGCATGAATTAACTAGGAACCATATCACTTTTTGCAGATTTCTTGTATTACCCGCAAAGGAGTAATAGTTAAGCAGCCCTCTAATCTTATTATCGTAAAAAGTCAGGATATCAGAGTGTGATGGTCCCACTAGTCCTCTCATGGCAGTTGGGTACATTATAGTCATATGGATGTTTTTTAAGAATCCCTTTCTCTTCAATTTGAAGAGCAAGTCGAGAGCAAACATCATCGCTCGGGTATGAGCTCGGGTGTGAGCTCTCCGTGGGATATTGGAACCTTTGATTGTGTAGAATGACCTTTCCTTCTGGGGGCTTTTTGACATTTAGCTCCTAGAAAATTGAACCATTCGCTACTCAAATGTGTGATAAGAGTCTTATCCATATTTAGCCCTAGACCGCACGCTTGTTCAAGGAAGCTCTGGATCTCCACTCTTATTTTCTCAGCCTCATTTCTGGTGCCGTAGATAACAACTATGAAATCGTCAGCCTATCTTATGTAACTTAATCGTCAGAAATTAGGATCAATCACATCATATTTAAGATTTCTCCTCATTTTCATCAGCATAGCTCTTCGAACCGCTGGATTATTAGAATATTTTCTTTTTTTATGAAAGAATCTGTAGGTGAGATTTTCACGTCTATTAATCCCTTTCTTGAATCTGTTTTACATACTGAGCATGAATTGATCCCAGTTCGTGTAAAACTATGTTACATAAGAGTGGACTCAAAACACTACCTTGGAGAGTATCTGAATGATGGATGACCTTGCCGTTTTCTAGATCGATGGAACATGCTTTCAGAGTTTTCATAATCAGTTCTAGGGTCCGTTGACATTTTATCAAGACAGTCAGTCTTTTCATGATGGTGGAGTGTGGTATCTTGTCGAAGGAGTTAGAAAATCTCCTGGGATAATCCATGAATGGTTACTCCCTATCAAATGATGAAAACCTAAGGCAGAGTGACATGATCTACCCGGTTTGAATCCACGAGAGCTGTCTAGAAATCGTTCTTTCCATATGGCTTCCAAGACTACTTGGAGTGCTTTTTGCACTATCTTTTCTCTTGGAGAGGCAATAACATCTCCTTAAGGTCGAGCACGTAATGCCTCTCCCTAAGGTCTCGTGTCCTGTCAAATTTTTTTGTGAGTTTTTTTCTCTTTTTTGTCTGACAATCCCGAGCCCCTATCGGACAGTCTTTTTCTTTTGTGGTGTCCGACAAACCCAAGTCTAGGGCCCTATCTGACATAAAAAGTCCGGCTTTGGGACCCTTTGAACCCAGAGGTCCTTTCTATTTTTTATCAGACTTAGGTATAAGTACTCTTCAGGCAGGTTCAATTTGGGTCTGACCCTTGCTTATACCTCTTGCAAGTTGTACAAAGCAATTCCAGTCTAGCCGTTCTAAGATTTGACCATCTGATCCTGGAGTCATATTGCCAGTCTTATCTTTGATACTCTCATAGTAGTGAACCATAAACATTGGATCCGATATAATTCTTATAAGTCCATTATAGCATCCCTGGTTATCTTTACAATTGTTCACCACTTTCTTAGCATATGTAGTGGAGTCGCTCTGCCAAAAATTCTTTGGAGTAAGCTGACGAGAGGATTTGCCCGAGACATATGAAGAACTATGGATCGTGTTCTGACTAGTCGCCTTATTGGCTTGGCTGGGTTGGTTTCCCTTTCACTCACTACTACGGGACGTCAGAGCCCGCGCATCGTTGGTTGGACGATGTGAATTGGTTACTTCTCGTGGTTGCTTTTCGTGTTTTCACCCTGACCATCCTCAGGGCACCTAGTGGTGTAAGGTCCTCGTGCACTTCCTTGATTGCTCAACTCAGTTCCTATGTTGGAATTACTTGTGACTGTCCGACAGCCCTGACTGCTAACAACAGCAGTCAAAGCTTTCACCTAGAGGGATCTCTGGGTTACTCCGCTAAGCACATACCGACGTGTTCTATAGCCCCTTATCAGATAGTGAGTGCGTATCAAGTTGGTTAACCTGACCTTGATCACTCCAGCTAAGAGACACCACCAAGAAGGGCAGTCCCTTTTGGTGTCCCTTTTGGCGTCCCCTTTGACCAACTACTCGCAAACATGATGGATTATTAGCTCAAGATGTTGCATTGACCTGCTGCACGTATTTCCCTATGAAAGTCAGACATAAGCACAAGAATATGAATATTATTCCTAATCTAAAACGAGCCTCACATGACACACTTGTTATAAAATTAATAGAATTTAAAATAGAGGAAACACTTGATAAATGAAGGCTAAAAATTGCTAAATCAACAGATCCTCCAGAATGTTCGATATGCTGGGAATTTCCTCCTAAGTATTGCCGGACCCAAGGAAGTGGTGGTCACGGTCAAGCGTAAGATTGTGCAGTTCGTTAAGTCGGAGCTGCACCTGGAACTCGCCGGAGGTTATATATCCAACATAAGCGTCAAAAGTGTTCAATTTCTGGGTATGGAGCTCAAGATTACGCTCTCCTCGAAACTTCGAAGGAGATTCGGCAAGGCCATGGAGAAGCAACGCAGGGTTAAGAACCGTATCTTTATCCTAAAAGTACAAAAACAGAAAGATCAAGACTCCTTAGTCCACGGTGCTTTGATTAGGACGGTGGAGAAATTGTCAAGGAAGGAGAACTCTGTGGGGCCAGCAAAAATCCAGAGTCCCAAATACCTAGAAATGATGGAGTTAGCTAAAGCCTTGTTAAGATAGATGTGAGCCGATAACGAGTTAGTAAGCGACATTCGAGACTTGCAGAAAAACTTCCACTTGGCTTTAGCGAGCAGGCTAGACTTGTCTCGGATGAGAGCGAGAAGCAATGGATAACCTTGAGAGGAAACTCGACAAGTGGTGCGGTGAGTGTGAAGTCCTAACCCTTTTTGATAAAGATAGAGAGAAGGCTTGATGAGAACACATGAGAAGATACCAAGCGCTACCTCTGCAAATTTTGATCTCATTAAAGAAGATAAGGAAAATGCTTAAATTGCGGGGTCTTATTACGGAGAATAACAAACCTTGTTGTGTGGTTAGATTGATTCAACTCAATGACGAAGATATTATGCTTTGGTTTAACTCCGTAGTCCGAGATCTATTGAATTACTACCATTATTGTGCTAATTTCTACAAAGTAAGAGACTATGTGGATTATTTTTTACGCTGGTCCTTGATACATAACATGTAAACCATAGCATGTAAAAGTTCAATTTATGTTTAAAGCGCAGACATACTCTTCAGAGCTCATCTACAGGTAATTTTTTTCATGTACCATAGCATGTAAAGTCTCATTTTATGTACAAAGAATATATGTATTACATATGTCACGTACTCGGATGGTCTTTGTTCTGCAGTCATTTCTTCAAAGACAAACGAAGAATCTGCATCAGCAATATTGTTCGGACATGATCCAAAATCGTCCAAGTCGAAAGAATGAAAGACCTAGGGTAATTATAAAATGACTTGTTACTGTAAAACTATATGGTATCATATCAATAAGATGACAAAATAATAAAAAAGTAAAGGTGACGTACATTAAGGAGAAAAAATCGTTGTTTCACCGAAGAAGCACCACTTATTTATTCGTTCACCAAGTTAAGCATAAATCATTTCCACAGAGGATTGCCAATCATCTGGTACTAAATGTTCTCCATTCAAGGTGATAAAATGAACTAAAAGCAATAGTGGACTAATAGTTAATAGCATAAACAAAAAGGAGTAGGTAAATGAAAAAAATACAAGTTTCTTATATGAATAAAAATCAATTGAATAATTGTAAATATTTTTGTTATACCTACATGTTTGAGGTGTATGTTGTGTAGATCAACTGGTGGAGTAACTCTTATGTTCGAATGTGATGGATGTTTTTTTTCTTGTTTTCAACTAATTTTCGTGTCTTGTACTCTTTCCGAAGAGAGAGCCAGCAGAATGAGCTCTGTGGTTCTTCTATACTTTCTATACTCATTGTAGCTTGTTTTGAGTAATCTAACTAAGTCGGATTGACAATCCTCGTTTGAATAAACTCACGTGACCTTGCCCGGGTCAGCACGCAGTCGCCTTGAGTGCACTTCCTGTGCTGTTCAACGTCAATGCGCACGATAGGTGTGTTGTCATTAAACAGCACAAGAATCGCTGTTTAACCTTGATGCATCTGCGTTCCTGTGCTGTTTAACCTTAACCGTCTATTACTAGTAAGAGATATATGACGGCAGTAGCTTATCAAAATCCTTCGTTAGCAGCTGCTATAATAATCAATTATAGCAGCTGATCACGGTCGTTAATTACGCCTTCCATCCTCTTTCCCTTCGGCATTGGCGTGTCCATTAGTCTCAGCATTTTCTGTCTCAACCTTCAGCTCTTCTGCCTGAGCTGCTTCTTTCCCAAGCGCTTTGTACATACAAACAATCTCAACATCGTGGCCACAATCTTCACACCGGTAGCACCGGAATAATCGCAAATAAAGGACTGTCCCGGATATGGAACTCTCATCAGCTTCAAAGGGTGCTTATGGTTGGATATCTTGACCTCCCTGGGAAGTTTTAGTACCTCAAGTACCTCATCTCGAGCACTTTTCGAAAGGGAAGACCTTGGCACCAAAATATTCCAGTGAGTACCGCGCGTCCCGATTGACGGTCTTGCCGTCTGCACCCAAGATCAAGAAAAAAGGAATCCCCTTCACCTCAAAGTACTCTCCAAGCACTTCCTTAGTGTTTACCTTGAGCTGCCTGTCGGAGAAGGGCAACGCCAGCCACGGCATTTCGTCGAAGTACTCTTTAAAAGCTTCCTCATTTCTGTCGCTCGATATGAAGATGATCTCGAAAGGCCTTCCGGCTTCCTTCAGCTCCGTGTATATCTTGGCTAGTACGGGAGTGAAACTACTGCATAGTGGACACCAGTAAGCCGAGAAGTACAATCCCACTGTCTTCCCGACCAAGGAGCTTACCTTCACTTCATTGCCTTCGTGATCGACAACATAATCTCGTTCGTCGGTAACACGCAGAGATTCTAGTGTTTGATCAGCCCGCGCAGCTTCTTTCTCTTCATTCAGTTTCGCCCGCAACTCCTCTACCTTCTGATGTGTGAAAGGATACTCATCGGTGTTGAATTCACTGATTATCTCAATAGCATCCTCTGCAGGATATTAGCATCGGAGTCAAGGATCACCATGCTCGGTATACCTGCACCTCATATACCTTATCCAGAGTTTTTCTTCCCTTCATGTCCGAGAAAGGAAGCGCCAACCACGGCGTTGTCCCGAAGTACTCCCTCAAACGCCTCCTCATCATTATCCCAGGAAACGAAAACAATTTCGAAATGCTTACCTTCGTCGTTTAGCTTGTTGTAAATGCTTGACAGAACTGGCGTAAACCCTCTGCAGGGTGGGCACCAATGTCCCGAAAAGTAAATGCCGATCGGTCCTTCTAGACTCGAGATTTTGACCTGCGTTCCGTCATTCCTTATGAGGTAGTCACGCCCATCGGTCTCCAACAGGCCCTTCAGGCTTGGATTTTCCTTCAGTAATGTAAATGGTTTCTCCAGTTCCTTCACATGCTCCTCTGTGAAAGGGTACGTCTCTGCACCCCACTCCATCAGGAGTTCACGTCCCTCAGTGGCGAGGATATGTCCATCAGCTCCCGCGAAGGGCATCCGAATAATTGTGCTCCCGCTCACCTCTGTCAATTTCTCTATCGTCTGGCGTTACTAAGAGGAACCGCAAACCATCCGGTCGGCAACCTTTTAATGAAACTGGAGAAGGACTCTTCGTCAGACTCTGAGTCGTCGGTTCCTGCAGTTTTCGTAACTCCTCGATCAATTTTCTTGATATACGTAATACAAGCAACTGAAGTTACTAGGTAACTTACACGTTAGTATACTTAATGCACAACTAAATTACCGTAAGCAACCATTAATGTGTTTTACTCTCCTTATAGACTAAGGGGGCGCTGCCCCAAGGTTAGTTCCTCTGGTGATATTTTCCTCTTCTTTGTTCATCTTGTGAAGGTTGTTTCTTTGTTGGAAGGTTTTATTTCCTTGTTGGAGTGGTGTTATGAGGTGTTAAGTTCTTACTGCGATACATAGTAACATGATTTCAGAGCTTGAGTGAAAGAATTAGAGATCTGAGGTACACACAGGACTGAGATTGCAAGTGGAAGTGCTGTAATTTTTGCAAATGATGATTTCTCTGGAGGTGAAAATTCTAATAGACGTCCTTGCTGTTTGGAGTTACTTCCGTCGATCCAGACATCATTTGTTCTGTTACAGCAAGGAATGACAGCATTGGTGACAGATTCTGAACTTTAGAATCGTCCGGCTGCTGTGTTTGTTGTGTGTTCTCATGAGTGTTTTACAATTTGAGTCGGCTAAAAAGCTTTGCTTGCAGTTTTTAAGATCTTTCACTCATTTTTAGCCAAAATTGACGAAATCATCTCGATACCAAAAGACAAAACGGTAGAAGAATCTTTTATGGAGTCATTTTGATCTTCTTCATTTTAAGAGATACAGCCAATCGTACTTTGATCATGTATTTGAGGATGTAAATGATATTTTTAGACATTATGACAATATCTATCACACAGACCTACGTCCAAACCTACATCTATATAACTCTACAATTAACATTTCTATCACTATGTGAAGTTTCGATCTGATTTGAGACATTGTTTGTATTTTCTTTTCTTACGTCTAATTCATCATGAGTAAAATAGATACTTTTTCATCCATTGCTGATGAGACTTTAGACAAAAACAACTAATATATATAGAAGTATTGTATATCCGCCTTCTTGAAAAGCCAAAGCCTGTTCGGTTTGGTCACAGAGACAAATGCGAAACCCGTTGAAGCTGATATAGATCTTGATGTAGATGCATGAAACAAGCGAGCTTGTCAAGCTGTGCATTATTTTTCTGTGTGTCTCACCTTCCATGTTTGATTACATACAGTCAGTTGATACTCCAAAGGAGATCTAGGATGCACTAGCCAATGTTTTCCAGACATTTATCAAAGCTCATAAGTTATAACTCAAACAGCAACTCTTGGATGTTAAAAAAAGTTCATTGAATATTACAGACTATGTCTACCAGGTGCAAGGTCTAGTCTAGCAATTTAACAGCAAAGGGGTGAAAGTAGAAGATGATGATCACCACACACAGTAATGATGTTGGGAAGGAGTACAAACTTTTTGAGACCTCCATTGATGATTTGTTCGAAGAGTTGATATCTATATTAGTGTCAGAAGATATGCGTCTTCAAGACAATGATGGTTCTGCTTGATCACAAGAACATGCTTTCTTTGCTGGAGGTAGGGGGAGAGGTCACAGCCTGAAAGAGTCAGTTGAGAATGATTTGGTTCTCCGAGTTGAAACTGAGGTACACCAAGATCCCGGACGTCTCGTAAGGAATATGAAGCAGTTTTATATTCCTTCTATTATGCAGAAAATATATTGGAAGATTTCCAGATTGATAGGTTTTTGGGAGCAGGTTACGATGATTCTTTATAGATGTGCAGGTTGTGCTAGCAATTGTAAGATACCCTTGTAGAAGTGGAGACAGAAACTGTGAGGCCTTTGAGGATGCCTTGGAGGAGGTTTTTCCTGAATCCTCTTGGGAAACCTTACAGGTTGAGCGTCGTAAGGAGCTCAACTCCACTTTGCTGGTAAGGAACATTATGTAGGTCCTCCTTGTAACACCACTTTCACTGGTGCTGACCTAGTTGGACGTTCTTTATTGCAGGTCACTTCCCTCGCTTCCCCGTGGAGTTTAGCACTACGAGTGTTGATAGCTGCAGCCTTCGCATGGTGGTACCTCTTTTGGTTTCTGCAGCCAATTGATAAAGCCAGACTCTAGCTACGAGAAGTGGAACCCAAAGTCGATTTATCTTTTCTGGGAACAAGAGGTCAGCTTTATCACAGAAGACACTTGTGGCAGTTTAAGATTATTGACAATGTATGATGACTAGCTAAAAGAGAATAGTATGTGCTCCCTTATCATGAATGGTTTTCCGGAATCAGTTGAAGCTGAGTCTTTACAAATGAAGATGTATTTCATGGCCAGCGATTTTAGGAGCGAAATCTATTGCTACTTGCTTACTTGCATGCAGCTTCTACGTTTCTGCTGCAAATCTTTTCTTTATGGTCATTGCATTCCTGGGTTTCTTTGTCATTGAGCTCCGAAGACGAACCAAGAAGCCATCCCAGAGGTACGTGACGTTGCATCAAACAGATTCTCATCCGCTATTATTCTTCTGTACGACAGATACAATTCTGCAGATATCTTTTTCTCTATTCCTCTCGAGGGAGGAATAGAGATATAGTCCTTGAGATATCTCTATCTAGTTTCCACTTTCAGTATGTATATACATATGAAAAATATCAACATATGTACTTAGGAATTAGGGTTCATCCGACCAGGACTCTCTGTTAAAGTCGTGGTCCCATATCCCCTTCGGTTTTTCATCTCTCCCAACCTCCACCCTCCCTCCTCTCTTTCTCATCAACCGTTCATGAAAATACTCCTCCTTAAAATAGTTCCATAAATAAATCCTATACTTGAACAATAGTTTCCACCGAGTAAACTGTACCTTCATGCGTATTTCGAAGTTTCATATCCGATAACGAACAACCTGAACTTGAGTTGTCTCTTGTACAGTGGAGAAAGCTCAACGAAGAAGCGCCAGGTGGGTCTTTGGTTCACAGCCAATGATTGTGAAGAGTCCTCTGGCAATGCTTCAACTTGCTGATATCATTTTCCTTGTGGTCATGGTGTTCCTCGTTGTGTATAATACATCACGAAAATGTCCGTGGATGCAGCTCGCGATTAGAATGGTAAACAGACCTCTGAATTTCTGAAAGAAATGGTAAACACTGAAAGCATTTCTGGATGGTGCACAGGGCACGTGGAACCTTCGAGTTAAAGATGTTTGGAAAATTGCCTTTGAGATCACAGGGCGTCTTGTTCTATAGGTATAAATTTACATCAATTTTGAATGTTTATCAGTGAACATTAGTTCATCTGAAGCGAACCTCTAGAAATTTATTTGAAAGAATCCTTTGGATTGCAAGATGACTAGTACTGCATAAACCTTTTCGAGACCGAAGCGATCTCTCTACTAACGTTACTGTAGCACGAGGTATTTTATTTTCAATAGTGAATAAGATGGAGCTAGAAGACTTGACTTTCTCTCACATGGTGTTATACTGTACACAACTTCCAATATCTAATCTAGTTACATATAGAGTATTTCACCAAGCAAGTTCTCGGCTGGCGGTGTTTCCTTTCTCACGAGTCGGCGAATGAACTGATGTAAATTAATTTCATCAATAAAGCTTTTTTTCTCTGTGTATTATTGTTTCAAGAATAGACTGATGTAAACTCGTCTCATCACTGATGTTTCTTTTCTGTGTACTGTTGTTGTCTTTCTGTTCGTAAGGTGAAACTATTCATCATCACTGAAGTTTCTTTTTCGTGTACTGTTGTTTACTTTCTTATCCGTAAGGTGGAACGAATACTGTGCATTCGTCTGTTCAGTAGGTTATGGGCTGAAAGCTGATTACGAGCAGTAGGAACGACTGCATATCAAACGATAGATTAGATTTGTGCTTTTGATTCTCTGTAAGAATATCTTGAATGCACATCAGAAATAGCGAACTCACCAGAGTCTGGACAAGGTACTGTATAGAATACGTTTGACAAGCATCATATTCATGAATAGTAATCTCCCCATCTCGTACCTGGACCAACAGCCCAGACTCCGTGCAGCTGGAATTACAACGAGGATGGACAGTGGAGTAACGTCACTTTATGTCATTACTCCCGAAACTTCAACCAGTATGAAAGACTAGAGACAAGCCTGGGACAAGGTAATATCATTTCTCTCAACCGTCTTCACATTTGATACAGGTTACTTATTTTTGTAGAAAGTAATAAGGATACCATGGGGTAATTCGATTCTATACACTAAACTTTGTAAACTTCACCAACAGTTCACACCATGAGAAGATAATTGCTTTGGAAATGAAAAATGTATGACTTTGCCACCACTCCGAAATGAGAAATGTGTGACTTTGCACCATCAAATACCCACTGAATGGTATAGTTTCTTTCTAACTTAGACGCAATCAAGTTTCAACCTGTGATTGCAAGCAACATGAGGATAGATCTCAGTATAGCCAGATCAAGATCCCGCGCCGGGCTCATATATATGTACTCCCACCATTCTTTGGCGCGTGTTTTAACCCCGCGGCAGCGCGCTTTGTCCTTCGACGCCTTCCGTTAAGAGAATGCTGAAAGAAACACAATCTTGGATTTACTGAACTATTTGGACTGATTGATGCATGAGATTGTAACCGTGGAAATTCAGAGATTTGCTTGTGTGTACCTTCCAGTCACTTACTTAACAGTTTTAGTATCTGAGATAATTGACATGTCTTGATGCGAATGCACTGTGATGTTGCTGATCCTATGATTCAGATCCACTGTGCTATGAATCTAAAGCCCATGATTCAAGCTTGAACGTGGCCCCAATGCCAGCTTGGAGAATCCTTTTGGGCCGATACGCGGAAGTCCGGCGTCGTCTGACATTTTGCATGACGTGTAATATAAGCGTGCCTGCAGAGCTCCTGCCTGTGCTGAAGGAAGGTATCCAGGCGATAAACAATAAACAAGGTCTCTTATTCTTCTCACTGCTGGAAAGACATATTCTCTTCTAACGTTGTGTCTTTTCCGCCAGAGTTTAGTTGAATAATATCACCACTATACCACTATCGTCTGTTCGCATTAATAAACACTAGCATTTTCTGCAGCATGCAATATTCGTAGAACAACTGGACTTCGTCTTGTATTCAGTTTAATCTACTTACCATGTAGACAGACTTTACAGGCTATTTACATAGTTCACATCCGCTGGTCAGAACCAGTCGACTGGATATTCATCTCGGTATGCCAACTTCACGGTTGTCGTGTAAGAGAACTCGGTGTTGAACACGTTAGAACGTGTTAGTGTTCATGAGTGTCTTGCAATTGTTGTCTGTTTGATGTTTTCTTGACATGAGCTTGGATATCGATCCATCATGTTCCAACTCTTTCTGTTGATGATTGTATCAATCTCATGTATGCGTGCTCATTCCAGTTCCAGCATTCACACTCGTGTCAGTCTGCCCAGGAAGAAGAGCGAGCGATGTTGCTGTGATTTGTTCAATCTCTACCTCTGTGAAGCTACGAAGATAAACAGATATAATCGGTGACATCTCCGATCAAACGTGGAGTCCAACTGGGCTTTCGCGGAAGTACCAACGAGTAATAGTAAGTGTCCTCGTCGTAGATTGATCGTCATCGTGATGCCCATTTCTTAAGAAGGGTCATGATCACAACCTAGCTAGTAGATTCAACACTCGATTTAATTTCCTCCACAGGTCGTTTCCTAAATAAGTTCTTGGTACACTGTCAAGATCTAGACGTTGTGTACGCTACTTATACTGGTACTGGTTTGCTTTTGGAAGTATATTAGTGCTAGCCGTGAAGAAGAATCAGGGCTATCTAACGACGCGAGAGTAGCTACTTCATGGTCAAGAGGATCGACGAAGCTTCAAGCAGTACTTCGAATTATCCTCAAAAGGTTGTGATCCGACCGCTTGCAACAATTTGGATGTAACTGGGTATTACTCGTTTTGATTAGAGAAGCATACATACTCCACTTCATTCTCATAGTAAGTCCCCTGTTGTAATGCTTATTACGTCTCTTCAGTTCTTATCAATTGCACGGATATACGGTGGTCCTGAGTTGTGCGTATTATTGCTGGATGTTTCATCTTTGCATTCCGTTCATCTGTTGAGAAAATCTTTGTGACTGTGAACTTTGCACACATGTTCAGATGAGCGATTCTCTCTTCATGCTGTTCGAACCAGCTCCACCAGCTATCATAAGCATCGATATCATTTTCTTTCATGGGCTTCAGTTTGAGCACAACTCTGATGCATATCTTTCGACTTGGACAAGCGGAGGTGAATCGCAAGAAGTCTGGCCACAAACGTGGCTTCCGGAGAAATATCCTGGAGCGCGAATTTTATCGGTATCGTATGATGCTTTCATACGAACTACTGGCACGGACGGAATGATGGATATGCACCAGATCGGGGAAAATTTGTTGGGAGATATTTTGAGGGCCCGGAAAATTCAGGGGATAGAATATTGTCCAATAGTTCTCGTGGGTCACAGCTTTGGTGGCCTTGTTATAAAGCAGTTATGCTTGCATGCTTACAGAAGCAAAGAAAATCCGGCAAAAGGGCAAGATATAAGCAAGTTCCTAGATAGCATTCGGGGAATCTTTTTCTACGGAACACCACATATGGGGATTAATGATGAACTTTTGTGGAAACGTTCGAAGATTAGTAGCATGCCAGCAAATAAGCCCCTGTTGAGTTTCGTGAAACTACTTGGCAAAAAGGCTGCGAGACTTCATGAAGAATTTGAGCAGAGGTGGCGAGACTACAAGTGGCGAATATATGGAATCGGAGAGTTACATGTAAGTTACATGATTTTAGTTCGCGCGCTTCTATCCTTATGAAATGTTATGATATCCTTGATGTAGGTAATAATTCAGTTAGCTACTCGTGTTAGTGACTGCATGCTGCCTGACCTGAAATTATAGAATCTAATGTTTAGACTGGAGCTCTCATGTCTATACTTTCTGTGAACATGAATTGAGTTTTAAAGGACGAGAATTCAGTCTACGGCAATCAATACATGAATCGTGCTATGTTCTTTTATTGCCCGATATTTTGCAAACTAATATAAGTTATCGAACCACGATGTCAATTAGGATTAGCATAAGAAAGATACAGATCTCTTTCTCAGAGAATTTGGAGTTATGTGGCATGAGCTCCCTTAGGCTAATAGTTTGCAAGAGAAAAGACAGAATACATGGCCGTAATTTGAGTAAATTGTGCGTCTTTTTATTGCTTCCATGCAGGCAATGGAAGGACAACGCGACCCTCTAGTGCCGGAGGCATCTTCGCGACTCGGTTATAACTATCTGACAGATGAATCTGATCACTTCTCTATCTGTAGACCTGTAAGCAGAACGAGCAATAGATACCTACACCTCGTTGATCTCACGATACCGTATATGTTGAGAAGAGTCGTCAGGTATTATACACTGCCCAAAGTATTTTGTAAAAGTGAAATTTGAATCTAATTTTTCTTAATTTTGTTTTCAGTTCTTCGCTGCTTGATTTGAGAAATAGTTACAAAGTCATAATTAATTTCAGAACTTCAGAATCTCTGATATGCTCATCGGTAAATTAGATTGACTGCCATATGCATTCACTGAATCGTATTCTCTCTGTATATTTTGTACCCTCAAAGGTTGTCCTGAACGTGGTGGGGGTAGAATCTCTTCAGACTGAAGTTCAGAAGCACTTGCAGAACCATACTTTTCTGGGGTTTTGTGGCATGGGAGGTGTTGGTAAAACGACCATGGCAAAGGTAGCGTTCAACACCCTGTCTGCCACATTTGAGTACACTTGTTTCGTGAGTGAAGTGAAGCTGATCCAGGGAAACAAGGAAAAGATCAAGGAGAAGGTTTGGGAGAACATGCGTCGTCATGGCCAGTCTGTGCCAGGAGGGACCAGGGCAGATATGTGGGCGCAAGTCACTGGCAAAAAGTTGCTGGTTGTGTTCGATGACATTGAGACATTCGGACATGCAGAGCTTCTACAAGAGATAGCAGATGACAACATTTCGAAAGAAAGTCGATTCATAATAACCAGTCGTAATGCTGGAGTTCGGGGATACTTTGGTGTAGATCGCATCTGCATATGTGACGTTCCATTTTTGAAAGAAGAGTTTGCAAGAGAGTTGTTTATCACGCAAGCATTTCCTGATGGAAAGGAACCTCCGGAGCACTTGAAGCACATTATGGAGGACGTAGTGAAAGGATGTGCAGGTTTGCCGCTCACTCTGGTGGTCCTTGGAAAATATCTTGGAACGATAACGGATGATAAGATTTGGAGTGAGGTTTTAGATGCAGTGAGAAATGTAGAAGAAATTCCCAACTTAGATCTGGAAGAGAGAGTGTGGAGAAAATTGCAACTGAGCTATGATGCTTTGGGAGATCCGGAAAAGCATATGTTTCTGGATATTGCCTCTCTTTTGCTCGTTGAAAATCCTCTTTTTAGTTTCGAAGAAATTAGAAGTGCATGGTCTTCAATGTACAAATATCCGCACATAGGATGGAGAACATTGGTGGACAGGTCTCTGGTTCAAGAAGAAGAGATTGTAGAAGAAAAGATGAATTCGAACTGGTACACAAACTCTGGAACCAGGTATCTAATTGTGACTTCTCGGAAACAATGGACGACGGATCATAGAGGTGATCGACGGAAGGTCAAAATCTTTACGCGAATACATATGCATGAACATCTGAGGAGAATGGGCCAGAGGATTGCAAAAATGTCGAGTCGATATGTTTCGTTGATTGACGATCAATGGGTAAACATTCACGATCAATGGGTAAGTGTTTGCACTTAGGACTCATCCTTTCCTTGGTGATACGTATACATGTACAGTTTTGGTTGATCTCATTGTCTTATTTCCTCTTCCGATAGATGAAATGAAAGAGGTCATTCGTGAAATAGTGTCTCGGGTTTAGAGTATGTATAGTTTTTGTTTCGAAGTCATTAAATTAAACAGAGTTCGAAACAGAAACACTCTTGTTTGAGTCAAAGAACTGATAGTATATATGGACATATAATATTGATATGCAGTCTTAGCTTATTTATGTTTGTGATTTATGTTCTTGTGGTCTTTTTGCATGAAGGGAGAAAACCTCATTCATCCGGAGAAAATAGTTGCACTCCGTGCGGATATCTCTCAGCTTTCTCATTATTCTACTGGAGATAGCGATATCGGACAATTTGACGGGAGTAGGTGTAAATTGCAAAAATTCTTCACATAGCTCGGAGGAATATGTCGGCAATTCGACGAGAGTCCGTGTAAATTGCAGAAATTCTTCTCACAGCTCAAAGAAATACGTTATTTGAGTTTGACCTTGAGGCCGGTTTCCTCCTGCTGGAGATGTAAGATTACTGGAGGTTTTTCGCTTCCTAGCGGTCTAGTTCTGCTTCGGTGGGAGGGTTTCAATGCAAATCTCAAACTTGCTTTAGAAGCTTCAGTTTGCAAATCGTTGGTTCTTTTGATATTAAAGAGGGGAGATGATTGTTCCCTAGACATCCTTTCGTCACAAGCATGTGGACATTAGAGCGATTGATTATAAGATCTCTCGGGTTGGTTAGTCTATCAAGTGCATTCGGGAGCTTAAGCAGGTTGAAACATTTAGAAATATATGGGTGTAAACGGCTTGAAAGGCTGCCGGAGACATTTGGAAACTTGAGTAGCTTGGAGCATTTGGAGATTGACAAGTTTCGTGTACTTGAAAGATTGCCGGAGACATTTGGAAACTTGAGTAGGTTGGAGCATTTGGATATTGACGGGTGTTGTTTACTTGAAAGATTGCCTGAGACATTTGGAAACTTGAGTAGCTTGGAGCATTTGGAGATTGGTGGGTGTTGGGTACTTGAAAGATTGCCAGAGACATTTGGAAACTTGAGTAGCTTGAAACATTTGGTAATTTTCGCGTGTCCTGTACTTGAAGGATTGCCAGAGACATTTGGAAACTTGAGTAGATTGAACCATTTGAAGATTGACAGGTGTCGTGTATTTGAAAGATTGCCGGAGACATTTAGAAACTTGAGTAGCTTGAGACATTTGGAAATTTTCGAGTGTCCTGTACTTGAAAGACTGACGAGAGGATCTATGCGTAAATAAATGGTGATCTCACAGTGTCATACTCTCACATGCACGTGAGAAATCCGTGAAATGAAGGACCTGGTTGTTGCATGGATTGACTTCGATGTCTAAAAGTGTGACGAAGAGCGAGAACGGGTAGGGGATTCTCACATAGTATTAAGTACTTGGTAGGTTACGGAGAGTGATGTCACCAGTCTAATGGTAAATCTTGGAGTGACCATCATGGCTTGGGTTTTGTCTCCGCATATGGTAATTAAGAGATGAAAATATTATGCTTGTGTCTAATCGTCCTCCAAAATTGATGGTAACTAGCTGTCAATACACTCAAGGGTGGATGTGGACTCGAAGTCACGAAGAGATCAGGAGACCGGAGAGTCGAACTGTCTATAACAGTATCAGAAAGGGTTAATGACAAGATGGTCCTCCTGTCCATGACAAGGTGGTGCAATAGGGTCACGTTCGGGGTCTGAGTTGAGAGATCGAGTTCAGGGTCCACTCTGTCACTGAAGATAACATATAGCGGGTGTATAATTGAACTTTTTGTGGGTGTTGAACATGATTCTTTTGCTGTTTAGTTACAGTGACTATATATGATTGATTTATCAGTTACTATATGCCTCATATCTCACGATCATATAGTGTGCAATATGACTCTTTGTCCGCATCTTCTCTGTAAATAAATATGGAATCGAGAATTAATTCACGTTCTGTCTAATTTTTTGAACAGTTCTTCGGCTTTTTATTAGTTACTGTAGTCTAGCATGCATATACGAATAGTACTGTCTAATGTATCTGAACCTCAATCCTTCTGATCTCATACTCTTTATTATGACAAACTAATGATTACCGAGGAATCCAAAGACCTATGATGCTCATCGTTCTGTTTACATTTATCTTTTGCACTTGATCAAGAAATCTTGAAGCTAACTTAGACTCTAGTGTGTAACTAGAAATCCGGCCAGATGAAGGTAAAATCATACAGGTAACCTGGGAGCAAGTAAAGCGGATGATGAATTTTCCATCTAATCTCTTCTCGGTAGGTGTGACCAAGGATCATCTGGAATTGACATCGACAACTCATTTTCACAGTGGCCACTTTCAAACAAAAGGAAACCTTTCCAGTTTGTCTTCTCAATGCTTCCGCTGACAGTGATTACGGATGCATGCCCAGCTAGTACTGTACCGCTTCCAGGAATGTCACTCCATTCCTCCTATACGATAAGGGCAATGTCTATCACCACAAGACCCCAAGCAAAAGGGATTGAGCCTCGATTACCGAGACCAGTCGGATTAGATAAAGATGTGGCCCATCAAGTATCAACAACCAAACAATTTTCTTAGTATCACGCAAGAATCTTGGTGATGGGATTCTGGATTTGGTCACGGACTGATGAGTTCAGTCAAATTAAGGTTAAATCAATTCATCTATCCTATTCATCTTGTTAGCGTTGTGTGCCACGTGCCGCCAGCCGGACCTCAGTTGTCAACGATATATAGTTATATATACTTATCGTCTATCTAAAAATTTGCCAATTGTATAACTTGTATCTGAATCCAAACCGAGGCAAGAATTCTCACTCCTTTAAAAACTCATTCCAGTACAAATATACAGAAATTGCTCACCTTACAATGTTAATGACTAATTTTTAAATTTCATCAGGTTCATTCCATTTGGTTATTTGGCATGTTCTTCTCCTGGTTTAATTTCCGTCCGCGAAGTGACTCATGAATGTCGAGTGTGAATATCTCAAGTAAACTGGAAATATCTCAGTTAAACTTTCAGTTTCTAGAAATATCTCAATTAAACATGAGTTCTTCAGTTCTTGCTTTTCTTATTCATATCCATGGATAGTTTCACTTTTTATTGTAAAACAGTAAGAATTGAAACTATCCATGGATAACACAAGCAAACATATCGATCTGTTCAGTACAATCGAGGTAAACGAATATACGGAATCAAGAATTTCTGATTTGTTCTTAATTAAAACAAGGTAGTGTTTTCGACGTTCTTATCGTAACCTTCATTTACTGTAGGTGGAGATTGAGATGGAGATGTACACATTATTTTTTATTATTTGGATATATTGTCTTAATTGGATAATCTATATTGGTTTGACAATCGTCCATAGTATGGAAGATCGTGGGATTATGAATATATCTAGTTGAGGTTGGACCTCACACTTATTCAACTTGATGAAGTGGTGAAACATGCCCGAAAAATTTGTCAAGTTCCAAGTATGAGTGAAATACCAAGGTCAACCGGAATTGGCAGAAACACCGTATATGATTCTAGTGAGCAAGAGAAACACCGTATATGGTTCTAGTGAGCAAGTGAAGTGAGTCCAAAATCTAGAGGCATCTTCACAAATACTACAAAAGCAAACCTAAGTATATGTATAACTAATAAGTAAAACAGTCAAGTCACAGTCAAGAGCCGCCTCCAGACTACAACTGAGTTGATCGCCCTCACACAGCCCTCCGCAAGATCCTCCTGGACTTCAGTTGAGACAGCTTGAGGCCTGTCCTAAGTTTGAAACTTCGTTGCTGCCGCACACCTGAGAGCCGTGAGATGTTAGTCCACCATCAGCACACCACATGCTGCATGGGTGCTATATTGCTACCAGACTATGGCCCATAGTCTGGTATCAGTGGACGAATTCCTGGGCCTTCATAATCCACCCCGTAGTATCTATCGCGAGGCCGAGGTTGCGGCATCGGGGGGTCTTGAATGGTGGATGGATTCATACAAACCTGACCATAGCCTACGTGATCATACTCTGGAGCCGGTAGAGAGGTTTCTGGGCCTTCATAGTCTACGTGATCGTGTGAAACGGCCTCTGTTGCAGCGATAGCAATAGATTTGTCGTTGTGACTGAGCTCTGGATCGGTACTCAGCAGTGTGCTTCTGCTCCTTTCCTGCAGCTGGAATTCGTCGCCGAAACAGGAAACCTCTGAGTGTGGCGCTTTGCTCTCAGCAGATGGATTATGACTAGTGCTATGCATTGTGTAGTCATTGTGATTTGGGACGATGCTCGGAAGGAGATGGAATTGTAGGTGGGTTGTCATCAGTCCGAGACCGCGAATTCCTTGAACTCTAGATCTGCCACTGTATCCATCGTTGCCTGCACCTACCAGTGGTCATCTTCTCTGCTATACATAAGGTACACATATTCATTAAAGTCTGGTATCTGCGGATTAATGAATGCTTGGACCTTCATAATCCAGCTCTTCATATCTAGGCGGAGGCAGGATCGGAGGGTCTCCAATGGTGGGCTCAATCACACCATGCTCCGCATAGTACTGTACGTGATAGTCGGGAGTCGGTCGAAGAATTCTTGGGTCCCTATAATCGACCTAGTCGTATCCAGGCTGAGGCTGCAGCATGGAGGGTCTTGAATGATGGGCTTATTCACACCAGGCTGCGCATAGGCCACGTGATCATAGTCTGGTGCTGGTGGATGGGTTTCTGGGCCTTCATAGTCTACCTGATCGTGGGAAATGTACATGTCTTCTGTTGCAGTAGCAGTAGATTTGTCGTTGTGACTGAGGTGTGGATCGGTACTCAGCAGTATCCGTAGACTTCTTTCCTGCAGCTGGAATTCGTCACTGAAAGAGGAAACCCCCGTGTATGGGGCTTTGCTCTCAGCAGATGACTGATGACTAGTGCTATTCACTGTGTCTACATTGTGCATCACTACACTGCTCGGAAAGCGATGAATCTGTAAGTGGGTTGTTGTAATCAGTCCGAGACCGCGAAGTCCTTGAACTCTAGATCTGCCACTTTATCCATCGTTGCCTGCATGTACCTACCAGTGGTCATCTTCTCTGAAAACTTTGTGGTTGTTGAATGTATACTTCCTCTTGTATTTTATCATTCAGAAAAACATTTTTCACATCTAATTGTCATATTTTTCAGTTTTGAAGCATATTCTATAGAATGTTATTAACAACCTAACAGAACTCATCTTCGCTACAGGAGTAAACGTCTCACCATAGTCCTCCCCTTGCTGCTGTAGATAGCCCTTGGCTATAAGTTGAATCTTATATCTCTGTACTGTATCATCAGCATGGTACTTCATTTTAAACATCCATTTGGTTCCAATCAACTTCTTTGTTCAGGAAAGTTGTCAAGAGATTTCCGGTCTGAGTTGTCAAGAGATTTTCTATCATCTTGACTATCTCTAGCTTTCTATGCTGTATTCAGCACACTCAATCTCTCACTCGATACAAGCGAAGACTTGCGGTCTCCTAAGATATTTTGTTAGGTCATTGAAGCTGATTGTTGACCTGCTGCGGGTTAGATCTAGCGTTATTACCAATAAAGAGAAAAGGATGGAAGTGCTGAAACTAACCTCGAAGTGGGTAACGGATGCCGAAAATGCGCACCTAGTGGAGCTTTTTACTTCCGAGGAGCTGATAGTCATGAATTTTCCGAAGGAGAAATCGCCAGGGATAGACAGGGTGACCTACGAGATGTTGCAGGTGTGCTGGCCATTCATAAAGGGGGAATGCCTGGAGATGGTCACGAGGTTCTGGGAGACAGGGGTGATAGACGAGAAGACCTTACAAAGGGTGAAAAAACTGATCCTGAAGGGAGGGGCTAAGCACGAGTTGGAGAACTGGCGTCCAATTTTGCTCCTCACTGCCACCTACAAGATTATAAGCAAATTATTGACCGAAAGAATTAAACCAGTCATGAGGAATGTGGTAGATAACAGCAAACGGGATTCATTAAGGAGAGAGACATTTATGATAACATTTTGAGCTTCAAGTAGGGGCAAGAATTGACCAAAGCTAAGGGGTGGCCCTTCCTCTTCTAGAAAATAGACTTTATGAAGGCTTACGATAAAGTTTCCCAGGAATATATGTGGGACACGATCCGCTCGATGAAGTTTGATCCCAGCTTTATACATCTGATCAAAGGCCTGGCAGTGAGAGGACAATCCAAAGTTCATGTTAATGGAGACTTTACAGAAGGAATCGCCTTGAGGACAATCCAAAGTTCATGTTAATGGAGGCTTTACGGAAAGAATCGCCTTGAGGACAATCCAAAGTTCATGTTAATGGAGGCTTTACGGAAAGAATCTCCTTGGAGAGAGGGTCAGGCATGGTTGCCCAGTGGCACCCTTTCTCTTTGCTATAGCCACGCAGCCGTTGATGAATATGATGAAACAAGCTAAAGCTCAAGGGGATATAGAAGGTATTCTTACAGGTGGTGGGCAAGCTCTGCTACACCAGTTCTTTGCAGACGACACGGACTTGATGATCGAAAGGACGGAGGGCTGCTTCCGGGCTACTCAGGAGATGATTCGCAGGTACGAAGTTATATAGGGGGTCTCGTTGAACCTAGGAAAGTTGATAGTGATCCAGATGGGGATGAATACGATACCCGGCTGGTTGGAGAACTCGGGTTACATCATCGTGCAGACCGGCCAGATGGTTAAATATCTTCGGGCCTGGATCGGGCAGAGGTGGATCGAAGCGCAAGTGGTGGAAACGATGGTGGGGCGCCTACAAAAGTAACTTCAGCACTGGTCTAATAGGTTGCTCTCGTGGACAAGCAGGATGGTCCTGCTAACTCATGTGCTGCGGGCTATTCCTGCTTACCAGCTAACGAGTATTGACTGCTCTGTACGGGTTCAAGAAGCTTGAAGAGGTGCGCAGAGCTTTTCTTTGGGGAAGAGGACCGGATGGGAGAGGGAAGAGGACCGGATGGGAAGAATAAACTACCTATGGTGGCGTGGGATGCTCTATCTAGATCCAAAGAGGAGGGGGGCTTGGGTATCACTTCTTTCAAAGTGATTGCTCAAGCGTTGAAATTAAAGTATATTGGTAAACTGCTCGACGGAGGAAGGCAAGAATGGGTAAACATTGCTAAGACTGGCATCGCGGAAGCCATGGGACAGGGACGAAATCGGAGGAAGATGGTGGGATGGTCCCCTGAAGATGGCTGCTAATGACGCTGTATCTATGAGTTCGGAGTCTCCCGACTTTGAAGAGTATGATAAAAAGCTGGAGATCTGTACACAATAGGCTCGTCTTCGAAGGGAGAAAAGCCTATCTACCTGGGAGCCTCCCTACGAGGTTGGTGGTCGAGTTATGGGGGAAGGCAAGACAGGTGAACGAATGTGAAGTAAGGGAGGCGGTAGGGGGTCTGCGAAGGACTAAACTCACTGCGCTAAACGCTTTAAAGCTTAAGGACCTTCTGGACTTGATGAGGAATATCTCGTTTTCTCTCTTAAGGGGAAGAACTGATGGAGAAGAGGACAGAGCTCTAGGAAGTCTGACAAGATGGGCGGGGGAGTCCTAGGTCATAAGGGGACCTACAGGACAGCACAAGTTGGGCTTGGATTGTAGAGAATAGAGTGCTAAGGGTGGAACTGTGCGATTGGAAAAGATTACTAACGACCTCCATCATGTGTGGGGTCAGTCTTAATGCTCGATGGGGTGTGAGCGACCCGGAGACTCGATGGAGAGATCGATGGAGAAGGGTTTGGAAGGAGGGTGGGACGATGAGGACCAACTGCTGGCTCTGGAGACTTAACAGGGGTTTTTTCTCTAACCACAGGGTTCTACTGATGAGAATCGAGGATTGGTGCTGCCCGAGGAGATGCAGCGGGGTGGAGACTCTGGAGCATCTGTTGTTCTGGGACTGTCCTTGGACCAAAAGAAGGTGGAAGAGGTTCAAGCTCCACGAGCTAGGTGGTGAGCTGATCTATGAGGAGGAGAGCGGACTTCTAGAAACTATAGACAAGGCGTTAAGCAGGAGGAAGGATAATTCTGCCCTGCTTCACATACTTGTAGAACACACACAAGTTACTTGGAAGGAAAGGACGGACCGAGTTTTTAGAGGCCAAGAGACTGAGCTACCCGCCGCGAGGATACTTGCGGAGGTGGCGAAGACAATGTGGGGCGGACTTAAAGAAGACTCGAGCCCAAGCAACAGGAAGACTTGGGAAACGACGATGAGAACCCTGGGGAATATTCAAAGAAAGATGCAAAAAAGGGCAAGGAGCACACAAGAACTGATTAGTTACAAGAACTGATTAGGTACAGACCCGAACCTCGATGATCCTCGATGGTGCATTATAATACTACGAAAGAAATGGAGAGAAAGAGGAAGTGCAAACCGGCCGGGAAGGGCACCAAACCGGACGACCTGCTGCAGATGGAAGGGAAGAGGTACTTACCTGATAGGGAGATCGACGGCCTGAACCAGATGCGTGATGACAGGATTCGGAGTTGTGGCAATCATGAGGAGCGGCCGAGCAGGCACCTGGAGTGGGAGTGAGGCCGGGAGTCCGCTGACCCTGCTTCGCTTGTCAGGCACACCTCCTACTTATATGTCAGAGACAATCATAGAGAAATGATGAGGAGAAAGAAACACTCGAGAACGGAGCCGAGAGACAACAAAAGCAGAGAGAGACGTTGGAAGATCGTGCAGAGAACCACGATGGCGAGCCAGAGCGATCAAAAACAAATTAGGGCGATGTCGGTGCTCCACCATGATAGCCGTATGAAGTCGGGGTGGGAGCTTCGCGAGAGGTGCTCGCTGTAGGGCGAACGAGGACAAGAGCATCGGGCTTGCTGCTGACGGTAGGGCGAACGAGGGCGAGGGCAAGAGTAAGATCGAGAGTGGCAGGATGAGAGGGTCGGGCTCCCGGCCACGCAGAATTCCTCGATGCGGGGGATTTCTGGTGACCGCGTGTAACGGGTGGCTCCCTTCGGCCTGGAATAAAGTTCCGTTCCCGGCCCTATGTGGCGGGTTTAAATTAAAAAAAAGTTAAAAAAATTAAAAAAGTTAAAAAAAAAACAAACCTTACTCCAAAAGAAAAATATAAAAATCTAGCGTTACTGCTTTGGACTTCTCGTTGTCAATGCGATGAATTTCGTAATCATGGCGTTCTTTCTCGAACTGCAGGCTGAGATGCCTGCCGACAGTGGTTATCCTGCGTACTTGGCTGCACGTTTGGCATCTTTCTATGAGCGTGCAGGAAAGGTCAAATGTCTAGGAAGTCCCGACCGCACAGGGAGTGTTACTATCGTCGTGTTACTAATGTGGTAGGTACTTGGCAGATATTCGATATATTCTGCCCATGCTTGTTCAAATCTGATACTGTGTTCACGGTACTGTCGTTGTATTCCAACTCTCATGGAGTCATCAACGTCGGGTGTGGGGAGCGTGAAACGAGATGGCTGAGTTTCGGTTCTTCTTCCAGTATTGAGGTGGCATTCATTGGCATTTGCTGCAAGGGGTAGTCCATGAGTTGGTGCTTATGTTAGAATACTGTACGCAGTGTGAATACCCCTCTTAGCAGTAAGCAGTTCAGGCTTTTAGGATGGTGACCTTTCGTAAGGTCACCAAGGCCAAGACCCCAAGGTATATTATTCTGGTTGGAGGCCATTGTACATTATTGAGTATCTACTTACTTGGTTTTGCCTACACTCTATTGAGGAGCTCTCCCCACACTCTCACACTGTCCTTATGCCGTGACTTAGAGTTTTACCTTAGTCTATTCTATTAGCAGTCCATTTCCAACATGGTATCAGAGCTTTGCATTGTTGATGCACTAGCACAATAGCATAGGCACTAGGTAGGCCTTCGGCCCTTAGGTGAGAGCAGTTGGAGGACGCTTCAGCTGCTGCGAGAAGGACGCTTCACGCACCCATATTCTGTACCTTCGCTAACAGAATTTCACCGTTCCAGCGATCAATCTGATACAGAATGTCTGCCCCCTTTGACACCAAAGGCTGGGCCAAGTTCGACGGCACATACTTCACGCTGTGGAAGCACAAGACAACCTTGCGGCTCAGGGCCCATGGTGTTCTTGACATCGTGGAAGGGAACGTGCAGAGACCACGTGCCACGACGCCCGGAGGTACTGCGGTACCCATCCCTCCCCCTGCTACCGGACCCGGTAGCATCGCAGATTGGGATCAGCGTGACGTTAACGCACTCGCAGCGATCAACGAATGTTGCGAGAACAGCGTGGCAGGACATCTAATGTCCTGCGCCAAATCGAACGATGCATGGTCCACCTTGACCAGACACTTTGCAGGTCAAGACATGGTGACCAAGATGCACTTGAGAGAGAAGTTGCGGGTTTTAAAGATGAAACCCAACGAGACTGTTACCCAACATGTCAACAACTTCAAGTCTCTCATCCAGCAGATGACTTCAGCTGGATTGATAATTGCCAACGAGGAGCAAGTCCTCGCGTTGATGGGCAGCATGCCCAACAACTACCATCTATTTTTGCAGGCGATGAGAACGAACCCAAATCTCTCGCTACAGGACCTCATCACCTTCCTCATCCAGGAGGAAACGATCGGTCGCAAATTATCGATGAAACCATCCACTGCCTTGTTTGCAGGACGCCGGCAAGGAGGACGCAATGGCAACAACCGGCGCAACAATGGCAACAACCGACAAGGTGGCAACCAGCCACCAAAGAGACCGCCAGATCCTAACGAGAAATGTTTTCAGTGCAACAAGCCCGGGCACCGCATCGCCGAGTGTCCGGACAAACCCAGCAGCAGTAATGACAACTCGACTGCTGGTAACAAAAACAAGAACAAGAATCGCCGTTCCCAAAACAACAACGGCAACACTCGTCGGGTTCTGGTGGCGCAATGTTCGTCTGCAATCGTGCAGACAGCTGATCCCAACTGGTATGTGGACACGGGTGCCACACACCACATGGCGCATAATCGACGACAATTCGTCGAATACTCACCCGTCTCTTCTGAGAACACCGAGAACGATGCAATTCTACTCGGTGACAACACCACCATCCACGTTGCTGGTTCCGGCATGGTGGAAGTGCGCCTGCTCAACGGCGAGCATGTGTACATACGTGACGTTCTTCACGTACCCGCCTTGCAAAAGAATTTATTCTCAGCTCGGCAATTTGATGCCAATGGCGGTTGGTGCCTAATCGGCAACGGATTCTGTCATCTTGAAGACAGATTCGGTCAAGTGCTAGCTCCCTGTCCCACTGTGGACGATCTCTACATGCTCGGAAATTCAATTTTGGTCGCTGACCAAACCGCGCTTATAGCTACAGCTGGTAGGACTTCAGTAATCCACACACTACCTCCCAGCCAGCGATCAGGACCGCGCTTGCGAGCTAGACCACAATCTAATCAGCGGACTAGCAGCTCACGGTTCAGCATGACTGACATCGGTCCAGTCCATCATTGCCTTAGCATTGAGATTAATCGTGATCCATCTTCTGGCACTATCAGACTTAGTCAAACTTTGTATTTGACACAGAAACTATTTCAGTTTGGCTTACAGGACTGCAAACCTGTAAGCACTCCTCTAGTTACAGGTAAGAAACTATCTTCGGATGACTCTCCTGTCACTGAGGATGAAAAGAAGCTATGTAATAGTTATCCTTACCAGAGTGCAGCCGGCTCTATTAATTGGGCTGCAGTATGTACTCGTCCTGATTTGTCTTATCCCATTAGTGTACTCTCCCAGTTCATGAGTAGCCCTGGACCTAAGCACATTGCCGCTATGAAGCGGGTTTTCCGTTACATCAAGGGAACTCTAAATTTGTACCTTGAGTATGCTCACTCACCCCAGCCCTACTCTCTGTTCGGTTACACCGATGCTGATTGGGGAGGACATGCGGAGACAAGACGATCCACATCAGGACATTGCTTCATCTACTCTGGAGGAGCCATCAGTTGGTCCTCCAAGAGACAGAAATCAGTAGCCTTGTCAAGTACAGAGGCAGAATATGTAGCTCTTAGCACGAGCTGCTCAGAGACAATCTGGTTACGTCAGCTCCTGACCGACATCGGATTGCATGACAAGGAGCCGACCGTTACATATTGTGACAACCAAAGTGCTATGGCCCTTGTCGACACTAGCAAGTTCCACGACCGTACGAAGCACATCGACATCCGATATCACTTCATCAAAGATCACGTCGCTGGAAAAGTTATAGAAGTTAGATATTGTCCTACTGAGGACATGGTTGCAGATATTCTGACAAAGAGCTTACCAGCTCCCAAGTTGGATTATCTACTACCGAAGCTAGGAATGTTTTCTAGCTAAGTAATATTTTTTATCCGAACTGTTACTGAGTGGGAGTGTTAGAATACTGTACGCAGTGTGAATACCCCTCTTAGCAGTAAGCAGTTCAGGCTTTTAGGATGGTGACCTTTCGTAAGGTCACCAAGGCCAAGACCCCAAGGTATATTATTCTGGTTGGAGGCCATTGTACATTATTGAGTATCTACTTACTTGGTTTTGCCTACACTCTATTGAGGAGCTCTCCCCACACTCTCACACTGTCCTTATGCCGTGACTTAGAGTTTTACCTTAGTCTATTCTATTAGCAGTCCATTTCCAACAGCTTATATGTATACACTCTTTGTAGGTGCTTATGGATTTCCCTCAACTTAGAATGACTCTACCATATACAAAATTCCAATTACTGTAGTGTGTCTAGACTTCGCGCATTAATTACAGCTCCTCGTTTGACGGGGTACAATTCCGTTTTCATCTTGACTGTTGATTTAATGTGCAAACCAGCTCAGAACTCCTAGTAGGCAAACTGCAAGAAGTTAGTTAGTTTAGTTTAATCCATCTGTATAGGCTACAGGACTGACGTACTCGTATACAAGTTTGTTCGCAAATGCTACACATTTTCTCTCCAGTGTCTTCCCAACAGAATTGAGACGCGCAGGTGCGTTCGCTGGTCGGGGACCGTATATCGTTGGTCATTCAAAAAAGTACTACTCAAGCAAATGTACTATCTGACGATGGCAGCCCAGGAGGAGGCTAGTCAAGCGGCGAGTGAGGCTGCGATTCATCATCGCACGATAACAATTTATTCAGCACACGATAAAATCATGAGGTTGTTCGAAGATATGCAGGTCAAACCGCGTAGGGAGGCCAAGAGGAGGTCTTACATAGCTGGGGCGGGTCTAGTGGCAGCCGTGTTTGCTACGTATTGTACATGGGCGTTGGACTGTTGGTGGGGTGGTGTGCTCGATAAGAGAGGGAACAACTTCTACTGCTTTGAAAGGAGACGTACAACTGTCCTTGTCTTTGACTCTGAACTCGTGTCTGTGAATTCGAAAAGAGTCCATTAGAGTCTACATAGAGAAGAACTTGCCTCAATGCAATCAGTTAGGATCGAGTACATGGGAACGTGATAGACATAACGTTCCTCAGTTAATACTGAAAATCTATAGTTTCGTATTTGTAAGCGAAGGGACTATATCCATAAAGCTGGGCGACAAGAGGAATGAAGCGTTTATAAGTCAAGTCATTACCTTCTGCTTGAATCTGTTATCATCATGATAGATAAGGTACCGGTTCAGATTTCCAGTGATTTTCGTTTGGCGCTTGCGATCGCAATTGTCAAAGGTCGAGGTCACCCAGTTGTTGCGAACCAGGACTTGCATTGGAGGAAAAAAGTGTGCATATCTTTTCCCTTCACTTCCCGCAGAACATGAAGAATTATGATGACGAGAAAACTTGTTTTCGCCCTGTAGAGTCTTGCCTTGAATGCTGTGAATGGCGTAGAGACTTGATGGATTCCGTACACAATTTGAGCTAAACGAACTTTGCAAGAAACCGAAGTGTCCAAATTCCAATTTTGCGTTCTGTGGTAGCTTTACTCCTGTCGTGGATGCATCCTGGAAGTCCGAACAGATGTTGAGTCTGTAGATTTCTAAGCATGTTGTTGATGTCGTAAGCTGCAGCCTAAGATTTACAAACAAGAACTAAAAGCATTAAGGCAGCAGGTTGAAGAGAGCGAGGGTATGAATCCACTTCTCGGCCTGAGTTCTGTTGTTCTCATATGTAGCACTTACTTTCGATTAGCAACCCACCCAGTTTGAGACATGGTTCTCCACTTTTTAGCATATTAATATCACTTTCGAAAAGAGTCCATTAGAGATGAACTCGCCTGCGAAATTGGTACCAAGTGGAATGTAACAATATTTGCGCATGCGGTCGTGTATACAGCCCTTTGAAGGAGGGCTCCGACACGAATGTGGGAGAGCGTAGCTTGCAGTTATCTTATCTGGAGGACAGAAACAAAAAATTGCAATCGCCAGAGCAATACTGAAGAATCCTGCCATCCTGCAAGAAGACTGAAGAGTCATCGTGCATGGGACTACTTGCTTGTATGGGGAGACAATGGGTAATGTTTTCCGGACTCTCTTCTTTTCACGTTGATGTTCAGTTGACTATTTGCCACTAGTATGATCATGTACTAAGATAGAAAGGTACTTTGAGGGGATGCTTTGAAAGGAGACGTACAATTTTAACATTGTCTTGACTCTCAACTCGTGTCTGTGAATTCGAAAAGAAGAACTTGTCTGTGAAATTGGTACCAAGTGGAATGTAACAATATTTGCGCATGCGGTCGTGTATACTGCTCTTTGAAGGAGGGCTTCGAAACGAATGTGGGAGAGCGTGGCTTGCAATTACCTGGAGGACAAACAAAGAATTGCAATCGCCAGCGCAATACTGAAGAATCCTGCCAGAAGACTGAAGAGTCATGGTGCATGGTACTTGCTTGTATGGAGAGACAATGGGTAATGTTTTCCGGATGGATAATATGCGGGACTCAGGACGATGTTCTTGTTAGTTATCTCCCAGCTCGTTATCTGGCTGCAGGCATGCAGGCTATCGGTATTCGAGAAGCTGTGCTACATACGCCTTCGCAAATATCGACCCACATTGAAGCTAGCATCTCTAGAGATGCTAGCTTTGTAGGAGTCGGGGGAAGCAGCACGGTTACAAGGTAGAGCTATCTGGGTATCAGACTGTAGCGTTTAAAGTTCTCAATACTGAGGGTGAAAACTACAAGCGGAACTGCAAGTCAATGATATGCAAGCTAGAAATTCTAGGACGTCTAAAGCATCGGAACTTAGTGAAGCTTTTGGGAGTGAGTTTCAACGAGAGCTTCAAGGTGTTTGTACTGGAATACATGGCAAAACGGCAACCTTAGCAGCTGGTTGCATGGATCTCACATCGGTCGCACGCTAGACTCGAAGACCCGTTTGGGAATCGCGGTCGGCGTTGCGAGTGCCATAACCCATTTACGTCATAATCATGACGGTCAACGCCCAATCGTTCACCGCGACCTCAAACCGTCCAACGTTCTACTGGACGCGGATTTCTACTCGTCCAACGTTCTACTGGGCGCGGATTTCTACCGAAGGTGAGTGACTTCGGAGTCGCAAACATTATAGCGAAGACCAGGGATCTGGACCTGCAGTCTATCACATCCAATGGTTTGAGTTACACAACTGGATACGTTGCACCAGGTATAGTAAATGATAACTACAGTACAGTGTGATTTCTACGTGGTAGTCATAATCCAGTACGTTCATCTTCGTAGATGATTGACTGAATGCATACAAGAAAGTTCTACTGTATCGTATATGTATCACTAGAGAGCTGTAAAATCTAGCCGGGTCCCGTGTTTTTTAGAGTACGGAACAAACTTAGAGAGCTCGACGAAAGGTGATGTTTATTCTTGCGGGGTTTTCCTCCTGGAGCTGCTGATGGCAACAGAGCCCACAGACAACAGATTCAGTTCACACATGAATATCATGAATTGGGTGAGAGATGCTTATCCGACGAGGCTCTCTAATATTCTTGACGATAACCTACAAACCGAGGTCCAGAATGGTACTGTACTAGTTGGAAGCTCGAAACTTTACCTAGTAGACAGATTCGCGCCGTCACGCGGGGTTGCCCTCCTTTGCACCGAAGAGCGATCGCAGCTACGGCCGACAATGCAGGATGTCTTGTCGGTGCTGATGGATATTCAAAACGACTACCTGGATGACCAAATATCACGGTCAACCATCAACTCTGCAGACGTTTTGACAAAGCTTGCTTACGATGTTAGTCTGTGCTACGACTATTCTTCGTATCTAAATAGAGTTACAAGTCTGAATACCTCCATTCCACCGCTTCCAAATTCATCTGTTTAGCTGCATGCAGTATTAAACTCTTTTTTACTCATATGTGGGTTCTTTCTTTTCGAGTAGCCTTAGATGTACACACTAGTGTTGTTGTCTCAAATTCATTACAAGTGTTAGAGAATTTCTTGGTGATTGATTTTGTATCTATGGGCAAGGAAGCAAGGAAGCCATAAGAACTGCAAGTGCTAAAGCAGGTGAAGTATCTTGTTAGCTTTATCATACTCTGTTAATTCTATCACCATCTCGTGTCAACACATAAGACTGAAACAACCTTGACGATGTTTGGAATGTGTTTGACTCTGGCGGGATGTGAAAGAGTACTCATTTTCTATGAAAAAGCTGGGAAAGACATCAAATGATCAGAGAAGCGTACACCAGAGGTTGAGGAGTTTTTGTTTCTTTGATCATCCTCGCAATGATCGTACTCTTAATGTTTAGATATTACTCGTCAAAACTTGTATACTAGATCTAGAGCACGAGTTTAGACACTCAAGAGTACTAGTGATAACGGCTAGCAAGTTGATAGTAAAATAAATGGGCCGGAAACCCAAATGTACCGATATCAAGATTGAGTCACTTGCTACTTCTCAATCATAGGATAAGGCATCCATAATTACTTTTGAACTAGAATAAACTACTACTTACTGTATGAATCATGATTATAATAAATCGGATAAATTTAGATATCTCTTTTATTTGTTAGCTTCCGTCATGGTATGTACAAAGCTCTATTTTATATTCAGAAAATCCTACATTGCATCCCTGACCACACAATCGATGTTGCACAAAGATTTCTCCCATATATATTTCTCAAGATATTCCTCACAATAAAATCGAGGTTGCACGAAGTTTTCTCTTATATATAAATCCGCAAAATACCTTACATTCTAAACTCTTATATCTTAAGATATTCCCCACAATAAAAATCGAGACACACCAAGTTAACGTATAGTTACTTCAATGTCTCTTTGTTTACTCACCTTGAACTCTTTTTGGTTTAAAAACTGTTTTGTAGTTTCCTAAGTGTGTAGAGAAGTTATTGTTTCCCTGCCAAACTTCTTTACCGTGTGTGTCATGATATACAAACTTATCTCGATGAAAAACATCAAGCACGACTATGTCAATGACTATTGAGTAGATCATATACGTCTATGTCAGTGATTATTTAGTAGATCATATACTGACTTTTGAATTCATAGATGTATACTTTTGATCGATGTGCTTAGTAGTAGTATTCAAAGATGTCAAAACTAACACACTGCCACACTCTCTCCATAATTCTTTTTTCAGATTTTTTCCTTGTCACACTATAAACTGCACTCATAAACTTTACTCTTTACTTTTCAGCATTTACTGATTCAACACGGGTTAGACCTGATGCACGTCGAGAAAAACTTCTCTAGAAATTTGCTCCGAACTTTGTTTGGTGATGAGACAAACCAAAGACTTGAAGACGTTTACAGATTCGGAACATCCTTCAGAACTTATGGCTTCAACCACATCCAACTCGTCGAAATACTTGGATTAAACCTGCAGCTCCATGAGTTTTGAGCCCTGCAAAACAGATGTTGTTCAGAAGTAGATTAAGTGGAATTCAAGTTCCAACTGGTTATTCCGGTAGACTTCAAAAACACATTTTGGAGAAAAAGATCTGTCATATGAAATCTCATGATTTTATATCTTAATACATCAGATTTTATCAGCATGTATCCGTGATTTGATAAACTATAATATATGAGTAGTCATTCTCATCTTATGTAGATTGTTCCGGAAGTTATGTGTGGAAGTATGGGACCCTAAAGACTTACCCACATTGAAGCAAGATGTAGGAGAGACATTGGTTGCTTGAAATGTAATTTCCATTTTTCTTTTTTGGCAATATGACTCACTTACTAGTGCATGTAGTGGAAGAACTCGATTTGTGTGATTCCGTGCACAACGTTGAGAAAAATTGACGATGCAACTAATACATTCGCTAACTGGATACAGATGTCTCTCAAACATGACATATCTGCAGAAACTGCTGATTTGTTTCGTCATGCACTTTCAATTCCTCCTAAGTTAAGATGCCTTAGCTGTTGTAGAATAAAAGCATATGGTAATCACTACTAAGTCAAAGATGATGTTTCATTCAAGACATATGATTCTGGAATAGCCTTTTTTTCTACATATCGAAAATGATACTTGTAGCTGTAGTTCTCGTTATGGTTATACCGGAGTCTTGAAACAGATCCTTCAGTTAGATTGTGGGTTGGGGCAGAAGATCCTATCCTTTTCAAAGATGCATGGGTTCATGGAGAATGGAGAGGCTCTATCCATGAAGTTTTACTCACAAGATTTCTTTTTGGTGAATTTCTGAAGAATGCTTCTTGATCACATGGAGTCTTTTGTCTTTCCGAGTCAAGTCGGAACAGGTATTTTATGTACCAATAGATGCAAATGATCCAAGAGGTTGGAAACTAGTTCTCAGAAAGGAAACCCGAAGCAGACGAGTTTTCCATGATATGTCTTCTGATATGCTCATACCTGAAAATGAGATTTTCAATGCATTAGAAGCTCTCAATGTATTGCCGATCGAAATGCCAAGAGTGCAGTTAGAAAACTGTCATATACTTTCAGCTAAAGAAGTAGCTCTACATGTTCAAAATGATAATAGAGTATCGGACTCCGATCCTAATTAAGGATCTGGTACTGGTTTTGGTTGAAAAATGTTGAACACAACATTGCTAGTTGTGAAGCAAGAGTGGATCAAGGAGAGCGTGGAGAGAAAGAAACTACTCCCTTGTGAGTATATTATTTCATCTGACTTTTCTAGATCAGTTATTCCCAAAATCACTGCTCCTTTGTGTAAAGCTTGATTCATGTAAACATGTTACATTTGCAGTTCTCTTTTAAACTTGGGAATCATATTAATGTTACAGTAGAGGTTCGTCAGGTGCTCATTTTCGACCAAAATAATATGTAAAGGAAAATTACCAACTTGAACGTAATAACTACTGCTCATTCCGGATTACACTACTAGTGGAGCTTCTCGTGATAACCATGGAGTACAAATAGCTCATAAGGCAAAGATTGAAGAACCAAAAGTTATTTTGGGACAATATATTAACTGACCGTTTCGTTCCAGATCAATGAACAGATTTTGTGAAGAATTTTTTCAAGACAGGCTATATCCACTTTGCTGTAAATATCTATAGGGATGCACTGAAGGCTGTTTTGGGACACTTTGTCACTTTATCGATCTTGTAATAATATAATGGGTGTTCTATAAATTTTATGTGATATCGATCTTCGCACGATCCAGTTTACTTATGCTTGAGTGAAATCTTAATTCATTGACAAAGGACATGGTACTTGTTGACTATTGTTCTCTCGCCAGTATTTACCCTTGGAAGGAATTTACCTCCTGCCCAGGGCTGCATTCGCAAACTGCCCGACTTATAGACAACGTCTCGTGGAGCAGCAGGTTCTTGGACCGACGGGGTCCTCATCCTCTCTGATGCCCCTTTCTAGGGGACTTAGCCCGGGTCCGCCACAGAGGACACACTCCACTAGTCTACAACTCGTGCTACAAGAACGACATGATTTTCAAATTGGGTTTTTCCCAATTCGCTCTCAGTTACTAGGGGAATCTTTGTTAGTTTCTTTTCCTCTTCTTAGTGATATGTTTAAACTCAGGGTAGTCTTGCCTGATCTGAGGTCAGTGCTATTCCGGTAATTTAACCTGGAAGAAGAAGAAATAGGAGAGACAGTTTGGAGGCTCACTTTAAACCTTCATCTTCTTCAACTCATAGAGGTCACTCTTGAATCTTTCTTGGTGTTTATTCTCCAAGGCATCCAACGAGGAGAGCGTGGATATAGCTATGTTGCAGGTTACTGTGCACCGGAATTCTTTTCTGCCAAATTTTACATATCCAAGACATTCACCGTCTACACTAACCTCATCGTCATGATATGACCGAATGTGAAAACTTGTAGTACTCAAACGGCAAGAGCATGCTTCTGTCCCAAAAGAGATTAACATTATAGATCAATAGGGAGAGTGTGCTCTTCTTATAAATAAAATGTCATCTTTCCATTAATTTTATCAAACAATGGATCGCACATCAGACCTAGAATAGAAGAACTCCTCAGTTACAACAGTTGCCCCTTGGGTTAGCATTGCTCTACGCTTGACTTCTCATCTTAAATCGTAAAGAGATAGAAATGTCCATCAACACGCTCTCATCCTCCGGTGTTGTTTTTGCTTTTCGTGCTTTGGAGTCGAGATTTCGCAGACCTGTGCAAAGATAAGGAAAGAAAAATGTTATCAGTTTGTCACGCATTAACTTTTTGACAAGCTTCAATTATTTTCCCAAGTGTTCAGGCACAAGTGTGAGTAGTGTCATCTATACAAACAGCCACTTTCTTTTCTGATCCGGTGAAGTGTTTAGTACCACACATTGAATGATAGTTTTGTGCGAAGAGTTAGTGGATACTGCGTGGAAAGTAAACTTGGATGTCAAAATATGCCATCAATGTACACATTGTTTCGTTGGTGGTGTTGAGATTCTCACCTGTGAAAAGTTACTTCGGGTGAGACTTTTCCACACTTGCATAATGGAAATTTATACTTGTCATTGTCATGGATGTAATTTTAACCTGCCTGATTATATCAGAGAGAATATATTTACGTTATATATTACCAGACAATAATATTATCTTAAAATAATAAAATTACTTCACAATCTCTATATAGTTGTGTACCGTATATTCATGTACAACGTTAACAAAACCAAGTTAACTATGTTTAATCAGATTGAATATAATTATGATTAGAATCATATTTTAATATAATTGAATCTCCCTCTCTATACATTCTTTAAAAAGTTACAATTATAGAGATAATGATACCCTTGTATGTGTATGTTTTTGACTAATTCCTTAAAAAACAAAAAATATGATTCATATTCTCTATAAAACAATATGAGTCGTATTTTATAATTATAAATGACTTAAATGATGTGACGTAATTATTAAAAAGGAAAAGATGACTAGAAATGATATTTACAGAATATGTCATCCTGTCATATTTCATCCTAGTCAAATAGAAACATAGTTTCTTCTAGTGCCCAGTCGCACTGTAACTCAAATTCCATGGATGTTCCGGAGTAACATGTTGGTTGAACTTGGCTTCTTCGACTCTATTCTGCGTGCGTATACTCTTGGGGATTATGGTGCGAAGACTGCCACAAACAAGAAGATATCGTAACGGTTGCGGGCTGTATTAATGAGGGCTAGTACATCGTTTCTTACTATTCCTTTGATTTAAAAAACCAGAGGTCTCTAAAATATGAATGTAACCTAGAGGACTTCATTCTGAGGGTGGGTTGTATGGAATCAAGAAATTTAATGGAAAATAATTTTGCTGATAGAATTTGCCTACGAGAACCAAATCTGTAAAGTAGGGATTTATCAAAAACTCCCCCCACAGCTTTGCACTATATGATTCACTTCATAACTAATTTGCTCGTCCACTGAGAAATATGAAACAAAGTATGGCGCTTTCTTGGTACGAAAGGTTATTTTTTTTCGAAACTAAGGTACATACTAGGCAAAAGAAATAAAATAGTTCTTTCTCTGTTTTTATACCCATACCTGAGGTTTAATGTAAGATATATGAGATATTCAGACTTAGAAAACTGCATTCTTTTGGGAGAAAGCAAACCTAATGTCATCAGAGGAAAAGTATGTACCTTTCTTCTCCCTCTAACATCCATGGCTCTTTCAAACCACTATCTTATCACGTTGAATTTAAAAACCAAAGTTTTAAACGTTATAGTTCAAGATCGTTACATATATTCACACATCGAGAATGGTAGATTTTATCAAGGAACACTCTCTAGTACAGAGGTAAATCCAAGTACACAATAAGTAGACAATAGGGGCCGAATGTGCGCTTAACCGAAGGGTGTGCCGATGAGAATGTGTAGCAATACGTACATTTCCCGATAAGTTTCCTCTTGGCATAGAGCGTGATCAGAGTACAACCGACAAAGATGTAGTGTGACTGATTCTAACAACATCAAGTGCAGAACGGAAAAAGCTGGAAATGAACTGCCAGAGCAGGACTTAGACCGAACGATAGTGGGTTTAGACCCTAAACGCTTGTTACAGACCTACAATTTCTAGTCCACGCGTTCTAGAAAGAATTACTTCTTTAATTTTTTTTGTAATTATTTTATAAGATTCCAATCAGAATGAAGAGTTTAGATTTAAATAAATCGCTAACGCATGGCCCCGCCATTCCGTTGCAATCGCAGCACGTTGATTCATAGTCTCCAAAATAATTGATTGAGAGACTTACATTGATAGATAGAATGATATATATTGACTAAGAGAATAGAGCGAAGACCTTTTCCGTGGTGGGTCATTACGTTTGGATTGAGAGGTTTTCCGTCAGCCACGAAGAAGTTGGTGCTAGCGCGAAGAGCGAAGAGCCCCTTTACTCATGGATGGAATGTACTTAATCTACCATGGCCAACTTATCTTCGATCTGTTACGCAGAGCTCAAAGCTTCAACACACTTCTCCCCAGTTTCAGCTATCTGCAAAGAGAGCACCATGACTCGATCGACCACGGAAGAATCGACATCACCGGTACCAAAAGGTGTTATACCTTGCAACCGGACTTCCGAAAGGCCACTCGGGATAGAGTTTAGTGGGGATGAGGTACGGGAATTTCTCCACTCATTGCACTACGACTGGACCAAACCGGTAAAGCGTGACTTCGAACTTCTCGAAACCATCAGCCGTAGATTCGACGCCGAGGTCGATAGTGGGAGACTTCCTTCCGGAGCCCTGCCATCTATAAAAAGAACGATGCTGGCCGCTGCCGGTTTCGCAGGCGACATGTTCTACACGTTTCATCCGTTTGAACTGAAGGTTCTGGTCGGCGTTTACACCACCGTCATGGTAGATATCGATGACCTCTGCGAGAGAGACCCCGAGCAGATGATTCCCGCGATCCAGCGTTTCCTCGCGTCTTGGCAAGACAAGGTATCCACGCCACATCATCCCTGCATTGATCTCCTCTTCCGTGTTATCACCACCGACTTGTCGAAGTTTTACGGCCCAATGGCAGTGGGGAATATTGTCCATTCGACCATTGGTTTCCTCGGAGGCTGCCTCATAGAAAGTGCCTATCCGAACGGTGTGTCTTGCCCACCAACCGCCAGTAAATTCCCGATGTATTTGCGACTTAAATCGGGAGTCAGTGAGGTATATGCACACTTCCTTTTCCCGGAGACAATGTTTCCTGAGAAGGACTACTTCGAGACTTATATCTCGAGCATTCCCGCTATTACTGAGTTTACCGCCTTGGTGAATGACATTCTAAGTTTCTACAAGGAGAGTGTGGTTGGGACCTATCAGAATACGTACCTGATGACATTGAGCCAGGTGCTTGGACGCAGCCCTGTGGATGTCTGGCGAGACACGTGCAAGCTACAAGTGGAACAGGCGAAGGACATCTCGGCGTCGCTCAGCAGGAAACCAGAGTTGCGCGAGGCGTGGGAGTCTTATGTTAAGGGTTACTGCGCGTTCCACTGCAATCAGCACAGACGATACAGGTTGGCCGAGATTGGGATTGAACAACATGCCTGCTAATTATCATAAAGCGGAACAGAGAGCAGTAGCAAAGAGAAGAACAACATGCAAGTCCACAGTTTTAACAATCCCAAGTCTTGCATTGGGATACAATAGAGACAGTGACTATATAGTCCCCATTGACTTGCAATAACAAATTGTATGGATTTTTTCTGTTCTATCTCATTCGCATAAGGGTACACTCCAAAGATATATCACATTAGAGCGAATTACTGTGAGCGTTAGCACTGATTTTCTCTCCAACCTTGTGGGTGTTGCGTGCTTGGACCTTTGGTTCCTCGAGCTTTTTCATCGTGTTCGGGTTGATGGGATCTTCCCATCCGTGTATTATTCATCGCGTCGCTCGAGCTCTTGCTTAATACATTTTCCAGTTTCCACACTCGAGCGAGATCAGTGTTCAAACCTTGGCTGCAGGTTCTCAACGGTTAGCAGTCGTGGGGACTAGAACATGGTGGCATGCAAACTGAATGAGCAAAGTAGAAATAAAAATCCAAAAGAAAAGTTTATCAAAAAGGTACCATCACGAATGGGGAGAAAAACAACGGATAATGGTGGCTTCTATGTAATAAATAAGAACACTGAAAGCAGTAACTTCTGAGGTATGTATTTTTGCAGCTGGGTTAGTGAATCATCTTGAGTACAATTTCATTCCAACCAGTCGCACTCTGTACAACTTACATTCAGATTGCTATGTATTTTGATTTTGCTTTCGGTCGCACTCTAAACAAATTGCAATCAGGTTGCTGTGTATTTTGATTTCAGTTTCGGTCGCATTCTGTACAAGTTTAGGTCAGATTGCTGTGTATTTTGATTTCAGTTTCGGTTGCACTCTGTACAAGTTGCGATCAAGTTGCGGTGTATTTCGATTTCACTTCCGGTCAGTCTATCGGTCATGCTACTTCTGCTATCGATCTTCGCTTTTGACTGATACGGTCTGTAAGATTTCTTCTTGGAAGAGTCTTGTGGGTGTCTGATCACAGTTTGCGTCTTGAGATTACTCGGTTGTTGGGTTAAACGAGGTTGGTGTATCTTCTTTGTAAGAGCAGGTTCATGCTAGTCCTAGAGCTTTTCCTGTAGATTAACAACCTTGTAGTTCTTTTTCTTCCTTAACTTCACATCATGAATACCGGTAAGCGGAAAGGAACTTCAAGTAACGATAATACTTAGCAGAAACAGAAGACCTTCTGATTTTGTATTTCTTCATCTTCCATGTCCTCTTCAGATAAAGATAAAAACATTGTGTTACTGCGCCTATCCTAGAGTGGAAGCATAATGTATACTTTGGGATGATGCATGGTACAATCTTTTCGAATGGATATATTTTGATAGAGATCTGGGTAAAATATATTGCAAGGCTTGTCAAGGTAAAAACAAATCTCCCTTTGCTAGACATGGTGGCATCACTATTCGAGTCTCTACATGTCATGACCATGCGGCTATCACACTGCACAGGTCTTTAGCTTGGGCTGCTCATGAAGATAAGCAAGCTTTCCAACAAGCCGTTGAAATCACAAATCATACATGTGACCAAACTTTGCTTACTTTATTTTGAGTATCATATTTTGTAAAGAAAGAATGTATAACATTTGCAAAGTTCACTATCCTCTGTAGAATGTTGAAAGCTGTTTCTAGTTACATAACAGACAGTATATACCACGATGATAAGACATGTGTGGACATGATAAGTTGCATCAGTTCAGTTCTGCACAAATGTATCATTGCTAGAATTCAACGTAGTCCTTTTTTGACATCATGTGTGTGTGATGTGATGTCAAAAAAAGGTATCACATCCACACATGATGGATGTGATTTCATTTTTTGACATGGACACTTGGTGATTTTTGGAACCTTTTTAGAAGAAGATCATGTAGTTACATCATTCTTAGGTCTCATTCATCTCGCAGAGAAGCACTCGAAATCTATCACGGAGACTCTTCTTGCACTCTAAAGGTTTGAGATCTCTAACATGAAAAATGGTAAGTTTCGGGATGACGGAGCTTCTATGATGACTGGAGTACAGAACGGAGTGACAATCCGCTTGAAGTGCGTAGTGAGTCCTTTTATGCTTACTTCTCACTATGTTGCGCCTCATTGTAATCTATCTTTCTTGAAAACTTCTCGGCATACTTCATGTGTAATTCTTAGTGAGGAGATCGATGACTTAATCAATGCGGTTGCTGCTTACTTCAAGAGATAAACAAAACGTGAAGAAGGGTTGGAGGTTTTACAGACCAAATTTGTTGATTCATGTAAGTTTCTGAAGCGTTATAACAAAACGTGTTGGTTGTCTCGCTGGAGTGCTGTAAGTAGTCTTTGTGATAGTCTGGAATCTGTCTTGTTTTTTTGTCTAAAACAGATTTGGTCGAAGACCATGGGGTAGGTAAAGAGTTGTTCAAGCAGCTAACCTCTTTCAAGATAATATACTGTCCTTTCTTCTTGGTTGATATTTTGCAATCTCTAAGTGTATTATCTCGTATATTTCAGCAGAAGTTTATGGATGTCAGTACCATACGAGCTTTGATTAGTAATGAGGTTGCCATCATTCGAATGCATTATACGGTTGAGCCTACTGTGAACTTCAATGCACTCTTCAGCAATGAAGAAATTGGATATCATCTACTCCCTGATTATGGTCCCAAAGATGGTTTCTTGAAGGTTTACAATTTGAAGTTAGAGGAAATTTTTTCTATTCTATTCAGTTACAAAGAGATAGGTTTGGGAGAGACTTAGAGGAGGTTGTCAATTTCCAAAGAGTTTCCCCTTCCCTCTGTGAGATTGGAGATCTAAAGAACTTTAACTTCTTTGTGCTCATGTTGGAGCAGTGAAACATGTAAGTGGAATATCACATGTCTTTATATCCAACCAGTCTCTACAAAGTTAGAGTTCCTACGATTCAGAACTCATGCACACAGTGAGTTCATGGACTCTTCATTTAGAGACTTGTGGGCGATGATTAGTTACAGTGAAACCTTGAAAGTATAAGTATCCACAACTGTCTATTTTGGCTGATATTGCTTGAGTTCAGTGCGTTTCTACAGCTCATTATAAAGGGCATTTAGTAATTCAGAGTGTTATAAAGACCAAGTACATGAATTGCTTGCAGAATCAGAACTTGGATAGTTTTATGAGTTTGAATCTGGAAGGTCTTGATGACTCATTTGATAAAATTTTGAGTGATGCAGTGGAAGTTTGGAAGAGCACTGTTCATCCTCGACGGTTCTTAGTTAACCTGGAGATTTACATAGCTAAAATTGAGGATGCAGAATTTTGAGTTTGAAGTTTTGTCAGTTCATTAAGTAATGTTTTTGCTTTTTAGATAGGCTAGTTAAGTCTTCTGGTCCCAACAGGTGGGGAAATCCATTATCTGGATGCAGGATCAACTCCTGCCAAGAGAAATAAAATTTACGTAGAACACATAATATACACAAGATAAATTTTGAAACATTTACACAAGACAATGTACATATAAATTTTCAGATGAAAGATCACTTCGGCTATATAGTCACCCATACGGAATGAAACTCTCGAAACATTGTTAGAATTTTAATTTCATTAACCAGTTGTTTTTTTCATATCCGGATTTTAACTGGAACTTTAGAGTATGTATCAAATTTTGAAACTTTCAAAATTTCATATGCTGGAAACATTCTCGAAAATAATTTTCAATTTCGGATTCTAATGGTTCAAGAAGACCATACCTTGTTTCTGGATGTTCCGTTTCTTGAAAACTAGACAATCAATCTGGGAATCGGAAAATTACAGAAACCAGAAATTTTTACCCGGAGCACAGAAACCATTCCGGAGACCTGGACATGAGCGACCCGGACGAACTTTGACGTCAACAGGATGTTCTGTACTTCCGGTCCGAGTCCTTTTGCACTACAAACGAAATGCTCCGCGGCTGTTTGTGCCTCCTCAGAGGAATATTTTGAATAAATTTACAGGACAAATATCTCTGGTAAGGCATCGCCAACAGGTCTCGCACTTGTCCTTAAGGCTGCGTTCACATCGTGACTTTGCGACGTGTTTTCCCAATTAAGGATGGGTTTCGTCGTTTTCAGACACGCAATTTTATACCGCACCCCAAACGACGGGAGACCTGTAAAAGTGCTTGGCAATAGAACGTAACATGAAGCTCGAGTCACATCACATTTAGCATGTCTTGAAATCCAGCAAATCGCTCACTGCGATATGTGGGCTCGTTCACGTTTCTCTCTTGTTCGAAGGCAGCTCCTTCCTTCGACACCTGGCCGTACGTGGAATCCATGTCAGACAGTCCTTCGTAGTAACTCGATTGTGCACGCACCGTAAGTTTTTCTTTTTTGGTTTTTTTTAGACCTCTTTTCGTTGTGTGGCTTTTTGCAGCCGTATGCTGCTGCCCTTGCACAGCATGAGTCCCCCGCCGGGGGATTCGACCCCACGGCGCCCGGCACGCACCGTAAGTTGATATGGTAGTCGTGTACGAATAATAGTTCCACATATGAAACTCATATCGAAACACCCTATACCTAGTCGCATGTTCGGTCAAGCGAGTAATAAGCGAGGAAAAGTGAGTTAACCAATGATGGAGTATGTTCTTCCAAGTATGTTCTAAAGCAAGGAGATGCAAGACTTTTTTAATAAGAAAGTATTCCTGCAGCTGGTTCATTATGCAACTGGTGAGAAGGTCAAAGATCTGATATTATTTCTTATTATAGGAATAAAAAACATTTAGCAAGTCAAAGAGTTTGATTTGTTTATGGAGAATTTTTATTCCTGTATTTTGTTAGAAATATTACTTGTCTATACATGTGAAATATTTTCTTATCTTACAAGATTTCTTTTTCATTACATGAATCGTATTTTTTATCAACTGAAAAAATGAAAATATCAGGAGATCATATTGATGAGAAAATGTTTTGACGTTTACCTCATGAGGTTGAACACTACGTTCTGAAGACTTTTTTAATAAGAAAGTATTCCTGCAGCTGATTCATTATGCAACTGGTGAGAAGGTCAAAGATCTGATATTATTTCTTATTATAGGAATAAAAAACATTTAGCAAGTCAAAGAGTTTGATTTGTTTATGGAGAATTTTTATTCCTGTATTTTGTTAGAAATATTACTTGTCTATACATGTGAAATATTTTCTTATCTTACAAGATTTCTTTTTCATTACATGAATCGTATTTTTTATCAACTGAAAAAATGAAAATATCAGGAGATCATATTGATGAGAAAATGTTTTGACGTTTACATAAGGTAAGGTTCTGACGTTTGCATACTCTATATTTGTGATAAAAGACTACTGTAATTTACCTCATGAGGTTGAACACTATGCGAAGTATACTACTTGCATAGTTTGAAATCCTTAAAACTATACAGACTCATGTAGTATTTTATTACCATCTGTAGGAGTCGAGATTTCCTTAGCAGATGGAGATATATATATTTTTTTAGAGGGATGTTATACATTGTACATCGTATCATAGTCCAGGAAAACTACCAGTATACGTGGCTGCTTGTACGATCAATGGTAAGCTTGGTACAACATCTGGTATATGTGTATACTTTATGGGACTAAAACTAGTGCTTTGGCACTTGTTTAGAAATACATGAAGGTTGTACCACTTCTCATTCAATCAAGAGAGAATAGATCCTTTGCTGCGTCCAAGGAGACCAGTGACAAGACCGTGCTAGTTGAGAGTGAAACTCGTGCCGTCTACTACTAGTGAATTCACAGTAGGACGTCACACATCTCCTCATTGTGGACTTTTCATCTTCAGATTCAGTTCATAGTCTATTGTGCAGATATTTAGCTCAACAGACTGAACAACAGTCTTTGTCTGTGTCTATCGTAGCACTCATGCCCAATATGTGTGAAATATTTCAATCTGATACGGTTTGTCTTCTTGCAGACATCGAATCGTATCTCTGTCAGTGACTCCTATTATCACATCTTTGCGTACTTCGGCCGTTCCCATAGAACACCAGTATTCGGAGACTTGGTACTTTCCACACCCAGAAATTTCCATGAATTTTTTGATGCAAGCTCGAAAATGAGATTCGCAACCACCAAGAGAACACAACCCATTCTTGTGAGAGAACATAAACCCATTTCTTTATCAAGTGGAACGGTCACATCTAGCACACTCTATGAGCTAAAGTACGAGAGATCATTAGACTTACTAGATAGCTTGAACTTGCTCAGTGGTGAGCTTGGCAGCAAAGCCATCAAAGACATTCTCATCACAGTAAATTAAATTTTGGTCCAGCTTCTCAAGATTGTGAAAACCACAAACAAACTTCCAGCTTTTCAGTTGTCCACAACTTCTCAAAGATCGAATAGGTACCAATTCATGATGAAAGCACCACTCATTTCATTTCACAAGCTGAAACAGGGTAAGGAAATGGTGGATCATTTCAAGCCCATGAGATTATGAATGTGTTTGTATATAGAAGTTTGGTTTTCATCAGATGCTTCACTTGTCCCGGTCACTTAAATCAAAACTAAGTAACTGCTCCTTACCTGCCTAAAACTGCTTCTAGATACCCTTGATGCGAGAGAAGTGCCTCGTCTCCACCGCAATGACGACTCAAATGTACTATGTAATTCTGCAAAATTCAGGCCACAAAATTTGCTTTTTCTCATATTATTTGCTGAATCCCTGCATAATTTGTTATCTTGGGAAAGGACTGACTGACTAAATGTCTATGATAACAATGACTGATCAACAGATTCCGATAGCTCCTAAGCATTCTCTCTTAATCTTAACGCTATGATGAATACAACAAAAGCAATAATATGGGTGTCATGTTCTAGCTCCTACAGCAAATTGGAAACGGAGGCCTCAGTTAAAACTTATACATACTTCACTGTCAACTAGTACTACAGCCACAAGCTCCGATGATGCATTCATACATATCTTGTACACACCCTTCTCGAACACATTCTTGATTGTAGATCGAGAAAAAGCTCGACATTACCTGAGCCTCAGTACACTGGTCACAGTATTTAGTGTGGGTTAGTAAATACTGTGGGTTGGTAAATACTGTGGCTCACACTATTTAGTGTGCGGGATCTCCGAATCAAGATAGACAGTGACTGGTTGTTCCCAAATTCTGGCGGTGTCACTAGTGAATGCAAGTAGCATCATTATGTCTCCTGACAGTAAAATATATTTTCCTGTCACATGATGCACAATTCATTCAACTATTTACTCATATTGTTTGTCTCTCACGCATTCTCCCTCTTAGACAAACAATGCAGAATCACTCTGCGTCTCAGATCATTGAAGCCTTCTGTCGTCATACGGCGTCTTGTAGTCAAATATCGGATGCGTCTAGAATTATAGACATAGCTCCCACTCTAGAAGAACAAATTGCTCCATTTGCTGTACAGCTGTTGTTTTCCTCGTCGAGAGAACGACGCTTACAACAAGTATGTAGGAAGTTTCAAAGACTGAAGGTCATGACGTGGATGAAGGAGGAAGCGAAGCAATCTGGAGAAATTCATATTTCATCAAAGGTCGTGAAAAACTTTTCTGAATATTTTTGAGGTCTTGAAAAAATCAATTTACAGAAAGCTTCCAGATGGTTCAAAGAACAGCAAGGGGTCTGCTGATTGATGCACCAGGAAAGATAGAATGTAAATAGATTTCCTGCAATCAAACCGACTCCTCTCGCAAGAAAATACAAATGAAAGAGTCTGCTGGCAGAGGCCCGAAATTCTCTCATCGCTCACACAATCCATTAGAATATCCATCTTCGATGGGATCCTTCAAGACGATATGTCACGATCTAGAGGCGGGTTTATATAATCACCTGTCCCGCACTACTATCATCTAATCTCATTCCAATATAAATGAAATCAAAATAATTAAGTTTTCTTAATTTCCTCTATGAAGTTCTTATGGTTCATTGCATCGCCACCGGCGCATTGTACTTATTGGTTTTCTTGCCTTTTTAACCTTAACGCTCAAGCACCAGCTAAGGTTCAACTGTTGCAGTTTTTTTCTTTTTGCCGTCTAAGGTCTTCCAGAAGTGCGCTCCCTTCCTCTCTGAAGTACTTCTTCGTTAAATATTTTCTGCTGTTTTAAGAGATTCAACTCCGGTGATTTTCCTAGTGTACCTCTTCGTATAAGTCCATTCCTTACAAAATATATTCACATCCACTACATGGCATGCGGGTCATTTTGGCGTCTATTTCACAATTCTACTGAAGTTATCTAGTTAAAAATATTTAGAAAAATGTCCAACGAGTTGTTTATACGGTTTATAGACACGAACCCAGTTACATTAACCACTCCGAGTGCTCAACAATATTTTCATTATAGAGGGTTATAATTGAGGTCAGAGCGAACAAGAAGTTGCTGATCTGAACATCTTTTGCTCCAAACTAAGGAAAAATGTTGTGAGAAGAAAACGCGTACGCACGCACGGACACTATGTATTTTGTGTTTTACGCACTGCCTGAAAATATAATGATAAATGTTCCGCGCATATCACCAGAGATATTCGTTCATTGCGCAGTGCAGTAGAAAAACAGGCCCAGCGTAGATAGTCCCCGCTTACCTGTAGTTTTCCTGCAGTTGAGAACAATTTACCGTCTTTTGTGTTAACTCACCGATGATTTTTTGTAAATTTCATGTATTTTTCTTGACTTTCTGAGACGGAAATATCCAGCGCCTGCTCCCCATCTCTGTTATTCCAAAGAATTGCCGGAAGAACGTACAAGGAATGCCGGATCCAAACTTATCCTGTAGAAGATATGTGTCTCGTTATTACATATTTATGTATGCTGGATGGTTAATGTTTCGTGCTTTGGCGACAAGAATTGAGTTCCGCCTCCCCACCTGCCGGCTGCTTTTGGTGGGACGGTAGAGGGCCGGAGCAGCTCTCGGGGCTAACCGGAATTGCTTGTATTTTAAATCGGCTGGAATTCTGAAAAGTCGGGTTAAATTTTTTCTAGGTTAAAATATTATAAATGAAAATTATTGGTTAAAAGAACAAAAGAATTACTAAATGATTGAGAAAAACCAACTCTCTTTAATTACACCTCGGATAATTTCCGGTCCCGAAACCTTTTACCCCGAGCAGTGGGCCGGAGATTGTCGTTCTCCGGCCCACTCTACGTGGGCCTCCGTTCTCTAGATGTGGTCGATGTCTTTTCCCTTTTGCTTTGACTGAAAGGCTGTCTTTACAAAAACTTAACCTGGAACTTACAGAGCAAATACCATACGGTATGCGGCACTGTTTTTCATTCTGACTTGTTTAAAAGTTAGTTCTATACGCCAACTACATATCGTTAAATCACATCAATCTAAAACTGACTTTAATTCGTGTGGACTGACTTTAAATCTTTTTAAAGATTTAAAGTCAGTCCACACGAATCTCATGATGAAGGTGAGATTTTCAAATCAACCATCCACATATGCTCCAACTCTGCACCAGGTAGGTTTGTAGAATTGCTTATTAGGATAAGAAACTTCCAAAAGTTGTGTGAAGTCTTCGTCAATTTACAGTAAAATTTACGCGAGTCTCATCTGCATAGGGTCCAGATTTCTGTAGAGATCATCGATGATTTCTGTACGGTCTATATTTCTGCAGAAGTCTTCGCTCACAAATGAGACTTGGGATTTCGTTTTGTCAAGACACCCTAACTAAAACTTTTCCTGCTTTTCGGTTTCTGGAATACTTTGTCAATTAGTATATGTCGGTTTTCGTCGAGCTGCTTAGTTGGGAATCCAAAACGTTGCAACGTCTATTTTTTCTAAAACTTTCAGAAAGTGACGTAAGATATTGAAATCGACGAAGTGGAAGTATAGATTCTTTCCAAGATGGTGAACGAAGGAATATTGCTCAGTTGAAAATCTCTGATCATGCGCATGAACTTTTCACTAGAAAGTTAGCTAACATCTGTCTAAAATCTAGCGATAGCAACAAAACATTCAAATGTTTTTCATCTTTTAAGATAGCAAATCGTTCTTTCGGAGAGAGAGAAATCTCTGGTAGAAACATGAAAACTTTGTACAGTTTTTATTCTCATGTATATAGATAAACGTATTGATGCAGAGAGAGGAAATTTATGGATATTTTTTCACTTCACGTAAGATTTATGTTTATGTTTAGTTTTTCAATAGGAATTGGGCTATATTGTGGTTGTTTAAGTATCTCAGTTCACCTAGCCCCACGCTCTCGTGTGCGGACCAGCCATTTCCGGCCTTCGGGCCTTCTTTGGCTTTACCAAAAAAGGACCCAAAAAATATATAAATTTTTCAAACTTTTTTACGGCCTCTTTATTATTTTGGATAGACATAAGCAAAAGCCAACTGCACTTGCGACGTATCTCGCATAAATGCAAGGAGCCCCAAATTGGTTCCTTAAGTTCACGATTAAGAAGACCTTCGACAATACGAACTATAACCTGATTCTAAATCTCTTGAAGCAACACGTTGCCGACCAACGTGTGGAAGACGAGCTTGGAAAAATGTTGAAGGCCCGCGTCATCAACTTCGTGCTTGGAGAAGAGGGTTTCCCAAAAATTTTCCTAGACCCAATCAGTTGCTCACTGTACCACAGAATTACCGGCTCTAGCGGCAGATCCACCATCGGGTGCTTCTCTTGCAACTGAAGCATAATAAGGTCTTTTTTGTGTAAAAAACTGGAAGGTGTCTTGTCCGTATAATAAAACTAAATTTTGACTGTAGGAGACTGAAGGTAGCACTGTGACCATGTATTGTTTGGTCCTTCTTTTGTCAAGTACAAGATACAAGTAAGACATGCGCTAGAAGCAAGTTGTGCAATCCAATGGCCATGATTGTTTGGCAGAATATTTTGTTTTTTCACCTCGGACAAGATGGTCAAATAAGTTCAGGGTCAGTTCGTGGCCGCAGGCAGAGGAGGAGGAAAGGCCAATGCTATTTTGGCTTCACAGCTCATTAACAATAGATATCACACTACGGTTCGTCTAGAGATGTCTTATTCAAAAATTAGAAAGAAGTTACGATCGGTTGGATTCATTCGGGAAAAAAGACATTGATTGCTAGCGTAGACCTCTTTTTTTATTCATTGGTATTGTTTATCATTCAAGCCCCGGATATAGCCCAAATTGTCTGAGCAATTGTATGTGCTTGTCTCCTACGGCCCCTAAGTCTTGATGGCAAAATCTCGATCCGAGGAGACTTCTTTGGTTTTACAAGGTCCTAAGGTCCGGATATGGCTTGACGACGCACACGAGATCCGGCATGTCTCGTGTCCTTTGGACCAAAAAGGTGTCCGGAGAGAGAGAAAGAGACCAGAAATGTCTGATCCGCACACGATACTCGAACACGCTCCCCACGGACTCCATGCCGTCGACCTTCAGGTTCGGATCGAGTGCTACGCACCTCCGACATCGAGCCCGGGTGACCTTCTCCTTCGGGACCTTCAGCCTCGGTCTAGGCCACCCGCAAGAAACTCTGCAAATCAACTATGTGCGCTTAGCAGATGATTTTCTTACTGGAGTGATTGGTCCAAGAGCTCTGGCAGAAAGGATACGATCTGAATGTTGTAGGTTTGAAAGTTGCAGGATGTATGAAAGACGATGTCGTAGAGCGTGACATTCCACATGATGAAACGGAACTTCAGAAGACACTCAACCAGTATTTGTTCGGGAAGCTGCACCCTAGCTTATCAAGCTGGGCAGGAGCTAAGCTGGGGCCATGCTTGACAAGCTGCCCCTTAGCTTAGACTGAAATATCATCCTGAAAGAGATCGAAAGACATCAGAATGCAGAGCTCGACGAGGAGAGCGACTTCGTGCTTCCAGTCTTGACAGAAAATGTTTTAAGTAATAGTTAGCACGGGTTTTAGACTGAGAAATGTGTGAAAGAGGAAAATCCGTCAATTCTAGCTCGTGACTCGAACTTAGAATCTGATAGCGTGAGCGTGTAGGTGTTCACAAGTACTATAGTTTTGACTCCTTATTTGTAAAAAACGGAGTTGTATGCAGAAGTTAGTGTAGAGAAGGCTAATAAAGACTTCATAAGAAAATTTCTTAGCAAAAGCATATGTACATGAAGTTTAACAGTTTTGAACGGAACCAAAGGCCATCCCAGTGATAGGGCACTTGCCTAGGAGGAAAGTGGTCTCAGGATCAATCCCTCCTGGTCTCTGATTCCTATTCCGGCATGTTGACATCCTGGAAGGGAGTCTATGTTAGGTATGCAGCCACGTCCTGCATATCTAGGGACGGGAGACCAGTATCTCCCTTAATCGTGGACTTCTTGGCCTAAGCCTCCGCATGCCATCCTGAATATACTATGGGAGATACTTGGTGCGCATATGGGAGGGCTGTAAGCTTTGTGGGGCAGCCTCATAAGTGTTGGGACTTCGGCTTACATTGGATGGCTTGTAGTATATTCAGGGTGGCATCAAGATGGCATCAAGAGCACGGGAAACTTTTGCTAATTAGTTAAATAACCATCGAGTCGGCTTGTGATGGAGAATGAGGCTAGGAGAACTTTTATTAGTGAAGAGGTAGAGTTTGTGGAGACAACTGTGAAACTTGTATTAAAAAGGGGCCCAACTTGTAAATAAAGCTTTGTATGCATAAGGACAGCAGGGGGTAGCTTAAGCTAGGGCCCTGCTTCTGATAAGTGACTGCGCTTATAAGGACAGCAGGGGGCAGCTTAAGCTGGAGCCTTAAAACTTTAGGTTAAATACTGCGGCGGCTGAAGATCGAGGACACTTTTCAAGCGATTTTTGGACTGAGAGCTGAGAGCTGAAGCGGAAAGAAGGGAATTAGGGATTTAGGATCAGGGAAGTGCAGGAGAAGCTTGGAGGCTGGGAGAGATCAATTTTTCTGACAGAACTGAGGCGGACAAGTGTTTGGGAGCGGGAACTTTATCTATTATACAATTTGGGGGCAGAACTACCTTCTGAACGAACAGGAGGTTGTTTTATTGAGGGAGATCGTTTGATAATCTGCAGAGGACTTTTGATCGATGTGGGGTTAAATTCCTGATAGTTTCAGTTGGGAGATTGACGTAGAGGGAGAATTAAGAGTTGGAAGAGCTTGAATTTACCTACTAGGCTGTTTGAGGTAAATCTGGTGAACTAGGAGCATCTATCTGAGCGGAAGAGAAGATAGGGATTGAGAAGATCAGGTTCTTCTGAGAAATTTCAGTGCTGAAGCTGTTTTAAGAAGGGATATGTAGTGACGCAGGATTACTCCTTTTGCCCATTTAGTATACAAGATATCGTTACCACAGAGGATTTGCACAAGTAACGCTGCTCTAAGTTCTAAGATCTGTTCAAACACACAAACACACGGGTTTTGTCTATAAATCTCGTCTTCTCACAAAAAACCACACAACTATTCACAGAGAAGCTCGGGAAGACGATCTTCATGCTTCCAAGTTGCTTCTTCCGGTCTTCTCAGTATCGTCTTCCTGAAGCAATTCTCGGCTTCTGGGGGGTTCAACTCGGCTTCTCACACCTCCAGAAGACTGTCCTGCTTCGCAGAAGTCGTCTAGCACGTCTGTTACACCTTACTCTCACACTCACGTTCCAACGGGTTAGATCAATCACAGGGTGTATGCCCCCTGTAGCCTTCTCAGGCTTCTGCCTACGGAAGTGGTCTTCCTGCAGCACTACAACGACATTCACCTTCACGGAAGCTCAATAGAAGTTTCGGAAACTCACTAGAAGAAGCTAAGAAGATGGGGAAGATGGGAGAAGATGGGGAAGATGAGAAAATCCAAACAAGAGAAAACAAGATGAAAAGAGGAAATTAAGGTTCCGACAGGCTTCTAGTCCGGATCCTGACTAACAAGCCATCCCTGCTTGTAATAGTTTGGGGAGGAAGACAACAAAAGTGTGTACAGTTGCACCGTCTTCTTCTTGAGGATGTCGTCTTCTGCTGTGGGAAGAAGGCTTCTTTCTTCTTCACTTCGCTGCTCTGACTACTCTGTCTTCTGGGATCTCTTACCCATAAGACCGTTCGTACGTAGATCCCAAGTGCTCTACTGAACGAGTCGAGCTACACTTCCACAACTGCTGACAGTCACCGCCATTCAAGGAGAACACTTCCCATGCACAATTGGGAGCGAATTCAAGGCAATCCACCACCCAGAAGACATGAACAAAGCTTCTACACTCAAATCAGAAATCCATTCCCCGAGAAGAAGTCACATTGGCATTGGGAAGCTCACTCCCTCTACTTCCTGCTCCTACTCCTCGACACACCAGTCTAGTCAACAGGACTGCACGAGGATGCCGTTCCCTATTCCTAAACTGTCCACCACTTACACCTACATCTCCAAGCCGCTGCTGATAACCAGAGAATGCAGACTTCTTCTTGCGTAATTCCCTTAGTCTAACATCGAGCGTAGCTAATCTGCCTGCACCGTAGAATCTATATGTGTGTGCAGATCTCTGTAGTGTGTCATGTGTCTAATGTGCTATGAGTCTGCACCGTAAAATGTTGGTGTTTGTGCAGAACTCCTAATTCCTACTCTGTGATCCTACTTATGCATCTGCCTTGTGACGCAGAGAGAATCCCCTCCAATCTTCGACTGTAATCAGGGAGGGATGGACACCGCCAGAAGGTTGCCACCTCACATGCAAAAATGGTTCCCCTTTCCTAATTAGCCATCTGGTTGTTTACCCTGCGCTGCCTACTCTGCCACATGGTCACTGATCTAAAATTAAATTGGACCTATCTTTTTCTAATATAACATGTTGGGCACTTACTAAGTTTGGACAGGCTCCTGGTCTTCTGCGCTTTGCTATCTACTCTAATGGCTCGGATGCCATTTCCACCTGATCTACGCCTACTTGAACTACTAACTAGTCTTCTGATATGCTGGGAAGCCCTGTAATTACCTCGGGTGTCGCTGAGGTGACCTCGTCCTCCACGTTCATCGCTGACTCTATTGCTGCTGCTTCGGAAGACAGAAGCGTCTTCTGGGAAGCTAGATCGACTTGTGCTTCCTCGCTCTTCTGAGGCACTAGTTCGACACTGGGAGCCATGGTGACCTCATAGGGGTCCGGGGAAGTCGCTTCCTCCACTCGGAATATCTGGGAAGACGGCTCGTCTTCTTGTCTTCCAAAAGAAGTCTTGTCTTCCGGGGCGTCTTCCGGAGTCTTCTCGGCTTCCAACGCTGTCACTACCAAGTGCACAGCGAGGTCGAACTCCTCCTTCTCCAAGTCTAGTCCTGTCGATGATGCGGATGCTTGGGAAGATGCGTTTACTGGTGGCGGGATCAAAGGAAGACCATAGAGTGTCTTCACTCCCTCTATCTGCCGATCCAAGTATCGGAACATACTCTCCTTGCACTCCATCAACATTGCTTTGGACTCATCGTCCCATCCCTAGCTAAGGTAAAGAGCTTCCTACCCGCGGTGAAGTTAAACTTCTTCTGAAGCGCTTCCACCGACTGAGCTAGCAACCCCTGCGCACGAGCTTCCGCTGCTTCTTTCTGCGTCTTCTCGGCTGCAGCCTGCGCTTCTACGGCTTCCCGCAGTCTCACAGAACCTCCTAGTCACGCTGCTGTAAGCGCGCCTACAACTCCTGGTTGCTCTTCTTCAGCTGCGTTAACTCCTTGGAAGAAGTGACGTACTTGCTGTGAGTCGAAAGCTCAGTCCTTCCCTAAGTCCTCACAGTATAGCTTCAACTCTCCAGAAGACAGCTACTCCGTCTTCTGAGATTCTAACAATGCTTCCTAAGTAGCGCTCGTCTTCCGAGCTGTATCTAATCAATCCTAACTAAGCAAGGCCTCGCATGGATTCCTAAGAAGACAACCCACCTTGCATTACATCTTACTTCCTAACAGAAGATACAAGACATGCGAGAAGTAGAGTATAGGAAAGGTTCAGAAGATGGTTGCAGGCTCCTGCGGTGACAGTGACCTCCGGGAAGACACCCTGGACAGCTTCCGATTCAATGTCTTTCTCGGAAGACCTCTCGAAGTCAAGCTTCCTTTCACTTGTCTCACCTGTCTTCTTCTTCCTACGTGCAATCTATCCTCACAACAGACTCAAGACATGTGCACTCTGTTCTTCTGACTTCTCACCTCTCATACACACTCAGAAGAAGCTTGCTGCTCGGTGGGAAGACATGACCCTCGACCATTCTCTCCAGATTCTGCCAGCAAGACTTCTCACGACTCTCTCTTAAGTTCGGCAAGAAGAAGGAATGGGCTGCTATGGATCCGACAGAAGAGACCCGTAACGGACCCTCTCGTCTTCTCGCGCATTTTGCCAGCCTTTCCTGTCTTCTAGTCTCTCTAGGAAGATGTGGATTTGAGAAGCTAGGAAGATCAGGAGGCACAGGCCTAGTTCCCGTCTTCAGAGTTCTCAAAATAACAAAACAACTCACCAAGCCACTCAGGATTCGTACCAAGTCTCTCTGAACACCAAAGCAAAGCAAATCCACTCTTGATACGAATTGTGTACAGTCGACTTCCGAAGACAGTCAGGCGTCCGAAGCGTCTTCCGAAGACAGTCTTCCGAAGATGTTCCAATCTTCCGAAGCGTCTTCCGTCTTCCGTCATCTTCCGTCTTCTGGAAGATGCGTGTCTTTCGCCGTCTTCCGAAGAAGTCAGCTTCTTATTACAAAAAGCTCATAAGATCATCTTCCTGCTAAAGAAGCCATAATCTTAAGTAACAACGCTTCTTCAATTATACAAACAAGTTATTAATCTTAAAAATTTTAAAAATTTGTGAATCTTGTAATTTGTGGGCACCACAGGATACAAGGCGTTCGGGTTTCAGATCTTCATAGATTGTGGGTTTTGGAGAGAAATCTGCTGGAGAGAAGACTAGTTGAGTGGGAATTGACTGTTTGGCATCTGCGGTGATCAACGTAAGGCGCTGAGTAGAGATAGGTTGTAAATTGATGTATGTGGAAGACTATTGAGTGTGTTTGGAAGAGAAATAAAGCACCGTGAGTTCAGGTTTCTCTTATCTGCTGTGTCTGAAAATGGATCTATCTCCTGAGACTTGATCAGGAAAATAGCGAGTGACATATGGTCAGAGAGTAGTCTATATGAGTGACTTCAGCCGTTGTGTACTACCAGCCTTGGCTCTTGTCTTGGTATTCGATTTCTACTCCTACCTCACGAATTATCACAGCCAGAAGGCTCGCCCTTCCTGAGAAGGACTCTCCTTGACAGCGAGGGCAGTCATTGATTTACATAGCGAGTTTTTATTTATCTCTCTCTCACAATAAATTAGCACGAACTCAGCTTCATCGTATAATACAATGAATCTTTCAAGGATATTATGTGCCAGTCGGTCCCGGCCGCTCATATCTCCGTGTCAGAATTTGATCTCAGGTTGAAACTTCGTCTGTGAGTTCAGTAGTACCTCATTTGCATGTAGGGGAAGTTTAGAGGTCTAAACCTTCATAGTTTTCCTCTCTTTGAGTGTCAAAGTTCACCGCTTAAACCTATTACTACCAGTGAGACCTAAATTTCGCTTTTTGAGCATATCAGAGGATCCTACACTCCTGTGTGAGTGTTTATAGCTCCTGTTGTGACCTGAAAGCCAACCTCTTGAGTAAACAACCACAGCCAGAAGCCCGGCGCTTTCCTAGGTAGACGGATCACATTCCGACATACTCTCTTTTTGGTGAACTCGACGTGAAACACCTAGGGTGGGAGTTTTCTTGAGAGTGTCACAGGATCAGATATAATGGCCAACCAAGGATCATCAAGTGGAGGTGCTGCTGCTGCTCAGCAACCTGCTCTGTTGGATGCTGCTACGATGAAGATGTTCCAAGCTTTTCACATGTTTATGCAGCAGCAGCAGAGCATAGAGAGGAAGGAGGTATTAGCAACCAAGGCGTTGCAATCTGTGGTGCATCAGATGGATCAGTTCAAGGGTACAGATATTTCCAAGTATGTGCGATACTATGCTAAGGAGATGGAGGTGAACAAGGTACCTGAGAAGGAGATGGTGGAGAACTTTGAACTTGCTGTTGTCCCTGAGATTCGTGGGCGTGTGAAGGAGCTCAAGCAGCAGCAAGGACAGAGTTGGGAGAGCTTTATGCGCGCTTTGAAGGAGGAGTACTACACTGAAGATTCAGAGAGGGTGACCAAGAGAACGTTCTTGGAGTGGGTGGTTAAGCCTAACAAAGGTTTGTCTGTAAATGAGTTGTTAAGGGAGTTTGATCGTCAATATGCTCAGCTTTCTAGGACAGAAAAGCTTACACTAGAGGTGGAGAAGACAGAGCTTTTCCTACAAGCAGCGGACGTGACTATTCAGGAGAAGCTTGAGCTGTTGCTAGAAGACAAGAGTGAGGAGAGAGGATTGAAGACTGATTGGAAGGAGGTCGAAGAGGCTGTTTCTTTGCTGGCCAAGAGACAGAGAAGAAGGGACAAGGTGGTGGTAAGTGAAGCAGCACCTCTGATAATTCCTGTCAAGCAGTTGCCTACTAAGCCTGCTTTGGTAATTGCTAGAGAGGAAGACTCACCGCTTGATGAGTTGATTAAGGGTATGAAGGAGCTTAAGCTTAAGCTCACTAGATTAGAAGAGAAGGAGCAGAATGTACAGCCTGCTATGCAGAGACCTCAGATGAGAGAAGGCTTTGTTCATCGTTGTATATGGTGTGATAGCCTAGACCATGTAAGAAGAGATTGTGGGGAGTTTTCAGATGCATTGAGGAAGGATCTTATCTTCTTCAAAGATGGTAAGATCCATCTGAGAGAGACTGGGATGATGTTGGGAACCAACTTTGGCAAGGGTGGTATGAAGAGACTTGTGAATGAAATATCAGCATCACATGCTGTTTCTCTTGTGAATGCTGCTACTTGTGGAGTGAAAGTGGAGATGGAGAGAGAGAAAGGGACTGCTGGGTTGTGGTTTGATGTAGTGCGGTCCGTAGCTAGAACAGAGCTAGACAAGGATGTGCTACGAAGGGTTGGCAACTCAATTAGAGAAACTACAGGATGGAATGACCCTGTAGACACTATGTCAGTGCATGCTTATGTTGCAAGAAGTCAGCATGAAGCTGTACTAGAAGAAAAACGCAGGAGGGAGGATGCAGGTGAGGCTTCTACAGCCAAACGACCTGCTACAAGGAGTGAAAGGACTAGACCAGAGGCGAGGCAGGAGACAACACCTACTCGGGAGGAAACTATGGAGGATCTACCACCTACAACACCAAAGGAGAAGGAGAGAAGCAAGGAGAAGGGTAAGATGCCTGCATATAAACTTCAGTCTGACATTGAGATTGCTACAGACTTGAAGCAGGTGTTAGAGAATCGTATTTTGAATGGGAAGGTTGAGTTTACCTTGGGTGAGATTCTTGGGATTGCAAAGCGTGAGTTCCATGAGGTTATCATAGATATCATCAAGAAGAAACGTCAGATCTTGGGTGAAGCAGCTACGCTTAACGCTCTAGGGACCAAACTGTCGGAGGATGAGGAAGATGAGATTGCTGGTTACTGCTCTCAAGTATCAGAGGGGAGATCAGATCAGCACGTGAGGTTTGAAGATGAGGAGGAAGCATCGCAGAAGAGCCATTACTCTCACAACCATTGGGCAAGAGCAACCACTGAGACCTTGGTGAAGTTGGGAGATCTAGAGGAACCTGTGGTGGCATTGATTGATCACGGCTCAGAGATTAATCTGATGTCTAAGGAGCTGTACAAGCGTGGGAGATGGCCCATAGACACCGACCATGGATGGCTTATCCGCGCTGCCAACAACCAAAGGGGAGAACTCTATGGTGCTTGTCCCAACATCAAGGTAACTGTGGGTGATATCAGTGATGTTCAGAATTTCTTTGTGCAAGACATGTCAACATATCCTATCATTCTAGGGCAGCCTTACATTACTGCTGTTAGAATGGAGACACGAGTTATGGATGATGGTTCAGCTTATGCTAGGATACGTAGTAGAGATGGCAAAAGAGCTGTTCAGTTTTTGACTGTTGCTGTAGAACATGAGAGAAATCGCGATAGCTTGAGAGACCGTCCACTGCCTAAGATTACTCAGGAGTTTAGAGAGTCTAGGGGTTTTGGCAGAGTACCATTGAAGAGCGAGACTTCAACGGTACAGTAGAGCTAAGATTCTCGCCTGATCCAGTAGAGCAGGAAGCTTTATCCACTAGCTTCTTAGGACTGACATCATGTGGATCAGTGTGTTATAAGAAGGTTGAGAATCTGAAGAGGTTTGAGAGGCAACATGTGAAGTGTGTACAGCAGTCTTTGTGGAACAGTGGAGAGTTAGCAAGAGATGAATACATATCTGGAGTGTTTGAAGAGCAGTATTTGGTAGATACTATAGGGGAGTTGAAATCTATAGTAGAAAGTTCTATAGATGATGTAGATAGAGTGGTGAGAGTGAGCTCCAAGGAGCTTTATGATGTAATTGATAAGTTTATAGATCGGCAAGAGGTGTATGTGGAGACCAAGTACAAGTCAGTGGCAACGAAAGTCAAACCAGTGGCTTTGCCTTTACCACTCGATTACAATCAGAAGATGGAGCAAGCTGCACGAGAACCGACGCTCAGAGGACCGAGAAGAATTGGGCACCAGTTCACAGAAACAACACTGAAGGAGCTGAGGATTGGAGGTGATGGATTTCTTACTGAGCAAGAGAAGAAGAGCTTCAGGGAGATGCTATCTAGGCATGGTAAGGCGTTTGCATTTGAGTCACATGAAGTAGGATGTGTAGATCCAAGTGTAGTTGCACCTATGGTAATCTTTACTATACCGCATGTGCCTTGGAATCTACGTCCTATCCCTGTGCCTAGAGCTCATCTGCCAAAGCTGATAGACTTGCTCAATGAGAGGATTAGGATGGGTATCTTGGAACCATCTATAGCTCCTTATTCTAGCAGATGGTTTACTGTTCCGAAGAAAAGTGAAGCTTTGAGATTCATTCAAGATATGCAGTCAGTTAACAAGGTAACTATCAGGAATATGGGTATAGGACCTATTGTAGACGAGTTTGCAGAGGCTTTTGCTGGTCGTGCTATCTATTCGATGGGAGACTTATATTCAGGTTATGATCAGTTTCAGTTATCCTCTGAACGTAGAGACTTGACTACAATGAGGACACCTTTAGGGTTACTGAGGATGTGCACCTTGCCGCAAGGTGCTACCAATTCCGTAGCACATATGATGAATGGCATGAATAAAGTTTTGAGGGATTTCATTCCTGAAAAAACTATGCCATTCCTTGATGATGTGCCGATCAAAGGATGTGCTGAGGAGGAGAAGAATGAGGTAAAAGATCAGAGGGGGTGCCGTAAGTTTGTAGCAGATCACATAGCTGATTGTGATAAGATACTGAGTTGACTAGAAGAGGTTCATTTGACTTTATCAGGAGCCAAGTCTGTGTTTGGAGTACAAGAGGTGTTAATAGTGGGACATCTGTGTGGATCTTATGGTCGGAAACCTTGTCCAAACAAGGTTGATGCCATCCGAAGGATGAAGGAGACATGTGGATCGGTTACTGAGGTGAGAAGGTTTCTAGGTGCATGTGTGTTTTACCATATTTGGATTCCACACTTTGCACATGTAGCAGATCCGTTGTACAAGTTGCTGAGGAAGGGGCAAAGATTTCAATGGCAAGAGGAGCAAAGCGAGTCTATGAAGAAATTGAAGGATCTGTTGTCTTCACCACCAACTCTACGGAAGGTAACATATGAGTTGGGGAGATCTGTTATCCTTACTGTTGATACTAGTCCTATTGGCATTGGATGGGCTGTAGGGCAGGATGATGAGGATGGAAATAGATATGTGGTGCGTTTTGGAGCTAAGGTGTTAAGTTCACGGCAGAGAGACTACCCTCAGGTCAAGAGAGAGCTATGGGGAGTAGTTACTGCAATGAAGAGTGACAAGGAATACTTGATAGGAGCACCTGTGGTTGTAGAGACAGATTGTTTACCTCTCTTGTGAATGATCACTAGCTGTACAACTCCAGATATTGCCATGTTGAGGTGGATAGCATATATCAAGTCCTTGAACCCAGAGTTTAGACATATTGCAGGAAAAGATAATCCTGTGGCAGATATGTTATCAAGGGCTAGGTATTATGATGAGAAGGAAATGATAGATGACCATGAGGATGTTGGAACAGAGTTCTATTCTAGTGCTCTTGCTAGAAGAGATAGAAGCTGTTTTGCAGCCTCGTTGGAGTTTTTTGAGGAAACTATGTATGATGGCGAGTGGTTGGATCTTGGACGCTATTTGAGTTCACTGGAAAGGCAAGAAGGCTGGTCTGATGCAGATTTCAAGAGGATCCGTAGAACAGCTTATGGTTACTTTTTACATGGAGGACATCTATGGAAGCGCCCTAAGCTACAAGGAGGTATACCGCAGCGGGTAGTATGTGACTTGGAATTGCAACAGAAGCTGATCAAGGAGTTTCATGAGAGTTTATGGGCTGGTCATAGAGGAGTTTGGGCTACATTTGCCAAGATGAAGGAGAAGTATTGGTGGAAGGGTATGTATAAGGATGTAGTACAGTTTGTTTCATCCTGTATATCTTGCCAGATGTATTCCAACGTACGTCATCGTGATGGATTGCATCCTACTTATCCTTTAGCCATTCATTATAAATGGGTAGTGGATCTGGTAACTATGCCGTTTGGGCTTGGACAAATGAGGTATCTAGTCTTGGCTAGAGAAGATCTATCTAACCAAGTTGAAGGTCGTGCCCTGAGGACGAAGACCACTGCTAGTGTCTGCCGCTTTCTACTTGAAGATGTTATTTGTAGGTATGGGTGTGTGGGAAAGATCACTGCAGATAGGGGTGAGCTGGATGCACAAGAAGCTGTTGAGTTCTTCAAGCGATTGGGAATCAAGTTGGCGTTAACCACTGCTTACAATCCTGAAGGGAATGGCAAGAGCGAAAGAGGTCATCCGCCAATCATCAAAGCTTTGGTAAAAGCTTGCAAGGGTAAGATCCGTGAATGGCCTAGACTGCTACCATTTGCTTTGTGGGCAGATCGTACAACTCATAGTACCGTTACAGGTTACATGCCAGCAGAGTTGATACTAGGGCAAAAACCTGTGATGCCGATTGAGGAGGTTGTGCCTACTTGGAATGTTTTGCCATGGGAAGATGGTAGAAGTACAGAGGATCTTCTTGCATTAAGGATCCAGCAGTTAGAACGAAGACCTGAGGATGTTGCCAAAGCTGTGGAAAGGTTAAAGACTGCTAGAGAGAGAAACAAAGGCAGATTTGATAGGACGCATAGATTACGGCCCAAACCAGTTAAGGAAGGTGATTGGGTGTTAGTCTATGATAGTAGTCTTGATAATCAGCATAGCGCTATCAGAAAGTTTTCCAAGAGATGGTTCGGACCTTATGTGGTGTTAGAAGTTTATGATAATGCCACATATTCTTTGAGAGAGTTAGATGGTGCAGTGCTCAAGATACTAGTCGCAGGGAAGAGAATCAAGCTCTTTAGAAGGAGAGGGGACGACCAGAACATTACAGAGCTTACTGAGGATGAAGCTGAAGACTCAATGGAGGTTGAAGATGAATTTGAAGCTGAAGAGTCTTGATCTGGTCTGGCACATACCGGAGGATGTGCAGGTTCAGAGGGGGTGGATGTCGCGCCATTTGGCGGCTACATGCTTGACTTCTACTCCGACGCTTAGGTTTGGTAGTTCTAGAAGTTAGCTCATATTACTTCTAGTCCTTTATGTATATGTTTGACACCTTTGCATATGGTGTTAACACTATTTTGAGTCCTAGCAGGCTGATAGTATGTTAGTTGTCTTGTTCAAGCATTTGTGCGCTTGTGCAAGTGACTTCTTACTTGTCTATGACGTTCAATGTACATAACTTAGGGTTTCCATGCTGATAGGGGTTTGAGCTCATGGGTTGTACCTACTTGTCGCCCATGCACGCTTTCTAGCTGATTTAAGTTATTTTTCGGGGCTACGTGTCGTTTTAGGTAGTTTAAGTATTACGTTGGCACTCTAGGGGGCTTGACGTGGTAGCCTATGAGTGTAGATAAATTACCAGGTAGTTTAAGGCACAAAAGGACAGTCAAGTGGAGCTATGAACTCCCATTGGTCCATTTTTGTCTTTTGTAAAACTCTAAGTTTAGAAACAGAGCTCTAGAGTGGAGTTCGAGCATTTGGTGGGGGATCTTCGAAATCTGAGAGCACAGGAAGAGAGAGCTCGTCGTGCCAAGCACTGTCAGTGAAATTTTTGCTCGATTTGGATCAATAAACAAGGAGTTATGCCCAATTGAAGTTCGGATTGTGCCAAAACTGCGTCACTTTTGTTGATTTTGGGGTTTTCGGTACCAATTGCAGCAGAATTGAGGAAATCACTTCAAAACTTCGTGGTTGCGTTCACTGTCAGGAGGGCTACGACAGTCCAAAAAGTTTCGAATCATTTGAGTAATTGAATAATTCAGGGCGGCCGCTGAAGCAGAGGGGGTCTGAAAAGCTCTTAATCTAGAGCAGCGACTTTAGAGAAGGAGATCTGGAGTTCTACAAACATTCAGGAGTCCCAACTTCACAGGGATGTTCAGCATCCTGTAGACTTCAAATACTGTGAGAAGATTTGAAATTCATCGAGCCAATTCTCTGTTCTATGTCTGAATAGCTGTCTAGGTACCAGAAATTGCCATAATTCTCTTATTCAGAACTTTTCTGTTCATATCTCCGTGTCAGAATTTGATCTCAGGTTGAAACTTCGTCTGTGAGTTCAGTAGTACCTCATTTGCATGTAGGGGAAGTTTAGAGGTCTAAACCTTCATAGTTTTCCTCTCTTTGAGTGTCAAAGTTCACCGCTTAAACCTATTACTACCAGTGAGACCTAAATTTCGCTTTTTGAGCATATCAGAGGATCCTACACTCCTGTGTGAGTGTTTATAGCTCCTGTTGTGACCTGAAAGCCAACCTCTTGAGTAAACAACCACAGCCAGAAGCCCGGCGCTTTACTAGGTAGACGGATCACACTCCGACACCGTCTTCCGAGTTCTCAAAATAACAAAACAACTCACCAAGCCACTCAGGATTCGTACCAAGTCTCTCTGAACACCAAAGCAAAGCAAATCCACTCTTGATACGAATTGTGTACAGTCGACTTCCGAAGACAGTCAGGCGTCCGAAGCGTCTTCCGAAGACAGTCTTCCGAAGATGTTCCAATCTTCCGAAGCGTCTTCCGTCTTCCGTCATCTTCCGTCTTCTGGAAGATGCGTGTCTTTCGCCGTCTTCCGAAGAAGTCAGCTTCTTATTACAAAAAGCTCATAAGATCATCTTCCTGCTAAGGAAGCCGTAATCTTAAGTAACAACGCTTCTTCAATTATACAAACAAGTTATTAATCTTAAAAATTTTAAAAATTTGTGAATCCTGTAATTTGTGGGCACCACAGGATACAAGGCGTTCGGGTTTCAGATCTTCATAGATTGTGGGTTTTGGAGAGAAATCTGCTGGAGAGAAGACTAGTTGAGTGGGAATTGACTGTTTGGCATCTGCGGTGATCAACGTAAGGCGCTGAGTAGAGATAGGTTGTAAATTGATGTATGTGGAAGACTATTGAGTGTGTTTGGAAGAGAAATAAAGCACCGTGAGTTCAGGTTTCTCTTATCTGCTGTGTCTGAAAATGGATCTATCTCTTGAGACTTGATCAGGAAAATAGCGAGTGACATATGGTCAGAGAGTAGTCTATATGAGTGACTTCAGCCGTTGTGTACTACCAGCCTTGGCTCTTGTCTTGGTATTCGATTTCTACTCCTACCTCACGAATTATCACAGCCAGAAGGCTCGCCCTTCCTGAGAAGGACTCTCCTTGACAGCGAGGGCAGTCATTGATTTACATAGCGAGTTTTTATTTATCTCTCTCTCACAATAAATTAGCACGAACTCAGCTTCATCGTATAATACAATGAATCTTTCAAGGATATTATGTGCCAGTCGGTCCCGGCCGCTCATTTTCTTTTTCTATATATCCATCTATCTGTCACATCGTCACGTTCACGGATTTATTTTAACAATCGGAAATCTATGAGCCATTTTTGGCCTTCGGCTCTTCTTTCGTAAAGCCAAAGAAGTATCCTTCGGACCCAAAAGCATGGCTTCGCTGAGCTGTTTCAACTTGTAAAGACCTAGTTTGGCGAAAAAAAGACAAAGCGAATGCACTTTACAAACTTTACTAGCAAAATGATTTCAAATTATTTTCACCAATTTTCCCTCTCCCTTTGGTCGACCAAACATAAAAAGTAAACTCATTTTTTCCCACGGATTCAACAAATAAAGACGTAATGGCATATGCTATCATAGAAACAAATATAAATCTCCCGTAATAGTTATCCCGTAATATAACCATGCCTCATCGCATTGAGTACAATTCTTTATTGAATCTTTCATTATACTAATTCTTTTTTATTCATGGAAATTTCTCTATCTTTTTCTATTTTTGTCTTTTTGCTTCCACAAATTGGATAGTGCCATCTCAAATCCTACTGTCCATGAGACCATTTCTTTTTACACATCATGTCAGAAAGTATGTTCTTTCACTGTCTACACCATATAGCTTTTTTACATGATGCCATTTGTCTTTCATACCAAGCGCAGCTTGTTCTTATGCATCTTTTCTTTTTCCAAAGCACATAACCATTTGTAAATATGAAACATCTTTTTAGTATCATATCATTTATTTTATGGCAGTCTTCTAAAAAAGAGAAACATAACAAACTTTTTTTCCTTCCTGATAATGTCATTGATGTGTCAGTCTCTGATTCATCAGGATTGCAGGACTGAAAGCATCTCTCTTTATTCAGATATCATCAAGAAAATTTAAACCAATTAACTTATGCCAAGTCATGAATGAAAGATATATACCAATCTATATTCATATAATCATATTTAATATTTAATATTTAATATTTATTTGTATATACATGTATCGTATAGGTGGTTTGAGCGTGTTGGTATTAATTGTCCAGCAGACGCTTTAATAATGTAAAGTTTCACCATAAATACTCATTAGGTTATTAAGGCATTTAATGAAGTTCCAACTAGATAAGAGTCCTATAATGAACTTGAATGAAGTTAATTCGAATTCCTTATCTCCAAAGCACGTTGTCGTGTCGTGGACCGGCTCCTACCTGAAATTCAAACTTCGATGCTTGTCGCTCCAAAGACACTCATGAGAAGACAAGCTAGGCCCCAGCTTACGGGTTTTGGGCACCACTTCGGATCTTCATTTTTATCGTACCAGTGGATAGAGCTCCTTGTCAGCTTTCCATAGGCACTTCATCTACTTCGTTTGGACGTGTAGTGTGTAAGATGAGGCTCTAGAGTGAACTCAAAACTCGAATGCCCGTGGTGGTGCATTCGCAGCCTTTATATAGTGAGAGGAATAGTACATGATCAGCTTCCGGCCAATACTCATCTCTCACGCGGATCGCTGATGTGGCTTACATGCAGCCTTAGATCTAGAACAACATCTAGAGGTTCAGAATGAGCCACGTAGAAGGCTCGCTGGAAAGTTCTAGAAGCTTCTTTCTAGAAACTTCCTTCTGGAAGCTTCCCGGCTGGAAAGTTCTAGAAGCTTCATTCTGGAAACTTCCTTCTGGAAGTTTCCCGGCGGACTTTTGGCGCACTCGCCTATTGGTAGAAGTACTATTTGCTGCATGTATTCTTCGGCCAACTTAGCCGTAACTAATTATTATACCAAGGACTTCTACCAAACCAATTTCTCCTCTAGTTGATAAGTAGGACTCTACTTATTACAAACCTCCCCCCTTTTAAGAAGCAACGTCCTCGTTGCTCAACTGCTGTTCGAAAGCTTGCACTATGAGTGGGGCGTGTGCAAGATTGGTTGCAGGTTCCCATGTTGCTTCATGTAATGGATAGCCTTTCCATTTGACCAAATAATCTACCCGTTGATGACGAGTCCCACGAACACGTTTCTTTAAGATGCATTCCACTTCAAACTCTTCCTCGCCATCGATAATTTGAGGCAGTGGTCGCGACTCTTGCGAATAGCCAAATTGAGGAGGTCGTGGTGTATATCGCCGTAATAAAGACACATGAAAAACCGGATGAATCTTCATATGGGGTGGAAGTTCGAGTTGATATGCCACTGCTCCAATTCTCCGGACAACAGAGAAAGGCCCGATGAAGCGAGGGTTGAATTTACGACTGCCGATCAGAGTAAGGTTGGTTGTGGATAACCAAACTTGATCACCAATCATGAACTCTTCATGCCGACGGTGTCCATCGGCATATTGCTTTTGTCGGTTCTGAGCAACTTGTAGTTTCACCTTAGCTTTGTCCACTCCTTGTTGAATTCGTGCAACGAATTCATTAACAGCATCTACTTTGGTGTTGACTGACGACGTCGTGTTGAATCGTGTCAAACTTGCTGGTGTGAGAGGATGTTCGCCGTACATGAGATAAAAAGGTGTTTCACGAGTAGATGCATTGAGGGAGTTGTTGTAGGCAAATTCTACCAAAGGGAGTAGAGTGTCCCACTTCGCTTGCTCCTCCAGAGTAAAGGCTCGTAGCATGTCTTCAATGGTGCGATTGGCTCTTTCGGTTTGTCCATCGGTCTGTGGGTGATAAGCCGTAGACATGGCAAGTTTGGTCTTGAACAGACCAAATAGGGTTCTCCAAAACATGCTCGTAAACTGAAGACCTCTATCTGTTATAAGTACCCGTGATAGACCGTGCTGAGCAAAAATGGTGTTCAAATATATCTGAGCAAGTTGCGGTGCTGAGACGTCTTTCGTGGTCGGTCGAAGATGGATCATCTTGCTAAGCTTATCGACGAAGACGACGATGGAGTCAAAACCTGAGCTCGTCATGGGAAGTTCACACACTAAGTCCATACTAACATGTTCTCAACGTTTGGAAGGGATCGGGAGGGGTTGAAGGAGACCGGAGGGTGCTTGATTTGTAGCCTTATTTTGTTGACACATTGCACAACTCCGAGTGTATACTGCAACATCCTCTGCCATCTTGGGCCAATAGAACACTCGTTGGACTGCTTCCAACGTCTTTTCTGCCCCCATGTGTCCTGCAATGGCTGAATCGTGACATTCAGTTAGTATGGTGGTACGTAGTTCTGGATCATCTGGGATCCATAACTTCCCTTCATGGAATACCAAACCATGGTTGCGGGTGATGGTTCTTGAAGGTTTTGCTGCGACAGTCTGTGCATCCGATTTTGTACCCTCGATCAATTTTGTCCAGAAGTCAGAATTCACCTTGACTTCAGAGACTATGTTATGCACCATAGGCATGCGGGTTAATGCATCAGCAATTTGCTTCTTGCCCTCAACGTACGTGATGGTCATGTTGAATCGCTGCCTCCATTCTGCCCAACGGATTTGTCTCTTTGAGAGATCCTTCTGCGTCTCCAAATAGACTAAAGGTTTGTGATCTGTCTCGACCACAAAAGCCTTCTCCCCTAGATAGTGCTTCCAATGCTTAGTAGCGAGAACTATCGCCAATTCTTCTCTCTCGGTGGTGTGATAGTTCTGTTCTGCTGGTAACAACTTCCGAGAGAAGTATGCAATTGGATGCCAACCATCCTTCCATTCTTGCTGCAACACCGCCCCTACTGCCGTGCCTGATGCGTCCGTTGCTAACTTGATAGGTTTTTTTGGATCGTACCACTTGAGGATCGGAGCATGTAGTAGCGCGGTTTTCAATGCTTGAAAACCTACTTCTTGCGCTGTTCCCCACATCCATTTCTTGCCTTTGCCTAACAGGGCAGTTAGTGGTTGTGCAAGCTTGGCAAAATGCTTAACAAATCTACGATAAAATCCTGTCAATCCCAAGAAGCTCTTAAGTTGGGTCTGATCTTCTGGAGCCTTCCATTGTTGGATGACAGCTATTTTATCGGCCATTACTTGTATGCCTTCTGCACTCACTCTGTGTCCTAAGTAGTCCACCTCCGTCTTGCCAAATTCACATTTTGAAATTTTGGCGTACAATTTATTTTGGCGGAGTACTTGGAGAACCTCTCTCAAATGGTGCACATGGTCCTCCATAGTTTTGCTATAGACTAAGATGTCGTCAAGAAATACAACGACTGATCTGTCTAAGTACGGCCGGAATATGTCATTCATCAGGCCCATGAAGGTGGCCGGTGCATTTGTGAGACCAAATGGCATTACTAAGTATTCGAAGTGACCATACCTTGTTCGAAAGGCAGTCTTTTCCACATCTTCATCAGCGATTCGAATCTGGTTGTACCCGCTCCGTAAGTCTAGCTTCGTGAAGTACTTTGCTCCTTCGAGTTGGTCGAACAAGTCATCCATCCGAGGTAGTGGATACTTATTCTTCACCGTTTGTTGATTGAGTGCTCGGTAATCGATGCACATCCGTAGGCTATTATCCTTTTTCTTAACAAAAAGGACTGGAGCTCCATATGGTGACACGCTGGGCTGGATGAACCCTTTTTGTAACATCTCCTCGATTTGCGCCTTGCACTCCTCCAATTCATGTGGCGCTAGTCTGTATGGGGCCTTACAAGGAGGGGTGCTCCCTGGAATCACCTCGATTTTGTGGTCAATCCTTCGTTTTGGTGGTAACCCTGAAGGAAGATCATCGGGAAAGACATCCCCATATTCTGCTATCACTCCTGTCAAGCTTTCTGGTATCTGTCCGTCGAGTCGTGCACTCGGGACTTCTCTTATTAAACCCAAAAAACAGACATCGCTGTTACGTATAGCACCTGTACCTATCACATACAAAGGCAAGTTCTGTCTTCGAGATCTCACTCTATCTCCGAAGATTTTCCACTGTTTGGTTTTCACCACTTTTCTTCGCCAATCCACTTCAGGATTATACTGCTCCATCCACGGCATACCCAATATGACATCATAACGGGCTAATGTGATCACTCGCCACTCAATATCTTCACGATATTCACCTAAAGTAAGTTTTATCTTTCGAGGTAGAGATTCAATCTTCTCAGTCTGTCCATTGGGCAGTTCCACCTCTTCACTCTCATCACTTTCTAACTCCATTCCCAACTTCATAGCAGTCGATCGAGACAAAAAGTTCTCTGTTGCACCAGGATCGATTAGTACTCTCACCTGGGTCCCTTCCAAGACTCCATCCGTGACAATCAATTGTGCATTATTTTTTGTCAATCTCCTTCTCCTTCCCTCGCCTTTCTTCTCCCTCCTTGCACCAGTAAGGCCGCGAGGTGCATTTACTGGTGTTCTTCGTTTCCCAGTCTTGCCTCGATTTCTTCATCTCCTTCCGTCTCATTCAGATGATTCAAAGGTCGACGATATGAAGGTCTTGGATCTCTAGGAAAACGACTTCGGCAATTTGCAGCTATGTGGCCGAATCGCCCACAGCTGTAACATCGACGTTGCTCGAGTTGAGGTGTGGCATTCCTGACACCTTCTCCTCTAGGAGCTCCTTGACGTCTTTCTTCTGGCCGCCCTCGACGATCTCCACCTTGAAATTGTCGTGGCTGATAGCGAATGTTGCCTAGCTCCATGGGTGTCGGACCGTTTGCATACGGGATTTCGGATCTATTCTGATGATTTGGTGGAATCATCACTTCTCCTCCTAACGCTCCAGCAATTCTCTGAGCGCAAGCGATAGCCTCAAAAACCGTGAGTGGGTTTTGCACCATTACTTCTTGTCGAATTCTTTCCTTCAACCCCCTCTTGAAATTATCAAGAGCCTCCGCCGGACTCATATCAGTGATTGCAACTTGCAAGTCGAGGAAGGCTTCTACATACTCTTGAAGACTTCCCTTCTGTTTCAATCCCCACATCCTCGTTCGAGCCATTTGCACCGAGTCCACAGACTGGAAATTCTTCAACAACCCTTCTTGCATTGCAGTCCATGTGACTGTCCTCCCTTCCGCCAACACCGATCTCTCCCATGCATCATACCACGTGAGAGCTTTATCAGTCAAGTAGCCACATGCAAACACTCCCGCTACGTGGTCCGTGATTTGCGTACTGAAAAGTCGCAAATATCGATTCATCCGAGAAATCCAATTCTCGACTACTCCCATAAGTCGTTGGCCTTTGTACGGTTCAATGTTACATGTCTTCTTCATCCGTAGTAGCAGGGCACCTTCTTCATCGACTGGAGCTCTAACGATTTGTGCCACGGGTTCTCTTGGTGCAGATTGCTCTCCCACCACCGGTACTCCTTGAGACGATCCTCCTCTTGCAACGTCTGTCATACTCTGACCCTCGAGGTTCAGCATTTTGTTCTGTAATGCTTCAACCGTCATCTTCATCTCTCGAAATTCGGTCAGCATGCCTTGCATCAGTTCCTGCATCACCAACTCTGGATTTGGAGGTTGTTGCTCCATGATCGCTCTCTCTCTCTCTTACGACAAGTAAGTTTCAAGCTTCTTCTAGTACAGAGTTATGACGGCCACTCGGAAACGTTCGTATACTACAGGTACTACAAAAGGGACAGGAGAATCAATTATCTCGCGGTAGAAATCCTCACCAAAATTTCTAATCACAAACTCTCTATGTAACGATTTCGGTCTGCAGACATAGCGGATCTCCACCCACGTGTTGAAGGGAACAGGAGCGGGTAGGTTTAGATCCATGCTCACTAAATCAAGATGTAGACGGTCAAATCCCAACTAGCTGCATATGTCACTACTGGAAGAATCATCGGGACTGGCGAATTCATCACTTGACCCATGAAATCCTCACCGAAATGATAAACAAGATACACTCGAAAATGCTCTCGACGTATATACATAAGCTTGATATGGAAAGGATTCAAGAATGGTAATTCTGGAGCTGAATCTACCCCCATCCATCACATAGCTCTCTTGATCCTCTCAACGCACTCAGAGTTTCAATTGCTAGGTACCTCGATCAAAGGTCCTTCTAAGAGGGGTAATCCGCTCTCTTAGAGTTTCCTGCTCTGATACCATTGTAAGATGAGGCTCTAGAGTGAACTCAAAACTCGAATGCCCGTGGTGGTGCATTCGCAGCCTTTATATAGTGAGAGGAATAGTACATGATCAGCTTCCGGCCAATGCTCATCTCTCACGCGGATCGCTGATGTGGCTTACATGCAGCCTTAGATCTAGAACAACATCTAGAGGTTCAGAATGAGCCACGTAGAAGGCTCGCTGGAAAGTTCTAGAAGCTTCTTTCTAGAAACTTCCTTCTGGAAGCTTCCCGGCTGGAAAGTTCTAGAAGCTTCATTCTGGAAACTTCCTTCTGGAAGTTTCCCGGCGGACTTTTGGCGCACTCGCCTATTGGTAGAAGTACTATTTGCTGCATGTATTCTTCGGCCAACTTAGCCGTAACTAATTCTTATACCAAGGACTTCTACCAAACCAATTTCTCCTCTAGTTGATAAGTAGGACTCTACTTATTACATAGTGGGAAAGTTACAAGACTCGAAAGATGGAGAAAACAAGCCAGGCCCCAGCTTACGGGCTTCCGGTGCAACTTCGGATATTCACTTTCATCACATAGATGGGTAGAGCTCGTTGTCAGCTTTCCATAGACACTTCATCTACTTCGTTTGGACGCATAGTGAAGAAGTTACAGGACTCGAAAGATGGAGAAAACAAGCTAGGCCCCAGCTTACGAGCTTTTGGCGTAACTTCGGATCTTCACTTTTATCGCATAGATGGATAGAGCTCGTTGTCAGCTTTCCATGGGCATCTTGTTTATTTCGTTTGGACATCCAGAGAAGAAGTTATGCGATTCGAAAGAAGGTAAAATCAAGCTAGGCCCCTAGTTACTTGCTGACTGGGTATTTAGGGCTTCAGGCGTTATATCAAAGACGCAAGGGGCCTGCTTCGTATTATTCAGGATTCAGGAGAGAACTGTACGTACAGAGACTGTAAACAAGGGGGCTGCTTAGGGGCTAGCTTGCGTCTACGACCTGTCAACGAACGGTTCGGGAGATTTAGGAGTCCAATGCAAGCGCGCAAGGCGTCGTTGGGTTCAGATCTGTGCAGGCTACGCACTGGTTCAAACGGTTTGGGAAGAGACGGATCGGGGAGTGCGTTCTGCGAGAAATTGAGACGCAGGAAGCAGATTTGGGGTTTTCAGTTACCTGTGAAGGAGAGTTGGACCGTTCGGGCCGTTCCGGAGTCCAAACTTGCTGTCCTTGGATCCATCGGGATCAGAACAACGAGTTCTTCAGGAAATTGAAGACGATAACAGTTTTCATTAGGCGGTTTGGAAATTCTGAGTGAAATTGGCTCGCAGGGAAGCGCTTACATCAGATTTTCGTTCACCTGCGACCTGAGGTTGGGCTGTTCTTCGCGATCGGTGATCCAAGCTCTTCGTTCTTGGTGCCTACGCGATCAGGGAGTCCTCATCTACTCATAGGAGAAGACTGTAAGTGAATTGGATTGTTGGTTTGGGTGTGGTGAGCGAGTTTGAGCCGCAGGGAGCCGTCAGTTTTTGCAACCTGCGACCACATTTCTCGTGTGGTTTTGCAAGGAGAACACCAAACGGCTTGTTTGGAGTCTCAATGGGTTCAGGGTAGCTAGATCTATCTGTCAGAGAAGACGGATATCAGTTTGGACGCTCCGTTTGTGCGGTGTGAGCGGTTTTAAGCCGCAGGGAGGAATTTTTGAAGGTTCGGTCACCTGCGATCAAAAATCAGTGATATCTCGGCTGATGGGAGTCGGATCTGAAGGTTTCTTGGGTTAACGGAGTCAACGGAGGAGACCCTATCGACATCTGAAGTCCGTCCAGCGAAAGGAGGAAGTCCACAGATAGGTCTTTTTTGGTTTCTTCGCTACGGGTTTTGCTCTTTTGAGTTTGTTAGAGTTCTGGTTGGCTATATACAGCTTGTGGTACCTAGTTTTAGCTAAGAGCTTATACATGGATGTGGTTTGGACTTGGGTTTGGATCGTGTGATACTGTTGTGGCTCTGTTTGTTAGCAAAGAGAAGTTTCTCTTGCTTTGAGCTACGCTTCGGTGGTTTTGGGTCAAGGTTGTGATTCAAGGGTTGTTTTCAGGAGCTTTTGAATCAGGTTACAGACCGCTCTAGTCTGTTTTCAGTTCTATGCTCTTAGGAGAAAGAATCGACAGTGTACATACATTTGGAGTGTATATATCGCAGCGTTCGTTTTTGTGGTTGTTTTTCTCTGTCTTGTCTCTGTTTCAACACACAACATCTCGACAGCCAGGAACCTCGCATTTTCTTGGACATCCTTCACGCAATATCCGACACGACAACGTGCGAAAGGAGGTGATGATTGTTCCATGCACATAGTAAAGTTACCGTTCACCATTGCATGTAATAGTGGTGGTTGCAACTGGAATGACAAGTTTGATCTATGTATTCAGATCTGAGACATAGAAACAACGCATTATCGATTATATGAAACAAAAAACGAAGATCTTAGACACAGAGATGGAGTGTTTTGTCGATCTAGTTGCTGGGTGAAGAACACCGTGCATAACTATTTGTATATTGGTGTGATGACACGCGAGTCATTATGTTTGGTTGGTTCACTTCACTTGATACACAGTTGCTGCAGCAAGCTTGATTGAGTGTTTTGTGCAAAACTGAACCTACTATCGGCATTGCATTTGAATGCAAATAAAGGACTGGTTGCTGGTCTCACATTCTTTGTTCTTCAAGCAACTGATTTTACACGATATGACGATAAGGATACGAACATTTATCAGGCGATGCATCTAGAATGGATTATGATGACGTGTATGTAGTCAATGGAGTTGCTTGGTCTCTATGAACACTGAATCTGTGGAATGCAGATTAGGTGAAGGTAACTACTTTGATCATGAACCGAAATTGGTTCTCACGTACATCGATATACAAGAGATTGATCCAAATCATCAGATGTAAAGTATTTTGTCTCGCTTAAAGCAGTGTTGTAGTGTAGACTATATCGGTATGTCGAGGTCAACGACAAAGATACAACTGTGCATCATCTTAGGACTATTTTAATGCAAACCCTAATATTTTGTTTGAGATCATAGAACTGTTATAACACAAAACCTCATGTACTTGTCGGCTTTGCTCAGGCTTCCAGAGGTTATCACACACAGGAGAAGACAGCATTTGTGGAATACACCATTGAAGAGATGAGGCTATGCGAATGAGTTGACGTGCGAGTTGGTAGCACCTTCCATCGTTTAGATTTCAACGACAAAGAAAAGAGAAGAGAAGACCGTCCATAGCACTAGAGCTTATCATGCGTCCTCTGATCATCTGTGTCGATGATCCTACAGTGGACTGGACAGTTAATCATAAATCTAAAAACTAAAATAGTTTGATTAACTGAATCCATCGCCTGCTGCTGATGTACATACCAATTCACATACTTCTCTTCTTTTCCAGAAAGCAGTTTTCTTAGTCGAATGATCATCATGTGATTCCATTGTCATCATTAAGATCCTGCTGCTCAATCATGATAGCCTTGTGGTTGATCTCCACACACATCGCTAGTACCATCTGTTTGATGGTGAGATTAAAATGTCTCGCCAAGGACGACTGAACGATAATTGTGACATTTTGGCAGCTAAGTACTGATTCTTTCGAGTCATCAACGACTTGATTTTGCTCAGAATAGGGGAAGATGGTGTACTTTGACGAAGCATCCTCTATCCTGGAGGTCCGTGCACCGAGCCATTCGTACGCCACTCTCATTACTATCCTTTTCATCTTTCTGGTTACTATGACATTTATCTCAGTTGTTGAATCATTCTTTATTATAAATAGTTCTTCTCTTACAAGAGTGAACTAACGAAGCTCTCTTTCTTGCTGTGGCACTAGCAGTAATTTGTGAGGTCAAGATATCCCTGATCACAAGGTTAGAATGCTCTAGAGCACTTTTCTGTGCACTCTGACGTACAATGGAGTCAAAGCCGACCTTTTTATGATTCACGTGGGTACCATAACATGCCTTCTCGACGTAGTTTCTGTACATGAATCCTTTAGTGGGAATGTGTATCCTGCAGATGGAAACTTAGCTTTAGAATACATCCGTGGTCTTTGTTTTAGTCTCCTTCTCCTTCTGTTGCTGTTGTCTTAATTTATCTTGAACTTTTGGATAACGATCGACTGTCTACTACACAGTTTATCTATCGTTTTCTGATCACTGAAGTGTCTGAGATCAAATTTCAATGTACTCAAATTCAGCATAATAAACGAACAAATAAATCATATATAACACAAATAGTAAATAAATAATACATTATAAAAAGAAATCAAGAAAATAAAATTTATATGCTATGAATACATATAACAAAACAAAAGGTCCAAGTTTCAATCAACAAACAAGAAGAAGGCACAGCCCAATAATTTAAGAAAGATAATTAATATAATATAATATATTTTGGTTAACTACCTCAAATTTTTATTAGAATATTTTTTCTATCAAATTTCTATTGCAATATATTTATGTTTATAATACATGACATCCACACTGAAGATCAATCAAAGTCAAGCCTTAGAATGTATAGATATATATAAACATATATCAACTTCAAAGATAATTAATAGATAAAAGTTCTAATAAATTTATGATTATTTTGAAAAATTACATAAAAACTAGAACAAATATAAGACAGATATCACAGAAATCTGAAGAATCATCTAAGCAGATATGCAGTATAATACGACCAACAACAAAGAGCTATGACAAAGATTACCTCGAGTGGGTTGTAGTGCATCCGAGACCAGTACAGTAACCGTGGTATCAGCTGCCAGTAGACGCACATAAGACACAAAAAGAGAACTGAAGAAACCTGCACAACAGAAACAAGAGAAGAGTTGAGTGTTCGACCGACAAACGTGTCCGAGTCTTGCATTGCGAATCACGTTCTTAATCCAATGAAATGCTAAATAAGAAACTTGAAAGTCAAGTTGATATCAGCAGTCGAAGCTGAAAATAGACTTCCAGGAGAGAGGTCGTAAATGTCCCATGTCCTTGTTCCAAAAAACCAGAAGCGACGAGTGAAAAGGAATTCAGTCAAGTCGATCCAGTTCAATTAAGTTGACTCAAGTCAACGAGCAGAAGGAGGATCAGGTCTCTAAATACCTCCTCTAGCGTCTAAATCCAGCAGAATTCTTATAGGTCAAGTTCCGTAACGATGGACGGTCATGGAAAGTAAACTTGAGGGCATTTAGATGGCATGCTAAATTGGTTATGTGTCCACAGGGCAAATCAATTGCAACCATTTGCACACACTTCTCAGTACATAGAACTCCACAAACTTTGACGCAGTCGTGAAGACATTCCAACAGCTTGGCACATGGACTCCTGCAAGTCTCATCTGCTGGATCTGTACTGCACTTCATTTCCTGAGAACTGCTGCAAGCTGCAAAGGTTTTCATTACTGCGGTCGGACAAGGAAGGCAATTGGAGCTACCATGGCAGACCTGCGTACATGTGTGCAGGCAATGGGAATACCTTCTCAAATAAGAATTCGGGCAAAGCACATGGTCATGAGACCCAGGATGACAATGCCTCGGACAAACGTGTCCACATTCTAGCTGCACTTTGCAGAGTCTGCTGCAACCTCCATCTATCACCTGCTTGAAGTCTTCCTCTCTGGTTGTTACCGTCCTCGTATCTGGATGGTTCTGGCACACCAACTCAAGTTTTGTATCGAGCGTATTGTTTTTCTGCAGAGAGGCCCATGACTTGTTTAGTATCTGTTATGTTATTTGTCAAGATTATTAACTCTGTCTTGTTGAATAGACCTTAGTTTGATCTCTACCGAGATTGATTTCTGCCCGTGAGAATAAAACATAAAGAATCACTTTTGTCAATTGTTTGTTACATTTGGATGATATTTTCTTGCATCTAATATTACTATTTTCGAGTATCTTTTGGTTTTCTTGTGTGTTACAAATCTAATTCAAGAACAAAGATATCCAAGTCTTATGGAGGAAAAGGAGCTGACTTTGACTTCATGACTGGTGTGACGCAGATTGAGACATCTGGGACAATGACTCGAGGTGCAATATTAAGTATCATTAGAGGGTCACTTTTAATCTTTGCGGAAGGTAAAAATGACAAAAGACACAAAAAATAAAGATGTGACTTGTGACATGACTTTAAAGTGAGAGATACTCTGACAGCAATTAGGTAAGTCACTTTGAGGTGACAACAATTATGTACCAGTAGTATATTAATCCATATTGTTTGTAGGGTAGTATGAGTCGAGTCCTTCTCTATCTGTATCAGTTCTGAAGTCTAAGTAAAGTGTGCATATTTCATGTTAGGATATTTGTTTTTCATGTAAGGATATTTTTGCTGATCTGTTATCAGTTCTAACAGGCTGTAGTATTCTATTGTAGGAGATAAAGTTCTCATATTCTGAGAGACTTGGAGTGCAGTTCTTAGTTTTACTACATGCTATCATAGCTTAGGTTGCTGAAGCTAAGGTTTTAAGATTATGACCGTCTGGTTTTTTCTGGACTCATCATTTCAGCAAGATATCAACTATGGGTGCTACTTTCAGTGAGTTTGGTTTGAATGAGAGCACTAGACTTTCAGGTCCTAACAATTACAGTTCATGAAAGTCATTTTGAGTGATAAAGAGTTGGTGCAATTATTCAAAAGGAAGAAAAGAAACTCACAAGAGTTTTGAGATGTCTGATTTGGGTTTAGCAAGATTTTTCCTTGGTGTTGATATTTGGCAGATGGATGACTGTATTATGCTTTTTCAACAAGCATACATAAAATCTATACTTGGAGAGTTTCAGATGGAAATTGCAAGTCATCAGCAACACTTGTGGAGCAAAAAAGTGGTTTTGAGGAGACTACAGCTGAAAATATCATTGAAGAATATTTGTACAAAAAAATTAATTATTGGAATTATCACTTGAAGCAGCAAGAAATACAGTAGCAAGATGTCAACAAAAGTTGAATACATACCCTTCAACCATTACAACTAGACGGAACTAAACGGAAAACTCCGCCTTTCCTTTCACGGTTCCCAATCGACGATTAGCTACTCTATGAAAATGCATAGCAACAGAGGGTCTAACCAAACCGCATCGTATAGCAAATAGAGTCCACAGTCCACTTAGAACTTATAAGTAACGACTATATCGACATGACGTCATAAGAAGAACATGGTACTGATAGGCTAGTCGACGTAGAAGTGTGCTACCGCTAAGGAGCAAAAACGATGCTCTTGATTCCTTTCATGAGGGATATTCAAACATCATTTCAGAGTGAGTTGGCTTTGGGATGCTGTGTTTTCTTGAATTCTGTTTATCAATATCAATGGTAATTTCCAAGTTTAAAATGTAGATCTGAACTCATCTATAGATTGTATCAGTTCACATTAGGAGACATACATGGCGAGATGGTCAAAATGAAAATGCTGAGAATGTAAAGAGAGAAATTGAAATGCTGAAATGAAGTTGTATTAGGATTTTGTCAAAGTTAACCGCCACTATCTGGAACGTTCTAGATTTAAACATCTGTCAGCATTCATCGACTGAAGAAGACGGAATCATCCTGTCACCTGAAAGTGTCTCGTCTCAAAATTAGTCACTGTGAGTCAGAAATTTTGTAACCGAACATTTAGAATCATCATAAAGTCACATTAGCTACATATTGATTAACTCAGTTATACGAGTATGAGTTTATCTAAGAGAGGGAGGGAGAAAGTGATTGACAAGGGTGGTGAAACTCTATCATACTCTGTAGCATAGAACATAAGTTTAACATAACATAAGCGTAAGAAATCTGTAACATAAGTTTGATGAAGTCGAAGAAGATTTATGTAACTCGCTTCTAGCCAAAATCTGATTAAGATAACAGTAGAGATCTAAGACACTTCAGAGCATAAAGTATATCCTTATCTTCTTTTATGCATAATATATCACAAATTTCACTCCTATCTTCTCCTAAAATTTGCTCAAATTAATCTTATTTTTCTAACAAAAGATTCCTCTTTTCACTCTTCACACAACCAAGCAAAAGGATCACCACCATAAATTTTATATCTTACTAAATGCAATTTGAACAAGCGTGCATAGTTAGCACGAGTTAGATTCTTGTCTAAACGATATCTGAAACAAAACCAAACATCTTTGGTAGATTCGCAATCTTTTAGCAATGCTGGATCTTTATCCAGTTCAACCTTCACACAATCAAGAATAACATTTGTAGATGCAGATACTAAGACGCAACCTCCTCTGCAAGGTTGGAGATATCAAGAAATACACTACCTAAATTTGCCGTGACTTGTGCTTTGATCTTCAGAAGTACCGATATCATGTAAAGCGAAACCATATATAGTTTCCTCATGGCTTTCAAGAACCCATCTTCATTCTCGAAGTGCAGTTCTAAACCTTCTTGCTTCTCAACAAAATGTCGTTATAGATGCCTTATCTCACACATCAAGTGGAGACGCACTGCTTTGCTAAAGAACAACTTCTTTTTCTCTTTCTGTCTCAAAGTCACATCTCCCTTGGTAAAATATGGACGACTAGGAATTATGTGCTCATCTTTGGATCTCATATAGTCAATAAAGTTGTCCACTGTTAAAGTCACATGCGGCATTTATCTCCCCTTTTCATCCAAGATTGACTTGAATTTCTTCAAGTCATCTCTTCTTGCTGAAAAACCTGCATCTATTCCTTCCCTTAAACGTTGCAAGTTCGTCTTCAACCTTTCTTCAGAGTGATACAATTCATCAATAAATACTTGAATTCTACAGAAAATGGAGTATCATGTCTCGTCTTCAAAGACTATATGGACATCAGTAATCTCAAAGATTCTAGCTTGTCTTCTCTTGTACAGAAGATTCTTTTGACGATAGATGATATTGTGCTCCTAGGATTGGACAATGAATTGCAAGCTCACACTTGACAGATTAATCGTTCAATCAGTTTGAAAACTGACATATTCAATAAGATTTTCTTGTAAATCCTCATGGTTTTTAGGAACTTGGACACATGTAAGAACGTCATTGACATCCTTTGCTGTCAAGAGAGTTGTTGCTTGTTGAAACTCTTGGTTCTCAATTTGCAAGGTGTTAATTGTTTCACACACTCTGGTCAAAGAATTGAGACAACAAGTTGTACGCCTCTTTTAGAAGCATAAATCTGAATCAGATCTTTCACCACACTCTCTTGCACAAAGTTCATTGTAGAATCAAATATTTTCTTCAGAGAACTTTACCATGATGTCAATATGACTTTGTGCATATTGGTCCGTCTCCACAAGATGATGCAACCGTTGCTTAAAATCTGCATGTGATAGTAAGAAAATGTGAAGTTATCATCAGCCACTCTTAGATCCTCCATCTATTTCCGAAGGTGTATCTTGATATTCAAGATACAAAAAGAAACATGAAATATTATCAGTAAATTGCTGATCTTGCATCTATTGTGAAGCTGAAACTGGATTTAAAAAATAAAAAATATACAATCGATGCATTATCAGTATATTTTCACAGAATGTTGTTAGTGACGTTAGAAAAGCTAAGAGGCAACAAGTTTCATATCTTATCATGGTCAACATGAAATAAAAAAATCTGTATACTTTAAAAAGCAGTATGAAGTCATGGTTGAAATCAGAACTTACTTGATATCTCGGATAAAATGCTGCAGTCAATGAAGTCTTACCTTGATCATGATATTGTGCTCGAAATCCAAAATGCATTGGTCTTGCAGTGGATTCTTCACTCCAAATCGTTATGTTGATCATCTTGGAAGTCCCCTCCGAAGCAACATCCATCTTCATATGATTCAAAATGATTGGCATGAAGTATTTGGTCACACCGTCTTGTTGAAGCTTGTGACAAAGATCCAGTTCGATCAAGAGTTCTTTCACCATCTTGTGATCCGTACTGATATGTGGATTCTTCGCTTGTACAATGTTTATGAATGAAGACAAGTTCTGGGAACTGATAAAACTTGATCTATCTATTCCTTCACATTTAATTGATGTCGGACCCAATCTTGAGTGTCGTTTCCCACCTGCGATGATGAGTTTTCTCAACAGATTTTGTTATAACCAATTAAGTTGAACCACTACAAGTTTTTCAAGACTCTTTTTCCCAATTGCTTCTTCATGTGGCAGAATTGCACTTGGGATCATACATATTGCACCTATGTCGTGCATGTAAGAAGCAACTCCATGTAACATATTTCTCCCTACACCATCTGTACATTTGAACTGGTTGAGATCTACATGGTTCAAAGAGCAAAGTCGTAAAACTTTTTGATCAACCAGAGCAGTGAAGATTTGACTTCTTTTGGTAATTTCATCACCTTAGAAGCCAAGTCATCACAAGCTTTTGGGACTCTATGGCTCTTCTCTCTCAATAGGTTCTTCATACAATGAAGAACAACATCAGTAATGGGTTGCATCTCCTTCTCAACAGTGGCATCAATGTGATGTAAGAGATCATCATTGTCTATAATGACATCAATTTTGGGACAGAGTTCTAGAACACCATGGAATCTTGCCTGCAAAGCTTTGATAGTATCCTCGAATCCAGTTGTATGTTGCTTGTCTTGACTCTTGTGACAATCTTTGTGGGTGATGATGACCAATACTTGTGGAAGAATGCGTCCAATAATAATGTTCGATGCAATAAAATGAAGCCAAGACATCAATTCATCACGGAAGAAGTAGTCTACCTTATGCTTCAACACTCCTTTCTCTCCATGGCCTTGAAATGGATTGAATGCGAATATGAGATGCAAGCTTCACTCATCTTGAGAAACATCATATTTTGAAGAACTTGAAAGACTTCTTGGCCGGTCAAGTCCCAAATTGAAATGGTAATAAATTCTTTTTCACATAACAACTCCACTTTGATCCTCTTGATCTTCCTCAGACGAGATATGAATTTATGATTTTTTCTCTGAATGATAGATTATGAGTTACTTTTCTTGGACATGGTGCTCATCATTGTCTTTTTCAAAGTTATCTTTTCTACAACAAGAATAGAAAATTAGTAAATGAAATGATAAATAACTAAAAAATAATTTAATTATCAAAGTTTTCATACTTTAAATGAACACTAAACTAGATCACATTTTGTTTGTAAGCTTCGTAAATTAAGGAGAATATTGGATCTTCCACTAAAACCTTTAATTGTTAAGTTATTGATCTAAATGGTGAATAAGCTCAAAACTTCATATAGTACAAAAAAGAACGTGCTCCACAGGATAAACAGAGTTTAGGGCTTCGCATGCAGACTTACTCCAGTCTAGTTCTACAATATACTTCACTACTCTATTAGGGCAATATGGGTATCAATCCCATGAAAACAGTTTACCGAAACTGGAAGTTGGTTTTGCTAAGTCAAAATATATTACTTTGAGCGTTTCTTGTACAATACTGTAATGTGTTTTTGCTATTTTCAAGATAACATCTAATACATATAATAAGCACAAGCTTAAACCTGCATATACAATGATAATCTTTTTCCATTCCAGATTTGTCACAATACCTATGGCTACTATATATCAGATACATTCATTCCCTCTTGTCAGGTCTAATAACAAGTATGATGAGCTCATACGGGCTACATTTGAACATGAGAGGAAAGATCTGTGAATAGATTTTACAGATTTTTGGGGGTTATAATGTCTATGAACTGATGAAAAACTTGACAGCGAAACCTTAAAACCTAAACTCATCCCAAAGAAAAGGAATAAATATGGTTAGGGTTTAAAGTGCACAGACATCAGATCGGCAAATTTGAACCATGGTGGGAAATTAAAAGGAGGTTTACATTATGACGAGAGACTGCTAGCGCTCATGACCCTAAACCCTCGCCTTGCTAGTTATGATGCAAACTTCAAGGGAGCGAAAGCATTTTGTTAGAAGGGATGTCTGAAACGTCTGACTGTAGTAGAGTGATATTCAGATATATATATCAGGAAAGATATCGAAAAGGAAAATATGACTGTGAAAGTTGTACTAGGTTAGAACTTCTATAAAAAAACTTTGTGTATACAAAACATTATATATCATACATATATATATATGTAAACATATACATATCATCATTTGTTGCTTCTCATTGTTACTAGTGTAGAAGATGGAAGAGACAAATGGATGGAAAACACAAATATACAAAAGAGAGTTAACAAAACAGATCCAGACTTTAAGAAGTAGAAAGTGAGCAACATCAAAAAGTCTTCAATTGTATGAAATTAACTACACCTCTAACTCATGCATTCAATCTGGTTCGATCCAGATTGAATGCAGATTCGTTTATGCTATTTTTACTCTTTTAACTGTTTTGAATTCTTGTACCTTCCATCTCTCTTGAGTAAGAAAAAGGAATAGCAAATTGAATGACATGCAGCTCACAAGTTGAGAGTGATGAAGTTACATGCGAATGGTTCTCCGCACAACAACACCTGACCTGTCTTCTCTCTGTCAAATGTCAATTTTACGTCTGCAAGGATAGAGAAGTAGCCCACCTGCTTTTTGTTTCTTCTCAACGCTTTCTCGATGAGGGCACTCTTTCCATCTCCCGTCCATTTTGTACCCCCTACATATATCCTCTCTAGAATGAAGTTCACTTGAAGGAGATCCATCATATCTCTGAAGTTCTCATCATTTATATCAACAGAATATTGGAGGTACAAATCTCTAACGGATGTGTTTCTACGCAGAAAGAAAAGGTTCCTCCATCCATCCTTGGAACTGCTTCTACTCATAGATATCGTCAAACTCTCCATTGAGGAGTTGGAAGCCAACTTGTCTACAAAGGATGTAAAGTTCTGGGTGTCTACATCAATCCAAAAGGTGCTTAACTTTTTTAACCAGGTAAAATTGACAGCCCTTTCTAGGAAGAAAAGCTTCTGAGAAATATCCAAATGCGTGAATAAATCAAAATTAATATAAAGATGTACATGTAACAGAGATTTCTTTGACTAGCGTTCCACATTTCGTAAGATCATTTCTCACAGCTTCATCTCTTGTTTTGACCAGTCCTCGACGTCAAGATCAGTATGGAATTGAAGTAATGTGGATGGATGGAGAAGACTTCTTCCTATGCTTTTCCATTCATCTAGGCTAAATTGAGTGAAAACCTTATTAAAGTTTTCACTAAATCACGTAATAATGAAAGTAGGGGTGATGTTGCCACCTATAAGACTAGCAAATGCTTGTGCTATTATTCCTTCCGAACTCTCCCTCAACTCTAGACGTTCAAGAACGGGATATGAGCATGTTGCACTGTATACCTCCACAAGAACATGCATCAGTTCCTCCCCTACGATAAGGTTCTTCAAAGGAACAGAATCCTTTATTGCACGTGACAGAGCTTTTTTAGCATCTCCGTCTAATCGGGGTACATCAAGAATGAAAGGTAGTGTGCAAAAGATATGATTTCCGCCACAGACAGCATAGCGCTTCCTTCATCACCCCTTCCATAAAAGAACATAGACTTCATGCTGTGCAAAGGCAGCAGCATACGGCTGCAGAAAGTCCCACAGCAAAAAAGAGACCTAAAAAAAACCAAAAAAAAAAATTAGACTTCAACTCATGCTTCTTTGGTCGGAGAGCGGAGGGGACTTCTGCGACCAACTTTGCTCTGAATCCCATATTGTCTCCTGGTCCAAGAGTTAGCCGTCCAAGATTTAGCCCTCGGGGTTAAAAGATCGGCTGATCAGTTTTTGAAAATTTGAGCCAATAAGCACTTTTTCGAGCGAATCCATACAAATCAATTCCAACTGTGCGGTAGCTTGGAAGTGTATCAGAGAAGCTTCACATTTCTTCACCAACAAATGCCATCTTGCCACCTGGAAACTAGAAAAACTCTTCAAAGAGTTGTAGGGACCGAGCGCTTCTAACACCATTAGTCGTACCTCCGGGCACCTACGACATTCTCGCCCTTCCGGTCTGAAGGAATCACCATACTTTTTGCCCTCTAACACTGGCAAAGATTCCACGGGTTTCTCACCGGTACTCAAACTCCCCGTCAGACGACGCAACAAATCCTGGAGCGCTTGAGGAAGCGGAAACTGTGAGTCGGCTGCCTCTGTTTCTGTCTCCTGACTAACCTTCTCACGAAGGCTCTCCGCAGCTCCACTTTCCACGTGAAGCACCTCCACTCCATCTCTGTGCTCCATACTCCGACTCCAAGCTTCTAGATCTGCCTGGGAGCTATTTTCATGAGCACGATGACGATGACAATCGAATCAGAATTCAAGCATGAACTGCACATATTCAGAGATCTAATTAGAGAGGGTCCTCATGATCATAAGTGACTATTCATGATGTTCCTCCAGTTGACTTCAAGAAATCCTGATAATTTTTATCGTACACTTACTCGTTGTCTGGTGAGCTTCAAGAGATGAAGTTCCTAGCTCCTAGAGCGACGATGAGCTTCCGATGACTGCACGCGCTCTTTCCACCTTGGCAGACTCGCATGAGAGCTGGAACTGTAATGATCATGAAACGTAATCAAAAGAAGAGAGTCCTTTGCTTTGTAAACTTAGTGAACTTTTTAAGAGAAGATCTAGGCACTAGGCAGTGACACTCCTAGAGCTTTATGAGTGAAAACGAGGACAAGAGCCCCAGCGCAGGGCCAGAGAGCGGATGCATGTGAAAAGAGCTTAGAGTAGTTTGCAATAACAGTGAAGGAAGTGCTTGCTGTACAGCTAAAAATGAAGAGACTAGCCATGACAAGAGAGGAGAACCCTCTGTAACAGCGAAAGCAGCACAGGTCGATTGTGTGAGGTCCTCACAAAAATGACGCACACTTGAAGTGAAAAAGAGAAAGGTATGAAGGTGGTGATGAATGTAGAACACGCTGCTGCATGAAACACCCGGCATGAAGACTCTAACTCACACGGCCCGGATACGGGCATATGCGGGCTGCATGTAGGCAACAGTTGCTGCGGTAAAGCATTCTTGGCTTATGGAACCAGAACACTAGCAAGAGATGTGCCAAAATAGCAGATACGTAGAAACTGCACTGTGGATATAAAGTCCAATACAGCCACGAAGGGGTCTTGCCATATATTCACTAGCACAAACAGGCCCCTGTGTTTTAGCAGAACGCGGTTGGGAGAAAGGAGGAGGTAAACTTCCGTCACAGGAGCTTGATCGAGCTTCGGGGTTGGCAGGAGAGGTCTAAGCAGCTCGACGAGAACCGACATATACTAATTGACAAAGTATTCCAAAAACCGAGAGTCAGGATAAGTTATAGTTAGGGTGTCATGACAAAACGAAATCCCAAGTCTCATTTGTGAGCGAAGACTTCTGCAGAAATATAGACCGTACAGAAATCATCGATGATTTTTACAGAAATCTGGACCATATGTAGATGAGACTCGGGTAAATTTTACTGTAAATTTACGAAAATTTCACACAACTTTTTGAAAGTTTCTTATCCTAATAAGCAATTCTACAAACCTACCTGGTGCGGAGTTTGAGCATATGTGGATGGGTTCATTTGAAGATCTCACCTTCATCATGAGATTCGTATGGACGAATTTTAAATTATTATTTTTAGATTTACGTGATTCAAAGGTATTTACTTGGCGTAGAAAACTACTTTTTAAACAAGTCAGAATGAAAAACAGTGACGCGTACCGTACGGTATTTCCTTGGTAAGTTCCAAGTTGAGTTTTTGTAAGAACACCCTTAGTCAAAGCAAAAGGGAAAAGACACTGACCACATCTAGAGAACGGAGGCCCACGTAGAGTGGGCCGGAGAATGACATTCTCCGGTCCACTGCTCGGGGTTAAAGGTTTCGGGAACCGGAAATTATCCTACGATAATTAACGAGAATTGGTTTTTCTCAATCTTTATTAATTTTCTCAGTCTTTTTAACTAATAATTTCATAACATTTTAACCTACAATAATTTTAACCCGACTTTTCAAAATTCCAGCCGATTTAAAATACAAGCAATACCGGTTAGCCCCGAGAGCTTCTCCGGCCCTATACCGTCCCACCAAAAGCACCCGGCAGGTGGGGAGGCGGAACTCAACTCTTGTCGCCAAAGCACGAAACAATAAGCATCCAGCATACATCAATATGTAATAACGACACACATATCTTCTACAGGATAAGTTTGCATCCGGCATTCCTTGTGCTTGCAACAGTACTTGGTCTTCAGTGAGCATTCGACTGGCTGAGGTGCAAGTCAAGCGGAGGGATACAGAAGAATGATGAATAATAGGAATCTTCCGCCTGAGTTGATCATGAGAAATCAAGTTCGAATTTTTGAACAATAAAAACAGGCAGAAACTCTGGGAGTAGAT